>JABJVT010000008.1:5506285-6140229 GCA_014170255.2 Drosophila triauraria
CAATTTCGGGCTTTTTGTAGTTTGTGTAAAAAAAATAAACATTTTAAAATTATGGGTGAGGGTCACCCGAGAATGGTGACAATTCTGCGTAGATTCCACTTTGTTTCATGACAATCGGTTCAGTTGAACTGGAGATATCTTGGCCGCCAGCTCGAAAAACGTGGTTTCGAGATAAACGCGTTTAAAGTTTGAAGTAATTTGGCCGATGTACTGGTATATTCAGTATCCTCTTCACAAAAATGGCTGTATCATCTAAAGTATTTCGAATTTCTAAAAATCCTTTTAGGGGCATATTCGCAACTACCCAAGCTATAAATAAATGCAAAAAAAAGTCGAAAAAAAAAGTTGCTAGATGAAAAGACCCCCTTAAGCTCCCTAACTCTCGCTCTCTTGCTCTCTCTTAGGGCACGTAACTACTCTGATTTTCTCTTAACTTCTGACTGGTAGAGTGGTAAGTCACTATAATGTTTTCTAGTGTTGTCTGTGTAATTAAAACCTTCAAGAAAGCTATTTCAGCAGAGGACCATAGTATTGGCTGCTGGCTGTGTGACAATGTCGTGCACGCCAAGTGCATTGAATGCACAGGACGAATGGCTGGTATTATTACTAAAAACATTGGATTGCGCTACTGCTGTGAGGCTTGTCGCGATGTTGAAAGGGAAATGATGGCATTCATGCGGCAAGCCAAAAATGGTTTCAAAGAGCTACTTGTTAGTTTTCGCAAAACTAATGAGGTGCTCATGGCGCTGGACTCCAAGTTTAATGGCCTAAAGCGGTTAAACGAGTCCCCAAAGCGCAAGAAAACCACGGTTTGCACACCGCATTTGGCCGCTGCCCTGCAACTCGACGCAGGTTCTCAACAGTTCACTCCCTCGGCACAGCCTCCGACCCCAATATATCAAACTCCTATGATATTGAGGTCGGGTGCAAGGAAAGATTCGGTCTCCGAATGTGCCGTGACAGGGACCGCAGCTCCAGTGTTGTCCGTTGAGTCCGCTGGCGGGTCAAAATCAAAATTAACGACCCCTCAGATCCCTGTCCCGAATGCTCCCCAGGGTGACAGGCCTGGATTACCGGCCGAAATTGGTAATATACCCAACCAGTCTGTGATGCCAAAAGCCCTTATTGCAATACCACCAACGAGGCAGATATTTGTCTCTCGGCTTCACCCATCTCAAACATCTGAAGATCTTACTGTCTTTATTCGAGACAGAACCAAGTCCGATAAAATTAAGGAGGAAAAATTAAAATTTTCTTATGCTAGGGACATTGCATCATTCAAAATAAATATCCCTGACGAACTCTTTAACACAATATGCTCTGCCAATGTATGTTGTTGTTAAGGAGTACGAAGCCAAGAAAAAGAAAAGACGGCCGGTAGGAATTAGTCTACCCAGGCCGGACAAAACAACTGTACCAGCTCCAAAAAACTAACCAATTCCCTCCTTCTTACCTATCAGAATGCAAGGGGTTTACGTAGTAAGCTTCCTAAATTGTATTCTGATAGTGTTTCCTTTGCATCCCAGGTGATAGTGTTTACAGAAACCTGGTTAAAGCCGGAGATCCTGAGCTCCGAAGTTTATCCAGCTGTGTACACAACATACATATCGGCCTTCCAGGCGAGGGGGTGGGGTCCTCATTGCGGTTGACTCAAACCTCACGTCTGAAGTATTAGCTTTCGAGGAATGCAACGATGTTGAATTCCTTTGTGTGAAGCTATCATTTAATGGTAGTTTTATTTTTATTACATGTTCCTATATTCCTCCCTTGTCGGAACTTCCTATTTATTGGAACCACCTTTCCGCTATCCAGTCGGTCTCCAATAGACTTTCGGATAGGGACCATTTAATTGTTCTAGGTGATTTTAACATTCCGGGAGCTATTTGGTCCACAACTGAATCCTCTAACACACTTTTAACAACTGCACGTCACGATTTTATTGATGGCTTGTTTGACATTTCGTTGTCTTAAGTCAACCATGTACGAAATTCCTTAGATCGCTTGCTAGACCTCTGCTTTCTCTCTGATCCGGCAAGAGTCAGTTTGGTTAGGGTCCCGCCCTTGACGCAACCGGAAGATCCATATCATCCTACTTTCGATGTGACTATTGATATTGGGACTACTATGGAGAATAAGTCTGATCGGCCAGATAAGAAAGTCCACTGTTTTCGTAAGGCGAATTTTCGACGGCTGAATAATTTTATATCTGAATTTGATTGGTCCGATCTCTACATGTGCACTGACATGGTGAGTGCCGTGGATATTTTTTACAATGCCATGAACTCCTCTTTTACCGAATGTGTTCCGTTATACTATCCGTCAATCCCAAATAAGCCTCCCTGGTTTAGTGAAGAGTTGACTCGCCTCAAAAACATTAAGTCCAATCTTTATTCTAAATTAAAACGTAACGGTTCTCAAGCTGTTCATTCTCGCTATTTAGCGGCTCGGTCAAAGTTTACCGTGCTTAACGCGCAGTGTTATAAAAACTATTTGACTCGTTGTAGGGTTCAGTTTGCGCAAGACCCAAAACATTTTTATAATTTTGTCAACACTAAACGTAAGCCTATTACAAATCCTTCCTCGCTTTCATTTGAAAATACGACAGCAAACAATGATCAGGCAATCGCCCATCTTTTTGCTCAGTTTCCCAAAACTTTTCGAAATCGTAATTACTCCCCATTTGCAGCACCTGTGTAGAGCATTAATTTCTCCATGCCAACATGGATTTATTAAACGAAGATCAACGACTACTAATCTTCTGGAGCTCACTTCTTTCATTATAAGGGGCTTTCCACAAAATTTGCAGACAGATGTGATCTATACTGATTTCAGTAAAGCATTTGACTCCGTTAATCATTCCCTTCTGTTTAGGAAACTCGACTTTATGGGTTTTCCTGTCGATCTTCTTAGGTGGATCTCAAGTTATCTGAATGGCAGGACGCAAAAGGTCCTCTTCAAAAACCACTTGTCAAATATTCACCGGGTGACCTCTGGTGTCCCGCAAGGGAGCCACCTGGGTCCCTTACTTTTTACATTATTTATTAACGACCTGCCCAAAGTCTTGACTAACTCCAGAGTACTCTATTGGGTCAGTTGAATTTTCACGTACCATGTAGAACCACAAGATCCTACCTGCCTCTAGTTTTGCACCACTGCAGAACATCGTACGAAATGCATGAGCCCTTTAGAGTATTATCTGCAAATTATAATGATTTGTACAAAATTACCTCATCTGTAGATAGCCTTCCTAAACTAGAAACATTAATCTTAACCCACTTAGTACACATGCAAGATAGCAATCGAGCTGCCTGATAGTAGTTTATATTTCCTCGCATTCTTTTTACCTATACTTTTCTTTCGCGCCTATTAACACCCAACCCTAACAAGCACGGGCTTGGTTTTAAAGGGCCACTTGAGTGTACTGACCGTAGTGCATCATCAACGTCCATATAAAAAAAAAAAAAAAAGGTGTTGTAAGAGAATCCAGCCTTACAACAAAATTAAGGGTAGTTTTCGATGCCTCAGCGAAAACTACAAATAACAAAAGTCTAAATGACATAATGTGGGTTGGACCAAGAGTCCAAAAAGATATCTTTGATATCATCGTCAAATGGCGTAAATGGCCATTTGTAGTATCAGCAGAACAAATTATGGGAAATTTACCAAGGCATCGACTTACGTTGGTCCACCCGTTTTTAAATACTGGGGTCGACTATGGTGGCCCAAATAAAATAAGATGCTCAAAAAATAGAGACCAAAAATCTTATAATGGTTACATTGCGGTATTAAATAATAGGTATTAAAAGAATAATAGGTGATAATAGTCTAACTTAAGAAGAGATGGCAACTCTATTATGCCAAATTGAAGCGGTATTAAACTCTAGACCTTTGTATACAACCAGTACTGACATTGACGATTTAGAAGTTTTAACACCACATCATTTTCTGATAGGAAGGCCCACTTTAGGACCTATTGAAACAACTATAGAGGATAAACTTGGAAATTTATATAGATGGAAACTAATTCAGAAAATGAAACGGGAATTTTGGAATAAATGGAAGAATGACTTTTTAAACACTCTTCAACAAAGAAATAAATGGAAAATAGGTGTGCAAAATATTAATAAAGGTCAAATCGTGTTACTAAAAGATGAAAATTGTCACCCCACTAGATGGCCCTTGGGAAAGGTAGAAGAGGTACATAAAGGAAAAGACAACCGAGTCAGAGTAGTAAAAGTAAAAAAACTTTACTAGAAACTTTAGTACTACCAGGTAAAAGAGCAGGAACAGAATTAAAGAACATTTATACGTTATTAACAGCTAATGGAACTTTTGTGGATAATAAGCTAATTTTGAATGTAAAAATCCCCTTATTTGGAAGACACCCCTCCCATCTGTTCAGAGTAATTCCAATACCAGTGAAAAATAAGAATGATGTAATTATTTCAGAGTTGAATTCTAAATATTTAGTTTACAATTTTGAAATTGATTCCTATCATTCAATGACGGAAGCTACTTTAAATAAGTGTCAAAAATGGAAAGCTAATAACGTAATATGTGAAGGAAACTGGCCCTGGAGCAACGTGAATGATAATACGTGAGAGATTACTCCTTTTAAACCAAATAGTCACTCTAATTGTGTTTATAAAAAAGCGACCCAGAAAAATTCTTTCTGGGTTGAGTTGCAAAAGAAAGGTAGTTGGCTATTTAAGGTTCCAGAAACAACAAAGGCTAGGATACAATGTAATAATCTTCCACAAGAAATAATTGATCTTCCTGAGCAAGGAATTCTCACTATAATATCTGTTTGCACTATAAGAACAGATGATAAAATATTAATAGCTCATCATAGCATTAAATCAGAAAGTTATGAGCCTATAGCAGTCTCTTATGTTAGTAATATAAGTCAGGTTCCAAGTATTGTTTGGAATCCATTAACATAACCGCTAATTAACCATGATGAAGAAATTCGAAAATTAAGAAAGGAACTAAAAGAAATTAAAGAAAATCATTATGAATTAAGGGGACTGAATTTTCACCATATCTCAGGCCACACGGAATTAATCTTAGGATTAATAATCATGTTAATTTTAATTTTATATTAATTAAGACGAATTAAAGCCATAATTCATGCATGCATGCAAGCCATAATTCTTCCTGGCCCTTTGCAGAATATTCATACATGAGCATGAGATTGTATTTAAGATCATTTTGTTTGCCTCACATGATAAATTTAGAAATACCAATTGTAATCTTGACGTATCCCAAAATATCACTTAGGAATTTTCCATGCTGTACAAAAGGTCGCTCCACGGGGGAGCAATGGATAAGACTTCCCCGCTCAGACAAGCAAATGTGCGGTCTCTGCGTAGACCATAGATAAGAGTTCAAATGTTCTATATAAGGCGAAGATCGTTAAAAAATAAATTCAGTTTGAAATATCAACTCAGCAAATGTAGACTTCTTATTTTGAAGGTTCTAACAGAAATATAAATACATTTAATACAGATGCAGACGTGCACCCCTCCTTACACCCTCCAAAGTGAATCAACGTAATGACGACACATCGTCGCAGCCTCAGCGGCGACTCAGCTCACCGAGTTTAATTTTTATACCCTTGCAGAGGATATTATAATTTTGCCATGATACATGCAACGCAGTGAAGGAGGCACCTCCCAACCATTAAATATATATATTCTTGATCAGTATCACCAGCGAGTCGATCTAGCCATGTCCGTCTTTCAGTCTGTCCGTCTGTCTGTCCGTCTGTCTGTCCGTCTGTCTGTCCGTCTGTCTGTCTTTCTGACTGTCCGTCTGCCTGTCCGTCTATCTGTCCGTTGGTACGCAAACTAGACTCTCAGTTTTTGAGCTATCTGAATAAAACTTTGTATATAGCCTTCATTCTATTGTAGTTAGTATATATGTATGTCGGAACGACTGGAATGAAACCACCATATCTTATAGCTGCCATGGGATGGATCGGAAACTAATGGAACAAGAAATTTAACTTCTCTGTTTTGCAACGTATTTTTATAAATTTCGAGATATAGCTGTTTTTTACGGTTCTATAATTACGGTTTTAAATATTTTTAATTTATATTTACGAGAAGAATTGTTACAAGGAGCTGCGAAGTTGTATGTAAGAGACTTAAAAGGTGTAAAAGGTTGGAAAAAATTAAAAGCAAAGCTGACAGCAGAGATCGGTAAGGCAATGTGTACAGCTGAAGTACATAAGCAACTTAAAATCGGAGTTAAACTTGAGAAATAGTCATTTTGTGAATATTTGTATATTATTATCGATATTGAGAAGCAAGTCAAATTAGATGAAGCAAGTGTCATATCATACTTCGCGGATGGTGTACAAAAAAGCAAAAAAAACAAGTGAGAAAGCTACAGTCGAGTGTGACCGACTGTTTGATACCCGGTACCCAAAGCATTGTGGGTGAAATTAAACAGCACATATACATGGAAAAAAGAAAATGTTGACTAATGAAGACATATGTTGCTAGAAACATGTTGAGCAACACTCAAAAGCGACAAATGTTGCTGGGAACATGTACACGTACGTGCGCTCTCTCTCTAATGAAGTACACAGAAACTTTATTGTTTAATAACTTCTATATTTATCATCCGCCTTTACTCAAATTTTCAGAACACGTCCGCGATTGCCTGCTTATTAAGTTTATCTATTTACTTAATCATGCCTATAGCTTTTATACAATTTTTTATGATTTTCGGGGGCGGAAGTGGGTGTGGCCAAATTTTAAATCAAACTTGATCTGCGTGCAACAGATTCCAATGTAATCACCAAATTTGGTGACTCTAGCTCTTATAGTCTCTGAGATCTGTTGTTTCACACGGACAGACAGACGGACAAACAGACATGGCTAGATCGACTCGGCTAGTGACTCTGATCAAGAATATATATACTTTATAGGGTCAGAGATTTCTCCCACTGCCTGTTACATACAATTTCGGTTGGCACTAACTTATAATACCCTTGTACCCCGGTACCCATGGGTATAAAAGCAAAGGTCAAGATTTATGAAAGAATCAAAAATAGTACCAAAAGCTGAAATTTTAGGAAGCCAATCACCCAAGCAAAGAAATGATTCAAATGCAAGGATAAACATTTTGGAAATAAATGTAGTGGGCAAATTCTATGCTTTTAATGCAACATAATTTGGCAGATGGCTAAGAATTGTAATCAGGAAATTAGAAATGAGAAAAATAAAAATGTTTTAAAGTCTAGATCGAGGCCAAAAAGATTGAATCCATACGATTATGTCGGTAAGCGAGGTATTTTTTTGTCACCAAGGTGTTCCGCTTAATCTGCCCCAGTCATTCTGGTAGGTAAGAATGATTGCTTTTAATCAGAATATACAATTTTTTATTGGTCCTAATACATGATGTACTAGTAAGATTAAAAGGTACGAAAGTTTTTACATCATTGGACTCGAGAAATGAAGTTTTACAATCCAAAACCTGTTACTGAGGAACACACAGAATCTGAAAAGCACGGATTTTGTCCATTGCTAATGCAGATGAATTCAGAGGAAAGGCTTTTCCATCCAGTAGAGCTTATGAGTCGTAAAGCTAACCCATCTGAAAAAATAAACAAGTAAGAAAGCTACAGTCAAGTGTGCTCGACTGTGAGATACCCGGTACCTAAACGGTTGTGCTTTACATTAAAAGGCAATTTGAAATAATAACATACATACTATATGATACTACTTCGATACTTCTAAAAATAAATCGCCAATCGAGTTAGCTTCCATGCAACGGAATACTTTTTTATATAGGTTTGAGTTCTGGCTTTTTCAGTTTTTCTCTTTACCGCGTAATATAGGTAATGGCAAAGTTGTCTAAGCGGCAAAATTTTGCAAAAATGGCCCGAGTTCAATCCCACACAAAACCAAAATTTTTTTTTCTCCGTGTATATTAATAAAAAAAAGGAAGAACGTAAAAAAAAAAAAAAAACAAGTGAGAAAGCTACTGTCGAGTGCGACCGACTGTGAGATACCCGGTACCCAAAGTATTGTGCGTGAAATTAAATAGCACACGGACATGGGAAAAACAAAATGTTGACAAATAAAGACAAATTTTGCCAGAAACATGTTGAGAAAAGTTTAAAAGAGACAAATTGTGCAGCTGTACGCAACTGCATTACGAATTAATACTGCGCCCAAAAGCACGCAACACTGTTTTTCGCTACTGCCGTTGTGGCTGAAGACGAGAAGAAACTTAATTGTTTAATAACTTCCATGTTTATTATCCGATTTTACTCAAATTTTCAGAAAACGTCCGCAAATGCCTACTTATTTATTGTATCTAATTACTTTGAGCCAAAATTTACCAATCTAGCTTATATAAAGTTTTTTACGATTTTGGGGGCGGAAGTGGGCGTGGCCAAATTTGAAAACCAACTTGCTCTGCGTGCAACAGATTCCAATGTTGTCACCAAATTTGGTAACTTTAGCTCTTATAGTCTCTGAGATCTGTTGTTTCACACGGACAGACAGACAGACATGGCTAGATCGACTCGGTTAGTGACGCTGATCAAGAATATATATACTTTATAGGGTCGGAGATTTCTCCTTCTGCCTGTTACATACATTCTCGGTTGGCACTAACTTATAATACCCTTGTATCCTATGGGTACCGGGTATAAAAATAGCAAAAAAGTTGTGGGCGCGGTCAGGGATTCAGCCCACGAGCCAGACGGCTACAGGCTAAGCAGCTTGCCTTAGGGGGATGTCTTAAAATTCGAACTTTATCACGGACACGGCTAAGTCGACTCGACTGGTGATGCTGATCAAGAATATATGTACCTTATGGGTACCGGGTATTAAAAGACCGACTCAAGAAATTCGAGTTGAGTGAAGGTACAAACGTTCGAGGCATTAAAAGTGAACATGGTTTCAGCGCCCGCGCTCCGTTCACTATACAATGTGACGCCTCTGCAACGGGAGTAGGGGGAGAGCAAACAATTGCTTATGTTACGCTGCTATCCTACAGTTCACTCTAGTATAAAATGGCTAATGGGCCAAAAGGATTTGTGGCTGAAATGACACATTCAATTTCTAGCATCAATTTATTGTGCGGCGAACACGGCGAACACGGCGAACTCAAAGCTCTCTAATAGAAATTGTACTTTTTTGTTCCATAATGCTTTATATTGGCTAGTATTGTTCGTTATTCTGAGGATTTTTAATACAAACAGTAACAATGTTGTGTCATGCTAAATAAAAATTTGTATTCATCAAGACGAAAAAATAAATTGTTTCACTGACTTTTTGAAAAATAACCATTCTCTGCGATGTCTCATTGCCAGATTACAAGAAAAATCTAAGGAACCATTTTCATTATACATTTTCGTTGTTTTTAAACATATAAAACTTAAACTTAGTAAATCGTCTTTTAATTTAAATATAGCTATACATTTCAAATTTACTTTTTTGTTCCATAATGGTTTATTTTGGCCTATTTTTGTTTTTTTTTTAACCCGGTACCCATAGGTTTCAAGGGTATTATTAGTCAGTGCCAACCGAGAATGTATGTATTCTTCTGTCGGTCTGTCTGTCCGTGTGAAATAACAGATCTCAGAGATTATAAGAGCAAGAGTAACCAAATTTGGTGCCAACATTGAAATCTGTTGCATGCCCCCGAAAATCATATAAAACGTTATATTAGCTATAGGCTTTTCGGCTTAAAGTTAATAAATAGACTTAACAAGTAGCAAATCGCGGACGTGTACTGAAAATTTGAGTAAAATCGGATGATAAACATAAAAGATACTAAATAAAGTTTCTGGTAACTCATCATGTTCCTTGCAACATATGTCTTTGTTGGGTGTTGCTCAGCATGTTTCTGGCAACATTTTTCTCTTTCGAGTTTTGCTCAACATGTTTCTAGCAACATTTGTCTTCATTTGTCAACATTTCGTGTTCATGTGCTATTCAATTTAACCAAAATGCTTTGGGTATCGGGTATCTCACAGTCGAATTTAGATTTCCCACTTGTTTTTTTGAGGATTTTTAATACAAGCAGTAACACTGTTATTTCGAGTCAAAAAAAAAAATTGGCTTGTATCGAGGCGGAAAAATAAATTGTCTCACTGACTTTATGCAAGATGACCATTCCCTGCGATGTACCATTGCCAGATCACAAGAAAAACCTAAGAAAACCTATTTTCAATTTTATATATTAGATTTTTTTTTATTGAATTAGATGAAGTAATTTTTTGTTGACTTCTTCTAAAATACTCTAAAGATAAAGGCCAGCCAGCGCAATATCATTATTTCAGTTAATTTCAGGAAAAGCCTGGCGTGGATCTTATTTTGCTATTAATACGATTTTGTATAATATTAAAAATGGCAACAATATATATAAAATAAAAATAGAATAACCATTTATTTTTTTTTTTAATATTGTTAATTTTAATTTTTAAATTTAAGGTTGCATATAATACGATAGGTTGTCTCATAAAAAATTTACTTAGCCATTTTCGGACCAGTTTCCCAACTGTTTTCGATCTAGCAACCTAAAAAATTGTTTCTTGCGAAAAATTTGTACTTACAGATTAAAAATTTTGGGAGCAGCGCTGCCGCTAGCGTCAATAATTGTGGGGCGAACTCAAGTTTTTGCCATCTCACTCGCACTCATAAGAAATCCCTTTAGGGAAAAATTTTGAAAATAAATTGAGGCTAGAAATTGAATGTGTCATTTTAACCTATCCGGGAGACTAGCTAGATGGAGTCTTACATTACAGACATTTGATTTTTTAATCGACCATCTTAATTTTTCAATCGACCATCTTGAATGCGTGCTTTAAGTGTAGTACCCGAAGCACTCTCACGAATGCATACGGACGAAATTAAGACACCTTCGGCTGATACCATCGAGTTGCAACTAGACCTCAAGTTGCCTGCGTTTCAAACCCCGCAGTATAATATGATAATACAACGGATCGAGGAAAATCCTGGGAAAATATCTGGAAACTTTGGGTTCCGCCTGAACTACGGGAAGACCTAGTTTGGAGAGCACATAATGCCACCAATTTTACTACTGGCCATCTATGACGACCGATGTACAACAAGTAGTTAAGGACTGTGACATTTCCAAAATCAGCAAAACCTCCAACAAAACAAACAGACCTCCAATGGGCCAACAACTTATTACCTAGCTATCACTCCATAAATAATTTATCGATTTTATGGGGCCAAACTCCAGGAAAAAATCCGGTATCACAGTGATATTTGTAAAAATAAATCATTTCACAAAATTTGTTTAGTTGCAATCCATGCGAAAGGCTACACCCGATATGGCGTTCAACCGGTACGAAAGGCATCCTACTCACCGCAGGCCAATTTGGCCGAAAGGGTAAACTGGGACTCTCAGATAAGCCGAATAGCGAGTGCTCTAAGAGTGGGCATCATGAAACAATGGGATTGGAACCATATTACAATATGTCCGCAGGCGTCTCGGAGACTTGGAGACCGACAGATAACACATAGTATTACCAGATTAGATGGAGCTAATTCGAGAAAAAGTGAAACAAGGACTAACACGAACTCACGAGAAGGCGGAAAGGACGTACAGCACCCGCTGCCGGCTTGTCGAATTTGCTGCAAGTCAGGTTGTATACCGTAAAAAATATAAGCAAAGTAACCGAGCCCAAGGGTATACCACCGAAATTGGGACCCACCAGAATAAGGTGTGTTGTACTTCAACGAAAAGACCGTGCGTCCCACATTGGGCGCGGGCCTGTTACGTACGCCGGTAAGAACAGAATAAAATAAAGAATAGCCAATACGCTAATGCCCTAGAAAATCGACGCTGGCAAGATTCCGCAAGAATTTGGCTTTGGCAGATCACTACGCAATCACCTGCAACCCAGCACCGATTTTGCTGAACTGTCAATAGGTGGAAAGAGGGGAACCGATGCAACTAGCTGGAAATACTTTTGTGTTCCATTACGGTGATTCCAAGGCGAAACTTGGCACAGTCTTTGGTATAAAAGACCCCAATTAAGCAGTACCAGAAGATAGTCAGAGTCAGAGTTAAGAACTGGAAGTCTATTCAGAGAGTCTGAAAATCCTTCAATACCAAATTGAATGCGTGCAAGTCGCATAGGTGTTAAATACGGAAAGCCTTCCGCTATCTTGGCCCCGGTAAATGTACGGTGCAGATGCAGTCCTTTTAAGAAAGCAAATATCCTTAGGACTGTCGACCTGTTAGCAACATACCGTAGAATAATGCCGAATACAATATGAATCTTGAACGACATGTTTTAATAATACCACGCGTATCCGCGCGTGTCCACGCGTGAATCCTGAAGGACAATTCGTAGTTCCACTATGAACAGAATAAACCGTGAAACTAACGATAGACAGGCCATGTTCCCGTATCACTAGCCGTAGCCTAAATCCTGCAACGACAACCCCGTGGCACATATCAGGCTCTTAGGGCTTCAAGGATTCTGGACACCACCAAAGATAATTCTACATCAATAATAGAAAGCAGAGCCAATGTCATTATAGTAGCAATAATCCGACAACAAATATATAATAGCAAAGCCGCAACATAAATATTCTGAGCATGTAACTCATTTCCAAACAAAAAATACACTTCTTATTGTTTTTATGTTTTTCAAGAGTATTAAGTAAAATTGTCAAGAATTTAGTGATTTTATAACACCAAACCCATAGCATGATATTATATGTTTATATATAAATGCCTAGTTCTGCTTAACCTTTTCTAACGAAAACCTTAAATCCGGATAAGACTGGAAGACTGAAAGACTGGAAGACTGGGTTAAGAAAATTACATAACTTTTGACGAACGACATGAAGAACAGGGGATCGCATTGCATGGCCAGCGACGATCCAATGGCGTAAGAAGTTTGCGAATGGAGAGGAAACACGGCCAAAACATTGCCCGCAAAACTACCCCAAAACTACCTCCAGCGAGCTCAGCAGCACAAATCTTGTCTGCTATCCGGGCGGCCACTCCCTCAGCCCTATGTCCTTTAAGGACTGAGGCTCCACGACACCACCGACATATCAAAGCGCAGGACAAAGATGGCGAAGCTATAAAGATACTATTGGAATCTGAGAAAAGCCATGAACATTATTCTATTCGAAAAAATTTTCTGATTTTATTTAAAACGATCTCCCTTTTATATAGGAGATTGGATTCTAGTTTTACTCTATGACCATCTCAGACCGCACATCTGCTCGTCTAATCTTCTAAGGTCCCACGCAGGGGTTTCAGATTACAATTACAATATTGGTCATGTGCCCAAGTGGCCGCTATATTTAAAGATAGGCGCGCCTGCGCCTGCAGAGCGCATCTGCATTGATTTGTATATATATATATATACGTGTTCATGCGTGAACATTCTGCCAAGGGCCAGCAAGAATGGGTGTAGTTTTTTTGATTACATAAAATATATTGAACAATTCAAAATTTTTAACTTCAATTTGGTGGACTGTATTTTTTAACAATTTTTTTTTTATAAGATTTTTATTTTTTTTTTTAATCTTATATTTACTTTACTCCGTAGTCCAACCCGTGAATATGTAGAATCCGCTGACGTTGAAGACGTAAAGTTGAAGTTGAAGACCTCTGATGATTTGTCTGCCTCTGGTGTGCAGGCGATGATGATGTGGTGGCCAGCCGATGATTGTAATCTCATGGCCGAGCCGATTGTGTTAGTGCTGGCACTTTCTTTCTCCAGCTTTGGATCCTAAGCCGATCCAAATATTTCCGATGACTCCTCCAGTTGTTGTCGTCATCTTTTATAATGGTTTGGTTGGCACTTCAGTCCAACAGCCTCCAATACATGCACTCAAATGCATGCATATTTGCAAAGATTTATACAATCAGTGGCCTTTTGTATAAACGCGACTACGTTCCTTACCTCATGGAGGGGAACTTTTAGTAGCCTTTTATAAATGTCGATTTTTTCGACACAATTTTTTCAGGTAAAAATTGCCAAACTTTTTCCATAGATCGATTTTTTATTTTCAAACAAAATTTTTTTAGATAAATTGCAAACTGGTCATACAATAAGGACTCTTTTGTATCCTTTTGCATAAACCAAAACTATGTTCCACCACATGGGGCGAAACTTTTAGTACCACCAGCAACCTTTACCGCTTTGCCCGGTTTTTATAAGGTGGATCTTCCTCTAAGGCTCTTACCGCTAGGGGGAAACCTGCAGAGTCGCTCGAAGGTCCAAAATGTAAAAAGGTCCCCATGTGAGTTTATATGTCGTAGTTGATAGGACTTCAAAGTTTGTGTGGTTATATTCCACAAATTCGACAGGAACAGATGATGTTTTAGATAAACTCAGGAAAAAGCCAGCAATATTGGGTAATCCTAGATGGATTGTAACGGATAGGGGAACAGTTTTTTCTTCGAATGCGTTTCGAAAGTACTGTGAGTAAGAACGAATACAATTTTTACTTATCACTTTAGGAATACCAAGAGGTAGTAATTCCAAAATAGTTATTATTGAACAATCCCTGCTATGACATTTCGATCAAATGGTATGCTCATGTAAATCAGATACAGCAAATTATAAGCAACACACCCCAAAACGATTACAACGGATCGAGTACCTTGATCCTTCAATTCCTTAATTTTTAAACAACTGGCGAATATCATTGGGAGTAGGCATTTTTATCCGACGGCCTACCATCCACAGTCAAATGGACTCCCAGAGAAGGGGCACAGTTCCTTTAAGTCGTAATCGATCTATAGCAGCGGAATACCATGGCCACAGATACTGAACTTTAAAGCGTCCGCAGCAGAAAAATGTTTTATAAAGCACCTATTCGCCTGCCAAACGAATTTTTCGATAACAACAAATTTTTATTTTGGTTTTCTTTTATTGACTTTCACGTACTTGTGCCGTTGGGCAATCGCTGGACCGTCCTTACAAGATTCCCTATGAGATTGTCAATCGCGAAAACAAGCGAGTTTTCACCCTTCGTGTCAACAAAAAAGAGACTGCAGTATCAGTTGGCCGACTCAAACAAGCGCCTCTTGCAAAGGATGACCGGTTCGCTCAGACTGAAAACACAAAGCCAGCTCTTTGAAGGACAGACCGAAGCGAGTACGGTCTGCAACTCAAGATTCGTAACGGATTCACAAAAACAGTGGTAGAGAAAATATCTGGCAATACCACTTATGTCTGGACAGACTGTAACGTTCAAGAAACGGCGCTTCAGCGATTCTCCCTAGACTATCTGGTCTAAAAAAAAAAGGTGTTTACCGGTACATTGCTAATCTAAAACTATAAAGTTTTCAGCACGTACCAATTTTGGGGTTTTAAGGGCTACGACAAGATTTTTGTGACAAATTTAAGTTCGTAAAATGCATTTTAACTTATGAACCAGAGGTCCCATATTAATATTCATGTTTAATACTGAAGCAGAAAGGCCAAGCATTTAAGCTAAATACAAGCTCTAGGCTACGTAGGGTTTGGGAGTTAATAAGCCTTGAAAAGTGCCAATTCAAGCAGTGCATGATACTTTGCCCGCGATTTTCTCAAAATTGGTACGCGATGGAAACTTTTCAGTTTCGGACTAGTAATGTACCGGTTAAGATCTATCAGAATCAAAAGCGTTTATTCGCCTGGGTAGAAAAAATTTTGATTTTTGTCGACCTGTGTTATTAAGGGCCGATTTTTCAATGTCACGTTAGCTTTTGTCAGTCAGATTTATTCTTATTCGGAGTAATCTAGTCGACCAGAATCTTATTTGCTTATTTGACAAAAAAAAATAATTGTAACTAGAGCTATTATCAAGTAATTCTCTTCGAGAGCAGACGTGAATTTTTACCTCCGCACGAAATAACTACCGAAAACTACTTCAATAACTAATCAAACTGAACGTGATTTAAGTTCAGTGCCACGGCAATAACATCTCAAAAGGAAACTGCCAGAAAATAACCTCTGGATTCTCTTAAATAGCCTCTTTTAGTCTTTAGGTCTCACCCCAGTACATAAAGTTAAAGAGATTTTTCGTGTTAAGGTGCGGGAACATTCTGGGAACAATGTTATAGATCCCGTCATCATAATGAAGCTCGATACCAGGCGAGGCAAAATAATGCTGCTGAAACGGGCTGGAGAGCATAGACGACAGACGAAGCAACCACTGAGCTTGGAACTGTTTGGCATCCAGGCCCCAACTCTATTCTACATACATCAACGAGCAGCTGACCAAGATAACTACAACTTATTTGAAGAGACACTGAAGATGAAGAAGCATAAAAATGTCAGCTTTCTACATAAAGCAAGCTCTTGTCTATGCTCGACAGAGTTTAGGCAGAGAATTCGCCGCTTAAAGAGTATGGAGGATCTGGCTGCTCTTTAGAAGCCGAATCTTGTTGCTGAGACTAAGGCGGGGCGTAATAAAATTGGTTAGATGGTTAGAATTAATACTCTTACTCTACATTAAGTTCAATTTTATTTATATTATCTATATTCTAGGTTTATTATCTTTTAGGAATCTCACTCTCTCTGAATTTCCTAATTTTTTTTTAATAATTACTCTAGCAATGCATAGATTATCATTTTTTATGGAATAGATAACGGCGTGCGATGTTCTAAGTGTCTTTTTTGTTGACAATGAATGATAATCCATGGTCATCAAGTGCGAGCAGCTATGCAATAATAATAATCTTTGGAAACCAAGCAACTGGTCTTCGATCTGATCGAGAAAGTCACGGTGCATAGTGGTCGCTGCCATAGGCCATTAATCAAAAAATTGATTTTGAGCTATTCCAACGAATACCACTTTTTTGAACAGCTGATTGTCCAAACTTAGCGACACATTACCGTTTGTCTGGCATTTCTAATGGGACTCTCTAAAAATATAACGAAAAGAGCGAGAAAGTGTTTACGTACTTGCAATTTGTCAGCAGCGAAGTGCAACAACCCTAATTTTAACAAGTGAGCAAGCTACAGTCGAGTGTGACCGACTGTGAGATACCCGGTACCCAAAGTATTGTGCGTAAAATTAAATAGCACACGGACATGGAAAAACAAAATGTCGACAAATGAAGACAAATGTTGCTAAAAACATGTTGAGCAACGTTCAACAAAGAAAAATTCTGCAGCTGTACGCAGCTGCATTACGAATTAATACTGCGCACGAAAAAATTCAACACTTTTTTTCGTTACTGCCTTTGTGGCTCAGAACCATCACAGAAACTTTATTGTTTAATAACTTCCATGTTTATCATCCGATTTTACTCAAGTTTTCAGAAACTTCCGCAAATTCCTATTTATTTTTTTTTTATCTATTTACTTTAAGCCAAAAGTTAGGACTATAGCTTATATAAAGTGGTTTACTCTTTTCGGGGGCGGAAGTGGGCGTGGCCAAATTTTAAAACAAACTTGATCTGCGTGCAACTGATTCCAATGTGGTCACCAAATTTGGTAACTCTAGCTCTTATAGTCTCTGAGATCTGTTGTTTCACACGGACGGAAGACAAGCATGGCTAAATCGACTCGGCTAGTGACGCTGATCAAGAATATATATACTTTATAGGGTCGGAGATTTATCCTTCTGCCTGTTACATTCATTCTCGGTTGGCACTAACTTATAATAGCCTTTTACCCTATGGGTACCGGGTATAAAAATTAGCGTGGAAGGTCCACGAAATAACAAAGGATCAAGTATCGGACCGCAACTTATGTTAGAGCGACAGCGGGGGCTTGAATCCAGAGAAATCTACAACGGCGTGGGGGGTCCACGATTTTAAAAACGATTAAGAATCGGAACGCGGCTTTTTTGGAGCGGCAGCGGAGATAGCAAACGACTTAAGCGGCGTGGGAGGTCCACGAAAAATCAGCAAGGATCAAGCGTCGGACCACTGCTTCTACAAAAGTGCCAGTGGAGGCTTAAGAAGACAGCACGAATACATCGACGTGGAAGGTCCACGAAAGACGGCGACAGCGGAGGCCATGAATTAAGAAATAATTGGAAGAATTTTGAAATAAAGAATTTTTAATATTATTAAAATGGTATTTAAAAAAGAATCACTTAATGGCCTGGCGGCTAGTCAGTCATCAATATTAAACCAAATGGAAGAAGAGGAAATGCTATCACGAGAGTACCATCAAGCAAGAACGGCGCTTCAAAGAACTTTGGTAAATGCGGAACAAGACCCGAAACTACAAGAAATATATTTGAAATATATAGAGGAAGATTTTCAACGACTTACTGATAGTTTCAATGAACTAAAAGTAAATGGACAACTTACTCAGACGGTTTTAGATGGGTATGAGAAAATAAGGATGGAAAAAAGAGCAAAAGAAATTTGGTTACACCAGAATAAATACGAAGAACATCGGATATCTGTAAGGGAGATAAAGATCCCTGCATTTTTTGGAGACATTTTGGCATGGTCCGGATTTTTCGATATGTTTAAAGAAATGGTAGACAATGATGAACACATGAAGCCCAAAATAAAATGCGACTGAAGGAGGTTTTTAAGGGCGAATCCTCAAATTTAATACAGCATTTGATGATAACGGATTTGAAATTACAAAATAGCTTTGGACATCTTAAGGAATCGATACGAGAACAGACGTCAGCTGTCAGCTGGATTTGCCTATGATGAACAGCGAATCAGAGACAAGCACAAAAATGGACACAGCACAAAATGCACTCATGCTATAAAGGGCATGGGCATCCCATTAGACGGCACAGACGTATTCATTGCTGGAATACCATTAAGGAAATTTGATCGTCAAGGACAACAAAATTACGAGCACACGTCAAAGTCGACAAAGAAAGTCCAGACACTTCAAAATGTGCTGAAATTTTTGGAGAAACATCTGCAAGTCATAATAGCAGTATCCCAACCAAGACACGGGGCGCATGAAAATCCAAAAGTGTTGACTGCGGTTATGAGTGGGATCTGCCCTTATTGTAGAAATCTAAAACACAAGTTACCCAATTGTATAAAATTCAGTCATCTGTCGATCAGAGGGAAGTGGAAAATCGCATGTCGATAGAGATTATGTTTTAAGTGCTTGTGTCACAAATTTACATCACACAAGGACTGTCAAGGCGAACGAGAAGGCTTTACGCATGATAGACCCCACCACATATTGCTACACAGGAAAAAAGAATAAAAATCAACTATGAAATCTAAAACGGGAAAAACCACCTTGTTGGCCACGGCACAGATTAAATGCCAAGATGCAAATGGAAAATGGATAAAACTCCGAGCGTTAGTCCACCAAGGATCCCAGATTACTGTTGTATCTGAAGAAGCAGTTCAAAGGTTGGGAGTACAGAAGAAGAAAACGGATATCCAAACTTATGGATTAGGAAACACTTTAGTTTTATTATCTGAAGCATCGATACAGCTAAAAACTCGTCCAAGATTTAAAAGTAAAGAGCGATTTGACACCGAAGCAGTCGTTTTATTGAAATTATTAAATGCAACGCCATCAATGTCATTTGAATATGATTCGCTAAAATGGAAAGATGATATCTTAGCGGATCCAATCTTTAATAAACGCAGAAAGGTTGATGTGCTGATCGGTGGAGATTTATTGGCCGAAATTATTACACAAGGATTGAAACAGGAAGAAACCATGATTGGGCAATGTACTAAGCTGGGATGTATACTATCGGGAATCGTACAGACTCCTGGTAGTAAACGCATTCAATCAACAGTTACCATGAACAAAATGTGAAAGCTAGAAGAAGTTCCCGAGACGGCATCCATAACAAATATATACCTAAAGAAAGACAATGAGTTGGGAGCATCTCGACTCTAGTGTCAAGCTAACCGGTTGTGTTCATTTTAAAGCTCCCGAATTTCTTAAAATTTGTATATAAAATTTTTCTCCAAATTTTTCGGATATTTTGGATACAACTTTGTGTTGTGTTTTTGTCGGCCTTGCCCACGTTCTTGGCAGGCTGGCTGTTGCGCGTAACTTAATTTCTTTAATTTTTCTTAGTTCCGTGTACAATGGCGGATACTAATACCTTGCCGAAGGATGTATACTACTTTCAAGGTACCTCTGAGACTGAGAGTCGTATGATTCAACCCAATGAACAACAAGTTCCGAAACTATCAGCTTCCGCTAAAAGCAAGATATCCCGACCTCCAGTTAAAACTGAAGATGTAATTAAAGAAGCTGTAGTTCAGGCTTCTAAGAATGGCAAGGCGACTGCTTTTGATGCCAATAGGTGCCTAAGTGATGATGATATGGATATGGAACCGGACTGCTCCGTAAATGCTAGCCCTAAGTGGATAAGCAAGAGTGCTGCTGACGAGGAGCGCTTTACTCAAGTAAGGAATCTCAGGAAAAGGCGAAATCTTGAAGAAATCGGCGATCATAAGTCATTGCAGCTGAAGAGTCTTCCAAACGGAGAAAAGAAATCTTATATTGGCAAGAATAATAGCTTCGCCATTCTGTCTGATGATGATGAGAATGACACAATCATTCCCGGTAATACTGGTGATACAATCTACTCGGCTGAAGCTTCGCAACCCAGAACCAACAAACGGGATCCCCGTCCCCACCCTTTCTTTTGAGGGGTATTACGGATATCAAAGAACTGATTGCCCTACTATCTCGGGTGACGACTGGATTTCGTCTTAAAACGACTGGGCGATCCTCCTGCCGAATAACTGTGGATGATGGAAATGTATACAGAAAAGTTCAAAACTTTTAAGGATAAGGGATTCCCTTCAGTACCTATCAGTTTAAAATGAGCGAGCTTTTCGAATCGTTATCAAAGGTCTTAATGCATCAACCGAGACTAGTGAAATAATTGCTAGACTCAAAGAACTGGGGCACAACCCCGAAATGTTTACAACCCCTATGGTGAGAATGGTAAGGGAAAGCGAGACATGTTCTTTGTAGAATTAGAACCTGCAAGGAACAACAAGGATGTATATGACATTCGAGTCATTGACTACCAGGTGGTGAAAGTAGAACCTCAACAACCCAGAAAGGGCCCTTAAGATGTTTTCAATGCCAATTATTTGGGCATTCGAAAACTTTTGTTCATTTTCACCGAAGTGTGCCCGATGTGCTGGTGACCATAACACAAACGAGAAGGAAAAGTGCCCCGCTGTGCAAGAGGAACAGCTCAAATGTATAAACTGTGGCTCCAATCATAGTGCGTCCTCACGCAGTTGTCCCGCCTACCTGGAGCATTCCCAGAGGCGCAAGTCCATTGGCTCAACGAACCAACGAACTCAAAAGCGTCCAGATTTTCAACCTGCTCCGCCGCCGGCTCAGAATGCTTGGTTTACATCTAGTCTTCCAATTTCATCAAACCAACAATCAATGGCATCTAACTCCTGCCAAAATGTGCATTCAATAAGCCAGCCCCATATTGGAACTGACAGGAAGACTCCCTCAATTGAACAACCTGCTCAAGACAGACTACTGAAATTCATTAATGATTTACAGAAGCAGCAGGAAGCTGCTGCAATATCACAAGCGGCTGCGATCGACAAGCTTCTGCTGCGCTTCGATCAAATGATGTCGGTGATGACGGCGACAATACAAATGTTACAGAGCGTGATGTCTAAACACGCCAGTCCTTGGAGTCAACGCGTTGCGATGACTAATTACGGATAAATATAGTTATGTGGAACGCCAACAACTTAGTTGGCAAATCCCTAGAGGTTGAGCTTCTCCAGGAACGCAACATTGACATCCTGCTGATCTCTGAAACACATTTTACCAGCCGTTCTTTCTTCCGTGTTCATGGATATGCAGTACACTGTGCCAACCACCCCGATGATCGACATCGTGGAGGTGCTGCAATCATCATTAAATCCTCCTTGGACTATAACCTGAGTGCCTCAATATCGGAACCCCACCTGCAAGCAATTTCCATAAATTTGGTCACCACACTTGGAAGAATTTCGTTTGGTGCTGTTTACTGTCCTCCTGGTCACCGTCACTCTTGGTCAGCTGAGCAATATCTTCGCCTGTTTGGCTCTATGGGCAGTCGCTTTGTAATTGGAGGATTGGAATGCGCACCACAGCTTCTGGGGATGCAGACGCTCCTGCCCTCGGGAAATACTCTGATGTCCGTTGTCTCTAGCTCAACCATGCAGATTCTGGCTACCGGGGACCTACGCACTTTCCTTGAATAATGATCATCTACCGACAGCCATTGACTTTGCAGTGTATAGAGGCATTCCGTGCAGCCACCTTGCCATTTCGGAGTGCTCGGGCCTTTCCTCTGACCACATTCCGCTCCTGATATATTTCTGCGTTGCTGCCTATCAGGTCGTTCCTAAAACCAGGCTTTTGCCTCGGGATCAGACACAAGAAGTTTTAGTGCCAGACTTTCTGCACTGACTGAAAATAACCCATCACTTGTAACGGCGGATGACATTGATTCTTTTGCTCAGGACTTAGTAGACAAAATTCATCAAGCTGCCCTCCTGCTAGATGTATATCTATACCTCCGCCATCCTGGACATCATCAAAGCCAGAAATTGCAGCCTTGGCCAGGAAGGGTCATGCACTCCGTCGTACCTGGATGAGGACAAGGCATACTATCGATTTAGCTAGGTGGAAGGCATCTGTCTCAGAACTTAGGAAAGTTCTCCGCTTGGCTAAGTCGGAATTTTCGTAAATCATCTCAATGCCATCGATCCTAACCAGGATCATGGGTTTGCTTTATGGAAATGCACCCGAAACCTAAAAAGGCAGCCACTTCCCAGGTTTTCTCTTAAACGAAGCGATGGTACTTGGGCTCACAGCGATTCCGCTATTGCTGAAGTATTTGCAGGCGATCTGGAGAGACGCTTTACTCCGTTTGATTTTAACAAGCCAGGAGACCCAAACCACAATCTCTAGGTTTGGGCTCTCCTTTGGTTCTCCTGTTGCTGTGCGGCCTGTGGATCAAGATGAGGTACGTGATCATATTAAGCGACTGGTTCCCACTAAGGCTCCTGGCATGGATGCAATTGATGGTAGAGTAGCAAATGCACTTCCTAGCTCTGTTATTGCACAGCTCTGCCTTCTCTTTAATGCTTCCTTAACCTTGGCCATTTTCCATCCCCTGAAACGTGCACTTGTCACAATGGTCCATAAGAAAGGGAAAGACCCGTGCACACCAGAATCTTACAGGCCGATAAGTCTCCTGTCCACTTTCTCCAAGATATTCGAGCGGATCGTGCTTGCTCGGTTGCTGAATATTGACGCCTTCATGGACGCTCTGCCGGCCACCAATTTGGCTTCCGAAGTCGCCATAGCGCTATTGAGCAAGTTCACAGAGTGGTTAACCACATTCTGAGTGCTTTAGAAGATCGCAAATACTGTTCAGCTGTATTTCTAGACGTACGGCAGGCCTTTGACAGGGTTTGGCATGAAGGTCTATTTTACAAATTAATGCCGCTTTTACCTGAGGGACTCTGGAAGCTTATTGTGTCATTTCTGGATAACAGGAAGTTTTCCGTTGAGATCCGTGGACATCGTTCGGAACTACGCCCAATTCATGCTGGTGTACCTCAGGGCAGTGTTCTTGGCCCGGTACTGTACACACTTTACACATCGGATCTTCCAAGCCCCATTGCTCGTGGTACTCTTCTAGCAACCTACGCAGATGACACTGCTTTTCTAGCTGCTGGCAGCACCCCATATCGGCTTCCAATCGTGTCCAGACATTCTTGGACGAATTCGAATGTTGGGCATCTCGATGGAACATAGCGCTTAACATTGAAAAGACACAACACGCCACTTTCGCCCTTCGGCCTGGCCGCTCACGTGCCCTTTATATGGATGGGAAAAGACTAAAGCATGAGGATAAGGTTACGTACCTTGGCGTAACCCTAGACCGCCGACTTTGCTGGAAGGGCAGATTGACCGAGTCTGCGGATCAGCAAGGACAAAGCTTGAAAAATGGATTGGCTCCTTCGTTCTGATAGCGGTCTATCACTCCATGCCAAGGTGCGATTATTTAAAGCCATTGTCCTTCCGACACTGAACTGGGGATTACATGCTGGGGCACCGCTTGTGACTCTTCACTTAAAAGGGTGCAAACATGCATAACGAAGGCTCTGAGAAGGATGCTGGGAGTTAAGTGGCACCACTACGTACACAATGACTCGCTATTTCAAGACACAGGAATACCAACTGTAACAGAAACAATTTCATCATTTGCAAACCGATACAGAGACCGCCTGCTAGCGCATACCAACCGTTTGGCAAGACACCTTGCCACCCCGTTAGCCGAAGACGTCTGCGCAGAAGACACCCTGCGGACCTATGGATACTCGGCCGAGACAGACATGGACGATTACTTTAACACCATATAATCACACATAAAATGCCCCAAAGTGGCGCTCTTTCCCACCCGCAGTTTCCGGGATCTATAGTTACTATTAATCAAACACGAAAACAAGAGCTACTCTTGTGAAGCGTGATAATTAAACTTACAAAAAAAAGGGAGCATCTCGGAAAAAAGGAGATCAACGCATACAGTTGCACTTGATCCCCCCGGCAAGTCTTCACATTAGAGGAATTTGGGAAGCTGGAGGAAAATCACTCCAGGAAATCTCCCCGGCAAGTCCTCACGTTGGAGGAATTTGGAAAGGTGGAGGAAAGTTGCGGCAGGGAAACGCAACACATATGAGGATGCATCTCTGGTCAAAATGGAAGTAGAAACTACCACGGAGCGTCCAACTACCTGGATCAGCGACACCGAGGGAAGTTGGCCCTGGATTCCAATGAGTCAACGGTACTAAAACAAAGTCGTTGCCAACATGTCTTCAATGATCCGATCTAAGAATGGACATGTGGAAGTCATTACTGCCAGGTCACGAAAATCCGAGTACAAGGATTACTGAGACTATGCAACAAACGCACCGACCAACAGTCTCCTAACAGCTGCGCACGAGATCACGACAGAAGAAGATTATCAGGATTCTGTGGCGTCACTAATTATAAATTGTTGTCACTGGTATAAAGAAAAAATAAATCTAATGGGTTCAACATGAATAAATATTTGAATTGATGTACTTAAAATTAGAAGTCAACTTTATGAAAAGAAAATGTTAAATTAAAAGGTATAAATAATGGAAATACAAGCGGGCATAGATCTGCAATATTATATGTAATAAAAATATCAGTAACAAGTTAAATTAACATAATAAAGTTAAATGTTAATATGGTAAACAGCAAACTAATATAGAACTCAGGCTATTAATATATACAATGAGGCCCCGCGCAGAATGTTCAAAAAGGTCAACATGCATGATTGTCCGCTTCCAAAGAACCACTTGAAATCACAGTCCGATCAAGGGCTCAAGTAATATAATTATATACACGCCTCCTATCAGTAAGAACTGGTGTGAGAAGTATACACACACTTATATATAAGATTCAAGTATGCACGAAATGCTCTTATCGCCCCTATAAAGTCAATATAAGTACATACATGTAATCAAGTGCAGTAGCACTCACATATATACAAGTTTAGGCATACACAAAGTACTATGATCGCTCCTAGAACGTGCAAAATTACTGTAGCATAGATAACCCCAAGGTGGAATTATACATAAGGAAGCTGTAACTAGTACATAAGTGGAAACCGCTTTAAAAAGGCTTGAGTGCCCAATAAAGAATCAGTTCCTAACGAAATGCTGGTGTGTTTTGACTAGGGACTCGGCGGTTAGCGGTAAAAGTTGATAGTTGAAGTGAGTGGTATTAGCTGCTCCTTTAATTAAGCGATGTATGCTGCTAACAGAAGGAGCGGAGTAGGGGAAGTTCTCGGCGGTAACCGTCCACGTAAATGGGAGGGCCAAGCACGCGGTTGGTATCTGCTGAAAAATGGAGAGGGCTGGGAGAGGATTGTCGTCAAGTACCGATCGCGTGAATGGAAGGGCCAAACACGCGGTTAGAGGGAGGCGGGGTTATAAATTAAAACATGTGTGTTATTGCGGGGTTTTTTTTTCTATATATGCTAAGTTAGTGTCCCTACTGCTGCCCTTACACGGGGGTGTAACTTACGTGTGCTTATGTGTATGCAATTCACTGCCACGGCCTCGACGCGTCGGTCTCGAGGACACGTGGGCTTTTCGCGGCTTGGGTTTTCACGGAGCGATGCGAAGATGCGTCCCAACGCGGCGGCGGTCACGAAGCGAGAGAGCGAGCACGTCCGCTCACGGCTGCGGTCGAAGTCAGAAGATATCGAGCTTCGGTTCGTGGCCATGAAAGGTTTATTTTTGCAAAACAAAAAAAATAATATGCTCTCTCGGGCGCGTATACAATTTCCAACTGATTGTAACACCTCTGGCATGGACTGGCTGTTGCCGGCCAATGTTGGCAATGTTTGTACTGCTACATAAGTGCAAAGATCTACTGCAACACTATAAGTGCTTGACTATGGGATATCCAGTACCCAGACGTTTGTTGGTTTACATACTTCTTAATTAAAAATTAAATCGCCGATCGAATTAGCTCCCGACTTAATAAATTATTTGTCATATATTAAATCGGGACCCAGGGAACACCACGGGGAGGCCATTGCAAGTAAATGGGTTTTTTTTAAAGCAAAAACACTAAAGACCTACGAATCGACTTGAGCTGCCTAGAGGCTACACCATTGTTCCCCAAAAAATTTTTAAGCTCCACTTTTGCTCAGCGGAGATAGACGTACTTAATGTATAAATTATAATAAAATATGAAATATATATACATACATAAAAATAAACAACAAAATACTTAAATTAAAAACTAAAATATTTAAATATATAAATACTCAGCTATTTTCAAAAGCGCCCAAAATTCTACACCACACTGTCATCTAAGCTAACTAAAATACCACTGTGGTAACTATGAACTGTCTCATATGTGCGTGCTACGGCTCTGCTATCCCTAATATTTGAACACGCCCAATCAATATGTGTATCACAATTGGTTGTGGACGTGTTCAAATCTAACAAAGAACTATATCTAATTGTGTTCAAAAATCAAAACCCTTTTACTAGCTCCAGAAAGACCCCGTAAAAACAAAGTAAAATCTCCTAAAACAATGCTATCATTACCTAAGAATGAAAATTCCTGAAATAAATTCTCAAATTCGGCTTCAAACTTATGCAGAGGATACGTTGGACTTTTGTAAATAATAAGGAAACCTAAAGACTTATATTTAAACACTGCATAGTCGAACACTGCAGAAGCTAAATTATTAGAGTCCGAATAATTTCGCCCACTTGAACAGAGACTAACCTTCTCAAAAACTGGTAATCAAGGCGCACCGCATTGCGGAACCCAGGAATATCGTATATTTCGTTAGAGTACGTGGAAGCCTCAACGAAACATAGGATGGAAGACTGAAGCATTAACTGACCGGAGCAGTAATGTGACACCGCAAGCTTTGTGTGTTATGAAACACAGCATTGACTTTAGAACTGTCAAACAGGCAGCTAAAGTGTGAATTCAGACTGGCAAGCTTTTGCTCTACAACTAAGTGGCGGTCAGATCTCGGGGGGACAAATTGCCCAACTATAATGAGGCAGCTGCACGTGTGGCTCTACTACAAGCTACATACAATGCTTCTCTTTGCATTCCTGGAGTTGTGTGGACCAACACACTAGTGTATGTAGCTCCCTGACTTTTGTGAATGGTTATACCTTCTGCAGGTACAACTGGAAATTGCCTGCGGTCGATTGTAACTTGCTCGTTTGAATGATATTGAAAACTCTTTACAGTTTTCAGAACTGGGGTCCAAAAAGGTACAGAACAATGAGTGCATTTAGCTCGAGCATTAGTTCCTACACTTTCATCTAAGAATTTTATCCAAAGAACAAGTGGGGCATTGGATGCATTGAAACCTATATCCATTAGGACACCTGAAGCTCCATTTACAAGACCATCTGCAGTATCTATGTTGAACGTCATCATATACTTTGCAGTGGTTTTCAATATCAGGCTTGTACAAAGCCCTTGAGTTTTGGATGCTTTGCAATCTTTCACAGATTCCAAACATCTGGTCCTTGCTTCTGAACTGAGATGTGCAGCTTTAACGGAGTCAAGAGCAGTTAAAATGAATTGCTCCGTTGGAATCGAGTTTAACTTAGCAGTGTTAAAAATATTAGTATCTCTATTTCAAAGGAACAAATGAATGGCGTTATTCGGAAATTCGCCTGAAACAGACACACGAGACCTAAAAAGACTAATTTCGTCCGATGTCATCTGACCGGATGCCATGTTATTAAGCGCTAGCGCAAATGCTTGGTCGTCTTGCTGTCGCATAATCTCTGTCAGCTCAAAAAATATCCCACAGAGAAGACCCAAATTTAGCGCTGTATGTGTCATGTGCAGCCAAAGTGGATTGGAAGATCCAACGATCTCCTACAGGACCTAGTTGTCTAGGATCGCCAAAAACAATAACAGAAATTCCCCCAAAATGGAGTGTCTCTGTTATCGCGAATTTGCTCAAGTCGAGCATCTAAATGAGATAACATTTTGGCACCGACCATTGAGATTTCATCGATGATCAAAAGCTTAAGGTCAATAATCCTTGAACGGAGGGTATTTAAAAGGTCAGCTCCTAAATCTTTAAAGGACGATCCGGACTGATTCACTGGTAGTGAAAACATGGAATGAAGGGTGGAACCTCCAATTCCAAACGCTGCTTTCCTGTGGGTGCACACAATAGAATTTTAGCTGAGGTGGGATCACATCCTGGCCTACTATTATACAGTTGGGAAAGGGACTGAAAAATAGCTGAAATCAACCTACTTTTGCCAACACCTGCTCATAAAATACTTTATTATGCTTTGCGTTATGCAAAACATGAGAAAATAAGGTTTTTTGCTTCAAATTTAAGGATCTAACTATACTTGCTAAGTCTTGAGACGAAATAATTGGCGGGAGCTTTATTATTCGGATTGCATTTTCCGAACCTTCAGGGTTATCTGAAGGAGGTGCATTTAAGTTCAGAATATTAATTTGAGAACTTATTTCAGGGATTGCCAAAGCCCTGAATTCATTATCTAAATTATCCCCATGACCTTGGTCATCAAAATGTCCCTCTTCTTCTATGGCCCTCCTAAGCACGTTTTCTAAATCTTCTAAAACATTATAGTTCCTATATTTAAATCTAATTGAATCTACGTTCTGTTCGTAAATGGTCTCACTACTAACATTTATTAATTCCACCTGTTCATCTCTCCACGGAAAATACAACATCAAAAGTTCCCTAAAATAGTTCGCTCTATCGGCATTCAGATTGAACTTCCTAAATCTAATAATAGCTGGCTTGGTACGCTCCCTAATAAAACCACTACCATCGCGGAGGGGATGAAATGAGTTACCTAGGACCTCGTTTTCTTCATCTTCTTCGTTATTAGCACCTGCTCTACAAGATTTCGAAAAATTATAATTTGCAGCAAAATCGGCTAAGCACAGGCCTTCGAGACTATCTAGCCGCTGAATGTAGTGATCCAGTATTTCCAAAACATATATGTCTGTTGAATCCTGATCCAAATTCAGCAACTGCTGTCTGGGCTTGAGCATTCGAACTCTGTGCTCAGGTCGTGAAGTATTTATATAAACTTCCGCGTTGCTAGTCTCAGACAAATGCATTCCCAAACAACACTAAGCTGCTTAATGAGCAGAAATCTCAGTGCCGGAAATAAACTTGTGGCCTATATGCTGCAGCCTTTTCTTGATGCTGAATATACCCCTTTGAATCTCTTCCACGGTTTCACGCATCAGCTTAGAAATACCTCTTTGGGACTTATTAATATAATCAATAATGTAGCTGCAGCAAGCATAAGGATCCAGTATGAACTGGATGTCCATATTGGCCCTTTGCAATGATAGAATGTGCTTATTATAAGCGTTAACTTTAATAGTTTTACTTTTTACTTTAACTTTTTTTAAGTTTTCGCGATGAAGAGAAAAATTTTCCGAATCCTCAGGCAATGGCCGAAAAATTTCTGTTTGTGGCATTGGACAGTACGGAATGCCGAAGCGACGGAAAGAGTTACCCCTTACTTCACGCATACACGAATGTCCGTGATTGTGCTTCTGGTACTCGACATACTGAGCAAGCTCAGTATTCGTTACGTCTATGGTGATGAATTGGTCAATAAAAGATATGACAGATGGAAGAGTCAATTCATTCTCGAAGTCCACAGAGGGGGCATCTTTCAGTCAAAACATTCCATGAATATGAGGCGAGTCTCTATGCTGGAACTCAACACGCCAATAATACCTATCAAAAGGATGATTTCCGAAAACGCCACTTGCTTCCTCATTATCTTTAGCAATTGAATATACCTATAACCAAAATACCTAGCTCAAGTTACAGGGTCTGATCTAATCGAACGCGCCTTTTCGCTAAAACTAAAATTCAAAACCTCATCTTCTGTAACTTCCGTCCTATCTAAAGTTCCTTTTAATAACTGTAACAACTCCGTCCACCTTGTCTCAGCAGCCGACAAGGTGATGAAAAAGGTTGGCAGACCGAACTGGCGGATCATAGCCATAACTTTTTTCTTTTCTGCTTCCCAGTGAGCAGGAGACGTGCGAACACCTTTCAGAACCCTATAGCCTTCATCGTGGCGTATAATACTATCTAAATGCTCTTCATTAAGAGCGTTAGCAGCTGTAATAGCGCGTGAGGCGCTCTGTTTCCTGAGGCAAATGGTAGTATTACTACGAATCTGGATCAGCTTAACTTTTTATAATTGAATAATATTTTGTCATTTTGACAACCTCTTCTTTCTACATTTCGAAGCTTAGATCTAACTATCGCAGAGAAAGTAAGTGAAGACGGTCTCTTCTTCTTAGCAGAAATTGTTGGAAATGCTAAGTCTTTCGAGTCGTCATCTAGGATCATGTCCAGGGGTCTTTGGCCTTCGCCAGGAGCAAGTGTGATTCTCTGCATGGCAACAGTATCTACCTGGTTATTCTCAAGCAGAGTTCCTTGACCCCCAGGATTGATTTCCTCTATCTCAGCATCATCCTAATGTGCTGGATCGCAAATTCTTCGCTCAAGTCCCTCTACTAATTCTGCATCTGCTTGAGAACTTACGAATGGAACAGTTTCGGTTGTATAAGAAGACAGCCACTGTTCGTTTATAACTACACTATGCTTTCTATAAAGCTCTGTATTTACTAAATGCCTAATTGCGTCAGCTATTTTTACGGGTCTAATGGTTTTGGCCATGAAATCATGGTTGTATTCCATTCTACGTTTGAGGTGAGGCTGTACTACCTCTGCTTCATGAAAAGCACGTGGGAGGGACGTTACGATATTACTTATCGGTATGGGTACATTAACTACAGCTCCTTTAATTGCACTCTGACGCTCATGACCTAATGACTTAATAATCATAAAAGGAAGACGAGGAGAAATTAGACGTTCCTCTAAAGAAGTAAGACCTTTAAAGCAATCGGGCAACTCTGGGAATTCAAGTCCATTTGAAATTAAAGTTTTTGGTTTAACACCAGACTTAATATTGCGGCAACATGTTTTGCAAAAAGTTAAGAAATTGTCAGATGAAGGGAACTGACGCTCAACATTTAAAATATCCGCACTAAACTCGCAATCGTTTTCAATAAAATTGCGAGGTATCCTAGCTACTTGGTGGGGAAACCACAGGCCTTTACAGGAAAGGCAAATTTTATTTGGGACCAGTTTAACAATTTTATTAAAATTTTCTATAAGAGCTTCTGAAATGGAGGGTCTGGGCAAAGCCTCTTCCTGAAAGCTATTCGCTCGTTGCTCTCTATTAAGGGAAGCATTTCTACGGTTTTCTAATTCCCTATTCTGACTAATCGACCTATACTGACTAACTCTTTGGCTAAGCCTTCTTGAGGCGTCAAATGCTGCCTGTCTTGCGGCTAACCGGGCACTTCGACATGCCGCGGTATTTTGCATCCGCTCAACAATCCTTCTAGTAAGGTTATTTTCAGCTTGAGACCCACTAACTCGATCCAGCTCTCTAATACTCGTCTCTACATCTGTCCGCCTAACTGTCCGCCTAAGTGCCGAGTTCTGAGTCTGTTCGTTTCTTCTGTACAGCGAATTCTGTCTGCGACTTTGCCTACGTGTCCTATCAGCCTGCTGTTCAGGCTGCCTAAAAGCTAAGTCCGTTCGTCGTCGTCTCCTAAACTCCGAATTTCCTGCCTGCTCGTTTTCCCTATAGTCCAAATCCCCCCTACGGTTCGATCTACGTAAACTATCAGCCTGCTGTTCAGGCTCTCTAAACTCTACGTCCGTACGTCGCCGTCTCCTAAACTCCGAATTTCCTGCCTGCTCGTTTTCCTATAGTCCAAATCCCCTACGGTTCGATCTACGTAAACTATCAGCCTGCTGTTCAGGCTCTCTAAACTCTACGTCCGTACGTCGTCGTCTCCTAAACTCCGAATTTCCTGCCTGCTCGTTTGCCCTATAGTCCAAATCCCCTACGGTTCGATCTACGTAAACTATCAGCCTAATGTTCAGGCTCCTAAACTCTACGTCCGTTCGTCGCCGTCTCCTAAACTCCAAATTTCCTGCCTGCTCGTCTGCCCTATAGTCCAAATCCCCTACGGTTCGATCTACGTAAACTATCAGCCTGCTGTTCAGGCTCTCTAAACTCTACGTCCGTTCGTCGCCGTCTCCTAAACTCCGAATTTCCTGCCTGCTCGTTTTCCCTATAGTCCAAATCCCCTACGGTTTGATCTACGTAAACTATCAGCCTGCTGTTCAGGCTCTCTAAATTCTTCGTCCGTACGTCGCCGTCTCCTAAACTCCGAATTTCCTGCCTGCTCGTTTGCCCTATAGTTCAAATTCGGCCTACGGTTCGTTCTACGCAGAGTATCGGCGTCCTGTTCGGACTGCCGAATCTCTGCGTTCGTTCGACTATTTGTCCTATTGGCTGTATTTAGTCCTTGTTCTTGCTGCCTAATTCGGTCTGACCGTCGTCTCACTGAACGTGACTGGCTGTTTCCAACCTGTTACATTTCCCTATAATTTTCATCTGCTCTACGATCTCTCTGTAACCTAGCATTGTTTTCCCTTTCCTCCTGTACATGTTCAACATTTTCCCTATTTCTCCTGTTAATGACCTGCCAGGCTCGAGATCGTTGAGAAACAGACTGCTGCCTTAGACGGGGCATTTTTTAAAACTTTGTCCAAATTTATATATTTAAATATTTAAAAAATAAATAATAAAATATAATTATAATTAAATGTGATAAATATAAAAAAATAATAATTTAAATAGAAAACAAATCAAAAAATATATAGATTATATATGAATTATAATTAATATAGATTATAATAAATAATAAATAGATTATATACTTCAACTCTACTCTGCCCCGCGTAACACACACTCTTACAAATACAAGGCACGCCACCCCACCACACACACAGTCAAACAAAGCAAATTTCTGAAAAACTTAAATTAAACAACAACAAAATAATACTAAGCTAATCTACCAACTCCAGCCAAACACACACTCTCCCTAGTAAACAAACCCCTTTACAAACCCACACATACACACTCGTACAAAATAAAAACTTTAAAATTATTTATTCTTCTAGAACGCGCCCGCACTCATACACACATGCTCGCAGCTACTCACAACTTACAGACAATTACAATTAATTACTCCTGCAGCACAAACAAATCACTTTCACTTTCCCGCACAAGCACTGAACCGAACAAGAGCTATTGTTAATTAAAGCTATTCGTAATAAAAATTACGTTTAACTAATAAAATAAGCTAAAATATTCGAAAACACGACGACGCACCAACACTTCCTCGACCGCAGTCAACGAATGAAAAAATTTGGCTTAGAGAATGCAGTGCGATCTCATCTCCTTACACACACTTGTTTTGTGAATCTCTAATGCAGTAAACAAATCGTCTTCTTTTTGAAAAAGTGTGGAAACTATTAGAATTAACAATCGCTGTCTATTGTCATAGACAGGAGGAGCATAGCCCAGTCGTCTAAGCGATGGGCCATGGTTTTTTTATTCAAGAAGTTCTGAGCTCTAATCCCGCTCATGCCAAAGAATTTTTTTACATTTTTATTTTAGATTCTTATTTATTTTTCTGCTTTTTATTCAATTTTATACCAGTTCGGCAAAGTTCGGTTATGAAAGTGAATTTGGTTATTTTTTGTCATTTCTTGGTCACGCTCGTTCTTTTCTGTAGTCTTGCGCCATTTTTTTGGTCAACAGTCGATCCCTTTTCTCTCTTTCACACACACTTTTCTATGACAATAAAAAGCATTTTTTCATTAAGAAAATGTAAACATGTTGAACAAAGTTAAAAAAAAAAACAAATTCTGCAGCTGTACGCAGCTGCATTAGGAATTAATACTGCGCCCGAAAGCACGCAACACTTTTTTTTCGCTACTGCCGTTTTGGCTCAAGAGGAGAAGATACTTTATTGTTTAATAACTTCCATGTTTATCATCCGATTTTACTCAAATTTTCAGAAAACGTCCGCAAATGCCTACTTATTTATTTTAACTATTTACTTTAAGCCAAAAATTACGACTAAAGCTTATATAAAGTTTTTTACAAAATTCGGGGGCGGAAGTGGGCGTGGCCAAATTTGAAAACCAACTTGCTCTGCGTGCAACAGATTCCAATGTTGTCACCAAATTTGGTAACTCTAGCTCTTATAGTCTCTGAGATCTGTTGTTTCACACGGACAGACAGACAGACATGGCTAGATCGACTCGGTTAGTGACGCTGATCAAGAATATATATACTTTATAGGGTCGGAGATTTCTCCTTCTGCCTGTTACATACATTCTCGGTTGGCACTAACTTATAATACCCTTGTACCCTATGGGTACCGGGTATAAAAATCTGCTATGATAGTCCGATCAGAACCATTTGTATCTTGATCGAAAGGTATTGTAAACCTCTTTGAAACTGCATACTAAGATTTTTAAAAATCTGATTAGCTTAGGAGAAATGGGAGTGAAAGTGCGAAATTGAAAATGTTGAAAATTGGAGCTATTGGGGTCGGTGGAGGCCCAAATTTTTAATGTTGTTGTGATCTAGCTTAAGATACGCGAATTACTTCTCGATCATCCTAATCCGATACTCCATTCAAAAAATAGACAATAAACAAGATTTTAACGGCCTTTCCGAAATGAGAACGATTGTCCTGTTGTTTGTCTGTCTGTCTGTCTGTCAGGGGGCGGAACTTGATCTGCGTGCATAAGATTCCAAATCTGTCACCAAATTTGATAACTCTAGCTCTTATAGTCTCTGAGATCTGTTGTTTCACACGGACGGACAGACGGACAGACGAACATGTCTAGATCGACTCGGCTAGTGACGCTGATCAAGAATATATATACTTTATAGGGTCGGAGATTTATCCTTCTGCCTGTTACATACATTCTCGGTTGGCACTAACTTATAATACCCTTGTACCCTATGGGTACCGGGTACAATAATAGCCATACATATAAAATTTCTTCCAAATCGGTCCACCGTATCTTATAGCTGCCATAGGAACGGTCGGGTCAAATTAGCCTATTTTTGTTGTTTTTAAAGATATAGAATTAAAACGATATATATTATTGCTTCTTTTTATTTGAATAATTATCTATAAGGGTATATTATCTTCGGCTTGCCAAAATTATCTTCTTCACTTGTTTAATATTATAAAAGTATCTCAAATGATACGAAATCCAATCCGTTTAACTATCATAAAATGCTCGCAAACGATACTTTTCCGCAAATGATATCTTTTGCTGCCACAAACTAAAAGACGGGGGAGTCACTTGCATATCGTTTTCGGATCCAAAATCATACATTTTGTCCGCCTGAAATTCGCAAAACTATAATTTTTAATATCATAATCAAACTTTTGGTTTTCTGAGTAGGGTCTGGAATGACGCTTTCAGTGCATTCCAAACTCCTGACTAAAATATAATCCGCTCTGCTTGTGTTCATATGAGTACAGAAGAAAAATTTTAAATTATAATAACCTAAATCATGTATCATGAACGTATTAGGCTTAACTGAACTTTATGCACCTATCCCTCGCTTTGCGTCGTTTCGTTTTGCGTTTTTTCGAAGTTGCGTTGCTTCTTAATTAGAATTTTCATTGTGCGTCGTTAGATTTTCGATGTTGCGTTGTTTTGGGATGAAGACGTTAATATTTTTTTAAAGAAAGCCGGCCTACGTCAACAGACATTAAAGACTCGTCAGAAAGTGATTAATTATAATTATATTTTTCATAATTGAGTATGTAATTGAAGAATTTATTTTGTTTTAAATGAATTAGTTTCTTTTTGTTTTTATATATATAATATGTAATAAAATGAAATTTTATTTTGGTTTTATTTTAATGATCACTTTGCTCAATTTTCTTTTTAAAAAGTAGTATTTTTGTAACCCTGGAACCAATCTTCGAACTTTGCATGGTTTGGTATAGAAAATCCTAATTCACTTTGCGTCGTTTCACTTTGCGTCTTATTTTTTTGGAACGTATCCCCGACGCAAAGCTAGGGATAGGTGTAAATATATATATAATGACCACAAATATGGCATATCGAATAGCTTGTAGCAAGCTGTATACATGTATACACAACTTTGCAAGGCACTAAAAGACCCTTTCATGTAAATATTTCTTTATTGGAAAGAGGGTGGAATGTTGTGGGGTGAATTCCGTTTAAACAAACACTCCAAAGAGTTTATGTCTACAATGTAAGGGTAACAAATTTAAGCCCTAAATACCTTTGTTAAAATGCTTAAAAATATTTCTGCTTAAATTCATTAACTTTAATGGAAGTGTTAAAAGGTTAGTTGCAGTGCGCAATAATGAACAACCTAAGTGGTTGTTAACTAAATTTTTTTTTAATATTTTACTATGACCCTAGTTTATTTTAATAATATGGGCTACATTTGTTTTCCCAACTCAAGCCCGTTCTTAAAGGCAGATGTTTGTAATTGGGAAAAAGCTTATTTCCGACCTTAGTAAGTATACTTAAATATTCTTGATCATCAACAGGGACGGATCAAACGACTATATCATAATGCTGTCAAAGGAATCATTGGATTTGTAACATACACCGATATATTGTCATTTATCTACGATTTCAAAGAAAGAAAAAAGATCAATATTTATATGATTTCGTAGTTTGAAATTGTTGTTCAAGATCTAGGTATTTTGTACCACTTAAAGATTTTATTAATTAACAAAATAAAAAGCTATCTTCGGTAAACCGAAATTTGTATACCCTTGCAGTCTGCAATTGGATTATTGAATTATTATTAATTTACCCGGTACCCATAGGGTACAAGGGTATTATAAGTTAGTGTCAACCGAGAATGTATGTAACAGGCAGAAGGAGAAATCTCCGACCCCATAAAGTATATATATTCGTGTTCAGCGTCACCAGCCGAGTCGATTTAGCCATGTCACTCTGTCCTTCTGTCCGTCTGTCCGTCTGTCCGTCTGTCCGTCTGTCCGTTCGTCCGTGTGAAACAACAGATCTCAGAGACTATAAGAGCTAGAGTTACCAAATTTGGTGACGACATTGGAATCTGTTGCACGCAGATCAAGTTTTAGTTATACTCGTTATTTTCGGGTTAAAGTTAATAGATACAACAAGTTAATAGGTTTGAGCGGACGTTTTCTGAAAATTTCAGTAAAATCGGACGATAAACATGGGAGATATTAGCAATAAGGTTAGAATTTTAAAACACCCCCCTAAGACGCTGCTATTGCAAGTTGCGCAGCCTGTAGACGTCTAGGTCGTAGGTTCGAGCCCCTACCGCTCCAATACTTTTTTTTTATTGTTTTTTTTTTTTTTGCATTTCTTCCTTTTTCCTTTGTTATTATACCCAAAGAACAACTTGAAAAAAATTTTAGAAAAAAAATTTAAAAAAAAAGAAATATTTTGGTTTTTTGTGGGATTGAGCTCTGGCCAATTTTGCAAAACGTAAGTGCATCGGCCGCTTAGACAACTTGGCCACTACCCATATTTCATATGAATCGCCATTTTCATACTAAGTATGCTTCAACAACTGTTAATCTAATTTTGGCAGAACTGAAATAAAATTGCCAGCGATTGGTAACATCTAATAGCTTCAACATTTTTTTTAATGAAAAGATGCTTTTTATTGTAATAAAAAAGTGTGTGTGAAAGAGAAAAGAGATCGACTGTTCACCAAAAAAATTGCGCCAAACTACAGAAAAGAACGAGCGTGACCAAGAAATGACAAAGAATAACAAAATTCACTTTTATAACCCAACTTTGCCGAACTGATATAAATTTTTTTATTTAAATAAAGAGGAGAAAAATGAATAAGAATCGGAAATAAAAATGTAAAAAAATTTTTTTGGCATGAGCGGGATAAGAACTCAGAAATTTCTTGCATAGAAAATGTATGCCCATCGCTTAGAGGCCTCGGCCATTCACCATCTTCAGGAATATACAGCGATTGTTACTTCTAATAGCCTTCACACTTTTTCAATCAGAAGGCGGTTTGTTTTTTGTAATAGAGATGCACAAAGCAAGTGTGTGTGAAAGAGAAAAAAGATCGACTGCTGACCAAAAAAATTTCGCCAAGCTACAGAAAAGAACGAGCGTGACCAAGAAATTATAAAAAATAACAAATTTTACTTTTATAACCCAACTTTGCCGAACTGATATACAATGTATTAATTGAATAAAGAGGAGAAAAAATGAATAGGAATCTGAAATAAAAATGTAAAAAAAATCTTTGGCATGGGCGGGTTTAGAACTCAGAACTTTCTTGCATAAAAAGCGCTTGCCCACCGCTTAGACGTCTGTGCTATGCTCTATGTTGCGTAATGGACAGCGATTGTTACTTCTAATAGCTTCCACACTTTTTAATAAGAAGGCGATTTGTTTCTGGTAATAGAATGTAATTGTAATAAATGAATAAATGTTTTACCCATTTATTTGCAATGGCCTCCCCGTGGTGTTCCCTGGGTCCCAATTTAATATATGACAAATTATTTATTTAGTCGGGAGCTAATTCGAGCGGCGATTTAATTTTTAATTAAGAAGTATTTTGGGTACCGGGTATCTCACAGTCGAGCACTCTCGACTGTAGCTTTCTTACTTGTTTTTCTATTTATTTTGGTTACAGTTGAAAAAATATTTTAGTTGGTAAACATTTTACATCTAACATATAGAATTTTACATTATACATGTAGAATTTTACATTTTACATGTAGAATTTTACATTTTCATTTAAATCGACTTCTATGGCAGCTATATGATATAAATGTCCGATCTTAATGAAATTAAAACCGTAGTTCTGTAAACATAAAAATCTGCAATGTCTTGAAATTTATTGATATACATTGAAAAACAAAAAAGTTTAAATTTTTTTTACATTAATTTCCTCATCATTCCTATGGCAGCAATAGGATAAAGTGGCCGATTTCGGCCGTTCCGACATATATACTGCGTGCTAAGGAAATAAGACTATGCTGAAAATTTCAGACCGATAGCTCAAAAACTGAGAGACTAGTTCGCGTAGAAACCGACAGACAGACATACAGACAGACATGGCTAGATCGACTCGGCTGATGATGCTGATCAATAATATATATACTATAAGGGGTCAGAGATGCCTCCTTCACTGCGTTGCAAATATCATGGCAAAATTATAATACCCTCTGCAAGGGTATAAAAACATTGGATTGCGCTACTGCTGTGAGGCTTGTCGCGATGTTGAAAGGGAAATGATGGCATTCATGCGGCAAGCCAAAAATGGTTTCAAAGAGCTACTTGTTAGTTTTCGCAAAACTAATGAGGTGCTCATGGCGCTGGACTCCAAGTTAAATGGCCTAAATCTGTTAAACGAGTCCCCAAAGCGCAAGAAAACCACGGTTTGCACATCGCATTTGGCCGCTGCCCTGCAACTCGACGCGGGTTCCCAGCAGCTCACTCCCTCGGCACAGCCCCCGACCCCAATATATCAAACTCCTATGATATTGAGGTCGGGTGCAAGGAAAGATTCGGTCTCCGAATGTGCCGTGACAGGGACCCCAGCTCCAGTGTTGTCCGTTGAGTCCGCTGGCGGGTCAAAATCAAAATTAACGACCCCTCAGATCCCCGTCCCGAATGCTCCCCAGGGTGACAGGCCTGGATTACCGGCCGAAATTGGAAATACAGCCAACCAGTCGGTATTGCCAAAAGCCCTTATTGCAGTACCACCAACGAGGCAGATATTTGTCTCTCGGCTTCATCCATCTCAAATATCTGAAGATGTTACTGTCTTTATTCGAGACAGAACGAAGTCCGATAAAATTAAGGTGGAAAAATTTAAATTTTCTTACGCTAGGGATTTTTTCATCTTTCAAAATAAATGTCCCTGACGAACTCTTTAGCACAATATGCTCTGCCGATTTCTGGCCGCAGTATGTTGTTGTTAAGGAGTACGAAGCCAAGAAAAAGAAAAGACGGTCTGTAGGAATTAGTCTACCCAGGCCGGACAAAACCACTGTGCCAGCTCCAAAAAACTAACCAATTCCCTACTTCTTACCTATCAGAATGCAAGGGGGTTACGTAGTAAGCTTCCTAAATTATATTCTAATAGTGATTCTAACAGGTGATTGTGTTCACAGAAACTTGGTTGAAGCCGGAGATCCTGAGCTCCGAAGTTTTTCCAGCTGTGTACACAACGTACAGGATTGATCGGCCTTCCAGGCGAGGGGGCGGGGTCCTCATTGCGGTTGACGCAAACCTCACGTCTGAAGTATTAGCTTTCGAGGAATGCAACGATGTTGAATTCCTTTGTGTGAAGCTATCATTTAATGGTAGTTTTACTTTTATTACATGTTCCTACATTCCTCCCTTGTCGGAACTTCCTATTTATTGGAACCACCTTTCCGCTATCCAGTCGGTCTCCAATAGACTTTCGGATAGGGACCATTTAATTGTTCTAGGTGATGTTAACATTCCTGGAGCTATTTGGTCCACAACTAAATCCTCTGACATACTTTTAACTACTGCACGTCACGATTTTATTGACGGCTTGTTTGACATTTCGTTGTCTCAAGTCAACCATGTACAAAATTCCTTAGATCGCTTGCTAGACCTCTGCTTTGTCTCTGATCCGAAGATCCATACCATCCTACTTTCGATGTGACTATCGATATTGGGACTACTATGGAGAATAAGTCTGATCGGCCAGAAAAGAAAAATCACGGCTTTCGCAAGGCGGATTTTCGACGGCTGAATAATATTATCTGAATTTGATTGGTCCGATCTCTACATGTGCATTGACATGGTGGGTGCCATGGATATTTTTTACAATGCCATGAATTCCTTTTTTACCGAATGTGTTCCGTTATACTATCCGTCAATCTTAAATGAGCCTCCCTGGTTTAGTAAAGAGTTGACTCGCCTCAAAAATGTCAAGTCCAATCTCTATTCTAAATTTAAACGTAACGGTTCTCAAGCTGTTCACTCTCGCTATTTAGCGGCTCGGTCTAAGTTTATCGTGCTTAACGCGCAGTGTTATAAAAACTATTTGACTCGTTGAAGGGTTCAGTTTGCGCGAGACCGAAAACAGTTTTATAAATTTGTCAACACTAAACGTAAGCCTATTACAAATCCTTCCTCGCTTTCATTTGAAAAAACGACAGCAAACAATGATCAGGCAATCGCCGATCTTTTTGCTCAGTTTTTTCAAACTACTTATTCTCCGTCATCCGATTCAAACCAAACCTATTCTTATAGCATGCCCAAATCAAACCTAATCTTCAGTCCTAGCTTAAACGAAAGCTCCTTCTTTGGATCTTCAACGTGTCAAGCCGGTTTATTCGCCAGGTCCCGACGGAATACCAGGCTGTGTGCTTAGGTATTGTGCCGAGTCCCTGTGCAGTCCCCTTCTAAAATTGTTTACCTTATCCTTAGAAACTTCCCAATTTTCCCTTGTTTGGAAGGAATCGTTCGTGATTCCTCTTTACAAAAAAGGTAGCAAAGTGGATGCTAAAAACTACAGAGGAATCTCTAAGTTGTCAGCCATCCCAAACTTTTCGAAAACGTAATTACTCCCCATTTGCAGCACCTGTGTAGATCAGTAATTTCTCTATGCCAACATGGATTTATTAAACGAAGATCAACGACTACTAATCTTTTGGAGCTCACTTCTTTCATTATAAGGGGCTTTCCATAAATTTGCAGACAGATGTGATCTATACTGATTTCAGTAAAGAATTTGACTCCGTTAATCACTCCCTTCTTGTTAGGAAAATCGACTTAATGGGTTTTCCTGTCGATCTTCTTAGGTGGATCTCAAGTTATCTGAATGGCAGGACGCAAAAGGTCCTCTTTAAAAACAACTTGTCGAATGTTCTCCGGGTGACCTCTGGTGTCCCTTACTTTTTACTTTATTTATTAACGACCTGCCCAAAGTCTTGACTAACTCCAGAGTACTCATGTACGCTGACGACGTTAAACTTTGTGTGCAATACAAGGACCGCGCTTGTCAGTCGGATTTACAAACAGATCTTAATAACTTTCAAACATGGTGCAATGTAAACTTATTAAACCTGAATGGCTCAAAATGCAAGCTGATGACATTCTCACGTGTCTCTTCCATGCTTGCGACTTATACGCTGAACTGCTGCTCTTTGGAAAGGATCACTCTAGTTGACGATTTGGGTATCCGCCTAGATCCTAAACTGGATTTTATTGATCATATTTCGTGCATTGTGAATAAAGCCAGGGGTGTGCTTGGATTTATTAAACGGTGGTCGAAGGAATTCGATGACCCCTACGTCACGAAGAATTTATACACTTCGTTAGTTCGTCCTATTTTAGAATATGGATCTTGCGTTTGGAGTCCCCAGTGGGACGTTCACAGCAAACGCATTGAGTCAGTTCAAAAGAACTTTTTACTTTTCGCTCTTCGTGGCTTAAACTGGGATGCAAACCTTAGGTTACCCTCTTATTCTAGTAGACTTCTCCTGATTAACCTACCTTCCTTAGCAAACCGTAGAACGAGTTTAGGCATTGTCTTTATGTATAATCTGATCCGTGGTGACGTGGAAAGCAGCGATCTATTGGGTGAGGTGAATTTCCACGTACCATGTAGAACCACAAGATCCTATCTGCCTTTAGTTTTGCACCAATGCAGAACATCGTATGAAATGCATGAACCCTTTAGAGTATTATGTGCAAATTAAAATGATTTGTACAAAGTGAAGTCATCTGCAGATAGCAGCGTACAACAACTGCGACTTGACAATTGTCGCAAGGAGCCTACGTCTGTCCTGTTTCGGACCCCTGGTGTTCAGCAGGATCCTGCAGAGCGATCCTGTGCCGTGTGCGTGTAGGTGTGTGCGTGGCTAGGCTTCATGCCGTGTGCGTGTGTGTGACAATGGAATTGTAAAAAATATCCATGGCACCCACCATGTCAGTGCACATGTAGAGATCGGACCAATCGACGTAACCCCCTTGGAGAGAAGGAGAGAATTGGTTTTCTGGAGCCGGCACAGTGGGTTTGTCCGGCCTGTGTAGACTAATTCCTACAGGCCGTGTGTAAGTAAATGTTATACAAACTTCCAAATTTTGATATTTTTTTTAAGTTTTCCAAAATGGATCGATTTTCAATGATTCAACTGCACATTGCAAGGGTATACAAACTTTTTAAAATTTGTACTCTATTTGAGTGAAAATCAAACATGGGTATCCATGGAAATACCCTTTTCATGTGTTCTCATATCACCACTACTAGTATGGTACTCTATGCTACCCATTACAATTTTCAGGAGAACTTATACTTCCACCTCAAGCATGGGTACCTATGTAACTGCCCTTTTCAAGGGTACCCTTTTCACTAGTTCACGGCAAACGAAGTGGTATTTATTGACCCTATAGGCGGGCATTTTATAAAAAATTTAAATGAACAAATACATTGACTAGGGTAAGTAAAGTACTGGTGGTTCCACTGAAAGTAGTCGTACTACTACCTTCGAGCTAGTGCGCAGTACTATAGGGGTATTTGCTTGACTGGGCTCAAACAAAAAAATCACCATTTTGTTTGTATGAATGGATGATCTGAAAGTGGTTGTGGATTCCCTATTTCCTAATTTTAATTTCTTTCTTAAACAGTACTTTTGCTTTGATCGGTCCTTCTTTTGTGTGTCTTCTCAGTACTTTCCATGTGCCTATTCCACCAAAGAACTGTACATGAGTGTCTATTGTGAAATGTTTGGTATTGTACGGTGCTCGCTTTGTATGATTATTTTGTTAATTATAGCTTCTTCTCTGTTTATTTTTGTTTATGAAGGGTTTAGGTTATTGGTTTTGTCTGTATGGACTACAATTTTTTCCCACTTTGCTTTATTTATTTTAAGAATTGTTTTCTGTCGGCGTTCGTTTACCTTAGGGTCAGTCGAGGAAGAATAATTTTAACCCAGTAATATATTAATATCTTCAATATTTTTTCATTAAAAAGCAAAATTATTTATAGAATATTGTGCAGAAAACAAATGTGTGCGAAAAGGAGAGAAAATCGCTTTACATTCGGCACGCGCCAAAACTTTTCATTGGTTGTCTGCTACCGAGCGAGTGTTGGTGCGTCGTCGAGTATTCGAGAATTAAGCTTAAAAAGTTTAAGATGCGTAATTGTTCGTACAGCAAAGTTCACTGATGATGATCAAAGTGGTATCGATCGAAACATGTCTGGACAACCCGCTGTACGCCAAGAACTGTGTGTGATCTTGGCATATAATCGAGATCTTGATTTACGTAAGAGAAATTAAGCCGGTTAGACCTCGAGCTAGCTTCACCTTTTAATATTCTTTGAACATATCTTTAACATGATGATACTTAGTTTCCATATGCTTGCTGCGCGCGTGATAAACAGGATTCTTTACTAAACATTGCGCGCTTTGTTTATCGCTGTGTATCAGAATCGATGGAACCTCGCCAAGTTTCATCTCGCCCCATAGCTAACGGAAATATATTGCCTCCTTAGCAGCCAAAGAAAGCGCGACGTACTCTAGCCCGTGAAGGATTTCTGGTCGCTGTTGTCTACAGCACAGATGGTATCTATACAGCAATAGATAGGCTGTCTGATAGTTTAACTGGAATGTCTTCGTACCTTACCTCAGGATTCGCTTGGCACACACCATGTGCTCTCCATGTTTATCCGAGTTCCGTTACGCAAGCTTCAGAATGAAAGATATCTGGCCTTTGAGTTATAGTCAAATACATGAGGGAGCCTATCATTGACTGATACTCGACCTGATTTTGCTCTGGCTACAGCGCATCTTATAGCCAGCTTCGAGGGGAAGATTGGACGTCTTACAGTCCTGCATCCCATAGTCCTCCAATGAGGCCTCTATGCACTGCTTATGACAACTTTGCCATCGCTATCCATTTCCATTCCTAGGAAATGCTTTGGGTGCCGACATCGACAACATCGAACCTCTTCGATATAAGGTACTTGATCTCATCTAAGTCTGCTTTCTTGTCACTCGCCACTATAAGGTCATCTACGTAGACTACGATGAAGCTTATCCGGTTCCCTTGGCCTCGTTTGTAGATACAGGGTTCGCTCAGGCACGCTGAAAACCCTAACTTCAGTATGACGTCGTTTAGGCTGCTGTTCCACTCTCGACTGCTTTGTTTCAGGCCATAGAGCGATTTGTGAAACTTGAGGAATCTTCCATGATACTTTTCGTCAAGAAACCCCTCAGGTTGCCTCATATACACCACGTAATGGAGTTCACTGTTGAGATAAGCAGACAAAACATCAAGTTGGTGCAAATGCATACCAGCCTTATTGATGAGTATCTAGCCACGGGCGGGAACGTCTCTAAATAGTTAATGCCATATTTCTGTTCACAGCCTTTTGCAACGAGCCTAGACTTTAGACGCTCTACATTCCCATACTTGTATCGCTTTACCGCGTAGACCCACTTGAAACCAATCACCTTCTCGCCTTCAGGTAGCTCGACAAGCGTCCAAGTGTTTCTTGCCTCCAAGCTAGCAATCTCCTGTTGCATGGAATTCTTCCAATCCTCTGCATGTTTGGAACTAAGTGCATCCCTTACACTTGTTGGTACATTAATACCATCAGCCATTACCGCATTGTGAGTTTGGTACTCCTTTCTTGGTCTCCCACGACGACCAGTTCGTACGATTTTGGGTCTCCCTGGACCTCGCTTTTCTTCCGGCAGCTCATCTGCTTCCGGCAGCACCTCTACTTCAGGCAGCACTTCTGCTTCTGACAGCATCTTATCGTGTCGTATGCTTTCCTCGCTAATGTGTGTATCAGCCTCATACTCTTTTTGAACGGTTATTCCTTCGTTTTGTGGGACTAAATGGGCATCAGAATTTTCTTGTTTTTAAAAATACTCAAAAAATATCACATCTTGTAACTCTGTTAGTTTCCCAGTACTTGGGTTATACAAACGGTACTCTGCAGCCGTATCCGAGTACCCAACGAACACATACTCAATTCCGTTTGGTTGGAATTTGCGATGATGCTTCTTGCCCAATCCAATAGCCTTCACTCCGAAGACTTTGAGATGGGATACACTTGGCTTCCGTCCGAACCAAGCTTCGAACGGCGTCATGTTCTCCAACGATGATGACTCCGATCGATTCCGCAAGTATGCTGTAGTAGCTACGGCTTCCTCCCAAAATGCTTCGTCCAGTTTAACATACTGCAACATGCTCCGATCCATCTCAACAAGAGTTCAATTAGCTCGTTCAGCCACACCGTTTTGTTGCGGTGTATACGGTACAGTGAGCTCTCTTTTTATGCCACTGCTCACCAAGAACTGCGTGCACAAAATTTTCCCATCCGTTGTCGCTGCAAAGAGATTTCAGCTTTTCTTCGGTTTGTCGAAAACTTCATCCCGCGCTTTCAGGAAACAAACATGCATATATCGCGACTTATCGTTTGAAGTTTTACTCATAGGGCCACAAATGTCTGCGTCTACACGTTGCGAAATATTGTTCGCGCTATTTTCAGCAATCTTGGAAAATGGCTTCACAGTTATTTTATCTTGCAACACAAACACCAAACGCTGTCTCCGCGCTCTCCAAAAGAGAAAACAGAATAATTGCGACTGTTCTCCTTCTTTTCGCCATCTCTCTTTTCGGTTGTTTCTTTTTCGTGACAATTTACAGCAATATGCCCTTGACGACCGCAAGTCCAACACACTCTCTTGTTTTTATCTTTGTTATACCGTTGCAGAGGGTATTATAATTTTGCCATTATATTTGCAACGCAGTGAAGGAGGCATCTCCGACCCCATAAAGTATATATATTCTTGATCAGCATCACCAGCTGAGTCGGTCTAGCCATGTCCGTCAGTCTGTCCGTCTGTCCGTCTGTCGGTTTCTACGCGAACTAGTCTCTCAGTTTTTGAGCTATCGGGCTGAAATTTTTAGCATAGTCTTATTTCTTTAGCACGCAGTATATATGTCGGAACGAAATCGGACCACTATATCGTATAGCTGCCATAGGAATGATGGCGAAATTAATGTAAAAAAAATTTTAACTTCTCTGTTTTTTAACAAATGTCTAATAATTTTAAGATATAGTCGTTTTTTATAGTTCTAGAATTACGGTTTTAATTTCATTAAGATCGGATAACTTATCATATAGCTGCCATAGAAGGGATCCGTCGATTTATATGAAAATGTAAAATTCTACATGTAAAATGTAAAATTCTACATGTAAAATGTAATATTTACAAAATTTACATAATTTGACATTTTTTTTTACATTACCAAAATGGATCGATTTTCAATGATCCAATTGCTGACTGCAAGGGTATATAAACTTCGGTTTACCGAAGTTAGCTTTCTTTCTCGTTAGTAATAATATCAGCCATTCGGCCTGTGCATTCAATGCACTTGGCGTGCACGACATTGTCACACAGCCAGCAGCCAATACTATGGTCCTCTGCTGAAATAGCTATCTTGCAGGTTTTAATTACACAGACAACACTAGAAGACATTATAGTGACTTACCACTGTACAAGTCAGAAGTTAAGAGAAAATAAGAGTAGTTACGTGCACTAAGAGAGAGCAAGAGAGCGAAGCAATTGCTTTCGCAAAAATACACGGCGTGCTGGTTCCGTTGTTCGGTGTATTTGTTGGAGCTTATCCCACGCTTCTGCTGCACTCACACAATGTTTCACATGATTTATTTGAGACGGCTTTATGTCATGCTCGCAAGAGCTTTCTCATATTTTATGTTGAGTGCTGTCTTCACTTCTTTACTATCAATTTCTTGCTTTATTACACGACGGCAAACCTCTGCCCACAAATGTGCGTATATTAAAAAGCTTTTCATTTGCACAGCCCACGCGCTGTAATTCTCATCGTCAAGCCTTTCGGTGAAATTTATATTCGGATTCATTTTGCAGTGTTTAATCGGAAACCCACTAACCTTAAGTTCAGAATTATCTACGCAGAGATTCATTCACTTTTAGCCCCGACTAACACACACGACATTAATAAATTAATAAATTAATAAATTAATAAATTAATAAATTAATAAATTAATAAATTAATAAATTAATAAATTAATAAATTAATAAATTAATAAATTAATAAATTAATAAATTAATAAATTAATAAATTAATAAATTAATAAATTAATAAATTAATAAATTAATAAATTAATAAATTAATAAATTAATAAATTAATAAATTAATAAATTAATAAATTAATAAATTAATAAATTAATAAATTAATAAATTAATAAATTAATAAATTAATAAATAATAAATTAATAAATTAAATTAATAAATTAATAAATTAATAAATTAATAAATTAATAATAAATTAATAAATTAATAAATTAATAAATTAATAAATTAATAAATTAATAAATTAATAAATTAATAAATTAATAAATTAATAAATTAATAAATTAATAAATTAATAAATTAATAAATTAATAAATTAATAAATTAATAAATTAATAAATTAATAAATTAATAAATTAATAAATTAATAAATTAATAAATTAATAAATTAATAAATTAATAAATTAATAAATTAATAAATTAATAATAAATTAATAAATTAATAAATTAATAAATTAATAAATTAATAAATTAATAAATTAATAAATTAATAAATTAATAAATTAATAAATTAATAAATTAATAAATTAAATTAATAAATTAATAAATTAAATTAATAAATTAATAAATTAATAAATTAATAAATTAATAAATTAATAAATTAATAAATTAATAAATTAATAAATTAATAAATTAATAAATTAATAAATTAATAAATTAATAAATTAATAAATTAATAAATTAATAAATTAATAAATTAATAAATTAATAAATTAATAAATTAATAAATTAATAAATTAATAAATTAATAAATTAATAAATTAAATTAATAAATTAATAAATTAATAAATTAATAAATTAATAAATTAATAAATTAATAAATTAATAAATTAATAAATTAATAAATTAATAAATTAATAAATTAATAAATTAATAAATTAATAAATTAATAAATTAATAAATTAATAAATTAATAATTAATAAATTAATAAATTAATAAATTAATAAATTAATAAACTAATAAACTAAATAAATTAATAAATTAATAAAGTTGCCAGCTAGCGCGCTCAGAATTTCCTCCTCGCAGCACGTCTCCAAAAGCAACACCACTGGGGGCTGAGCAGGGAAGAGTGTGGACACTATGGAGCCAATCTGCACTTTTTCATTTGGGGTCAGCTACCTGCTGAGCTTGCCCATGACGACCTTGTGGGCTGATCCGAGGCTTCCTGCTTCTCTGTCATCCTCGTCTAGCAGACAGACTCCTGGCTGCAGCTGTGTCCTCGATCCACCAGGGGACTGGCAGCCGTCCCTTCCCTCTACTGCTAGAGCTTTCCATCGCAGCATCCGTCTCACAAGCTTGCACCCCCATCTACTCTGGATCTATCCATGCTAGCCATAGACAGCTTGCCGTATAGATGGGGCCAACTGTCGTGTCCGGGAGACGATCGCAGCGTGATCGCTATGGGGATAGATATCCGTGACACTCCAGGCGCAGTTCCAAATAAGCTCTGGGCTGGCAAAAGTCAAGTCGATTAAAGTTTTTAGTTTAGGAAGGCTATCTACAGATGAGGTTATTCTGTGCAAATCATTATATTTTGAATATAGAACTCTAAAGGGTTCATGCATTTCATACGATGTTCTGCAGTGGTGCCAAACTAAAGGCAAGTAGGGTCTAGTCGTTCTACATGGTACGTGGAAAAACAACTGACCTAGATCGGTGCTTTCCACGTCACCACGGATCAGATCATATATAAAGACAATGCCTAGCATCGTTCTACCGTTTGCTAAGGAAGATAGGTTAATTAGGAGAAGTCAACTAGAATAAGAGGGCAACCTTAGGATTGCATTCCAGTTTACGCCAAGAAGAGCGAAAAGTAAGAAGCTCCTTGAACTGACTCAACGGTTTTGCTGTGGACGTCCCATATCCATGTTCTAAAGTAGGACTTACCAAAGAAATCCTTCGACCACCGTTTAATAAATCCAAGCACACCCCTCGCTTTATTCACAGTGCACGAAATATGATCAATAAACTTTAGTTAAGTATCCAGGCGGATACCCAAATTGTCAACTAGACTGATCCTTTCCAAAGAGCAGCAGTTCAGCGCATAAGTCGCAAGCTTTGAAGAGATACGTGAGAATGTCATCGACGTGCATTTGGAGCCATTTAGATTTAATAAGTTTGCACTGCACCATTTTTGAAAGTTATTAAGATCTGTTTGTAAATCCGACTGTATTGCACGCAAAGTTTAACGTCGTCAGCATAGTCAAAACTTTGGGCAAGTCGTTAATAAATACTGTAAAAAGTAAGGGACCCAAGTGGCTCCCTTGCGGGACACCAGAGGTCACCCGGAGAACATTCGACAAGTTGTTTTTAAAGAGGACCTTTTGCGTCCTGCCGTTCAGATAACTTGAGATCCACCTAAGGAGATCGACAGGAAAACCCATAAAGTCGAGTTTCCTAACACGAAGAGAGTGCTTAACGTAGTCAAATGCTTTACTGAAATCAGTATAGATCACATCTGTCTGCAAATTTCATGGAAGCCCCTTATAATAAAAGAGTGAGCTCCAAAATGTAAGTTGTCGTTGATCTTCCTTTAATAATACCATGTTGGCAAGGAGAAATAACTGATCTACACAGGTTCTGCAAATGGGGAGTAATTACGTTTTCGAAAAGTTTTGAGATGGCTGACAACTTAGAGATTCCTCTATAGTTGTTAGCATCCAATTTGCTACCTTTTTTGTGGAGAGGAATGACGAATTATTTCTTCCAAATAAGGGGAAGGATCTAAGGATAAGGTAAACAATTTTAGAAGGGGACTGCACAATACCTAAGCATACTGCCTGGTATTCCATCGGGGCCTGGCCATTAAACCGGCTTGACACGTTGAAGATCCAAAAGAAGGGAGCATTCGTTTAGGCTAGGACTGAAGATTAGGTTTGATTTGAGCATGCTATAAGAATAGGTCTGGCTTAAATCGGATGACGGAGAATAAGTAGTTTGAAATTGTTTGTTGTATTTTCAAATGAAAACGAGGAAGGTTGCGTAATTGGCTTACATTTAGTGTTGGAAAAATTAAAAAACTGTTTTGGGTCCTGCGCGAACTGAACCCTGCAACGAGTCAAATAGTTTTTATAACACTGCGCGTTAAGCACGGTAAACTTAGACCGAGCCGCTATATAGCGAGAGTGGACAGCTTGAGAACCGTTACATTTTAATTTAGATATGAGATTGGACTTGACATTTTTGAGGCGAGTAAACTCTTTAGTAAGCCAGGGAGGCTTGTTTGAGATTAACGGACAGTATAACGGAACACATTCAGTAATAATTGAATTCATGGCATTGTAAAAAATATCCATCGCTCCAACCATGTCAGTGCACTTGTAAAGATTGGAGCAATTAAAATCAAATATGAAATTATTCAGCTGACGGAAATTCGCGAATCCGGCGAGTTGTTAGGATCCGCCCAAATGCGCCCAAACGTAGTTTTTTGCGCTGAGCGGACTTATTTCATAACTTAAGGCCATTAAACTAAGAGTCCAGCGCCATGAGCACCTCATTAGTTTTGCGAAAACTAACAAGTAGCTCTTTGAAACCATTTTTGGCTTGCCGCATGAATGCCATCATTTCCCTTTCAACATCGCGACAAGCCTCACAGCAGTAGCGCAATCCAATGTTTTTAGTAATAATATCAGCCATTCGACCTGTGCATTCAATGCACTTGGCGTGCACGACATTGTCACACAGCCAGCAGCCAATACTATGGTCCTCTGCTGAAATAGCTTTCTTGCAGGTTTTAATTACACAGACAACACTAGAAGACATTATAGTGACTTACCACTGTACCAGTCAGAAGTTAAGAAAAAATAAGAGTAGTTACGTGCACAAAGAGAGAGCAAGAGAGCGACAGTTAGGGAGTTTAAGCCGTCGAGCTGTAATTTCGGCGTAACGGATAAGAAAATCGATGCACAAAACTAATTTGCAATTAATATAGTTATTAATACACAAAAACAGCTGCATTCACATGCGAAGTGAAACGGTGAATAATTATTGACACAAGATAGAAGTTTTAAATAAACCCCTGTGGTTTATAGCAAAGATTTTACACAATTACGAGTCGCAAAACAAAAACACGACCGTTCACTTTGAAAGAGAAAACGATAATGAAACGATAATATTAGTTGAGGCGTACAACAATCCCCGACATGTAGGTGACACGATTCTCAATCCTATAACAACGCACAAACAGTGACGATCCGAAGTCATTGAAATCATAAAACATCAATTTTAAAAGGGAAATCCTTCACAAATTGTTAAATAATACGTTGAACTAATCCAGTCAATGGTATTCGACTAGTCGATCATGGATGAGAAAGCTATAAACCTTTGTATTCACCTCACTTGTGGGTGAGGGTCACCCGAGAATTACATCTATACTGACTATAACCCCATTTTTGTTTTTCATATCAGACGCTCTGGAGACCCGGAATCGTGGCCGCCGTGACGACACCTTTTTTTTCCACCACCAACTTTGAAGTCTCATAACTTTTTGAACAGCCCTCGTATCGAGGGAAAACAAATTTTTTTATTTACATTGAACATTTTGTAGTACAATAAACAAAACAATTTTCAATTATTCTTTGCGTTCTCAAATTAGAACTTTTTTAAAAAGGGTCCAAAAAACGGGTTTTAGATGAGAAGACCCCCTTAAGCCGTCAAGCTGTAATTTCGGCGTAACGGATAAAGCACAAAGAGGAATGCAAAAATGCAGATAAGCGAATTGCTGCACAAAACTAAAATTGCAATTAATATAGTTCTTAATACACAAATACAGCTGCATGCACACGCGAAGTGAAACGGTAAATTATTATTGACACAAGATAGAAGTTTAAAATAAACCCCGGTGGTTTATAGCAAAGATTTTACACAAATACGAGGCGCAAATCAAAAACACGACCGTTCACTTTGAAAAAGAAAACGATAAAACAAACAATGTTTTTATTAATTTCAGCCGCCCGGCCTGTGCAATCAATGCACTTGGCGTGCACAACATTATCATAAAGCCAGCAACCGATATAAGGGTCATAATTTGAAATTACATTATTGCAGGCTTTAAATGCGCAGACATTATTAGCGGTCATTTTAGTGACTTACCACTTTACCAATCAGGAGTTAAGAGTAGTTACGTGCACTAAGAGAGAGACAGAGCAAACAAGAAAGTCAGAGTTAGGGAGCTTAGGTCGTCAAGCTGTAATATCGGCATAAAGGATAAAGCACAAAGAGGAATGAAAAACGAAGATATGCAATCTCTGCATCAAAACTAATTTGGCAATTAATAGAATTGTTAATACACAAAAACAGCTGCATGCATACGCGAAGTGAAACGGTGAATTATTATTGACACAAGATATAAGTTTAAATAAAACCCCGGTGGCTTATAGCAAAGAACTAACACAAATACGAAGCGCAAAACAAAAACACGACCGTTTACTTTGTAAAAGAAACGAGATGATCAGGTTCTGGGACTGAATTGGAGGCTGTTCAGGTCCCAGGACACTTCCCTGCGGTACACCTGCTCTGATCCGTCTCTGGGACGGGACCGTTTCGTCCAGTACTACCCTTAATGACCTATCAGACAGGAACGATTTGACAGTTTCAATGAGCTGCGGGTTAAGGAGCGTCTTTGAGAGGAGACCATCTAGAATGAATTCAGACACGCGATGCATTTCCTTAGGGGTGCCAATTCTGAGTCTAAAACCAAACTGGATGTTTGGGTGGGCTCTCTTAACCTGTTGGCATTAGGAGCCAGGCCGCGGGCGTTTCAGTACCCAATACTTAGGTAATTGGTCATTTCGGGGCACTATGACGGAGGTCTGACTGAGGGGCACCACCCTGCAGTTTGAGCATGCTCTGGGCAAGACTTGCCACGGCCGAGGAGAGCACAGAAACCTCTTTATGAAGGCTCTGGACCATTTGTTGGATCGCACCCAAATCCGAAAAATGGCCATCCGGGGAATTAGGAGCTGAGGGTTGAGCACGTTCCCTGGACCTTGATTTGGCTCTCTTGCTGTTGTTGTGGTTAGTACACCAAAAAAAAAATCACTTCGTATCAAATTGATAAGTGTGTTTCAATTTGAAACAACAGTTAGCATCAATATTTAAGTATCAATATGATAATTAAAAATGTCAAACTGATACCCAATAGTATTAAAAACTAGACCATGTTACTACATAGTATCCACTTGTACATGAAGGTGTCATTTCGATGCTCGAAGCCTGCCCTTGTATTCAAAAAAACCTAACGCGTATGGTGGAATTTAGTGATTTTTGTTAGTCGCGTTAGTGATTTTTCTGAAGTGCATAAATCAATAGGTTATTGTACGGTTAATTGTTCTCGTCTCTTCCAACTTCTCCGTAGCTTACAATGTTAAAGCGTCGCACAGTGGGGCTAATTGAGTTTCTTCGTTGCAAAAATAATAACTTTTGAACCAAGTCAGATAATCGCATAATTTAAAAAGCATATGACAGATAATTGTGCAACCTATTAAAAATATGTTTATGCTTTTTGGATGGTTAGTTAAATTTATGAAAGTCAAAATTTATAAATATCATAGTAAATCACGTTTATTTTACAAGGAACATTTTTTGTTCACCCTTTCAGATTTTTTTTATGATTATTTTTAATGGGTTTAATTAAAAAAAGAAAATAATAAAATAAAATAATAAAAAAATATATTTCTATTTATTTTGTATTTTTTCGTTTTGTTCCAGCAGGCGTACGTTTATCAGTGATTTTACACCAGGGCTGCACGAAAAACAATTTGTACAAATGTTTTAATTTATAAACAAATGTACAAAAATGTACAATTTTGTTATTTTCCATCAGTTTATAATTATTTAATTACTTGGAGAAAAAAGAAGCAAACAGCAAAATGTTGGTTCTATTGAATACCTAATAAGTACATTAATAAATGAAAACAAAAAATTTTGAATGCTTTAACTAGTTCTGTTGAAATTCCACTTGAAACTTTGAACCAATATATCTTCTGAAAAAAAGAACGGAGCCTATTGATTTTTTGCATTTGTGATCTTCAAGCAATTATCTATAAGATGAGTATATTCAAAGAATGTATATAACAGGCAGAAGGAGTCATCTCCGACCCCATAAAGAATATATATTCTTGATCAGAATCACCAGCCGAGTCCGTCTGTCCGTCTGTCCGTGTTGGTACACAAATATCAGAGACTATAAAAGCTAGAGTCACCAAGTTTGGTGACAGCATTAGAGTCTGTTGCACGCAGATAAAGTTTGTTTTATAATTTGGCCGCGCCCACTTCCGCCCCCAAAAATCATAAAAAAAGTTTTATAGCAATGCTTGTTATTTTTGGGTAAAAGTTAATAAATAAAGCAAATGAATAGGCTTGAGCGGCCGTTTTCTGAAAATTTGAGTGTAATCGGATGATAAACATAGGAGATATTAGCAATAAAATTCGAGTTTTAAGATATCCCCCTAAGGCAAGCTGCTGCGCTCGTAGCCCGTAGTTTAGCTCGTGGGTTAAGTTCTTTTTTTTTTTTTTCTGTTTCTTTTTGCGTTTTTCCTTTTGTTTTATTAATATACACGGAGAAAAACTTAAAAGTAAATTTAAAATGCTGAGAAAAAAAATATTTTGGTTTTGTGTGGGATTGAACTCGGGCCATATTTGCAAAATGTAAATGCATCGGCCGCTTCGACAACTGGGCCATTACCTATATTACCTATATTACATATGAATCGGCCATTTTCATACTAAGTATGCTTTGACAACTGTTAACCTAATTTTGGCAAAACTGAAATAAAAGGTTTTAGCTGAATAAAAAGGAGAAAAACTGAAAATACCAGACCTTTCTTGCATTAAAAACGTTTTCCCAGCGCTAAGACCACTAGGCTATGCATATGAGATATTTATTTTAAGAAGTATCGAAGTAGTATTATATAATATGAATTATTTCAAGTTGCCTTTAAAGTAAAACACAAACGTTTAGGTACCGGGTATCTCACATTCGAGCACACTCGACATAAGCTTTCTTACTTAGTTTATGTTGGTTTTTTGTTATTACTATTCTTTTTTTTTTAGTTTACGCATTAATTTTCTTACTTTAAATTAAGTTAGTCAGATTTTAAACTACTCTTCCTCATATGGCTATTTAAGATACGAACTTATGTGATGTCGAATGGCGAAAGTGGTAAGACGTTAGTCTATTAATCAGTGAGTTGTGATTTCGACCCCTGGGCCACGCAAAAGTTTAAGTTTATGTTTTCTTGTGTTTTCTTTGTCTTTCAGATCGCCTGTTTAGAATATTACATTCAATTATATCCAAACGTAGATATTTGAGGTTGTGTTTCTATACGAAATGGTATATACCAGAAACTAGGAATATGATGATAACTAGTTTCGTATAGATACTATTTAGTATCAAATTGATACTATCTCTTATTGAAACTTAGGTTCTTAATACGAAATAGTATCGAATTTAAACTAGTAATTTGATGGCATTTAGTTTAGTAGAGATTATGTTGAGACATCGAAAGTATCAATTGACAAGCATCGTATGAAAAAGTTTTTTCAACTCAATAGTTTCATATTGATGTCAAAATAGTATCGAATGGAAACTATTTTTTTTTATTTTTTTTTTTTTGAGTTCTGGGACAACTTTAAGAATGTCACTTTAGTTCGAAGGAGTGCCAGTCAGGGGAACAAGAACGGGGGGTGAGAATATACCCTGGATCTGGACCTGGCTCTCCTTCTATTGCGAAGGCTAGTGGAACAAGCTCACTGTAGTTGCATGTGTTAGGAGAAAAAAAAAGGAGACCATAGTCGCATGAGGTTTCCCAAGCAGATCCGCAAGGGACAAGCCCTTGCGAACAGCGATGACCGGTAGAGACTGGTTCTGTGCGCGTGAGCTTTTCGGCGCAGGAGCTGCCAAATTGACCCCCGTGTCTGATGTTGAACTTGCGGATGAATTATGGGCAAGATCTGTCGTACTCTCATTTTCTTCCAAAGCCATTTGCACATAAAAGATAATACAGATCAGATCCTGTTAAATGGTTTTCGGAGTAACGGCCACAGACAGGTAGCTTGAGACAGTAGTTCTTCGAGTGGTCAAATTCAAAACACCTGTAACCTTGCCTGATTGCGTCTGATTCTTCCTTGGTAGCTCTACAGTCACTCTCTGCCTTCCAATTTGCTTAACCTTTAATACTTTCTTGTTGTCTGGAGCAGTCGCCAGGTTTATGAACCAAGTGTGGTGAGGGGACCGGTCAGCAAAAGAAGGATTATCAGAAAAGTTACTTCGTACTTCCGTAAAGAGCGGACGTGTTTCGCGTGAGCTCCGGGAAAATTATAGAAAGTGGATGGCTTAAAGACAAAAATAAAGTTTAAAATACAAGAGTATTCCAAGATAAGCGAAAAGACGCTAAAACAGAATAATAAATAGTTTTCGGCACACAAAATTAGTAATACGATTAAAACAAGTGCATAATTATTTTATAAAAATAAGTGACACGCGAAATAGCTCAAATGAGCGACGAACAAAAGAAAGAGCGTAGAAGCTTCATGAAGCCAAGTAACAGTTATTTCTCGTATTTCGCAACGCGCGACAACAACGAAACGGCTACAAAGAGCAACCGTCTGGTGATCAAAAAGCAGTCTTGCTCACCACGTCATGGAGTTCTCAATGCAAAGCCCCAACAACAAGCAGTGATAAAATTTCTGCAACTGCAGCAAAAGCAACAGCAACAACAACAGTGACGGCGGAAAAAGCAACAGCAACAACTACAGAAACGGCGGCAAAAGTAACAGCAACAACTACAGCAACGGCCAGTATCGCGGAAACGACTACGATTTCATCGACTGCAGCGCCAAATACAATGACATCAAAAACTGCAAGCTCCCAAGCCAATGTCGGCAATTTCCAACAAGCGGCCCCGGCCATACAGACCTTCATGGATCGCTATATCCAAATTAAGCGCATGCAACCGGAACTGGGTCAAGAGACCCAAAAGAAACCAAAGCCCCCATCAATTTACTTTGGGGAGAAAAGCTCGAACGCCCTGGTCAACAAAATTGTTGCGCTGGTCAGGAATGGAAATGTTCATGTTGTTCCGCTGACTAAAAGGAATAAACACGTACCAACTAAAAAGCAGCAAGGGCTTGCAAGTAGTTCTAATAGAAATCGAGCCCGACGTAACTCCCAACGAAATTATAGATGGCCTTAAGGCATCTCTCTTTAAGGTCGAGCTGGAGCCAAACAGCAGAGCCTTGAAAAAAAAATGAAGTGCACCCCATATATAATCTTCAATTCCTATTGCAATAAAGAATTACGGTGGAAGAGCCACAAAAAATAAACGGCCCCATGCAATGCCCAAACTTCCAAGAGTATGGATACACCAGGACCTACTGCACACTTCGATTAGTCTGTGGAGTTTGCGGAGACTTGCACAATTCCGCAAACTGCCCTGCTAACAGGGAAGAAGAAATGTGGAAACTGTGGAGGAAACCATACGGCAAACTACAGGGGCTGTATGGTCAACAAGGAGCTAAAGAGTCGGCGACGATTGGCAGCAACGCGCAATCAGAATACAAAGAACGCAAGATTATCATTTGGTCCGCTGAACGCCCTACGCTGATGCCCTTCGAACATAGAAAAATGGAGTATGGAAAACGCACTCCAGTCTAATCTAGAAAACAAGTTCAACAAGCCCCAGGACAGTCACAAAGCACAATGGAAGCTATGATGCTTACCATGCAACAAAGTCTGACGGAATTAATGTCCTTCATGGTAACGACCATGCAAACACTTGTTCAAAACCAGAACTTGGTGATACAATTGCTTGTACCTCAAAAGTCCAAATAACTGATGTCTAGTCTACGAATAACCATGTGGAACGCCAATGGCGTTTCACGGCATAAACTTTAAGTAACACATTTCCAGAATGAAAATCATTGGAGAGACGCACCTCACAAGCAAATACAACTTTCAAATAAGAGGTTACGCCTTCTTCCGCACATATCATCCTGGTGGTAAAGCCCACGGCGGAACCGGCGTCCTTATCAGAGAACGCATCAAGCACCACTTTCACCAAAGGTACTCAACAAATTACTTTCAGGCGACGTCTATTAAAGTGCAGTCAGGTAGCGGCAACCTTTCCATAGCCGCTGTCTACTGCCCGCCTCGCTTTACGATATCTAAAGGTCAATTCATGGATTTTTACAACTCCCTTGGAGATCGTTTTATACCTGCAGGAGACTATAATGCCAAGCATACGCACTGGGGATCGCGTCTCGTGACCCCCAAAGGAAGGCAATTATATAATGCAATCGTTAACTTGAGCAACAAATTGGACTATGTTTCCCCTGGTAGCCCCACATATTGGCCAGCAGACCCCAGAAAGATGCCAGACTTAATAGACTTTGCAGTGACAAAAAATATTTCACGCAACATAATAAGTGCCAAAGCGCTTTCGGATCTTTTATCAGACCATTCGCCAGCGCTTATAACTCTTCTTCAAAGCCCAGAAATAATCAATCATCCCCACAGGCTGACGTCGCACAGAACTAACTGGCTTAAATATAAGAAATATGTAAGTTCCCAAATCGAACTAACCCCACAGCTCAACATCGATGCGGATATCGACTGCTCTACTGATGCTCTTGAGGACGTACTTACTGCAGCAGCCACTATGTCAACACCACAAGGGAAGGACGTACCAGCCCAACAAATTCAAAACTAGTCAACAAATTGAAAAGCTTGTCCTGGAAAAGAGGCGTCTGCGACGTGCTTGGCAAACCAACAGATCGCCATCCTCAAAAAATCAAAGAACTTTCGCCAACCAGTACAAGGCATCCTTTGTGGAGGGCTCACCCAAACCTAAGCTCTTCAATCGAAACAGTCACACTGATAAGAAAATCATCAGGTTGCTTCACATCTCCGAAGCATCTTCCAGCCGAACCCGGCCACTAGTCCATTTTTTTCCTACCACAAATCCAAACTAATACTTTGTCTTTACCAAAATTGTTTCAGCCGAATAAGATTGCAAAAGTCATTGGGGGACTGAAACAAAAAAAGGATCCGGGCGATGACTTTCTATCTCCAAAAATGATAACTGAACTTCCAAACTCTAAAGCTATTGAGGTTATTTGTAAAATCTTCAATGTGATTATATGTCTCGGCTACTACCCAAGAAAATGGAAAAAATCTGTCATCATAATGATACCGAATCCCGGAAAAGACCACACAGTCCCGTCATCCTACAGAACAATAGGTTTATTATCGTGTCTCTTCAAACTGTTCAAGAAATGCCTCTTAACACGCGAAATTCCATATCTGGAAGCACACAATCTTATCCCCTGCTCATCAATTTTTCTTCCATCAAAGCCATGGAACCATCGGACAAGTCAACAGAATAACATCAGAGATAAGCACAGCCTTCGAGCATCGGGAATACTGCAGCTTTCTCTTTCTCGATGTATCTCAAGCTTTCGATCGAGTCTGGCTAAATGGCCGCATGCATAAAATCAAAACACACTTGCCTACATACACTCATAAGCTACTTCAGTCGTATCTTTACAACAGAGTCTTCGCAGTAAGGTGCAACGCAACAACATCTGACGACTACACTATCGAAGCTGGAGTTCCACAAGGAAGCGCACTTGGGCCTTCTCTGATCGTTCTTTATACAGCGGATATTCCTACGAACGAGCGACTAACAAGATCCACGATCGCTGATGACACTGCGATCCTAAGCCGCTCGAGGTACCCAACCCAAGCAACAACACAACTAGCAAATCACCTCATGGTAGTTGAGAAATGGCTATCTGACTGGCGTATTAAAATAAACGAACAAAATGTAAGCAAACATAACTTTTACTCTTAACAGGCAAACATGTTCTCCAATATCCTTGAATAGTACGCAGACTCCCCAAGTCAACAAGGTAACGTATCTCGACGTCCACCTCGACAGATGACTGACCTGGCGAAGACACATCGAATGCAAGAAACTCCATCTAAAACTAAGAGCCAGCAGCCTCCACTGAATCCACTGAACGCCCGATCGCCACTGCGTCTGGACTACAAGGTCCTGCTCTACAACACCACTCTCAAGGCTATCTGGACATATGGCTTCCAGCTGTGGAAGATCGCGAGCAGCACCAACATAGACATCATACAGCGCGCACAATCGAAAATCCTGAGAACTATCACTGGGGCACCATGGTATATTCGCAGCCTAAACATCCACAGAGATCTCGGCATTCTTGCCGTAAAAGATGAAATAGACAAACAAATGGCGACCTATAATAAAAAACTTTCTGTGCACCCAAATCATCTGGCAAGAGGCTTGACTCGGGTTTCCAGCAGAACACGCCTGCATCGAAACGACCATTCGACCCAGCAATAATTACACTGGTCGGCAAAAGATGCCGGCGAATAAAAGCCATTGATTCTGATGGATCTGCACCGGTACATTACTAGTCCGAAACTGAAAAGTTTCCATCACGTACCGATTTTGAGAAAAACTGCTTGAATCGGCACTTTTCAAGGCTTAATAACTCCCAAACCTTACGTAGCGCAGAGCTGGTATTCAGCTTAAAAAGAGTTTTGACCTTTCTGCTTCAATATTAAAAAAGAATTTCGAATGGGGTACCTCTGGTTCATTAGTTATAAAAATTCATTACACATTTTTGCTATGTTATAGTTCACCAAAGCACAACAGCGAGCTTTTCAAAAGCTGCGTAACACCTTAGCTTTCGAGGATGTCATCCTCAGATATCCGGACTATAAAAAGGCATTTGATCTAAAGACAGATGCCTGGGCCTATGGCATTGGGGCAGTGCTTTCTTAAAAAGGGCGATCCATAGTAATGATCTCTAGGACATTAAAAGATAGGAAGGTTAACTACGCTACCAACAAAAGGGAGCTGGCCAATTTACGTCATTACTTGTACGCGGTCAAAGATATAAATAATTGTAGTGTCGATGTCGAATCCGAATGCAAAAATCAAAAGGTAGAAAGCGAGCGAACACAATAGGCTCGGCGGGACACCGATCCCTTCTCATTTATACGGCTATGATACAGGGCACAAGTTTTCATTAATTATCTACTTCATTAGAACCTTGAAAGAGACAACAATATGTGTTTTTTGGTTCGGATTTTTTTCGTAATGCGACTACGGTCACACTGACTTAAAAGGTAAACAATAACAATGGCCGGAATTCGCAGTGCACAACTTATTCATTTCTGGAATCCTCATGCAAATACTTCTGCAGAAATTAATATGAAAACCATTAAACTGATTTTTACAGCTTTTCTTGTACATAGATTTAGTTAATTCATAACAATTGCAAAATTTAACGGCGAAAAAACCATGCCGCCGAAAACTTTTTTATTTTGTTTATTTATCTTGCTTTTGTGCAGAATAGTTGCTGAAAATTATGCCAAGCCTTCAGCAAAAAGCAATAAATATTGTAAGACCGTTTTATCTGAGACATCAATATACTTTTTAGATACAATTTAATGAATTACAGACGATATACTCTATCGAACTCATTTTTTTGTCTGGTATTTTTTCGATAAGCCGATAAGTTTTTCAATTAAAGCCTAATACTTACCAGCTGAAAGGGTTTCATAATTCTAGTGTGACCACGTCTCATGGCGTTCACCGAAAATCCATACGAAACGGCCACACGGCCATACTGTCAGCTGTGTTTGTTTACAATTCAAAATAAAAGCCGCGTACGCCAAGCTGCTCCTGGCGATCTGCTCTTGGCCCTGCAGCTGCCACTGCTGGAGATTCCGCTAGGGAGTATTGACCGAAAGACATGTTTTTGTGTCTGGCCTCGATCGTCTGCTCCTCCTTCTCCTCGTCCAGTTGGCTGCTGCTGGATCTCTCCGCATTGTAGTCGTAGGACACCCGCGACGTGTCGCATCGTTGGACACATCCACGTCCACGACGGCTGCTGCCACAAACTTGGCGCTTAAGTCGCCGCGCGCGGATGACATGGTGGGACTGACCTCTCTCCATGAGCTCTCCACGGAACCCAATGCCGGCTGCTTGCCCAGTCCATTCAAGTTGCCACTTCCATTTCCATTCCCGTTGTCACTTCTTCTTCTTGTAGTCCTTGTATGCTTCGAAGCACCAGCATTTTGGAGTGGCAGCCAACTAAGAAACAAATCCCAGTAGGCGACCACTGGTCAGGGACAAGCAGAGGAGAAGCAATAAGCAATTCCATAATTTTTTAATTTGGGATTTTGGCCCTTTTCTATTTTATTTGCTTATTTGCCTGTTAAATTAAATTTTTTAAGACTTTATCCAACATTCAAACTTCTTTAATTGTATTGTAAAAAAATCATTTTCCCCGCTGCAAAAACGTGCAATACGGCTTTGTTTCCTATTGCCTGTCTCCACTTCGCAAGGGTATTATCAAATATTTCCTTCCTCCCGGGCCACCCTGGCTAATGGTCATCCGATTTAAAAGATCTAACGCGATGTTCATTCTAGTATATACTATATATATTCTAGTATTTCTCTTAGCTCATCTGCGTAGCGACCTTACTAAGAGGCGCCGAAAAAGTGTATTTACCTCTCGCTTGCACTCATTTGGTTGCTAAATTTTAGCGCTCGTGAGTACGTAGCTTAATGAGACTTGACAGCAAACATAGGGTTTTGCTAAGTGCGAGCAATACGACTATACGGCACTTTCAATGAGAGATTAATACATTAATTGCTTATTAATTGAAAAACTTATCGGCTTATCGAAAAAAATACCAGACAAAAAAATTAGTTCGATAGAATATACCGTCTCTAATTCATTAAATTATAGGTTAGTACGCAGATGCTCGAACAGTTCGCAACCCCAAACAGATTAAATCTTTTCCAGTGTGACCGCTTCTTAAAACGCTTTTCGGTATTTTTGGGAGGTAAATGATGCGCTCATACCAATATTAAATCAGCTGTGTTTGTTGACAAAATAATTTATTTGAAATATAAAGTTAGTCAACATGATGATGATAGCTGTTTGCAATGATAGCAATTTCCTCCCATGCCTTTCTTATGTGAACGGAGTCGTAATGTTTACTGTGGCCCAAGTCCCAAATTATTGGCTGGGCCTCAATAAACTGAATAAGCAGGATTGTCTCTTCCTTGCTAAAGTCCATTGTTCTGCTTTTTCGCGTCTTAGTTAATTTAGCGTTTTCCATATTTTTGAACCAAACAAATTAAGAAATTAACGAAACAAATGAACGCAAAAAATTAACAACTGTTTTTCGGGATATAAATGTAAATACACTGCGTGCGAAATGCCGTTAAATCGTGAAAACTTCAACTAAGCGCGGCAAAGAGAGATAGAGTGAGATGCCAATAGTTGAGAACAGGCCGTTTTAATAATTTTGTTATTCTGTTCGTCACCCCGCTCTGGAAATACCAAAAATCTGCACTCGCGCCACCTGGTATTTTTCTGGTATTTTGTTCGTTCATCTGCGTACCGGCCTTTAAAACAGGGCTATAATTTTAATTTTCAGCAACTATTCTGCACAAAAGCAAAATAAATAAACATAATAAATAAGTTTTCGGCGGCATGGTTTTTCCGCCGTTAAATTTTGCAATTGTTATGAATTAACGAAATCTATGTACAAGAAAAACTGTAAAAATCAGTTTAATGGTTTTCATATTAATTTCTGCAGAAGTATTTGCATGAGGATTCCAGAAATGAATAAATTGTGCACTGCGAATTCCGGCCATTGTTATTGTTTACCTTTTAAATCAGTGTGACCGTAGTCGCATTACGAAGAAAATCCGAGCCAAAAAAAACATATAGTTGTCTCTTTCAAAGTTCTAATGAAGTAGTCAATGAATGAAAATTTGTGCCCTGTATCATAGCCGTTTTGGGGTACAGTATTGCGATAATGAACCTTCATTATTTTTAAAAGTCTCAGCCATTCTGGACAACCATTTCGGCGTTGGTATTGCAAATGCACCTCCACTCCATAGCGTCTTGAACGGACAAGTGGAGCGCTCTTACAGCAACCTATTGGTTAAACCTAAAACTCGATAAGGGGATAACCGATACTGTTAAGTTAATTTTATTGGCCACCGCCACATATACAAATCCATTTACTCGGTCGTTGACAAACGACCAGTCGACATCGAGTAAGAGTACCCGGACGACCCACAGACGGAAGTTCAAAACAAGATCATAAAGGCCCAGAACGCAACCAGGACCAGGGAAAATGCCTCCCGAGAGTCCAGGGTATTCGAAGCCGGCGAAAAAGTCTTGTTTAAATCAAACCAAAGACTTGGCAATAAACTCACACGACTGTGTGGGGAAAAAGCTGTGGAAGCGGACATAGGGTCGACGGTCCTCATTGAGGGGAGGGTGGTCTACAATTACAATATCAGATAGAATGGGTTTGTTCTTTATTTTTTAAGTGAAACTTCTTTAGGCGCGTCATGGAATTTCGGGGAGTAAAACCGATTTAGGATCGTCACGAAAATCGGCGAGATTGAGCGAGATTGCAAGCTTTCTATCTCGCTCATACGCATGGGCAATTTTGTATTTCTGTATTTCGCAGCATCAACTGCACTGTCTGCAGTGCTGCCGCTCCCGCAGCCGACTGCATAGGTGCAAGTTAGCTAGCGATATGCAGGTTCCGATAAGTTGATGCTGTTGCTGCTGCTGCTGCTTCTTCTAGCCTGCTCGCTCGCTTCTCATTGTTGTTTTTATTCGCCTCGCCACTGTTGTTGTTGTTGTTGTTATTGTCGCTGATTGAAATTATGATTTTTTATTATTAGTTGTGCGTGTGTGTGTGTGTGCGAGCGTCGGCTTAACTATTAAAGTGTCAAATTAGCGTTGTTTTTGGTTGGCTGAGTCGACATATTTCGAGCGTGTATGCGTGCGTTTGACTTTAGCACTTATTGGTGTCAGCTTGTTTTTTATTTTCACAGCTTTTCTTATTCAGCGTCGGCCACTGAATGCCTCGTGTTACGTTTTTCTCGTTTGTTCTCTTCCTTCTAGTGTGTTTATACATCAACGGTCGGCACGGCCCTATCCCGCTGGATAGGATTTTTCTCAGTCGGCGTCGCTGCCGCTCATGCACAGTATGCACAAAAAAAATTGTAATTGAGATTTGTCAAATTGTAATTGTGTGGCTTTACCCTTTTTTAGCGTTAAATAGCTAGTTTTTAGTTTATAGCTATTTTTTTGCCATATTACAGAACATCTAAGCCATATTAGATCTCACATCTAGCCATAGATTGTTCAATTTTCACTCATACAAATGAAATGTTGGCATGTGACTGTACTGGTGCGGACACTGGTATACATGTTTATCTTATTTCAAAGTCTGTGTGTTAGAATGGGATGACAACAGTGCTTATATCTAAGTCTATATCTAAGTCTACGTGTTAGATAGGGATGACAACAGTACTTACATCTAACAGGGAATTAATCTTAAGTGTACTTGCACAGCGGGCCTCTTTCATATCCTAAGACATGTATTAATTAAGATGATTATTTTTATTTTCTTGATTGATTTTCTAATTTTAAAAATTCATTTAATAATTTCTTGAGATCCCTTTTAAGTTTGTGAAAGAATATATGAAATTATAAAAACGTTTTTATATGGTTTATTTATTTTATATTTACTTCTGCTAATTATTATTAAAAATATACCCTAAATCTTATGTTCTGGCATTAAAGTTTGCTTTTTACTTTTTGAAACAAGGCGATTTTTTAGGTTTCCTTCTTATAATTTGTATTATTGAAGTGAAACTTCTTTAGGCGCGTCATGGATTTTCGGGGACGGAGTAAAATCGAGTCAGGATCGTAAGAAAAACAGCGAATCCCCCCACCACCGCTCAACGTTTTGCTTGCAAAGAACTGTTACATAGGGATGCAAAAACATCGATGTCACTAACGATAGTATCGATGTTTTTTAAAACAGCGATACATCGATGCTTTTTTTCTAACATCGATGTTATCACTCAGAGAAAAAAACGCTAAAAAGCTATACAATCTGTACGTAAACTTGATAAAAGTGCACGTTGACAGCGAAGCTTTTCAAATCACAATGTAAAATGGTTTGTGCTGTTATTTCCAGAAAAAAACACATTCACATATGAAAATTTGATTTATGTTTTTTTGGTTAAATAAATATAAATATTAAGGTTAAGGAAAACAATACTTGTATTAATATTTGGAGCAATTTAATGGAAAGTTTAAATAATTTTAAGAAATTTCGATGTTTTGGTGATATATCGATGTTTTCAAACATCGATCTTAAAGACATCGATGTACTCACTATCGATGTTTTTGCATCCCTACTGTTACAGCTTGCTGTCTCGCTGTTACGCATGGGAAATTTTGTATCACGCAACGGTGGATAATAACTGGTGCTGACAGAATTTTAGCGAAAATAGCTTACTCTAATGAAAATGTTAAAAAAAAACTAACAAAATTAAAAATATATCGAAAAATTATATTAGGTAATTATAGGTAATTAATTAATATATTTCCCAGGTGTAGATTTTAGGAAACAAAGAACCAATTCAAATAAAGAATACATCATTGTATATAATAAATTGATAATAAACTATGATTTTATTTTAATATATTTATTATATATATTGTATTATATATATTGTAAATTAATTAAATATCATAAACAATTATGATTTTGCTTGTTGAATAAAGGATTAGTTATTGTTAGTTTTATAAACTTTCCCGCTAGAAACAGCTTACTCCCGCCAAAATGAGATCGCTTTGTGCGTTGCAGCCGGCACGCGTCAGTAAAAAGAACCCAGTCGGACCTGGTCGCTTCCAGCAAGCACAGTTCTATGCGTTCTTTGACAGTAAAGAATGCATTCTCAATACGTACAGTCTTCCTTTCAGATTAATATGGGGTGAAACAAGGAAACCACAGTTCTTTTTTTGTATGCTGCAACAGTTCTTTCGCAACATATAAATAACGTATATTACACTTCGGCAATCTTCGGGTTTCGCTTCCAACTTTAGTTTCTAAAATATGCGTTATATAACCCATCTGCAGCACACATCAATAACGGTTCTGTAGCAATGTATCTTTCATGCAAAATACCGCTTCAAAATAACCCATTGATAACAGTTATATAACTGTTATGAAGGAAGGCTTAAAGAACCCATCTGTAGCATACACAAGGAACCGTTCGGTGATAATGTATTAATAACCATTAAAACAACAATAAAAATTTATTTAAAACGTGTATTTTTTTATTCAAGTGACATGTGTATATAATATATGTAGGTTAATAAAATCGCACAATACATTTTTTATGTGATTAATGAAGAAAGCTTGCAATTATATTGAAAATAATAATATTGTTTTTGATGCAATAATTAAATAACGTTATAAAATAATAAATGGGAAACTAAAATTATATACACTCACCATAAAACGCAAATATTATCTGAAATAAAAAAATTATAATATTATGACCTATAAATAGACGAAATCTGAAATGATATATATTATGTTTTGTATATTTATGTATACATACCAGTTCTGAAATAAAAGTAATATATTATTTAGTTTATTATGGCAATCGCTTACCTTATGTTGTTAATATATCTGAAACTGAAATGAATTATCTTATTAAAAAATAGATATATGTTTTCTTACCTTGCATACTTATTAAAATGAATTTCACAACTGCGTCAAGCAAACTTCTTAATGCAACTAAAGCAAGTAACAAAAGAAAACGCAAAAGCCAACCGCGTTTTTTTTTCATTCTCTTTTCTTTTTATTTGTTTGCGAGTTTCTTTTCTTTTTATTCTCTTATTTACGTTTCAAATGCTGATTTCCGAAATAAGGCATCATTATACGTTCTAAGAGAAACGACGTTTGCACTTATATGAAAGAGAAAGAGAAAAAAAAACAATAACAAATTCTGGTTTCGGATAGAACGTATATTTATGCGTTTTAAGAGAAGCGACGTTTGCACGGAACCAAAGTTATAGATAAAAAAGGCGACTGTTCGGGAAGCGCTCGGGTAATTTACTTCCAAAAAAACGTATATTTATGCATTCTTAGAGAAGCGAAAGTTGCACATAATATTTATTTTATAACTTATTTCTTCGCTTCTAATAAACCAACAAAAGAACACATGTTATTGCATACATCTAATATGTATTATATCATTGTTCTGGCGATTTTTGAGCTAGAATTGGCGGCATATAGAACCGCTTCAGAACCGTTTTTTTTTACAACCCGTTCTACAAGGTCCGACTGGGAAGATATCCATACACACATTTGAATACATAAAATTCATTCATACATATACATATATCTATTGTTTTTCGGAAACGTGCCTTTATTTGGCTGCAAAATATGAAACAACTAAATCCTTATCCGTTTACCCAATAAATAGGATGTTTTTAGTTTATTAACTAATTTTTTTATTTAATTTTGGATTAGATTAGGTTAGCTTCAAGGCCGTTTATTACAGAACTATTTGTTATTGAGTCTGTACTATATGTTTAAACGGTTATACTGAATTTAAACCATCGTTTATAGTTTCAGCTGCCACGGCCGACATTTTTCTGTAGTTTATTTTCTGTCTCTTTCCTTAACTGTTTTTTCTTTTCCTGTTCTGAATGCAACACGAAAAGGTATTGCTGTGAGAACATGGTCTCAAGATACTAGAAGTTTCACTTCTGTCGTGCGTAGGCTTGACACACCCCCTTATTTCCATTTTCTTAATCTTCGTCTTAATTGTTGTTACTTACTTATTTATTTACTTACTTTGGCTTGAGTGCCATACTCCGATAAAGTTAATTTAGCTTTGGTGGAGGAAAAATACAATATTTCCGGATAATTTACAATTAAGACTCATGCCACAGTTGCTTTCTTGCGTACTATCCCTGTCATTGGCGTCGGCCCACATCGCCGACTATTCGCAAGCGAAATATATTACCATCATTTATGGCAAATACTGGTATGGGAAGAATTTGACTACGTAACACACACGCAATCCTTTCCTGCCTTACATGCGAATACTTGACGAAGCAACAAATATGTGTGACATATTTCCTCAGTCGCGTATGAAAAAGTTGCTGGAAGTAGACCGCGCACATACGAGACCTACTGGGATCCTTGGGCATGCACCACAGGTCGATACTAGGTAGTAGCAGGAGCACCGGACGCCGGTGAATTTGAGAAAATGAAGTTCACGAAGATGCAGCTAACAAACGCTAATAAAAGACAGGTAGTAATTAATATTAAAGTACAAAATAAGATCTTCGTCGTTCACATCACCTCGGCCTTCTGAGAACATTTTGTACCACCGATAATCGTTGCTTCGGTCAACATACGAAATGCATCCGTGCACTTAATTTCGTTTTTTACACAACATTTTAACAGGTTCTATGCTCAATTTTTTTTTATAGGTGAAAATCGAAGACGATCCAAAACACGTGCAAGCAAAGCAGCTGTCAAAAATTAAGTGAACATTCAAAATGGCCGAGCTTGTCGGCATAAGTGAGAGACATGAGTACCAACATAACGCCACTAAAAAATCGAAATTCGAATATACGTAACCCGCGAAAATTCAAAATTCGCGATACTTTTTGAACACACCTCGTACTATACAAAACAACAACAATAAACATAGGAAACTATAAAAAATAGAAACTATAAACATCAACAACTATAAACAAAAACAACTGTAAACAACAATAGCTATAAACAACAACAACTATTAACAAAAACAGCTATAAGTAACAAAAACTATAATTTAACTTCACAATTTGGTATTGAAATTTTTAGGGAACATTAAAAATATCTCATCGATATACGAAAAATGTTTTTGGATAAAGGGGAAAATTATCTAGAACGCTATTTCTTGATCGTTCATCGTTTTGTAAATTGTATAATAGCTCCGTTGGTTTTAAAGAAGACACGTGTGCCTGCTTTTTCATAGAGATGGAGCCTTTAACTAATGATTCGAGTTTAGTGTAAATTAATAGAAGTGTGTGGTCCACGCCGCGGTCTTACTAGTCAGCTGTCGGGATGTCCGGTAGGTTGATGCCTGTGGGTCTTCCTTTTTATGGGAGAACTAGGTTTATTATGTTAAAAGGATTACTGTCCTTCTTCACCTGCTGGTCTAGACTCAGATAAATAATTTACGACAGTTGTTTTGTTTTCAAACAGAGTTTCTTCTCTTTATTCTTTGGATTTTTATAGTGAACAAAGACTCACAGCGGCCACGCAGTGTTTGCTGTCTGTACACGAGCATCCGGCCCAGATGCTGCAATGAAATTTGCAATATGCAGAAGTCAATGACTAGTCCATTGACTTACGTTCGCTTATGTTAACTTGTTAACTTGTATAAGAAAGCCTTTTAACAAATCTAAGTAAACATATTCCAATTTAAATTCCTAGTGTGTTCTTATTCTAAGGTGAGTTTCAGAGTGAAACCAATAGGGGAGCGTGTCAACCCCTGTGGGGTTTTCCTTTTTTAGAGTCAAGCCAAAAAGGAGCGTGGTAAAACTAAATAAAGGGACTCGATCCTCCCTCGCCTTCACCTAATTTCAAAGGTAAAAATAAGGGTTTCGGGAATCCCACACATTCCGACTTCTTACTTTTCGCCTTTTTTGTTTCTTGTCAACCCCGGATGGGCTTTACCTTTCCAGAGACAAACCATATGAAATCGTGGTAAACAAAGGGACGCGATCCTCCCTCGCCTTCACCTAATTTCCCAGATGAAAATTAGGTGTTCGGGTATCCAACACTTTCTGACTCCTCACCACTCGATCCACCATCTAATTCTTCTATTACACTCTTCACCCTTTTGTTTCGATCCTTGACCAGTCTATAATCATCCTCGCGAACCACCCAACGGAACTAACAACGACCAACAAGGTTTATTAACCTTCGGACAAATTACCTTTATCAACGAACACCTGATCACCTAACACTCCTCATATTACTTTATTTTCTTCTTTCATTCCCTTCGCTCGTCTCACATTTCTGGCTCAAATTAACATAATTGCGCAATCACCAGTAAACTTATCATAATTAATTATACCCTCTATGACCCCACCTGTCAACTTTTTTGATTGATTACCCTTTTTAATTACCTCCCCCACCTCCTCCCCCACAATAAGTGAGCCACAGCTCTCTTATTATACCTACCAAAACGTTATATTAGCTATAGTCGTAATATTTGATTTCAAGCAAATACATAAACTAAATAAATAGGATTTTGCGGTCGTTTTCTAAAAACTTGAGTAAAGTTGGATAATAAACTTGGAAGTTATTATGCAATAAAGTAGGAATTTGAGGATAAGGTCTACCAGACAACCAATGTTTGTTGCAAAACTGACCCGGGTCGAGGGTTCGGTCCCAGGCTTAGGCAAAATGTTCTTACTTTTTGTTATACCCGGTAACAATAGGGTACAAGAGAATTAAAGGTTAGTGCCAACTGAGAATGTTTGTAACAGACAGAAGGAGGCATTTCTGACCCTAAAAAGTAAATATATTCTTGATCAACGTTACTAGCCGAGTTGATTTAGCAATGTCCGTCTGTCCATCTGACTGTCTGTCTTTCCGTGTGAAACAACAGATCTCAGAGACTGTAGGCTAGAGGCTAGAGTTACCAAATTTGGTGTCAACATTTGAATCTGTTGCACGCAAATTCATGTTTGTCCACTTCCGCCCCCGAAAATCATAAAACATAGACCATATATAATCTCTAGTCGTGATTATCGGCTTAAAGTAAATACATTAAAAAGATAAGTAGGAATTCGCGGACGCTTTCTAAAAACTTGAGTAAAATCGGAAAATAAACAAGGAAGTCATTATACAATAAACTTTATGTGTATGCTTCTAATTTTTCTATGTTGAGAGGGCAAGTGGGTATTGCTCAACTTTTTATACCCGGTACCCATAGGGTACATCTTGATCAGCATCACCAGCCGAGTCGATTTAGCCATGTCCGTCTGTCCGTCCGTCCGTGTGAAACAACAGATCTCAGAGACTATAAGAGCTAGAGTTACCAAATTTGGTGACAACATTGGAATCTGTTGCACGCAGATCAAGTTTGTTTTAAAATTTGGCCAAGCCCACTTCCGCCCCCGAAAAAAATAAAAAACGGTATATTAGCTATAGGCGTGATTTTCGACTTAAAGTAAATAGATAGACTTAATAAGAAGGCGATTGCAGACGTGCTCTTTAAATTTGAGTAAAATCGGATGATAAACATGGAAGTTATTAAACAATTAATGCTTTCATGCTCTCTCGCTCTATCGCACTGCTTAGGAATAATTTCGCGGGTCTGAGCACTTAGCTTTTGCCTGGTAGTAGCGAAAAAAAGTGTTGAGAGCTTTTGAGCGCAGTATAAATTCGTAATGCAGCTGCATACAACTGCAGAACTAGTCTTTTTTGAGCGTTGCTCAATATGTTTTTAGTAACATTTGACTTTATTTGTCAACTTTTTGTTTTTTCATGTCCGTGTGCTATTTAATTTCACGGGCAATACTTTGGATACCGGGTATCTCACAGTCGGTCACTCGACTGTAGCTTTCTCACTTGTTTCTAGTAATATTTGTCTTCATTTGTCAAACTGTCACTATTTTTTTTCATGTCCATTAGGGTGTCCCAAGGTAACAGGTAGATTTTTTGTTTCTCAAAATTAAAAACGCGTACCCTCTATTTATTTTCTAAATGACCTTATGAACATACAAAATAAATATTATTGCGATTGAATCAGGGCAACCCGTGCCGGCTTGATATCGAACATAAAATATAAATGTTTGTACCGGGCAAGTATTAAAGATTTTTTAAAAATCAAGTTTATTTAGTTCATTTAAAATGTATTCCTGTTTGCAATGTATGTAATATTATGCATATGTGAAAAAAAAATTATAATACAAATTTTCTATTTAAGGTTTGTTGTTTACAGTCTGGACAGATCTTCCTGTGTTCTTGTACACAGCGTACTAAAAATTGCTTTTGTTCCTCTTTAACTTTAATTAAGCCAGCAAACTCTTGTATCACCTTAACCGCTCTTTCAGCGGTATCGTTGACTGCTCTTGGCGTTGAAACCTTCTTCTTGGCATCTTGAATAAAGGCCATAATGATGGTTCTTCGTTCAGAAAACTGTCATTAATTTAAAGGCGGGTGAACAACGCTTTACTTTTGACTGATTCGAAGTCGTAAATGTTTTTGTCTAAAATAAAAAATGAAAGAAAGTTTTTATTTCATTTTAAAAAATACAAGATAAAAGAAAATATATCTATTAATGAAACTTAGCAAACAATGAACTATGGAAGAGCATAGATCGCCCTCGTCATCCACCGGGCTTAGTGCATGGCACCGGGAAGTCGAATTTTAGATTCGGTTTTAATCTCCGCCTACAAATATTACTAAATGCTCAATTAGTTCTCGATAGTCACTTCGGACTATATCTTTGGTCAATTCAGATAAATAAAACTTGATCAATATTTCTATTTCGGAAACAGTCAGATGCAGATCTAGTTTATCTTTACAACACAGCATTTTATTCGGGTCGAGACGAGTTATGTCGGAACTTTTTTTTTGTGAAAGCGGAATATCCGGGCTTGTTGTCACTTGACTGATTTTCGCTTCGAACACGGATTTTAATATTAATTCATAAATATGATGGCGGCAGGCAAAAATTAGTTATTCTCTATCAAGTTTCTCTTCAAGGAGTATACAAAGTCCATTAAAGCGACCTTTGTTTGATAATATAGTATCAAAACAAAGAATTTGTACCTTATCTTCTAAGTTCCAATCTGCAAGCGCGTTCCAAACCGCTTTTGGATGTTCTCTTCCAGATGAGTTTTCTAATATTGGCACAGCTATGAATTGTTCTTTATTTGAAATTACTACCGGGAATGATTTTCTATAAAAGTGAACAGTTACAAAAATCATTGCCCAGTCTTCTTGCAACGAAATTATGTCTTCGTCCGAATCAGCTAAGTCATCTTGATAAGGACCATATGATGATGTTGATGGAGTTGACTCTGCGATAAATTTAGATTGCCGTTATTATTCCTCAATAATTCTCAGGCGCGCTCTTTCCTCTTTATCAATGCCTTCTTTGGCTACTCCACCTAAGTAAACCGGTCGACCTGGCTCCCGTTGCCGTTGCAAAAAGGACATCTTCATTTGTTTACAATAATTGAAACAAACAAATTGTCAAAGTTCCTGCCAAATTCGGGTACATGTAATAACGTCCACTGTCATAACGCCCATGGGCGTTATAACAGAAAAAGAAGTAACATAACGCCCACAGGCAAAAATATGTTTTAAATAAAATCGCTTTATTTTTTTGAAAACAAATTTTTTCCTGCGTCCTATGCCAAATAAGTGTTGAGACGGAATTATCTTTAATGCATTCTTCAATGGTAAACATGTAAGTTATTCTCAATTATTTGTCTGCAATATGGAGAGAGCAATGAAGAGTTATGTGAACGTAGTTCTAGAGTCTTATAGCACTCAGAGCATATCTTAAAGTGCCTACAAGGCAGTAAAACTATGTTACGTCCTGCGGCTTATCACGGGTTGCTGGGTTGCGAAACGCAACATCATCGAATTTTTTCGAAAGCCAGGAACAATTTTATATTCGTAAGGAACGACAACTTCCATTTCGCATGCACTTCGCTTAAAGATCAGTGATAAACTGACTATGAATATTATTGTGCCGAAAACTTAAAAAATGCTTTCTTATCGTTAATCTCATTGATTGCTGATGCACTTGACAAGTTTTTAGAAATTGAGGGCGTTATGACACTTTGCGCTTTGACAGTGGGGAGTGGGCGCTATGACACTTTTGAAAGCGACATATTGCCGGTGTGCGTTATGCCTCTTTTTTTTGCGTCATAACCCCCATGGGCGTTAAGACAGTGGGCGTTATTACATGTACACACACGAGCCTTTTCCCAATAAATAATGCACTCGCGAATACTGAGATTTGCACTTCAATTTACGGTTAAGTTCACTTGACGAATGCTGTAAAATAAAACTGTTAAAACTTGCTTATTAGAAGGAAGTTTTGAACCTATAATTTGATGTTGTTAATTGACATTGACCATGTGCTATTTAATTTCACCCACAATGCTTTGGGTGCTGGTTATCTCACGGTTCCTAATTGGAATTAAGTTTTATTATAAAACTAAAAAAAATAAAAGTTATTTTTATTTTTTTTACGATTAACTTTAATTTTTGATTTTTAAAGAAAAATATAAAAGGATAATTTTTCCAAAAATTGAGAAATAAGTGTCAATTTTTTTATTTTTCTTATAAAAATCAAAAATAAAAATCATATTGAAATATCTTTTAAGCGACAGCTCCTATAGCATATATTTGATCAGCTTTTCAATACCATTCCGTTGATATATGTATGATGCATACGTAACCAACGTACCCAGCTCAAGATTCATATGGTTTTTATTAATATTGTGAATAGAGGGAATATTTGGGAAGCTAAAAAGTGTATACATGTGTATATACTCTATACACATGGGACATTCCATATCAACTCGGCCACCCCTGTTCTTTTTCGCTCTGAAAAAAAAAAAATGCATACCCACATTTTAAAGTGCTCCATGTCCATATAGTGACCGTTAAATATTTTTTCGTTACCATCAATACTTTTCGAGATAATCGCTGTTGGACAAAAAACTTTAAAAAATCATAGCATTGAAATGGTGCATGCAATTTGAAAGACAAAAAATACGGTTATCCTTTTTTCAAACATATTTTGCATAAAAAAATACTAGACTAATCTTGGTTTAATATTAAGCGGGTTTTTAATTAAAAAAAACGGTTTTTTATTTTTTTTTGTCTTAGGGCCAGTCGATATTCGCTCAAATTTGTTTCTGCCAGGTAGAGGAGGTTCAGATACATAAGAAACAAAAAATCTTAGAATGGTAAAATTGTGTTTGCTAGGAAAAATTAATTTATTTTCATTGTTTATCCATTAATTACTTTTGGAAAGGGGTATTATGTAAAATTATGTAAATTTTGTAAATTTTACATTTTACATGTAGAATTTTATCATTCCTATGGCAGCTATAAGATATAGTGGTCCGATTTCGGCCGTTCCGACATACATACTGCGTGCTAAAGAAATAAGAATATGCTGAAAATTTCAGCCCGATAGCTCAAAAACTGAGAGACTAGTTCGCGTAGAAACCGACAGACGGACAGACAGACAGACGGACAGACAGACAGACGGGCATGGCTAGATCGACTCGGCTGGGGATGGTGATCAAGAATATATATACTCTATGGGGTGGGAGATGCCTCCTTCACTGCGTTGCAAATATTATGGAAAAATTATAATACCCTCTGCAAGGGAATAAAAAAAGAACATAAATATTTTTTGGAATGAGCAGGATTTCATCTTTTGCCGTTCTTGACCAAAACAACACAAACCCGACACTCAGACCTCTAGACTACACCCTATATCAAATTCGTAACAAATATCTTTAACAGTATTGCTCCAGAAAGCGACATTATTTTTAGAATAAAAAACAAATGGGAGCGAAAAGGACATCTAATTGCTTTACATTTGGCACACGCCTAAAAATATTATTCGTTGGCTGCGATCGAGCGATTTTTGGTGCGTCGATATATAATAATATAATAAAGCGTTATTTTCATTGCAGTTAGTTTTTATTAACGATTGTTCTAATTCGACAGTTTTTGTTCGAGAAGTGAAAGTTTGGGTACCGGGTATCTCACAGCCGATCACGCTCGACTGTAGCTTTCTTACTTGTTTCTGTTCTGCTTCTGTATGAAAACTGTTTGTCGTTTTGTATGAAAACTTCACTTTAGAGTCCTGAAACCACTTTTATTTTAGTAACCAGCTCAAACTGGTAGACATTTGTTATTTTGTTCTTTACTTTGACGGGAAAACAGCGGAAAACGGCGACTAAAGCTACAGAAACCCTGATTCGGGTATGACACAGCGCACAAGTTTTCATTCATTAGAGGCTTTATTAGAACCTTGAAAGAGGCAACTATTTGTCTTGTTTGGTTCGGACTTCTTTCGTAATGCCACTAAGGTCAGACCTATTTAAAAGGTAAACAATAGCAATGGCCGGAATTCGCAGTACTTTATCCAGTTCTAGAGTCCTCATGCAAACACTCCTGCAGAAATTAATATGAAAACCCATAAACTGATTTTTACACCCGCTCTTGTACATAGATTTAGTTAATTCAATTTCACGATGAAAAACCATGCCGCCGAAAACAAATTTATTTTGTATATTTCTCTTGCTTTTTTGCCATATAGTTGCTGAAAATTATGGCAAGCCTTCGGCTAAAAGCTATATATATGAGACATCAATATTTTTTTAGATACAATTTTATGCACTATTTTTTCTGGTATTTTTATACCCGGTACCCGGTTATAAGTTAGTGCCAACCGAGAATGTAAGTAACAGGCCATGTCGGTCTGTCAATCTGTTCGTCCGTCTGTCCGTGTTGGTAAAGAAAAATCAAGACTTTAAGAGCTAGAGTAACAAAATTCGGTGACAACATTGGAATCTGTTGCAAAAAGTAAAAAATGATATATTGAAGATTTGAGTAATATCGGATGATAAACATAGAAGTTATTAAACAACAAAGTTTCTGTGTATACTTCTTCTTCTTCTAGAAAGAGAGGGAGAGCGAGATGTTGATAGCGCGTGTTGTTCAACATCTTCCTAGCAAAATTTGTCCTTGATTGGTGTTGCTAAACATGTTCCTAGCAACATTTGTCTTTGTTGGGTGTTGCTCAAAATGTTCCTAGCAACATTTGTCTCTTTTGAGTGTTGCTCCACATGTTTCTGGCAATATTTGTCTTCATTTGTCAACATTTTATTTTTTCCATGTTCATGTGCTATTCAATTTCACCCACAATGCTTTGGGTACCGGGTATCTCACAGTCGGTCACACTCTACTGTAGCTTTCCCACTTTTTCTTTTTAGGCCTATGGATTTTGTCAATGAATGCATTAATTGTTCATTGAAACCGGCGTATAGTCGTCTGGCTCGCACTTAGGTAAATCCTTATGGTTGCTGTCAAGCCTCTAATGAAAACTCCAATGAATAAAGTTTTTAATGCAGTGTCATAAGGCTATGATTCACATTTTCTGCCTTATTTCAGCTAAGGTCCGAATTTATAACTAATTAAATAATTTGATGATATTTTTTATATGCTTATACCTTAGGGTCTGTCCATATATTACGTAATCACCTATGGGAAGGAGAGCAAAATGATTATATTTGATTACTTGGGGAAGGGGGATTCTCGGACAATGATTACATTATCATTTTATATCAAAATATATATACATAAATATTAAACTTATTTTTATAAATTTTTAGTAACTAAGTTGTTTTGTTTAGTAATTAAGAACCCAAAATCATATGTTTAAAATCTGACAGACAACTCTTGACTAAAGGAATTGCTCTAGTTAAAAATCAGTCAGATAAACACAAATATGAAAAAAAATACGAAATACGAAAAAAAAAATTAAGCGCAATTTAAATAGTTAAACTGTAATATTTTAATGACATTTGCCCCTAGCGACTCGACTTACATATACAGTAAACATGTCCGAATTGAGCATTATTCTAAGATAAAGCCAATAGTCTTTAACATTTTACATCAGTTCAGTGAAATTATATAGGCAGAGCCAAAATACAAGCAGAAGCGAAAACAAGAGGAGAAACAAACAATAAGAAAAACCACAAACAATTTAAATGGATTATGTGTTTACACTCAAAATGGGTGGGATGCAAAAGCCTGGATAAGGAAACATCATAGCTGGTGTGAGAGTCAAACGGTGGTAGTGGCATTGTTGCAAATTGATGGTAGCTCTTCGCTATCAAATGGACAAGCAGGCGAGGTGGGGGCAACCAGCCTGGGAGAGCCTGCCGCAAAAGCCTCAGTCAGACCAACGAACTGACAAGTTCAAGGCAGTGGTGCATACGCGGGTGCTGAATCGAATGGATGGACGAGACGAACGTTTATGTGGCGGCACTGCCTCTGGTGTCAGCCCAGCTACTATAGGGATTACGCTTTAGCACAAGCGCAAGCAAACAATTGCGCTCATGGCCAATGCGTGTGTGTGTTCATTTTCTTGTCCGTTTATGTGTCGGCCATTTGTTTGCTTGTTTTTACAAACGAAATTGTTTTTAATGAGATTTTGGACTCAAATCTTTTAATTTGAAATTTTATTTTATGTTTGCGACTGGTGAACAACGAATTCGGTTAACCAAAATTCTTAAACTGTAGAAAACTCATCAAACATTTTACTCGGCCAAACAATTTTGGTGTAGTTTTAAGACCGAAGCTGGAGTACCAAAATAGCTAAGTGAGTACAAAGTATATTATATTGGCATAAGTATTTTTATACCCTTGCAGAGTATTATAATTTTGTTCTGAAGTTTGCAACGCAGTGAAGGGAGCATTTCCGACCCTATAATGTATATATATTATTGATCAGCATCACCAGTGGAGTAAGTCTAGCCATGTCCGTCTGTCTGTCCGTTGCTAAGCAAACTAGTCTCTCAGTTTTTGAGCTTTCTGAATGAAACTCTGCAGAAAGTCTTCTTTCTATTGCAGTTAATATAAATGTCGGCACGGTTGGAATCGGATCACTATATCTAGCAGCCATATCTGCAATAGGCAGGATAGGAAAATTAATTTTTAAAAATTAATTCTCTGTATTAACCAATTGTTATAAATTTTTTATACAATTTAAGAATTACGGTTTTAGTTTCATTAAGATCGGACAATTGTATCACATAGCTGCTATTGAAGCGATTGGTTAATTTATATAAAAATGTAAAATTCTACATGTAAAATGTAATGTGTGTCGGTAAATGTTATAAAAATGTGCAAGTTTAGATATTTTTCAAATTACCCTAAATGAATCAACTTTCAATGATCCCATTATAGACTGCAAGGGTATACAAAAATGTACGATTGTTAAGAAATAATAGTGATTTATCCATTCACATTTTTTATACCCGGTACCCATAGGTACTGTAGGTTCGTGCAAACCAAGAATTTAAGTGGAGTCATCTTCGACCCAATTAAGTTTATATATTCACAAGTCTAGTCGGTTTAGCCATCTCCGTCTGTCCGTCCGTCAGTCTGTCCGTCTGTCTATATGAAACAATAGATCTCAGAAACTATACGATAAACATCATAAACGAGGAAGTTATTAAACAATAAAGTTGCCGTGTAAGCTTCTTCTTCTTCTGTTCCAGCGTGTTGCTCAACATGTTCCTAGAAACATAAGTCGTTTTTGGGTGTCGCTCACAATGTTCCTAGCAACATTTGTCTTCTGCTCACTAACACCTCCGAAATTCAAGAAAAACCTTTAACTAAACAATAGTCATAATTTTAAGTTTAAATTGAATAAATATGGAATATATTCATTTCTGTGGACGTGCCCTCAAAAGTTCAGTAAAATCGGATGATAAACATTGAACTTATGAAACAATTAAGTTTCTGGATATGCTTCTTCTTCTTCTGAGTTGGCATCACCAATATGTGTTTCTCTACATTTTTCTAGCAACATTTGTCTTTTTTGGATTTTGCTCAACATCTTCGTTTTGTGGGTTTTCTTTTTTGGGTGTTGCTCAACAATGTTTTGGGTACCGGGTATCTCACAGTCGGTTATACTCGACTGTAGCTTTCTTAGTTGTTAATGAGTGCGAGAGTAGCTTTCCTACTGAATGAGTGAGAGAGAGACGGCAAAAACTTGAATTCGCTCCACAATTATTGACGTTAGCGGCAGCGCTTCTCCCAAAAATTTTATTTTGTAGGTACAGTTTGTTCACCAGACATAATTTTAAGGGTTGCTTGATGGACTACAATTGTGAAAAGGGACCGAAAATGGCTAAATAAATAAATAAAACTAAAAATATATAAAGACAAGAAAGAAAGCTATCTTCGGTAAGCCGAAGTTTGTATACCCTTGAAGTCTGCAATTGGATCATTGAAAATCGATCCATTTTGGTTACAGTTGAAATAATATCGAAGTTTGTAAACATTTTACATTTTACAAGCACAATTTTACATTTTACATGAAGAATTATACATTTTCATATAAATCGACCGATCGTTTCTATGGCAGCTATATGATATAGTTGTTTGATCCTAATGAAATTAAACCCGTAATTCTTAAACTGTAAAAACTGCTGTATCTCGAAATGTATTGAAATAGGTTAAAAAACACAGAGCTTATAATTATTTGTACACTAATTTCGCCATCATTCCTATGGCAGGTATAGGATATAGTGGTCCGATTTCGGCCGTTCCGACATATATACTGCGTGCTCAATAAAATAAGACTATGCGTAAAGTTTCAGCCCGATAGCTCATACGGACAGACAAGACATGGCTAGATCGACTCGGCTGATGATGCTGATCAAGAATATATACACTTTATGGGGTCGGCGATGCCTCCTTCACTGCATTGCAAATATTATGGTAAAATTATTATACCCTCTGCAAGGGTATAAAAACTATATGGTTATTCTATGCTTGTTAAACGGTATTATAATTTTATCAGAAGTTTGCAACGCAGTGAAGGAAGCATCTCCGACCCCAAAAAATTATTGATATTATTGATCAGCATCACCAGTCAAGTCGATCTAACCATGCCCGTCTGTCCGTTGCTACGCGAAGTAGTCTCTCAGTTTTTGAGCTATCCGAAGGAAACTTTGCAGATAGTCTTCTTCTTATTGCAGCTAGTATATATGTCGGAACAGGCGAAATCACAATACTGTATCTTACAGCTGCCATAGAACAGATTGGCCCAAATGGACCGATTTTTGTTGCTTTTAAAGATACCAGATTCAAATTAAATATATGGTCCTTTAATTTAATTATAGCCATACATTTAAAATTTTATTCAAACAGGACCACTATATCTATTAGCAGCCATAGAAACGAACGGGTCAAATTAGTACATTTTCGTTGTTTTTATACCCTTGCAGAGGGTATTATAATTTTGCCCTGATATTTGCAACGCAGGGAAGGAGGCATCTCCGACCCCATAAAGTATATATATTCTTGATCAGCATCACCAGCCGAGTCGGTCTAGCCATGTCCGTCTGTCCGTCTGTCCGTCTGTCAGTTTCTACGCCAACTAGTCTCTCAGTTTAAAAGCTATCGGGCTGAATAGTCTTATTTCTTTAGCACGCAGTATATATGTTGGAAAGGCCAAAATCGGACCACTAAATCCTATAGCTGCCATAGAAATGATGCCGATATTAATGTAAAAAAAATTTAACTTTTTTTTTTTCAACGTATATCAATCAGTTTCAAATTGTAGCAGTTTTTTACGGTTATAGACTAACGGTTTTAATTTCATAAAGATCGGACAACTATATCATACAGCTGCCATAGAAGGATCGATCGATTTACATGAAAATGTAAAATTCTAGCTTTCTTTCTCGTGAAAGATATAAAACCTAAACTTAGTAAATTGTCTTTTAATTTAAATATAGCTATACATTTCAAATTTGCGGCTATGGTGCGGTGACACTAAATGAAAATGTACTTTTTTGTTCCATAATGGATTATTTTGGCCTATTTTCTTTTTTTTTTAACCCGGTACCCATAGGGTTCAAGGGTATTATTAGTCAGTTCCAACCGAGAATGTATGTATTCTTCTGTCCGTCTGTCTGTCCGTGTGAAATAACAGATCTCAGAGATTATAAGAGCAAGAGTTACCAAATTTGGTGCCAAAATTGAAATCTGTTGCATGCAGATCAAGTTTTTTTTTTTAATTTGGCCACGCCCACTTCCGCCCCCGAAATTCATATAAAACGTAATATTAGCTATAGGCTTTTCGGCTAAAAGTAAATAAATAGACTTATAAGTAGGAAATCGCGGACGTGTTCTGAAAATTTGTAAAATTGGATGATAAACATAAAAAATCCTAAAGAATAAAGTTTCTGTGTATACTTCTTCTTCTTCTTGAGAGAGAGAGAGAGACGTTGAGAGCGCACGTGCGTGTTGCTCATCATGTTCCTTGCAACATATGTCTTTGTTGGGTGTTGCTCAGCATGTTTCTGGCAGCATTTTTCTCTTTCGAGTGTTGCTCATCATGTTTCTAGTAAAATTTGTCTTCATTTGTCAATATTCCATGTTCATGTGCTATTCAATTTAACCAAAATGCTTTTGGGTACGGGGTATCTCACAGTCGGTCACACTAGAATTAAGATATCCCACTTGATTTTTTGAGGATTTTTAATACAAGCAGTTGCAGTTTATTTCGAGTGAAAAAAAAATTGGTTTGTATCGGGGCGGAAAAATAAATTGTCTCACTGACTTTATGCAAGATGACCATTCCCTGCGATGTACCATTGCACTGTGGTCCAGAATCCCAAATTGGTGGCAGAAATACAATTTTTTTTTTTCAAGATTTCAGCAAAAACCATATTGGATTCCAGTAGAGAATTCTTTAGGGCAGTCTAAAAGCATAATTTTACAATTGAAATTGAAGCCCTCGCGATTTAGCTAGCCCTGGGAGTCAGCTGTTCATTTGCATTAAACTTTGCCTTTGCTAGCCCTGCAAGTTTTTACTAATTTCAAAGTGCTATAATTCAGTTATTTCTATGACTACACCTATCCCTCGCTTTGCGTCGTTTCGTTTTGCGTTTTTTCGAAGTTGCGTTGCTTCTTAATTAGAACTAATTTTCATTGTGCGTCGTTAGCTTTTCGATGTTGCGTTGTTTTGGGATGAAGACGTTAATATTTTTTAAAGAAAGCCGGCCTACGTCAACAGACATTAAAGACTCGTCAGAAAGTGATTAATTATAATTTTATTTTTCATAATTGAGTATGTAATTGAAGAATTTATTTTGTTTTAAATGAATTAGTTTCTTTTTGTTTTTATATATATAATATGTAATAAAATGAAATGTTATTTTGGTTTTATTTTAATGATCACTTTGCTCAATTTTCTTTTTAAAAAGTAGTATTTTTGTAACCCTGGAACCAATCTTCGAACTTTACATGGTTTGGTATAGAAAATCCTAATTCACTTTGCGTCGTTTCACTTTGCGTCTTATATTTTTGGAACGTATCCCCGACGCAAAGCGAGGGATAGGTGTATAAATATAAAAAACATGGAAATAAAAGTATGCTGTATTTGTGTGTATTAGTTGAACTAACAACGTAATGTTGTTGCTTAATGTGTGAATAATGCGACGGTAAAATTGAATTTTTGTATGCAACATTAATTTCAGTTCCGCTGAATTACTTGAGTTTTGGCTCGAAACGGAAAACGGTAATGAAGATGATTTGAGCACATATGAATGTATCGATGACTATTCCCTCACTAAATGTATAAAATTTTAATACAATAACAGAAAAACAAATTAAACATTTTAGTAAAGGTTTGTATGGGGCTATACCATCCAGTAATCCTAGGTTGTTGAAATTCACATGGTATGTGCATATTGGTCAAAACTGATAGTGTCCACATTTCAACTTGGTAACACAAAAACAAAAAAGTTTTTCTAACAAAACATTAATTTGAATATGATGGTTGTATGGGGCTACCACTCCTAGCGGTCCGATTCGGCTGATTCTGACATATGTGCTTTGTGTGTGGAAAAGAAACCAATGTGCAAAATTTTACAATTTTAGCTTACAAATTAGAATTTCTGCCACTTATTTGGGATTCTGGACCACAGTGCATTGCCAGATTACAAGAAAACCTAAGAAAACCAATTTTAAATTTTTTATATTAGATGTTCTTTATTGAATTAGATGAAGTCATTTGTTGTTGACTTCTTCTCAAATACATTAAGGATAACGGTTCAGCCAGCGCAATATCATTATCTCAGTTAATTTCTGGAAAAGCTAATTTCAGTTCCGCTGAATTACTTGAGTTTTGGCTCGAAACGGAAAACGGTAATGAAGATGATTTGAGCACATATGAATGTATCGTTGACTATTCCCTCACTAAATGTATAAAATTTTAATACAATAACAGAAAAAACAAATTAAACATTTTAGTAAAGGTTTGGTATGGGGGCTATACCATCCAGTAATCCTAGGTTGTTGAAATTCACATGGTATGTGCATATTGGTCAAAAACTGATAGTGTCCACATTTCAACTTGGTAACACAAAACAAAAAGTTTTTCTAACAAAACATTAATTTGAATATGATGGTTGTATGGGGCTACCACTCCTAGCGGTCCGATTCGGCTGATTCTGACATATGTGCTTTGTGTGTGGAAGAAACCAATGTGCAAAATTTTACAATTTTAGCTTACAAATTAGAATTTCTGCCACTTATTTGGGATTCTGGACCACAGTGCATTGCCAGATTACAAGAAAAACCTAAGAAAACCAATTTTAAATTTTTATATTAGATGTTCTTTATTGAATTAGATGAAGTCATTTGTTGTTGACTTCTTCTCAAATACATTAAGGATAACGGTTCAGCCAGCGCAATATCATTATCTCAGTTAATTTCTGGAAAAGCTAGTCACGGCAACGGTATAGAAAACAAGCATAGAATAAATATGTATGTATATGTAAATATATGTGCATCTCAGACCCCATAAAGTATATATATTCTTGATCAGCATCACCAGCCGAGTCGATCTAGCCATGTCCGTCTGTCTGTCTGTCCGTCTGTCTGTCCGTCTGTCTGTCTGTCCGTCTGTCTGTCTGTCGGTTTCTACGCGAACTAGTCTCTCAGTTTTGAGCTATCGGGCTGAAATTTTCAGCATAGTATATATGTCGGAACGGCCGAAATCGGACCACTATATCCTATAGCTGCCATAGGAATGATGACGAAATTAATGTACAAAATTTTTAATTTCTCTGTTTTTCAAACGAATTTCTATAAATTTCGAGATATTGTCGTTTTTATAGTTCTAGAATTACGGTTTTAATTTCATTAATATCGGACAACTATATCATATAGCTGCCATAGAAGGGATCGGTCGATTTATATGAAAATGTAAAATTCTACATGTAAAATGTAATATTTACAAAATTTACATAATTTGACATTTATTTTTACATAACCAAATTGGATCGATTTTCAATGATCCAATTGCTGACTGCAAGGGTATATAAACTTCGGTTTACCGAAGTTAGCTTTCTTTCTCGTTTATATATATTTTCAATTTTTTAAATTATTTTATGTAATACGACACAATATCTTATAAACAATTCTTTTAGCCATTTTCAGACCCATTTCCCAACTGTAGTCAATCTAGCAACAACAAAAATTGTCTCTGGCGAACAAATTGTACCTACAAAATAAAATTTTTGTTAGCAGCGCTGCCACTAGAGTCAATAATTGTGAAGCGAATTCAAGTTATTGTCGGGTCTCTCGCACAAATAAGAAATCCTATAAGGGAAAAATTGTGACAGTAAAGAGCAGTACTAATATCAACGAAAAAAATTCATAAGCGAAAAACTGCATATAAAAACAAGTAAGAAAGCTACAATCGAGTGTGCTCGACTGTGAGAATATATATACTTTATAGGGTCGGAGATTTCTCCTTCTTTTTCTCCTTCTCCCTGTTACATACAATCTCGGTTGGCACTAAATTATAATACCCTTGTACCCTATGGGTTCCGGGTATAAATATAATCCTTTAGTTATTATATAGCCAACCATTTTAAATTTTATCCAAATCGTACCACTGTATCTTTTAGCTGCCATAGGAACGATCGGGTCCAATTAACCGATTTTCGTTGTTATTTAAGATATCAGTTTAAATCATAGTAAATAGCGTTTAAATTTAAATATAGCCATACAAAAATAATATCATCCTAGTCGGACGACTATATTTTATAACTGCCATAGGAATGATGGGGCCAAATTAGCCGATTTTTGTTGTTTTTAAAGATATCCGACCACTATATCTTATTGCTGAAATATGAACGATCGGTCCAAATTAGCCGCTTTTCGGTGTTTTTAAAGATTTCGGTTTAAAACGACGTATACGATTCCTTATTTTAATTTATTGGTTATCTGCAAGGGTATATTAACTTCGGCTTGCAGAAGTTAACAAGTTTTCTTGTTTTCATTTAACGTTTTCACTTTTAAAGGGAACGGTCGTGATTTTGTTTTGCGCCACGTATTTGTTTTAATTCAACTTCATTTTTCGCGGTTTTTATACTCTGTATCCATAGTGTACAAGGGTATTATAAGTTAGTGCCAACCGAGAATGTATGTAACAGGCAGAGGGAGGCATCTGCGACTGGTGACAATATTGGAATCTGTTGCATGAAGATCATGTTAGTTATAAAACTTGGACACGCCCACTACGGCTTTTCAGCTTAAAGTAAATATATAAAATAAATAGGAAGGCATTTGCGGACGTTTTCTAAAAATTTGAGTTAAATCGGATGATAAACATGGAAGTTATTAAAGAATATAGTTTCTGTATATGCTTATTCTTCTTCTATGTTGAGAATGCCATGTGAGTCTTCCACAACATGTCCCTAGCAACATTTTTTTTAATTTTTAATTTTTTAAGATTTTTTGTTTTCAGAAAATTTTCTGCAATGAGGAGGTTGCCGTCGCGAAGTGTGGAAATGGACACAATTTTTTTCTTAGGTTCAGCGCGCGGAATACAACAAATCAGGAAAGGTCGGATACTTTTTTTGTGGTGTGTTTTGTGGATATTATTATTGACTTAGGGTTTTCTTTCGTTTTTTCGGAAAGTTTTGGTAACTCGTATTGTAATTTTTAAAAGGGTCTTTTCTTTGTTGGCTTTGAGGCTATTGCTAAGCATTGCAAAGCGATTATCCCCTAGGTTTGGAGGCCCAAGGGCCACGGTTATAAGAAATTAGAACCTGTAAAAAGGAGCCGATTAGCAGTGTAGAACAAAACCACGAAAAGTGAGATAAAACGAGATTAGGAACGGACGTGTGCGCTCGAAGAGAGTTAGTCGGTGACTGACGTTATTTTTGCTTTCCTGGTCTCTTTCTTATATGATTCTAGACTTGTTTTGTATTCCCACCAGCTGCTTTCGGCTCTTTTTCCCCTAGGTTTATTCTTAAGGCATGATTTTTTTTTTTAAATCATTGTTACAGATTTCCCTGAAGGTTTCGACAATCTATTTAAATCAATCAATTGTGTGCGGTCCTTCTAGTTGACTTGTGTGAAGGACTTTATCAAAAAGACCGGAATATCTATTCCAGTTTAACTTCTGTTAGGAAAGTCAACTTAATTTTTGGGCTTCAGTGATATGTTTCTATATAACGGTGGTCCGAGAATGAATGCTCATTCAGGACCCTTCATTTAATCACCATGGGTGCAAGGTTATCCGAGATAAGGGTGAGATCTAAGATCTCCTTTCAGTTTTTAACAGGGACCGTAATTATTATAATTTTTATTATTAAATTATAACTCTTATTTACGGTCCTTGGTTTTTAATGATTAAGGCCCTATCAAAAATTGTGTGGTTAATATTAAGGATGAAGCTAAAAACCATCTGATGGGCATTTGAGTAGGAGCCATTGATTACGCTAATATTTTCCTTATTACTTACTTGATCTAGTTTCGTAGTAGGTCGTCTGGAAGGCTCTGCCTCTGATCGGAGCTGGCTGCAGCTCCAGACATGACGATCTGTGGTTGCCATCGCTGTAGTTATGGAGCAGAAAAAAACTTAAATGGGTTTCGCAAGGATGCAGGTATTGATTTTACTTCCGATGCGATTTAGAGGTTATTGTTTTTGGTCGCTAGTCCAGAGATCTTTCCCTCAACTATCCCAAGGTTCCAAAACTAGTATGATTTCCAATTCGCCATCAGCCAAGCGAAGCAATTGGGCTGCAGAAGCTGCTTTACATTGATTGAGGCTTATCTAAGGCAGGGAAATCTGATGAGTCCACCCCCAATATTGTGACGTTGACGTCGTCATCTTCAGATTGGTACTTATCTTCCCCATGACAGTGGGCCTCCATGCGTCTTCATAGCATCGACGAATCCGTCGAGTACCGTTCCTCTGCTTCAGATCTATTTCAAGGTCCTGCACGAGCGACTCCGACCTTCTATGATGACAGCTTGGTGTGATGGTGGGTGAGTGCCCACCATCCCAGTGGCATTGGCCGCACATAACCTTACCTTACAATAGGCGGGCTGTTCCAAAGAGGGTTTAGGCGATTGTGGAGTGATACCCGATTAAGGAAGTATTGGAACAGTGTGTAGCCATTACCCAGAATCCTGAGCATTTGTTGTAACCTGGGCCCTGCGATCGAGCGAGTGTTGAAGCTTCGTGGAGTTTTCGGAAATTAAGCTTATAAATAATTAAAAAAAACGTAATTTTCAATGCGAATAGTTTTAATTAATGATTGATAAAGTGAAAATTTTGGGTACCGGGTATATCATAGTCGAGAACACTCGACTGTAGTTTTTTTAATTGTTTATTGTAAAATTAGGGGCACTTGGGCATTGATGTATGGTTCACTTTCTTGTTTCTTAATGTATTTATTTTTGGTATCAAAAGTGTACAAAAACGGATAACCTGTAGGTTCAAGCAAAAAACTAAATTCGACTTAATACATTTTTTTTCTAATAATTTAAGTATTATCTATTTTTTATTTTTAGATGTGAAATACAAACAATTTTGTGAATGAAAGCAAGGGATCACCACGACTAGGGACACTATGTGTATATATTAAAATATTGTACCTGAAGATCCATCGGAACGTTTAGTTTGAAGACTTTTGCAATGATTTTGTTGAAATTGTCACAAAGTGCGTTAGGTTGTTCCATACTTTTATTGCTTATTGAGGCGTTAAGCATATGTGGAAGTCACTCAGTGCCTCATATACCAGGTAAATAAAATAAAATTATATAATATAAGAATAATCTAACCTCATTATTTCCGAAAACCCTTTAAACAAACAAGAAAAATAACTTCTTAAAGTTTATATACAATTCCTATGACAGCAAGAAGATGACCAATAACGATGAAATTAAATTAAAGACGTATAGCATTTATATGTAGGCCAATCATACGAATGCTAAATTCGAATACACATTCAGTTTTTTTTAGTTTCAGAATAGATAAGTTAAAGTTATACAGTGGATGTAACAAGGCATAAAAATGTAATAAATTGAATAATGGAATAAATAAAGAAATATAAGAATAAGTATAAGTTAATCAAACAAAAGCACTTCCTAACGAGGTAAGATAAAAGTGACGATCGCACATTCAACTGAATAATTTTCTGATATCAAGTTTGTAATAGCGAGATAGTGTTTCCGAAGGGATTTTTTGCGCTGAAGACGAATCCGATATAGTACATTTTCCATCACGTCAGCTGTCGAATCCCCGAAAAACAGCGATTTTGTCCATTTTCAAAAAGTTACACAGCTAAACCCTGCCGTGCTACAAGCTAATATCAGAAACTAAGGGCCTAACCATGCCTTTCAAATGAGATGTTCACCGATTAGATCGCTTACTACCTTAGTGCATGGGCTGTGTCGATATAGTGGAGTAGAAGAAAACAATGTAAATAAAACACAGTTTAATAAACCGTTTGTAACCCGACAGGATTTAGCGGGGTTTTAACAGCTGAAAACGTGACGTAATGAAAATTTTTCAAACCGGGAATATTAAAATACACAAGCAGGAAAGCTACTGACGGGTGTAACTAACTATGAGATAACCGGTACCAAAAGTATTGTGGGTGAAATTAAAAGGTACTTGGTTTCCTTACTATGTCTAATTATCCTTAAATTATTGAAAAATATTGCTATCTTGCATGTGTACTAAGGGGGTTAAGATTAATGTTTATACCCGGTACCCATAGGGTACAAGGGTATTATAAGTTAGTGCCAACCAAGAATGTATGTAACATGCAGAAGGAGAAATCTCCGACCCTATAAAGTATATATATTCTTGATCAGCGTCACTAGCCGAGTCGATCTAGCCATGTCCGTCTGTCCGTCTGTCCGTCTGTCTGTCCGTGTGAAACAACAGATCTCAGAGACTATAAGAGCTAGAGTTACCAAATTTGGTGACAACATTGGAATCTGTTGCACGCAGATCAAGTTTGTTTTAAAATTTGGCCACGCCCACTTCCGCCCCCAAAAACGAAAAAACTTAAGTAAGCTAGATTCGTAAATTTTGGCTCAAAGTAAATAGATACAATAAATAAGTAGGCATTTGCGGACGTTTTCTGAAAATTTGAGTAAAATCGGATGATAAACATGGAAGTTATTAAACAATTAAGTTTCCTACCATCTTGAGCCACAACGGCAGTAGCGAAAAAAAGTGTTGCGTGCTTTTGGGCGCAGTATTAATTCGTAATGCAGCTGCTTACAGAATTAGTCTCTTTTAAACTTTGCTCAACATGTTTTTGGCAAAATTTGTCTTTATTTGTCAACATTATGTTTTCCCATGTCCATGTGCTATTTAATTTCACGGACAATACTTTAGGTATCGGGTATCTCACAGTCGGTCGCACTCGACTGTAGCTTTCTCACTTGTTTTTGATTAGGATTGTAGATTGCCATCCTGGTTATATTGTACAAATCATTATCAAACAAAAACACCTCTTAACGAGGTGAGATAAAAGTGACGATGGCACATTCAACTCAAAAAAATTCTGATACCAAATTTTGTGACGGTTAATAGTTATTTAAACACAAATATTTATAAATTTGTTTATTAGTTTCGAAATCGGCACGCTGCCTGTTTTGCCTTTTTAAATTTTTCAGCTAAGTGCCAATTTTGAAACTAATTAAAAAAGTTTTAAATATTTTTGCTTGAATAACTATTAATCGTCAATAATCGATGTTTAATAAAATAAAAGTGGTTCCAGGACATAAATACAAGTGGTTCCTAAAACAAAAAAAAATCTACATGCAGACAGACAGACAGACAAACCACAGGACAAACGTTTTCATTTCGGAAAGGCCGTTAAAATCTTGTTTATTGACTATCTTTTGAAAGGAGTATCGGATCAGGATGATCGAGGTGTCATTCGACGCGTATTTAAAGCTTGATCACAACAACATTAAAAGTTTGGGGATTTTTGCTCCACCGGCTCCAATTTTCAAAATTTTCAATTTCGCACTTTCACTACCATTTCTCCTAAACTAATCCGGTTTTGAAAACTCTTAGTATGCAGTTTCAAAGGGTATTACAATTCCTTTTGATCAAGATATAAATGGTTCTGAACGGATTATCGTAGCAGATTTTCAATTCTACGGCTCTATATAGTAGTCTCCTTGCGCCCCACAGTTTCGGTGCTCATCGTCACTACGTGAACTGCCGTCCACAGTGATAATTTGCACATAAAGGCAAGTAGAATCTAGTGGTTCTATATGGTACGTGGAAATTCAACTGACCCAAAAGATTGGTGCTTTCCACGTCACCACGGATCAGGTTATACATAAAGACAATGCCTAGCATCGTTCTACGTTCTTTGCTAATGAAGATAGGTTAATTAGGAGAAGTCTACTAGAATAAGAGGACAACCTAAGGTTTGCATCCCAGTTTAAGCCACGAAGAGCGAAAAGTAAAAAGTTCTTTTGAACTGACTCAATGCGTTTGCTGTGGACATCCAACTGGGGACTGCAAACGCAAGATCCATACTTTAAAATAGGACAAACTAACGAAGTGTATAAATTCTTCGTGACGTAGGGGTCATCGAATTCCTTCGCCCACAGTTTAATAAGTCCAAGCACACCCCTGGCTTTATTCACAATGCACGAAATATGATAAATAAACTCCAGTTTAGAATCTAGGCGAATACACGAATCGTCAATTAGAGTGATCCTTCCAAAGACCAGCAGTTTAGCGTATAAGTCGCAAGCATGGGAGAGACACGTGAGAATGTCATCAGCTTGCATTTGTATCCATTTAGGTTTAATAAGTTGGCATTGCACCATGTTTAAAAGTTATTAAGATCTGTTTGTAAGTCCGACTGGCAAGCGCGGTCCTCCAACATGTTTTGATTGATTGATTTATTGACTTACATCCTAGCACAACAAGATTAACTTATCTTTAGAGTACTAGTCACATCGATTTTATACTTTGAAATTCTTATAAATAACAAATTGATTTTAAGTATAATATTAAATTAACATAAAAGTTTTGTGACATATTATAAGTGTAGTTTTATTTTATAAAAAAAAAAAATGTTTACTTATCTATGTATTATAATTATTTATATTTATATTTTTTTTTTTTATTATTGTTAGTATTATTATTATTATTATTATTATTATTATTATATACATTTTTTATTATTTAATTTTTTTTTATTTTATTTTATTAATTCTTTTTATTATTATAATTTCCCAATTGCTTCTGTGTTTATTATTTTAGGTGTTGAAAAGGAGTTTTTAAATTGCGTTGCGTTTTTGATCTGCTTGATGTGGTTTGGAAGTCGATTCCAAAGACGAACAGCGTGTATATAAAAGTGTCTTTCAGAACTTGCGAGTTTAAATCTTAAGCAAACTATATCACTTCTTCTTATAGAAGTGGCGAAACGTAATTTTTCGAACAGGTATGATGGCTCTTTAGTAAATATTATTTTGTGTAGCAAAAGTAAAGCCCTTGCGTTTGTCCAGTCATTAAAATTGAGATTAAATATTTTATACGAAAAGGAGATACATGATCAGTTCTTTTAAGGTTAAATATATACCTTGCCACACTATTAAAAGCTACTTTTAATTTCTGCTTGCTTATTGCATCACAGTTTCCAAAAACCTCTACTCCATAAAATAGGGTAGGCATTAGATAGGTTTTAGCAATAAGCATTTTTAGTTCAGGAGTTAAAAGTATTTTGAATTCTGTAGTTGCCTAAGTAAGCCATATGTTTTTCCAACCGCTTTAGCAATATGATCACTCCAGCTCGAAAACGGAGTTAAATGTAAAGCCTAGGTTATTGGCAGTGCTTACATATTCAATGGAGGAGTTGCCTATTCGAAGTTTTGGAAGGTCTGCCGTATTTAATGATTTTTTATATATGATTAGACATTTTGACTTGGTGGGATTTATAAGCAACCCATTTTTCTTCGCCCACTCTTTTACGGCGTCCAGATCATTATTACATATATGTACTAATACAATTATCGATACTACGCAAAGGACGACTTACATACATTTGAACATCATCAGCATATAAGTGGACATCACATACAGAGATACTTTTGGACAAATCATTTACATAAATTGAGAACAACAGAGGACCAAGAACTGACCCTGTGGAACTCCACGTTTGACATACAATAACGACGACGATTTAGACATGGTTACTACAGATTGAGATCTATTACATAAATAGGAGGTCAGAAGGTTCACAGCCGATGACGAAAAACAATACATATTTCTTAGCTTTGTACATAAAATCTCGTGGTTAACCGTGTCAAAAGCTTTGCTATAGTCAAGTAGAGTTAAAAAGTCACATAATTGCTATCTGCTGCTGTCTAATATCTTCACTAATTTTAAGGATTGCTGTTGTACAGCTCCTATTTTCCTGAATCCCGACTGCTTATTACAAAGTAATTGGTTTAACAGCATAAACTTGTTTATTTGTTTGGCCATTATATTTTCAAAAATTTTAGATAGATATGGCAATATTGAAATCGGCCGGTACTCCTTGTCCGTTTTCGGAATAGGCAAAATTTTGCTCTCTTCCACAGATTTGGGAATTTAGACATAGTGAATATGCTGTTGAAAATATATGTTATGTACCGTATAATTTTAGGGAGAAGTATCTTAACGAATTTTGGATTTATGTCATCTAGACCTGTAGCATTAGATTTAATGTCAAGTATTGATTCTAAGACGTCACAATGGTCAACACATATAAAGCCAAATCTACTATCACAGCTGGTTGCAGGTACAGAGTTCAGGTACGCGTTATCAGGGACATCAGGCACTTTTGTTTGCACAAACGCAGCATTGACGGCTTCAACATTAAGATCATCTTGGATAACTACTCTCTGTTTCCCAATTCCCAACTGCCTCAATTTACTCCATGTTTGACTAGAGTCTATTGCACTTTGAAAGTGATGGGCATAATATTCACGTTTCGCTCCTCGTATAAGAAAATTAACGTCTGTTCTGTATTTCTTGAATATACTATAAAGCTGAGATGTTCGAAAACGTTTCCACTTTTCATACGACTTGTTTCGCAGGAGAATGGCGTTTCTTATACAATTGTTAAACCATAAAGTTTTCTTTGGCTTAATTACTTTGCTTCGGAGAGGTATAAAATTATTGTAAAGTAGTCGAATATTATTTTCCAAAAGTCAACTTGGTCATCAACTACTGTCAATGTAAAAATTCTGCTCCAGTCAAGCTTATTATACTCTACTTCAAGCATTCTAACGTCAATATTTTTAAAGTCCCTGTAGTTAATCGTATACTCTTCAGAATTAATGCCTATTTTATAAGTCATAAATATCAAATCATGCTTTGAAAATAAAGGTACAGATAGCTGGTCAAAAAAAAAAAGATTAGAATTTTTTGGGTGTCATTTACAAAGAACAAGTCAAGAAGTGTATTGCACGTATTAGTAAAATGGGTTGGCTGCGATGAGTTCACTAGGCTAAGTCCAACAAACTCCATATTGTCAGAGAGGTGTTTCTCCTTCAATATATTGCTATTGAAGTCTCCAGCCAAAACAATATCGGTAAACGCAATAGAGAGATCAGTGAGCTTGTTTAGAAAATCAGAGTATTCTGTATTGTGATGCGGTCGGTAGATGCATCCAATCAACATTTTGACTCTCCTCTGATATTGCAGACTTGAAGCATTAAATACTCCATTGCGCTACCAGCAGGCTGTGTACAGAGAGGTCGTACCTTTAATCTCTTGTTTACGTATATTGCCACTCCCCCCGGCATGTCCTTCACGATCAGAACGATAAACATTATAACCATTACATGAAATAATTAAATCACAAACACTAGACATAAACCAAGTTTCAGACACACATATAACATCAACATTTAAATCTACAAATAAATATCTAAGCTCGTCAATCTTTTTGTTAGGCTTTGGGCATTTAAGTGACATATTTTAAGTCCTTCTTTCTGATTGCTTAATATTCGCACTACTGCATGGCTGTTCGCCTTTGAAACGGTTAATTGCTCATCCATATTGGTAGTGACAGACAGATCAAATGCTCAATAACCGAGCACACAACGCTAGAATGGGAAAGACAGTACATATGGGAAAATATTACGAATTGAAAAATATAATTAAAATTAATAATAATAATTAAAAACTTATAGACTATTAAATAAAATGAAAAAGTTATTTTAATTACGAAAGGAATTATTATTATTCGCTCCATTTCCTACTGGGGCGCAAATCGACGAAAGTTCGCGTAAGCTCATAATGCGCACAGCTTCATCGTTCATTGTAACTTTAATAAATACAAAAGCTCTACGAGTAAACACGGCGACGATCTTTTTCTGCTTTTTCATTTTCATCGCTTCTTTAAACACCTCATAGTTAGCTTTTGTCAGCTGACCATTAACATAAAACGGAACAGCTGAATCAAAGCCCAGCTGCTGTAGACTTAGTTGCTGCTTATGCTCTCGGCGAAAATTGGCAATTCGCCGCAACAGCTCAATTTTTTTCGCTCATGTGCTCCAGTTTTAATATAATCGTCGCATCTAACACAGTTTTCGCTGATGTTTTGCGTCTAATTCGGTAGATGCCTTTAAGTTTCGGTGCCGGAGTGAAGTTAAGGCAAAAGCATAGAGAATTGAAAATAGTCTTTAAATTCTCCCCTCATCGTACGGTACCCCGTGAATCCGAAGCTCAGTGGCTATATCAGCACTGGCCTGAGCTTCTTGACTTGCCTGCAGTTTTTCCTCAAGCTCGCCCACTTTAGTCCGGAGTTCAGCTGCGCCTTGTAAGTAGGACCCCAATGTTTCCACGCGCTGGAAAAGCTGCTTGATGTCGCTGTTCATCTTTCCTAGGCGTTCCTCCAAAGGCCCAGAATGCGATCTTCGGAGGTTCGGATGCTGGACGATATGAGCTCCGCCTGCTCATCAAAGCGCTGGTTAATTAGCGCCAGGAGCGACGGGGATGGTGAATCTGACTCACGCCCTCCTTCTGGTCAGATGTGTTACCTCGGGTACGTTTTTTGTGGAGGTGCCATCATTACACAGGTCGGTTGAGTGAGAAATTGAGTGGTTTTCGTATTGGCTAGTTGAGTGATTTGTTGACTTCGTTTTGTTTTGGTACAACGGTTTGTTTGATGGCTTGTGTATGTTTATGTATGTATGTCCGAGAAAACGAAATATTATTTTCACGGAGTAATAATTGTTATTGAAGGTATTTTCTCGGTGAATCCAACACGTACAGAGCTTGTAGCTATTTAATATTTGGTTGGACTTCTTTTAAACAATTATCTGTGTAGGTTTTCATGTCGTTAATAAAAAATGTAAAAAGTAAGGGATCCAGGTGGCTCACTTGCGGGACTCCAAAGGGTCACCCGGAGAACATTCGACAATATGTTTTTAAAGAGAACCTTTTGCGTCCTGCCATTCAGATAACATGAGATTCACCTAAGAAAATCGACAGGAAGATTCATTAAGTCGAGTTTCAGTATCACATCTGTCTGCAAATTTTGTGGAAATCCCCTTATAATGAAAGAAGTGAGCTCCAGAAGGCTAGCAGTCGTTGATCTTCGTTTAATAAATCCATGTTGACATTGAGATATTACTGATTTACACAGATGCTTCAAGTGGGGAGTAATTACGTTTTCGAAAAGTTTTGAGATGGCTGACAACTTAGATATTCTTTTATAGTTGTTAGCATCCACTTAGCTACCTTTTTTGTAGAGAGGAATGACAAATGATTTCTTCCAAATAAGGAAAAATTGGGAAGTTTCTAAGGATAAGGTAAACCATTTTTGAAGGGAACTGCACAGGGCCTCGGCACTATAAAGAAGAACACAGCCTGGATTTCCATCGGGGCCTGGCGAATAAACCGGCTTGACACGTTGAAGATCCAAAAGAAGGGAGCTTTCGTTTAAGCTAGGACTGACGGTTAGATTTGATTTGGGCATGCTATAAGAATAGGTCTGCTTTGAATCGGATGACGGACAATAAGTAGTCTAAAAAAACCGAGCAAAGAGATCGGCGATTGCCTAATCGTTGCTTTCTGTAGTATTTTTAAATGAAAGCTGTGAAAGATGTGTAAAACTGTTTTGGGTCCTGCGCGAACTGAACCCTACAACGAGTCAAATAGTTTTTACAAAACTGCGTCCAACTTAAAATTTTTTTTATAGTATGATATGTTATGACCTAAAATTAATCTAATATTTTATATGAATAAAGTATTCTGTTAAATAGTTTAACTTTAACTATAATATGGTTTTTGTAGTAATACAACCACTTAAAAACACAAAGTTAATTTCCAAAACGCATACTTTTATTTTTACTGTTACAGTAAAGATTTGCTTTTTGCGTCGTAGCGCAAACATGTCTTAGAGTTGGCCGGTAACCGTCACTCACGTTAGAACCGATTTGGAATTGAATGCGCACACACGAGAGAACAATTTTTAGGTCTTAAGTTTAGGTGACCTTTTGCATTAAAATGAAATTGTTTGCTTTGGGCTATTGCATAAATTCTGTATCTATGATTCGTAATACGTTTGACCTAAAAATATGGATTTTTAGGCAATATGACCCATTTTGAAGAAAATCATTGCCTAAAATGAAATTACTAGGCATTAAATCGCCAAATTTCTAAAATTTTAGGAACCCTTTTTTATTTGGGTGTATATGAACTGCGGCTTTCCTATGTTAGCTTCCTTTCTTGTTTGATTGTAAAATCTAGCAAAAATGTGCCACTACTTATATTACGGTAAATATATGTGTATACTATTGTGTGTTTACTTTGTTCTTTCATTTTGTTGTGAAATTGAAAGTTGTCGTCTTCACTCTGAAAATAGATTCAGTTTAATTGTAGGTATAATAAAACAGGTATCATAAAGAATTGGTATAAGTTTTGCGTTTATTACCTCATTGAAGTCGGGAATGGACATTACATTGGAATTATCCACCCCGGTAGCACTGTGTTCCAACGACGCAATGCTTTCTGTATTACTAATATATTAAATAAACTATTGGACTGCGACGGTGAAGTGGAAACTGTTGCTGCTGTTCCACCCGAGACACTTGATGGAATTACAGATGAGAAGATATTGATGACAAATTTTTCTTTATTTAGCTTAACATGATATGGCATTCGAATTTGATGCTCTGAAAGATCGCATACCGCAGTCTTATCACATTGATGACTTTAGATTTTAGAATTTCTCTGCCCCTGCAGGAACGGAAAGTTTCCATAATTCAAAGATTCTAAAACAAATTACTGCACTTTTTCAGTTTTTCTTCTTTTTATCTTATATATAAAAATGAATCGCAAAATGTGTTGATAAGCGCATAACTCAACAACGCCTGGAACAAGTTGGCCAATTCTTTTTTTTAAATGTTCGTTGAAGTCCAAGGATGGTTCTTACGGCGAGAAAAAATCGAATAATTGCCGGGAAAACCCTAAAAACAGCCCTTTTTCTTTTTCACATACTGTCGTTTTCTAACTAAAACGGCTGCTTTGATATTATTGTCAGGTGATTTTCGTCAAACATTTTCTGTCGTTTGTATAAATCAGGGGTCGGCAGCGTCGTATACACTGTGCATAGGAAAAATTGTCAAGCAGCGCTGTCGGCACATATATGGTATAAGCGCTTCGTGTTTGTTTGGGATTCTGTTAGGCTGACGTAGCCAACTTCAGAGCTATGTAAAAATAATGTTCAGGTGCCGCTGCGGCAGATAAGCTACCTGGTAGCCTGTACCCAATTGCTCGGTTCTCGAAGCAGCAGAGAAGCAAATCGTTCGGGTCTGTTAGTATCATTCGGGTCTGTTAATATCATTAATGTCTGTTAGCTTCGCAAACATACGCACTAAAAAACTGTGTGTGTCTGGGTGCCGACCCCTGGTATAAATGGTGAGTATATGTGCGTGTACTTTCCTCATTTTCTCAAGACCAAGACTAGCATATATAGGAAGGCGAACGCTTAGTACAAATGGGGTATTGCAAAGACGATCACGGAGTGCAGATAAAGGTAATGCACGAAATAGATCTTTTGACCCCGTACCTGTAGTGAATCTTTCAAGGTGATCACGAATACGTCGTGCTGTTTTGGCTAAAATGATTAATGTACGGATACATTGAAATGATGGACGCAATATGTCCGCGACTCTTCCGCGATACTTCTGCGATTCTTCCGCCATACTTCCGCGACTCTTCCGCGATACTTCCGCAATATTTCAGCGATACTTCCGCGATTCTTCCGCGATGCTTCCGCGATTTTTCCGCGATACTTCCCCGACTCTTCCGCGATACTTTCGCGATACTTCCGCGATACTTCCCCGACTCTTCCGCGACTCTTCCGCGATTCTTCCGCGATACTTCCGCGACTCTTCCGCGACTCTTCCGCGATTCTTCCCCGATACTTCCGCTACTCTTCCGCGATTCTTCCGTGATATCTTGTTTAAATATAGTGCCATCTCTGATACATAGCATGCGGTGCGTGATACATTGTTTGACATCTACTCATTGTTCTCTGCTCATTTAATATTATGTGACAAACCGGTATTGTGTTCACCGTGAAAAAATAATTTTAAAAAATAAGTTATTCGTTTCCTAACATTTCAATTGGAAACCAACAAGTCAATCACGTATATTGTGCAAATTTGTATTCAGTTTCAACAGCAGGCATTTGTCTTTAAGGTGGTAAGTTAAACTATGTAAATTATGTGGATCGTGCATTTGAGGTTAAGTTCAGAGGACGAGGTCAAATGCAGAGGTTAAATGCCTAGAGGGCGACGTGCGAACATCGGCCGCCGCACAAGACATGCAAGCCAGCAACAAGTGTATTCACAAAACTTAAGCGAAGAAAGACAAAATATAATAAGAGAAAATGCCCGATTGGGACAACGCGTTAGGACACGAAGTTCATTGGCATCATACAATCGCTTGGCATTCCAATATGATCCCACTGCGAACTAGAGTGATAATGCAAATTTAGATACTGGACCAATGACGACTATATGCCGATATTGCAATGCGATAAATTTCAAAAGAGAAACGGCTGGATTGTGCTGCGCAAGTGGAAAAGTCAAACTGGATCCATTACTTACACCACCACAGCAACTGAAACCATTGTTCGATGGAAGTGATCCCGATTCCATCCATTATCTTCAACATATCCTTGAATACAATAACTGCTTTCCCATGACTTCCTTTGGACCTAATATCATTCGAGAAAGCGGCTTCATGCCGACTTGCAAAGTTAAATATACAACAGCAAATATATTATTTACATGGTTCAATGGTGCTAGCACCAGATTAACCGCATCGAATTTCTGCAAATATATTTCATTTCTTAAATGGTGGATCAGCTGAATGTGCGGTGCAATATAAAGGGAACACAACAGTTAAACGAATTATTGAACAGTTGCAAGCATTTTTTCACGCTAATAATGCTGTGGTTAATCTGTTCAAATCAGCATTAGAACGAATGTCATCGGATCGCAGGAATTTGATTGAGGCATCCATTATTTACGGAAAGTACGCATATGAAAATGTATGCATTCCTCGAATACCAATGATTCCGACTGATCTACCATTTGACTTCAAACGATTGCAATTTCCAGTTCGCCTTGCGTTAACAAGTCGCAAGCCAAATCGCTTAGTGTTTGCGGGATAAATTTAGAAAATCATTGTTTCTCACATGGGCAGTTATATGTTGCGTATTCACGAGTTGGGAAACCATCCGCTTTGTTTGTGTTAACGTCAGACCAAAAAACAAAAAATGTGGTTTACCAAAGAGCACTTCAATGAAACGGATAATTAGCGGACACGTATAACGCTTCGATTCAATATTTACTTTGGATTCACTTTCATTCACTTATACCAATGATTCCGACTGATCTACCGTTTGACTTTAAACGATTGCAATTTCCAGTTCGCCTTGCGTTAGCAAGTCGCAAGGCAAATCGCTTAGTGTTTGCGGGATAAATTTAGAAAATCATTGTTTCTCACATGGGCAGTTATATGATGCATATTCACGAGTTGGGATACCATCCGCTTTGTTTGTGTTAACGTCAGACCAAAAAACAAAAAATTTGGTTTACCAAAGAGCACTTCAATGAAACTCATAATTTGCGGACACGTATAATGCTTCGATTCAGTATTAACTTTGGATTCACTTTCATTCACTTAGAGAAGTTCAACTAAATAACACTTCATTTTTGTAATCAAAATGAATTCATTTCTGTTGTGAAATGAAATAATACTTTTCCTTTTCAAATATAAAACAAAGAAAAACGAGAAAGAAAGCCAACTTCGGTAAACCGAAGATTGTATACCCTTGCAGTCTGAAATTGGATCATTGAAAATCGATCCACTTTGGTAATGTTAAAAAAAAAATGTCAAATTATGTAAATTTTGTAAATTTTACATTTTACATGTAGAACTTTACATTTTCATATAAATTGACCGATCTCCTCTATGGCAGCTATATGATATAGTTGTCCGATCTTAATGAAATTAAAACCCTAAGGGAAACGAACGTATAACCATATGGTAAACGAAATCCAGTGTTCTTTTTGTTCAAGAAGGCGTACGTTACCAGGGATGAGTATTATCTGGAACCGTGACTTTTTACGAAATGGCAAATGTAAAAAAAATTTAAAATTTTGCTATTTTTCTTTTAGGTTGAAAAATAGTGAAGACAAGGACGGTTTGTAATACATTTCCTGGAGAAACAAGAAGCAAACAGTAACATTTTTATTCTATTGTTTACCTAATAAGTACATCAAAACATAAAAATAAAATGAGAATCCATCAACTAGTTCTCTTGAAATTCTACCTGAAACTTTGTCAAATTGCATTAAAATTGTGTTTTTTTTTTAAACGAAAAAATGGTCAACTTTGAAACGGTATATCTTCTAAAACAAAAAAAACAAGTGAGAAAGCTACAGTCGAGTGACCGACTGTGAGATACCCGGTACCCAAAGTATTGGCCGTGAAATTAAATATCACACGGACATAAAAAAACAAAAAGTTGACAAATAAAGTCAAATGTTACTAAAAACATGTTGAGCAACGTTCAAAAAAGACTAATTCTGCAGCTGTCCGCAGCTGCATTACGAATTAATACTGCGCTCGAAAGCACGCAACACTTTTTTTCGCTACTGCCACCCAAAAGCTAAGTGCTCAGACACGCGAAATTATTCCTAAGCAGTGTGCTTTCCCTCTCTCTTTCTCTCAAAAACTTTATTATACCCTTGCAGAGGGTATTATAATTTTGCCATGATATTTGCAACGCAGTGAAGGAGGCATCTCAGACCCCATAAAGTATATATATTCTTGATCAGCATCACCAGCCGAGTCGATCTAGCCATGTCCGTCTGTCTGTCTGTCCGTCTGTCTGTCCGTCTGTCTGTCCGTCTGTCTGTCCGTCTGTCTGTCTGTCCGTCTGTCTGTCTGTCGGTTTCTACGCGAACTAGTCTCTCAGTTTTTGAGCTATCGGGCTGAAATTTTCAGCATAGTATATATGTCGGAACGGCCGAAATCGGACCACTATATCCTATAGCTGCCATAGGAATGATGGCGAAATTAATGTACAAAAATTTTTAATTTCTCTGTTTTTCAACGAATTTCTATAAATTTCGAGATATAGTCGTTTTTATAGTTCTAAAATTACGGTTTTAATTTCATTAAGATCGGACAACTATATCATATAGCTGCCATAGAAGGGATCGGTCGATTTATATGAAAATGTAAAATTCTACATGTAAAATGTAAATTTTACAAAATTTACATAATTTGACATTTTTTTTTACATTACCAAATTGGATCGATTTTCAATGATCCAATTGCTGACTGCAAGGGTATATAAACTTCGGTTTACCGAAGTTAGCTTTCTTTCTCGTTGTTTAATAACTTCTATGTTTATTTACTCAAATTTTCAGAACACGTCCCCGATTGCCTACTTATTAAGTCTATCTATTTACTTTAAGTCGAAAATCACGCATATAGCTAACATACCGTTTTTTATTATTTTCGGGGGCGGAAGTGCGCGTGGCCAAATTTTAAAACAAACTTGATCTGCGTGCAATAGATTCCAATGTTGTCACCAAATTTGGTAACTCTAGCTCTTATAGTCTCTGAGATCTGTTGTTTCACACGGACGGACAGACGGACAGACGGACATGGCTAAATCGACTCGGCTGGTGATGCTGATCAAGAATATATAGACTTTATGGGGTCGGAGATGCCTCCTTCTGCCTGTTACATACATTCTCGATTGGCACTAACTTATAATACCCTTGTACCCTATGGGTACCGGGTATAAAAACCGGAGATTTTTGATATTTTGTATTTTTAAGTAATCTTTAAAAAATTGTCTATAAGATCCCTGCAGTACTGGAGGTGTCGATTGACCAAGCCTGAACTATCTACCGAACTAGATCGTGTGTACAGTACTTTCTTGACTGACCCTATGGTAAACGAACGGCCAACAACCTATAACTCTATGGTTACGAACGCTGAACCACCTACGCACAAAGTAAATTTGAGATTTCGTTGTTGTTGTCTGATTTGCCTCAGTTTAGCGTTGGGTAGAGTGCTGGACTATGAATCTGATGGTCCCGAGCTCGAGTCCAAGTCGTAACAATTGTGTTTAGAAATATTTTTCAGTATTCTTAATAGAATTTATTTATCATAAATACATCTATTTAACTTTAACAAGAGCAGAGCTTGTGATACAGTCCTTAATAAATACAAAGTTAAATAAAGTAAAAAAGTTCCCGAAAAGGTTCTTACATCTACCTAATTTAATTCTTTTTTTTTTTTTTAATAAATACTCAATGTAAGTGAAAATCAAACATGGGTACCCATGTAATTACCTTTTTCATGGTTACTCATATCACCACCCCTAGTATGGGTACCCTATGCTACCAATTACGCTTTTCATGGCACTCATATCACGACCCCTAGCATGGGTACCTATGTAACTAACCTCTTTATGGGTACGCTTATAACTAGTTCACGGTAAACGAAATGGTGGCAATTGACCCTAAGGGCGGACATTTCATACAAATATGGAAATGAACAAACACATTGACTAGGGTTAATAAAGTAAGTACTCGTAGTTCCTTTGTAAGTAGTCGTACTAATTCCTACGAACTAGAGCGCAGTACTGTAGGGATGTGTGTATTAAAAATATCGAACGCGAACATGAAATTTTTCTAGAGGCCGCCCTAACAGTATAACGTTTAAAATTCCCTTTCCGCTGCCAAACTTAAAAGAACAGTTTGCCGATCTAGCAGGGAGCGCATATTTTACACAATTGGATTTACGGATGGGATATCATCAAATCGAGTTAAGAGAATCATCCAATCAGTACACTGCATTTGTGACATGATTGCCGGTTTCTACGCGAACTAGTCTCTCAGTTTTTGAGCTATCGGGCTGAAACTTTCAGCATATTCTTATTTCTTATTTCTATTTCACGCAGTATATATGTTGGAACGGCCGAAATCGGACCACTATATCTTATAGCTGCCATAGGAATGATGGCGAAATTAATGTAAAAACATTTTTAACTTTTTTGTTTTTTTTAGCAGTTTTTTACGGTTATAGAATTTCGGGCTCGCTGGGTGGCGACTGGATGCTAATGTTTACATTTGGGAGACTCGCCTTAGTTTACAGTATAAGTACTGTGGCGCAATTGGAACTTAACAATGAAATTCCTTTTGGAGTGGGGAAGATAATTAAGAACTCTGGATTTAGTGCGAAAGCTGAGAAATAAGTTCCCAGCTAGAAGTTGTTTACAAATTGGGTAAGGAGCCTGGGATCTTGGGTTGGATAACTCCCCCCATCCTAAATTGAATCGTCCCGATTTGTTGAAATTAATAGATAAAGTGAATTTAAAAGAGTGGTCAACTCGACAACAATTTCTCCTTCAATGGAATTTCCAGTGTCGGACATACTATTTTCGGGGTCTACTTCAATATGAACCTGTCGTGGATTGCACATTAGATATTTTTTGAATTTTAATAAAAGCGTAGTAAATAAATATATTAAAGTAGATATGATCAGTACTAACGTTATTAGGATTTGAGTTTGTTTAATTGAAATTAAAAAGTTTAATATGTTAATGGTGCTATTAAAAGTAATTAAAAATGACCCATTTAGATGAGTATCATTTACAGTATTATGACGATTTATAACAAGTTGGAAAGCTACAGTCGAGTGAAACCGACTGTGAGATAGCCCATAGCTAATATAACTAATATATAGCTAATATAACGGACGGACCGACAGACAACGGACAGACGGAAATGGCTAATTCGATTCGGCTGGTGATCCTTCTGCCTGTTACATACATTATCGTTGTAGTAAACGCAGCTTGAAAATTAGCCTTCACAAAAAAATTTAATTGTTATATTAAATCGTGTCAAATCATCGTCAACTAAAATGAACATTGAAAATAAAGGTATGTACCATGAAACTGAGTATTTTTTATGTCAATATGTGTTGTGTTATTGTTTTAAAATTACTGTTTCAACAGTGACCTGCCAAGTGGTGAATTTTTTGTATACATAGATTTCAGAGAAAGAAAAAGTTGTGATACCTGTCTTACCCTGTAATGAAACTTATTTATTAATACTAGTAAATGTTTTCTATGTCTATGTTTTAAATTTGACTTGCAACTTTTTGCAACTTTCTGACCTATTCGCTTTTTTCTGTTTGTCCATATTTTGTGTTTTTTTGTTTTATATGGTTTGGTATAATGTACTAAAAAAGCTACTACTATATATTTGAACATTCTATTTTTATTTCATTTTGTATAAATATAATTTTATTAAAATAAAATATATATTAATAAGGGATTACCCTGAAAGTATGCAATTGATTTAAAGCTTTAAAATGTTATTTTATAATATTTTCGGGTTTTAACGTATGGTTTTTGCCTTTGTTTTGTAATTTTCTTTATGTTATTGGGTCTTTATAGCAGTACAGAAATGTTCAGATCTATATTCCAACAGGATGTATTTTTGGCCGCTTTTTCCATACAAGATCAACCACTGTGCCTTGTAAAGAAAAGAAGTAAGAAAGTTACTGTCGAGTGTGCTCGACGGAAAGATACCCAGTATCTAAACGAATATGCTTTCCATTAAAAGGCAATTTGAAATAATACATACTATATAATACTACTTCGATACTTTTTAAAATAATCGCCGCTCGAATTAGCTTCCATGCATAGCCTAGCGGTCTAAGCGCTGGGCAAACGTTTTTTATGCAAGAATGGTCTGAGTTCAAATCCCGCAACATCCAAGAATTTTTATAAAATTTTTATTTTAGATTCATATTTATTATTTCTCCTTTTTATTCCATTCATACATTTTATATCAGTTCTGTCAAACTTGGGTTATACAAGTGAATAAGGTAATTTTTGTAATTCCTTGATCACGCTCGTTCTTTTCTACAGTTTGGCGCAATTTTCTTGGTCAACAGTCGATCTCTTTTCTCTTTCACACACACTTGCTTGTGAATCTCTATTACAATAAGCAAATAGCCTTCTTTTACAAAGTGAGAAAGAAAGAAAGAAAGAAAGAAAGAAATAACAATCGCTGCACATTACGTAATATAGAGCATAGCTCAGGGGCTTAAGTGATGAGCAAGTGTTTCTTATGCAAGAAAGGTCTGAGCTCAAATCCCGCTCATTCCAAAGAATTTTTGTTACATTTTTTTTTAATATTCTTATTCATTTTTTCTCCTGTTTATTCAATTAATTCATCTACATACATCACTTCTGTCAAGGTTGGATTATGAAGTGCATATTGTTATTTTTTGTAATTTTTTGGTCACGATCGTTCTTTTCTGTAGTTTGGCACAATTTGTTTGGTCAACAGTCGCTCTCTTTCACACACACTTGCTTGTGCATCTCCGTGACAATAAAAAATTCACCTCATTATTAAAAAAATGTTAAAGCCACTAGATGAAACAATCGCCGCCTATCGCGTAATATAGAGCATAGCCTAGGGACCTAAGTGCTGGGCAATCGTTTCTTTATGCAGGAACAGTCTGAGTTCAAGTCCGGCAAAATCCAAGAAATGTTTTTTTTAAATTTTTGTTTTACTAGATTTTTTAGTTTTTCTTCTTTTTATTCAATGAATATCATCGTCAACTAATACATTTTATTTCAATTAATACATTTTATTAATACATTAATACATTTTATTTCAGTTCTGCCAAAATAAGGTAATGCTAAGAAATGTAGTTATTTATCGTAAGTTCTTGTTTACAATCTTTCTGATGTTATGGACGGTTTTGCTCATCTTTGAAAATCCGTACACAAATCTTAATCTTAATGCGTTCAAATCATCTTTAATTCTTTGCGAAAGTGAAGACCAGCCGCGTTGCGCTTTTCACACGTGATCAGAACGACGAGCACGAACGATGGCTCTCTCTCGCTTGAAGTTACACACATCCGAGTGCAGAACGACGACCACAAAGAGGACCACACTAACCTGAAACGGTGGCTCTCTCTCACTGGAAAAACAGCCGTTTCCTTGCAGCTGCCCTCACACGGTACGAAGAGGTGAGTGTTTTATTGTGTGCGTGTTGATTTTGCGATCTTTGCGATGCTTTTACTAAAACCGAATGTGACGCAAATGAAAGAGGAGATCGGCTGCAAGATATCTCTTCACGTATCCATAACCTAAGTCGGAACTTCAGCAAAGATGGCGCAGGACGTAAAACCACATCATATATTCAGCTACGCTTACGGCATTTGGAAAAAAATCACCAACAGCTGGTCAGGCTAAAAATGCCCTGACAAGCACCCACATGTTTCACAAAATATAGCGTTTCAGTTCGACGAAGATTACACTACAATCGCGTGTACCATATCCGAGGCATTTGAAAAAAAAATTTCCTAAAATCGATTCAAGCTTTTCACTCTTCTAACAACACAAACTCCCAGATCACAACACTAGCTTCCACGTCGCCCGTGCAGTTACCCAAGATATCGGTACCAACGTGTAGCGGAAAGTTTGTGGATTGGCCAGCATATTTCGACGCCTTAACTAAACTAATTCACTATAACATTGCCCTTTCCGATATCCAAAAGTTCCACTTTCTCAAGCAAACTCTTCCGTCCCGCAATGACGAAGACGTTTTAGCTGATGGCACTTACTGGAGGTAACTACAAGACAGCCTGGGGCCTCATTGTCCACCGTTATAACAACAACTCCCTGGATGACCTGCCATTGTTATTGAAGGAAAAGGCTGCCTATCTTAAGCATATGCGCAACAATATCGCGATTATAGGCTGTGATCATATTATTATGCACCATCTTATCAACAAGCTTCCCGCCACCACTCTGCAAGAGTGGGAGCACAGTCTTGGCAACTCTGTCAAGATCCCAACTTTCTCTCAACTTGAATCTTTCCTCAACAGCAGGCTTGTCAGCATTAATATTTTAGAAATCGATGCTCAGGCACTCGACACCGCACCAAGCACCTCGTTTATCGACATCGAGACCATCCAACATGACTATCCACAGAGGAAACAGCTTCCACACCACGACTGGAACTACACCTCCAAAGCGCTGCTTGCATTGTGAAGGCCCTCATATCCTACCACGCTGTCCAGACTCCCTTCACAAGGACAGGTTTGGACGCAAATCTATTGTAGACCGAGCCCAGGCCTGTCTTAACTGCCTGAGCAATGCTCACACACTGTCCCAGTGTCCAAGCAGTCGAAATTGTATGCAGTGTGGACAGAAACATCACACTCTGTTACATTTCCCTCGCTCTCAAACAGCTGCTAACGCGACTATGTCATCGGCCAATTCTTCAACCAATCCGCACCAAAGATCTCAATACAGCGAATCCCCAAAGTATGCAGCACAGAAGAACAGTGGTGTGAGGATCACTTTCAACGCACACACACTCGACAAGCTAACTGAATATAGATAGTACGACTGCCATTAAAACGTTTGTACGACTCTTCGATGACTTTAAGGAAATGACTTTAAGGAAATCACACCGCATCGCTTTACACCGCTTCCATATGCTCGACCGAAAATTTAAACGGCAACCAGAGTTTCACCAACGTTTCAAGATGGTTATTGATGACTATTTCATGCTCGGTCAAATTACGCCAACGAATACATCCGAGGAACAGCTTTGTTTAAAACAAGTGAAAGAGCGGAACCGACCGTCGCACAGTGGGGCCATTTGAGTTTTTGCGTTGCAAAAATCATAACTTTTGAACCAAGTACGATAATTGAATAATTTAAATTGCAATTGATAGATAATTGTTATGTATTAAAAATGTTTTTTAATAAGGTGCTACGATTTTTTTACGATTTCTTATGATTTCTCAAAGTCAAAATTTGTAAATATCATACAAAAAATCATATATATGAAAACTAAAAAAAAATTTTATAAGTATCTAAAATTTTATTGTAATTTGTTTTTAGTGTCTTTTGCATTTTAATATATTCACTAAAAAAATATTAAGAAAAATTTTTTTTTATAAAAAATTAAGAAAAAAATTTTTTTTTCACAATTATTCAAAATAATTGTCACAATTTGAAAGGGAAGGCACATCTAATAAATTTATCATTTATAAAGTATATTTTTTTGATTCTATCTCTTTTCGTGAAATCACGTGCCGCATAGATGAATTTAGTGGATCGGAAGATGTAGCCAAAATATTAAAAAGGTCCTCATTTTCTGTCCTCAGCTTCTGTATTTTTTATAAAATTTGTTCAAGCACTCCTGTGCTTCTTTTAAAAGCTCTCCAATCGGTATATTATGGTATTCAATTAAATGTTTGCCATGCGCCAATATTTTATGAACTGTTGGTGCCATCATTCCTATGGCAGCTATAGGATATAGTGGTCCGATTTCACCGTTCCGACATATATACTGCGTGCTAAAGAAATAAGACTATGCTGAAAATTTCAGCCCGATAGCTCAAAAACTGAGAGACTAGTTCGCGTAGAAACCGACAGACGGACAGACAGACGGACATGGCTAGATCGACTCGGCTGGTGATGCTGATCAAGAATATATATACTTTATGGGGTCAGAGATGCCTCCTTCACTGCGTTGCAAATATCATGGCAAAATTATAATACCCTCTGCAAGGGTGTAAAAAAAATATATATTTTTATACATTAAAATTAATTTTTGTTTTCACAATTTTTCAATATAATCGTCACATTTTGAAAGAGAAGGCATATCTAATAAATTTATCATTTCTAAAGTATATTCTTTTGATTTCACGTGCCGCACAGATGAAATTAGTAGATCAGAAGATGCAGCAAAGATATTAAAAAGGTCCTTATTTTGCCTCACCCTTGAACCTTTGAACGTATTGGAGCATCTGTATTTTTTATAAAATTTATTCAAGCACTCCTGTGCTTCTTCTTAAAGAATCGGAAAAGATGTAGTAGATATGGTATTCAATGGTATAGAATGGTATTCAATTATATCTTTGCCATTCGCCAATATTTTATGAACTGTTGGTTGCAATTGCTTTTGTGGATACATTTCCGTCAAAAGTGCTTCTGTTTTCTAAGCATATTCTCCAAATTTTGCAGAATTTACCTTTTCTTTGCAGTTTAAAACATTCAAGATCGTTCCAAATTGCTAATTCCAGTGATTCGAGTTACTACCTCATCGTTTTCAAAAAACGTCCGGGAAGTGTTTTCATCGTTTGAGTTTCCGTATCCATGCAAGGGGAAGTTCAATCGTAGTCCAATTTGTTAAAAAAACGCTTTCTGTATCCCGGTTTTCCTCATCTTTATCTTCATCTCATTTTGAGTATTTTCATCAAAGTTTTTCTGCTCTTTTGGAAGGGTATACGCCAGTTTTAAAAAACTCCATAATATACACCTTATCCTTGCGTGCAATGAGAAAATTCCAAATTCAAAATAGCTTTCCTCGTTTTGAGAATCGTTGCAATTTCCGAAGTTCTTTTGAGTCTTTTTGCAAACCGGGCAAGACTTTGTTGATTTTGTATCTGTTAGTTCGTTCTTTCCATCAACCGTGGTCAGGTGGACCTCGTAATTACATAGAATATGTTTTCCTTCTCAAATTTCAACATCTAAGGGCTTTATATTCAGAATGTGTTCCTTAACGTCGTTTACCGTAGCCTTTATGAGTTCCGATGATTCATTTGCAAACTGAAACATTATCGGGCGGCAATAATGCACTGATGATGGCCGCGGATTTTTCCAGTGGACTGAAATATCAGATTTAAGTCGTAAAGGAACAATAGATGCCACAAGCATATGCCCCTATTGTTACTGTAGCGTCATTTGAAGATATCCTTTGCTTATAAATGCTTTGTCCAGATGATCCATCGCAGACCCACTTACTGATTAATGTCAGTTTCTCAGGAAAGCTTTTTTACTCATTTCCAGGAAGACTCTCCATAAGTCGTTTTACTGTATGGTCCATAAGATCCTGAACATTCGCTTTTACTGAGACTTCAGATACCTCTGTATGCAATGGTACTGCATCCTTTTTGACTGTCGCGATACGCTTGTATCCAGGTAAAATGTCAGCTCCGTGTCGCAATAAAGAAGACCGTAGTATCTCATACTTCTCCTTGGAAAGTTCTAAGTCCATACACAAGGCCAACACTTCTTTGCAACCATAAATTATAAGGAGTGCGTTTGTGGGCGTGGGAATGCTCGCCTTTATCCTTTGAAGTCGCACTGGGCTTGCATAAGCTATATTTCTTGTAATTGCGACCTGACTCTGTCATTATCTTTTTCATATTTAATAGACAGCGCCTCCGAAAAATGGTCCGTAGTGAAAGCATTGGTGGCCCCGGAAAGCTTTCTCTTTCTTGTGAAATTTGCACAATCCTCCAACATTTTTTTCGGCCTTCCTTTTCCACGTCCGGCTAATATGGAAGTTTCATCTTCTGCCAATTTATTCAGTTTGGTATCCTCCATAAGCCAGTTCATGTATCTGGTGTTGAATCTTTGAGTAGTTCGAGATACTTTCTCCCATTTTTCCTTAATAGGGAAATATAGCAAGCGAAGATTTTTTTATAGATGGACTTATCTCCAAATTAGGGTTTACGATCCCAAGTTCGTCAAAAGCAGCCTCCAAAAAATCCGTCGCGGTCGTTGAGCTTCTAAACATATCAAATAATTTTGCGTTATTCAACAACATGATTTTGAATTAGTCACACTTTTCAGAATAAATGCAAAACACTTGTCTCGTCAACTTTCAGTTATAGACTGATCAAAGGAACACTTTAATATTCAATATATAGTCAAACCTTTTACCTGCTAGGTACCGTCTGATATAGAGGGTCATGAAAGAGAAAAAGGGCTTATAAATGGGAGACAAACCATGCTAAATTACATTCTACCTGTTTAAACTTTAGATTTAGGACGAGATATACAATTTGTATATTAGACACGTGTTCAAATAATAATTGTGCCTACCTGCGGCGATCAAAAGTAAGTCAAAGAATTGACTTGGTCGGTTTACCTTCCGTAAATGTGCACATGCGAATACAATTGTAAAATCTAATCTACCTGCTTATTTAAATGTGTAGAGTTAATTTGTATTTTTTGGAATATTTTTTGTCGAATATTTCACTATTTGCCCTTAAACAATAAACATATCAGGGAAAACAGTGCCTAAGCGGTTACCAAGGATGTGTATTTTATACCAGGGCTGCGCGCTCATTAAATTTCTGGAACCGTTCCTTTTTTTGTTTTTTGCCTAGTGGTGTATGCGTGCGGAGACAGAAGCAGCTGAAGTCTTGCATTCGAATCAGAAATATTCAAAGAATTTTTACAAAAATATGGCGAATGAATAAAAATGTATATGTTTCTTATTTTCCATTGAAGTTGAAAAATAGTGAAATATAGACAGTTAGTAAAAAATTAATTACCTGAAGAAACAGAAAGCAAACAGTAAAATGTTTTCTTTAATTTATACCTAATATAATAATAATAAATTTCCTAAAAATGTTGTGTTTTGTTGAAAATGAAAAATTGGTCAACTTTGATACGGTATATCTTTTAAAACAAAAATCGTAAGCTATTACCATTTTGTATTTGTAATCTTTGAACAATTACCTATAAGTTTTGCGTATTCAAAACATCGAACGCGAACATAAAATTTTAAATTTGGCAACGCCGTTTGTTCTAGAGGCCCTATAGTGCGTCGGTCATGTACCTTACCTCACCTTACTTACCTTAGCAGAGTGGAAAATCGGCAGAATCATTGAAGTACAGCACGGTGCGGATAACTTGGTTCCGTATCAAAAATCTGTAGATTATCACGTCCACGCGCAACTGATCGACATATAGAAGTTTCCAAGCCAGCTTCTTTAGATCGCTAATCCAACATGCCATGATAAACACCCTCTCTTTGCGGGAAAAACCATGGTCAATGGAATTTAATACAGGATCCAGTATTGGGGGCGGCATGGACGGTTTTGTTGGGTGCACAGATAGCTCGCGACGAACGGCAAGAATTTGACTGCAGTCTCTCTCACTCACTCTCCTTCTCACTCATTATTAAACATTCTATTTTTGATCTTCGGCGAGAGCTGGTCGCGTTTTTAACCGATTTGTCTTTTTGAACCAAGCTTACGATATTTGTAATATTAATTAAAAAAAAACAAGCAAGTATTAAATAAATCACCCGTATCGTTCCTATTAATCCGCAAAACATAAAGTGCCCTGAGCAGTGTATGCTCATCTATGAAAATCTGTATACAAAGAGATTTCACAAACATGTGGTTTTGCGGCATTTTTTGGTCAACAGTTGTCGAAGCTGTGTAAGTATGAAAATCGTCGGCCAATGCATTTAAATTTTGCATAATTGGCCCGAGAACAATTCAGACACATAATGAATGTTCGGCCAAACTTGAACTTTCCCTCAGCTGGTCGCTCGTTGCTCCCAATAATGTAAACATATTCTCAGTAAACATATATGCACTCTGTTAATGCTATGTTAGCAGCCCTATGCAATCTCTCTTCTGTTAATAAAACTTAAGTTTCAGTTCTAGATCAAGTAAAACGGTTGTCTTTTCGCTTGCGTTTAATGTTTGGGAATTAGTTTATGCCCCACCAACCTGATAATCTTATGCAGCACAAAAAAAGCTTTGTGCATCGAACATTTGGCGCCCAACGTGGGGCAGTGTATAAACAATTAATTAACAAATTATTAATCCATAAACAATTACAACCAATCATCATCGATAAATCATTCGCTCGATCCGCTCACCTCAACTCAACTTCGCTATAACCGCCATCGAACTTCAACTTCATCGTCGCCCACATCGCAAGTTAAATACGTTAACATAAAAGTTATTAACTATTCGCAAACCTAAGAAACGATTCGCAAATTTCTTAAGGGCAAACGACACAATCGCATAATTATAACGGACCTATTCGCCACTCTCTTTCGCACATCTCGTCGCTTGTGTGTATGCATGGATCGCGTGTTCTCTACACAAACTTCGATCGCTTAGTTCTCTTCGCTCCGTTATTTCGTGAACGACTTGTTGTTCTCGCTTGCCTACATATCGCCAATTGCCGCTGGTACAGTCTCGAGTTATCGTCGCCTTCGCTTTAGAGTAACCGCACGGCATATTGTCACGTCGCCACATTCACCGCTTCGTTTTCGTTTTCGTTTCTTTCATTACTTGCTCTCGTTTTCGCGTTCGCAAAGCTTCATCGCTTTATCGCAACAATGTCAACGGCTATATTGGACACTCTTAAACGCCAGCGCGCAAATATTAAGCGAAATATTACTCACATAAAAGGAATGGTTGATACCCATGAAGAAGAAGAGAAAAAATCGCCAGCTGAACTTCAGTGCCGTTTGGGCATATTAGAGTCATACTTTAAACAAGCCCTTTCAGTGCAGTCGGAGATTGAAGCACTGGAATCCGCAGATAGTGGACGTGCGGACTTGGAGGACAGTAACGTAACCACAAAGCTGGCCATCCAACACCTTCTCGGCGATGAATTGCACAGCACAGTCTTCGATCACACCCCAGCACCAAGTTACAGCACGCCGTCTCGACTGCCAAGATTGGCAACACCTTGCTTCGACGGAAATCATACGGAGTACAAAAACTTCATCGCATCTTTTCTTCAACTTGTGAACCGTGAGCAAATCTCTAACATAGACAAATTTAACCATCTCCGTAATTGTCTGAAGGGACCCGCACTAGAAGCTTTTGGAGCCTTCCCGATCACTGGGGAGAACTACGCAAAGGCCTTGGAAAAGCTGAAGGCATGTTATGATAAGTCTGCACTAATATTCGAACGATCACGGCGATATTTAAGCTGCAGGCTGTTGGCGCGTCAAACGCTCAGCAGCTCCGTTATTTAATTGATAATGCATCTGCCTTATATAGTTCCCTTTCATCATTAGGATCGTATGCACAAATATCACAGGCAATGCTCATCTACGTAATCATGGAAAAGTGCGACCAGCAGACCAAAACAAAATGGAACGAATCATTGGACTACATCACTCTACCATCCTAGGATCAGTGTACGCAGCTGCTTGCCAGTTTCTTTTGTCGGCTGGCCCTGCTCAACCCCAAGGATCGGAACGGTCAAGACAAAATCGTCGCCCAGGTAGACCTCATAGCTCGTCATTCTTACTAACCATCGCATCATGTGCATATTGCTTGGCACCCTCATACAGGACTGACCAGGACGGCAGTACTACACAATGTCAGCTGCACAAACATACACAAACATACACGATACACATACATTAGATATAAGAGCTCTGTAACTTACCATAAGAACTCGGTAAACTTACATAACATAACATAAGAGAGAGAATAGTGGCAGTCTGAATTGAGCAATCGAAAAAGAAAGACTTGATTAAAATAAAAGACATATAGACACATTAACATTTCTACAAATCAGAAGTGGGAGAATTTAACGCCATGGACATTACTGATTTAAACAGTTTATCCGTCGACTTCGGGGATGCAGTGGAACGTGGTGGCAACGCTGAAGATGCATTTGAACGAGGTGGCAACGTTGGAGATGCATTGGAGCGTGATGGCAATGTCAGGGACTTAGCTGACGACAACCTACGCACACCAACAACAAACGCTGTAAACGAGGACAGGCGTTTTACGGCCAGAAGCGGATCAGCAGCGTCTCTTTCATTCGCAAAGGAAGCTGCAATGGACTTTAACGGTCAGATTTGCGCACGCAGTTGGGTCAACCAGCTTAATAACATTGGACGCATTTACGAGCTCGACGATGAGTGCTTGCGCATGATCTTCGTCAACAAGATGAAAGGCAGCGCTCAACGCTGGTTGCATGCTAGTCCAACTCGCATGTTGGAACCCTTCGACAAGCTACATATGTGACCAGCTAGTCATGTCACGACAGTTTGGGCAACGAACTTGGCAGCATGGAGAGAGATTCGCCATGTACTTGGAGGAGAAGTTAATGCTTGCTCATAGCATTAACTTGGACAACGAAGAGCTTATGGAGCAAATCATCGAGGGAATACCATCAGCAAACTTGCGAGACCAGGCTCGAATTCAACGCTTCAGAGGTCCAGAGGAGATGCGGCAGGCTTTCGCCAACATTTGCCTCCCCAAAGCAGGAGTGGACGGAGAAGACAAGAAACGCACTGTTCTGACAGGAACAGGTGATCTTCGCTGTCGGAATTGCAACTCGAAGGGGCACTTAGCAAAGGACTGTCGCAAGCCGAAACGGGAACCAGGGTCCTGTTTTGCTTGCGGCGAGATGGGCCATTTCGTGGGAGAGTGCCAACAAAGGAAAAGCGCGAACACTAACAACAATTATGTAAGATATATTCAAATTTTTTTCGTACACAATCTAGAATTTCCCATTTCCGCAGAATGCCTCATAGACTCTGGAAGCGCAGTTTCGTTTATTAAAAGATCGTTAGTTCCGTTCAGTATTTCGTTGGACATTTTGGAGTCCCATTATTATGGCTTATATAAAAGCCCACTTATAACTTACGGAAAAACACCATGATATATTTTCAAAGAAACAAATAAAATACATTTTGAGTTTATTGTCGTAGCAGAAGAGTCCATGAGTCATGAAGTGGTTTTGGGAAGGGATTTTATGGCGGCTTACGGCCTGAGTTTAAATCTAAACACCCTTGGGTCTGCACATAGGGATATTTCAAATACTGAAGCATCACTAGATACAATAAATAAAACAATGGCAAAAGATTTAGAAACAATTAAGTCAGAATATGAAACTGTTGTGGAGCTGTTAGATAATGAGTTATTTGCAAACGAGCTGTTAAGCAAGCAAAATGTTATGAATCAACTGTTAGGGAATGAAACTGTTATGAATCAGCTGTTAAGGAGCGAGTTATTTATGAACAAACTGTTAAGTGGAGAAACTGTTACGGATCAACTAATAGGAAATAAAACTGTAATGGAACAACTGTTAGGTAGTGAGGTATTTACAAACGAGCTGTTAAGCAAGCAATATGTTATGAATCAAATGTTAGGGAATGAAACTGTTATGAATTAACTGTTAAGGAGCGAGTTATTTATGAACAAACTGTTAAGTAAAGAAACTGTAATGGATCAACTATTATGCAACAAAGAAACTAGGAAAAGAGTATTAGGAAATGAAACTATAGAAGTCGACCAAGATACAGAATGCGGAACAGTTGAGATTCTGAAGGAGAGCTTTGAAAAAGACATGTTTAACATAAATATTGTAAATAGTCAACAAATAGAGTACAACTGTGGGGAAGATGTAAGCTATGAAATCAAAGGTAGATTTAACAGGATTATAGAAACTGCATATATTCAAGCAGTTCGACCCGATGTTCCGTTAGTTAGATGCGAGATGAAGATATGTCTGGAAAAGTCGAAGCCCTTTAGTTGTTCACCCAGGCGACTGTCTTATGCAGAAAAAGATCGACTACAAAATATGTTAGATGAATACCTAAAGAATGGGATAATACAACCTAGTGATTCAGAGTATGCCTCTCCCATTGTTTTAGTCAAGAAGAAGACAGGAGACTTGCGACTGTGCATCGACTACCGATGGTTGCAAGTTAAAATCCGGAAGAACATTTATATACTTTAAAGGAAGTATTTAATAGCTTGATAAAAAACAAACTCGAATTACGAACGGACAAATGCGAATTCCTGCAATCGAGAGTTAAATATTTAGGATTTTGCATATCAAAGGAGGGAATTAGGGCAGATGATAAAGGCATAGAGGCAATCAAGAATTTTCCCACCCCCAATACAGTTCACACAGCTCAAAGTTTTTTAGGGTTATGTTCCTACTTTAGACGTTTCATTAAAGATTTTTCCATTTTGGCTAAGCCTCTATACGATCTATTAAAAAAAGATAAGAGTTTTACATTCGGTGAAAACGAATTAAAGTGTTTCCTTACCCTTAAACAGAAATTAATAGATTCACCTGTACTTGCTATATATAATTATAAAGACGAGATAGAACTTCATTGTGATGCAAGCTCATTAGGTTTTCGAGCAGTTTTGCTGCAAAAGAAAAACGACGGCCAATTGCATCCAGTTTTTTATTTTTCCAAACGTACAACTAAAACAGAGTCTCGATATTATAGCTTTGAACTAGAAACACTGTCAATTGTATACGCACTGCGCAGATTTCGCATCTACTTACAAGGCAAACGGTTTAAGATTTTGACTGATTGCAACTTACTAACCCTGACATTGAACAGATTGGAGCTCAATCCAAGAATTGCTCGTTGGGCACTGGAGTTACAAAACTAAGACTATGATCTCGTTCACAGGGCCGGTAACAAAATGAAACATGTAGACGCTTTAAGTAGCTGTACCAATGTCCTCATAGTAAACACAAACAGTTTTGAAGACAATCTAATTATTTGTCAGTCAAAGGATTTAAAAATTAAACAAATAAAAGAACTGTTAGAAAAAAGTGAACACAAACTGTTCGAGATGAGAAACGGTATTGTCTACAGAAAAACAAACGATGACAGACTGTTGTTTTACGTCCCAGAAGACATGGAAAGCCATGTGTTGCAAAAATATCACAATGATTTAGGACACATCGGAAGAGACAAAATGGTAGACGCTATTTCAAAAAGTTATTGGTTTCCCAATGTTAAAGATAAGTCTAACACACATATTGAAAATTGTTTAAAATGTGTAGCGTTTTCCCCAAAGGTTGGAAAAATAGAAGGGTTATTACATAGCATACCAAAAGGGGACAAGCCATTTGAAATGCTACACATTGATCACTATGGTCCGGTTTCTGCAGGGAGAGCAAATAAGCTCATTTTTTTGGTTGTCGACGGATTCACGAAATTCGTAAGACTTTACCCAAGAAAAACTACCAACACTTAAGAAGTCATAAAGGCACTCAGTGATTATTTCAGAGCATATAGCAGACCAAAAAGCATCGTTTCTGACAGAGGAAGTAGTTTCACATCCAACGAATTTCAAAATTATATGAAGGAGTCAAATATTAACCACATTAAAATAGCTACTGGCAGGTAGAGCGGATAAACAGGAACTTAGGACCAATGCTTTCAAAGTTGTCAGATCCAGAAATGGGAATTTATTGGGATTCGGTAATCGAAAAGGTAGAGTTTTCACTTAACAATACTTTACATCGCAGCGTCAAACAAACTCCCAGCAAATTATTATATGGCATAGAACAAAGAGGAATAGTTATAGATGAGCTTAAAGAAAAATTGGAAGAGGATGAAACAGTTATAGAGAAAAGTTTAGAAACGGTTAGGTTGGAAGCAAAAGCAAATCAATTAAAAGCTCAGAAATACAACGAAAAACAATATGACAAATCAAAAATTAAGCCAAAAATTACGCGCAAGGATTATGTAAAGGTCAAAACTTTGATTGCACGGCGGGAGTCTCCAGAAAATTAATTCCTAAAGCAAAGAACCGTACGTGATAGCTACGGTATAACGAAATGACAGATTCTTATTGCAAGATGTTGAAGGATTTCAAGTTTCGCGAAATCCGTACAGGGGTGTTTGGAGTGCTCAGAACATTAGACACTGGGTATGTAAAACAAATAACAAATATAAAAGGAAAAAATATATATTTATGTATAGAATATTAAAATGTTTAAAATTATATATATATAAAAAAAAAAAAAATATTGATGTATAGAGTAGCACACACAAGTTTTAATATTAAGCACACAGTTTATATAAAAGCAACTTGTAACTAACTAGGATCGGTGGATCCAATTCGCAGAATGGCCGAGTTGTAGTAGGACTGACCAGGACGGCAGTACTACACAATGTCAGCTGCACAAACATACACAAACATACACAAACATACACGATACACACACATTAGATATAAGAGCTCTGTAACTTACCATAAGAGCTCGGTAAACTAACATAACATAACATAAGAGAGAGAATAGTGGCAGTCTGAATTGAGCGATCAAACAAGAAAGACTTGATTAAAATAAAAGACTTGGACTGGACTTGTCTCGTCCGCACCAACCGGCTCCAACTGCACCACCGCTGGAGGCAGCGACACACTTCCATTCGCATCTTGGCCAGAAATCGCAGATTTTACTCGCAACTATGATGGTCCTCGTGAAGGATGCATTTGGAACCTACAGACTTGGGAGAGCACTTCTCGATTCCTGCTACCAAGTAAACTTCATCACTGAGGACTTCGTACAGCGACTTCGTTTACGGCGGGACAGACATTCAGTCCAAATTCGAAGCATCGGCCATTCACAAACTGATATCAAATATCGCACCACCGCATCTATCAAATCTCGAATTTCATCTTTCGCTCTCTCCCCAGATCTCTGTATCACCCCGCAAATCGCATATCAGCCTGATGTCGTAATTGACGTCTCTACTTGGAAGTTACCAGAAAACACGCCGCTCGCTGATGAAAAATTCTACCAATCACGGCACGTCGACATGTTGCTGGGAACCGAAGCCTTTTTTGACGCCTTGACAGTAGGACAAATAAGGCTGGGTCCTCAAGGTCCGCTGTGGCAGAAAACCTCATTCGGTTGGGTTGTAACTGGCCGACTTCAGCAAACCGCTACAACAGAAGCCTCCACTTGCTTGGCTCTCAACGCAAGTTCGATTGATCGCAATCTCAAACGTCGTTGGGAACTGGAAGCTGTCGATTCGCCACCTCCTCAGAAGCCGGAGCATTCCATTTGTGAGCAGCAGTACATGGCGAGCACGCGCCTCGACAGCACCAGTAGGATTGTTGTCAAACTCCCCTTTAAGGATAACCCGAGCCGTCTGGGAAGTTCGTTTGATACCGCTCGCCGCCGGTTTCTAAGCATTGAACGTCGTCTATCGAAATCACCAGAACTTCGTCATCAGTATTGCAACTTCATGGAGGAGTATGAGAACTTAGGGCACATGTCCCCGGTTACTCATCCTAAGGTGCACGAGCCTCACTCTTACATCACCGCATCACTGCGTTCTAAAACCCACTAGTGAGTCTACCAAGCTCAGGGTGGTTTTTGACGTCTCCTGTCGGACTTCGAATCAAACATCACTGAATGACTTGCTATGCGCTGGCCCAACACTCCAGAAGGATCTGTACATGCAGCTCCTCAAGACATCATAAAATCATCATTTTATGTTGATGACTTACTTACGGGCGCTGACGACCTAAAGACGCTTCGCATAATCAAGGATCTTACTTACGGGCGCTGACGACCTGAAGACGCTTCGCATAATCAAGGATCAGGTCACGGAAATCCTTCGTCGGGGGCACTTCCCACTTACAAAATGACACTCAAATGACGCTGGATTCATGGAAATACGCACTACTAAGGAGCTCAGTTCGTGCTGTGAGGGAGTCGCTAGCGCTCTTGGCGTCAACTGGAACCAACATGAAGATACGCTATTCTTCAAGTTCACCCCAAGGGACCATTCAACGATCATTACCAAAAAAACAATTTAATCCATCGTATCTGCCTTGTTCGACCCTCTTGGACTACTCTCGCCGCTTGTTATCGTCGCAAAAATACTTCTTCAAGAACTTTGGCTCGCTGGCCTGCGCTGGGATGAGAGTGTACCACAGAATATACACACAGCTTGGAGCAAGTGCCTTGAGTCTTTCCAAACTGTCTCACAATTGTCAATTCCCCGCTATTGTCTCCAACACAAGCCTCGATCACTTCAACTTCATGGCTTCTGCGACTGATCTATCCGAGCTTACTGTTGCTGCCTGTATCTACGCTCAGAAACATCGACTGGAAATATCACAGTTCACTTGCTGACTGGCAAATCCAGAGTGGCTCCTACTAAGAAGTAGTGTCTTCCGAAATTGGAGTTATGCGAAGCGCACTTGCTTGGCCAACTGTACGCAAAACTAAAGCCTTTATTAGCGGACAGGAAATATACCGCATATTCTTGGACGGACTCACAAATTGTGCTCCATTGGCTAAAACAACACTCAGTAACACTGTCAGCATTCGTCGGTAACCGCATATCAGAAATTCAAGACTGGACAGCAGATGGCCAGTGGAAACTTGTTCCCGGTGCAAGCAACCCGGCGGACATTGTTTCATGTGGGACCACTACTACTGAACTCGCAACATCCATGTGGTTCACAGGCCCACCGTTCTTGACCCAACCGTCATCCCAGTGGCCAACGTCTCCACAAACTGTCGATATCGATCCAGAAGTTGTCAAGGCAGAACAATGAAGGAGCGCATTCTGCGCAACTGTAACTAGCAATCATGTTCTCCAGCTTTTGACCCGCATTAGCTTCTACATTCGTTGCCTCCGCACCATCGCCCATGTCTTTCGTTTTGCAGCATTCTCAAGAGGAGGTAAAATTGTCGAAGCATCGCTTACACCGGACGAACTCCGCCGCGCATCGTATAGCATCGTCTACAATATTCAGCAACAGTCGTTTCTCGAAGATTTTCGCTCGCTACAGAAAGCTAAACCGCTTACAAGTCATTTAAAATATTTAACTCTCTTTCTCGACAGCTCCTCAGGATATGCCCTCATCAGGGTTGGAGGACGACTCCAGAACGCTGACATCCCTGACTCTGAACGGCACCCGTTGTTGCTTCCCAGCAAGGCGCGCTTCACTTGGATCTATGTTCGGCACTTGCATCTACGAAATTGTCACGCCGGTCCGAAAGCTTTAGTCGTGTTAATCCGCCTGGAATACTGGATCGTCAATGCCAGAGACCTCGCTCGTCGAGTGGTGCGTTCCTGCATGGCGTGCGTTCGGTTCAAGCCTAAACTGGAGAACCAACTCATGGGATCGCTGCCGCTAGAACGAGTACTACCTCAGCAACCGTTCCAGAAGTGTGGCGTCGACTTCTGCGGACCGTTCAACACGTATCTCCGCATCAGAGGAAAGGGTCCCACAAAGTCCTTCCCAGCCGTCTTCATTTGTTTGGCTTCCAAGGCAGTTCACATAGAAGTCGTCTCTGATTTGTCAACCAAGGCATTTCTCGCAGCACTTAAACGGATGATCGAACGGCGCTCAAGTCCATCGGATATCTACTGCGACAACGGAACGAACTTTGTGGGAGCTGCCAATCATCTTCGTGAACTACAAGACTTCCTGGAAGACAAAGCTACGCGAGAAGTTATTTCATCATATTTGTCAACCGATCTCATAACATTCCATTTCATCCCTCCCAGAGCTGCGCACTTTGGTGGCCCTTGGGAGGCCGCGGTAAAGAGCGCGAAAGGTCTGCTCTACAGGACGCTAATAGCATTATGACACTGTATTAAAAACTTCATTAATTGGCGCATTAATTAGAGGCTTGACAGCAACCATAGGGTTTTGCCTAAGTGCGAGCAAGACGACTATACGGCACTTTCAATGAGAGATTAATACATTAATTGCTCATTAATTGAAAAACTTATCGGTTTATCGAAAAAAAAAATACCAGACAAAAAATGATTTCGATAGAATATACCGTCTCTAATTCATCAAATTGTATCTAAAAAGTATATTGATTGCTCATTAGACAAAACGGTCTCACAAAATATATTGGTTTTTGCTGAAGGCTTAGCATCATTTTCAGCAACTATTCTGCACAAAAGCAAAATAAACAAGTGAGAAAGCTACAGTCGAGTGACCGACTGTGAGATACCCGGTACCCAAAGTATTGCCCATGAAATTAAATAGCACACGGACATGGAAAAAACAAAAAGTTGACAAATAATGTCAAATGAACATGTTGAGCAACGTTCAAAAAAGACTAATTTTGCAGCTGTACGCACCTGTATTACGAATTAATACTGCGCTCGAAAGCACGCAACACTTTTTTCGCTACTGCCACCCAAAAGCTAAGTGCTCAGACACGCGAAATTATTCCTAAGCAGTGTTCTCTCTCTCTCTCTCTCAGAAACTTTATTGTTTAATAACTTTTATGTTTATCATCCGATTTTACTTAAATTTTCAGAACACGTCCAAGATTGCCTTCTTATTACGTTTATCTATTTACTTTACGCCGAGAATCACGCATATGGTTATATACCGTTTTTATTTTTTCGGGGGCGGAAGTGGGCGTGGCCAAATTTTAAAACAAACTTGATCTGCGTGCAACAGATTCCAATGTTGTCACCAAATTTGGTAACTCTAGCTTTTATAGTCTCTGAGATCTGTTGTCCCACACGAACGGACAGACGGACAGACGGACAGACGGACATGGCTAAATCGATTGATGATGATTACTGATTAGTGATGCGTCGGTAATCAGTGATCAAGTTGTTCTGATGAACGCTCATGATACATCCGCCGTCCTAAAAATAATCGGTTTATAACCTATCGGCTTTCAACTTGTCTTTGCGCTTTACGTCACAAAAAATTTATTTAATGTGGCGCCTCCTTTTCTTGAAAAGGCGGGTTGCTAAATCCATTTCTTCCACTACCGCAAGTGCAACCATGCACGCTGCATTCTTAGCTACATCAAAATCAACACATTCTGACAGAACTGCTAAGGATTCCCTTTGTGTATGTTATCGATATTTCAACCATCGATATATGCCAGCAGCAATCCATCAGTATCGTATAAAGGTAGCGCACTATTTCAGCGCTCCTTTTTTCTGATCATGATCTCAACTGCCATCACTTCGTTTACCGTGAACTAGTGATAAGGGTACCCATAAAAAGGGTAGTTAGATAGGTACCCTAGGGGTGGTGATATGAGTAGCCATGAAAACGGTAATTGGTAGCTTAGGGTACCAGGGGTGGTGATATGAGTACCCATGAGAAGGGTGGTCACATGGATACTGTTGAGGCTTCGAGCTTTTTCTAAGCCTATTTAAATTTACTTTGATCACAAAGTAAAGTTCAGCAAAAAATACGCTTTAAATTCCACAACGTTATAATTCGCATTTATTAAGGGTGGCAGTGGGCCAGAGCCTCTAGTTAATGTATTATACAAAAGAATTCAATTTAAGTTATGGCAAGCGGAATTAGTCCGTGCCGGCAACAATCAAATGGAGAGAGATCCGTACTCCAGTTTGACCAAAAGAGAACTAAGAACTAAATCTGCAGCTGAAGCTGCAGCTGCCGCTTGTAGGCGACAATATCAAAGAGACGAGGCGATGAGAGGACTGCGAGGGGCGCTACAACTATTTGGCGCTAGCCCAAACATACTCCCCGTTGAGGTCTTCGGGACGTCAACACCTTCTCGAATTGGTAGTAGGCAAAGCTTGGCAATAGCTCTGCGGCTGGAACCGGTAGCAGTTTTAATCAGGGCAACACGAGATACTCCATCTGCTCCTGGGATGATTTGAATCACTCTTGCCAATGGCCACTTCATAGGCGGTAGATTTTCGTCCTTGACAAGAACGACGTCATTCATTTGCAGCTGTTGATTCTGGTTACGCCACTTTGTTCGCTCCTGCAGGCTCGATAAATATGATTCTCGCCATCGAACCCAGAAGATTTGTTGAAGCTGTGTCACCTTCTGCCAGCGGTCTAGTCGATCGACGTTTAGATTTACTAAGTCGGGCTCAATGAATGACGTGATGGGAGCGCCAACCAAAAAGTGGGCAGGCGTAAGTACCTCGAGATCGTCTGGGTTCTCTGAAATGGGAAACAAAGGTCTCGAATTAACAATCGCGCAAACGCTGCATACAAGAGTGCGCAGCTCATCAAAACTCAGCATCATTGATCCCAGGGTGCGTCGAATGTGGTATTTTGCAGTCTTAACTGCAGCCTCCCATAAGCCTCCGAAGTGTGGCGATCTTGGAGGAATGAAACGCCAATCAATGCAATCATTTAGGCACATTTGATGAACAGCAGCTTGATGAGAATCGCTGAGAAACAATGCCTTTAACTCAGCCAGCTCGTTTTGGCTCCAACGAAATTTGTGGCGTTATCAGACCAGATGCGGCTCGGGCGCCCTCGAGTACATATAAACCGTCGCAATGCAGACAGAAATGCTTGTGTAGAGAGGTCCTTCACGAGTTCCATGTGTACAGCTTTAGTTGCAAAGCATACAAAATGCTCAGATAGCATTTTATAGGTTGTCGATTACGCACTTCAGATTTATATGAAAATGGCCCACAATAGTCAACGCCAGTTACTACGAATGCTCGCGATTCTATCACACGATCGACGGGTAGATCTGCCATTATTTGATCCAATGTTCGAAGCCTTGCTCGAAAGCATCTGACACATTTCTGAATGACAGAAGCAACTGTTTTCCGACCACCTATTGGCCAATATGCCTGCCGTATAGTAGCCAGGAGTGCTTGTGGCCCTGCGTGTAGGTGGACTTCGTGGAAGTGCTTAATAAGAGCTGACGTAATGGGATGCTTTCTGGGCAAGATTATGGGATGCCGTGCTGCAAAGTCCAGTGTAGAGTTTTTGAGTCGCCCTCCAACGCGTAACAATCCACCTTTATCTACAAATGGAGAAAGAGAGGCGATCGGATTTGATGGCTTGAGAACCTTTCGTGCCTTTAGGGTATTTATTTCATTTTCAAACTGAGACTGCTGGGTCAATCGTAGAAGCAACTCCGTACCCAACCGAATATAATCCACGGTTAAGCCAGATTTGCGTTTAAACATAAATTTGCAAATATATGCGAAGACTCGCTGCATTTTGGCGAACGAATTGACGAATTTAAAATCTTCTAGCAAGAAAATATGATTGAATCTCGTCACAAGGATATTTTTCTAGTTTCCAATGACGGCACTGGAAGTATAGGAGACGCGGGCCACTGGTCCTTGCCTTCTGTCAAATAGGGCAGTCCACGCATCCAAAGTCTCGAGCTGATAAGCTCAGCTGGTAGGGCTCCCAGGGATAACAAATCCGCCGGATTGAGATTTGTGGGAACGTGCAACCAAGTCATCCCCGCTGCGAGCTCCTGAATGGCCGATAGTCGATTCGCAACAAAAACATTGAAACTAGCAGGTTGACTGTTGTTCCACGCTAGAACGACGGTGGAGTCACACCAACAGTAATAGGTGCTGCTGAAGCGCATTAGAGAGATTTCATGCATTAATTGCGCGAGAAGGGTGGCACCACATAATTCCAACTTCGGTATAGTAATTGTCTTGAGTGGAGCTACACGAGACTTGGAACATAGCAAATTGGCTCTGAGTCCGCTGTCGTCAGCAAAAACCGCATATATGCAGGCTCCGTAAGCATTCATGCTCGCATCACAGAACCCATGTATTTCAACGCTATTATTTTGAATAAGTTCTTGTCGTGGGAATGATATTTTTGCATTGAGTCGAATTGCTGAATAAAGTGAGTCCATGAAGATTTTAAATCCATAGGTAGGCTTTCATCCCAATGAAGTTTTTCCTTCCACAGCTGCTGAAGAAAAATCTTAGACTTAGTGATAACTGGACCTATGAGGCCAAGAGGGTCGTAGAATCGAGCTATAGTTGACAAAACAGATCGTTTTGTGGGGATAGCAGGAACTTGATTGGGGAGAACGAGAATAAGAGCTCATCAGAGGCGGGATTCCAAGCCAGTCATAACGTTTTCGTTATATCGCTATCATCATTAAATTTTAAGAAAGTACCTTTATCTTCGGTTGGAACTTCATTTAAGGCTGCAGCTCTATTCGAGCACCATTTTCTGATTTTAAATTTGCCCTTAGCAAGAAGGCCGGATACTTGACGGATAATTTCCTGCGCATCCGATAATGTGTTTCCCCAGTAAGCAAGTCATCTACATAAAAATCACTCAGCACAACCTGTGAGCCAATGGGATAAGCGGGTTTCTCTTCTACTGCTAATTGATGCATAGATCGGATGGCAAGAAAGGATGCCGGCTTCGTGCCATACGTAACGGTGTCTAGTTTAAAGGTTTTACTTCTTCATGAGGAGAATCTCTCCAGAGTATACATTGCAGGAAGCTATCATCATTGGAAATTCGTACACAACGGTACATTTTACAAATGTCAGCAGTTAAAGCGACACTGACCGAACGGAAACGAAGCAAAGTTGTTGCTAGTTTTGCCTGAATGGTCGGACCCGACATCAATATATCGTTGAGCGAGTATCCTGTTGAAGAGCAAGCCGACCCATCAAAGACTACCCGAAGCTTCGTTGTAGTTTTGTCTTCTCTGACAACACAATGATGAGGAAGAAAGAATTTACATCGATCCATGAAGTTGGGCTCTACTGGAGACATGTGCCCCAAATCAAGATATTCCTTCATGAAAGAAGCGTATTGCGACTTAAGCTGTGGATGACGGCCAAGTTTGCGTTCCAAATTAAGAAATCTACGATACGCTTGTTGATATGAATCGCCGAGTAGGGTTTTATGAAGCTTGAGAGGAAGCTGCACGCAGAATTCTCCGGTCAACAATCTAGAAAAGTGACTTTTATAATGCTCTTCACAAGCGATATCTTCATTTGTTGCAATCGTGGTTGTCCCGTAACAATTTTCAGCCTCCCAGAATTGTCTTACAAGCTTGTCTAATTCAGTAGTCGGTGATTGATCTTCTTCTGCGGAAGTCGTTGCGGCCAGTATAACAGAACTGCGGGAATAGTGGCCGCCAGTAACAACCCAACCAAAGCGGGTTTTGTAGTAAGGGAAATCCTTGAACTAATTTGATTTGGCCAAAGCACAGTATATCATAGAACAAGCTGGCTCCAATTAGAACGTCAATGCGTTGCGATTTGTTGAAAAGAGGATCAGCTAGACAAATGTTAGAAGGAATTTTCCAACTAGAAGTCTCGAAGGATAACGAAGGCTGGTTCTCGGTTATGTTCGGTGCGACAAAAACTGTGATGTTCGTAGAGTACTCGCCGTTTCTAGATTGGATAATAATGTCAACTGAAGGCGAGGCCCCAATGCCAGATATGGAAACCGAACATTTAGATCGCCTAAGCTGAAGAAGTTTGGCAAAGCGAGCTGTGATTAAATGAATCTGAGACCCAGAATCCAGCAGAGCGCGACAGGGAATAAAATGACCCGATTTGTTTTTAATCATTATAACTGAGTGCTTGTCACACTGGACTCTGCTAAGCAAGCGACCGTAGCATTTTGAGCATTGGGAGAAGAGTCAGATTCACTGGGAGAGGCTGGATCATAAATGGGCGGCAAAGACGGCGGAGAATTTGTGATGTGCAAAAGAGTGTGATGTTTTGAACCGCATGTGCGACATGAGCCTGAACTGCAATCCGTATTCCGATGGCCCTTTTAGACAATTAAAGCATAATCTGCGTTTTCTAGCTTCCCTAACACGTAAAGAGGGAGACAAATTACCAAAACGAACGCAGCTATAAATTGTGTGTCCCTTGGTTTCACAAAATACGCACTCTGATATAAGGGAGTTGGTGGCGACTAGGATGCTTTTGCATTGTTAATTCTTCTACTTTTTCCAACCTGCTTGCCATGGGAGTGAGTCAACATAGCCTGCTCCACATTTTCCATAGCCAAACAGCGCTGTTCCAGAAATTTTGAAAATGCCTCCCACGTCGGAATAAGGTTAGGTTGTGAAAATTCCTCCCACTTGGTTTTGGTATCGGCGTCAAGATTCTTGAAGACTGACTGCACCACAATGCATCCAGCAATTTCCTCCATAGTGCCAAGAGATTTTAGTGCTCGCATGTGAGAATTGAGCTTATCAGAGAGTGCACGCAGCTGCTCACAAGAACCATCTTCCACCTTGCCCAATTTCAGAACTTCAGCGATATGTGCCTGGAAAATTAAACGTTTGTTGTTAAAACGATTCTTTAAAATTTCCATTGCAATTGCATAGTTAGTCTCGGTTATCTCCAAAGATTTGATAGCATCCAGAGCCGGCCCTTCCAAACATGAACGCAAGTGCTGAAACTTCTCAATTTTGGATAGAAGGGGCTCTTGATCAATGACCGTATTGAACATTGAGTGGAAGTCAGACCACTCAGTATATCCACCTCGAAATGTTGGAAGTTTAATCTCCGGAACACGAAACTTTGGCCTCAAATCCCTTACGGCGTCGATGTTGGTAGTCGAGGAGAAAGGAACCCGGCTGTTGTGGTTTTGTAGAGCATCACGAATTGAAACTTCTAATTCCATAATAACGTCATCAAAATCGTTGCTTAAGTCGTTGCCAATTTCCGTAGTGTCCAGACCTTCTAAAGAGGATTGATATTTATGAAATGATTTTTCCAATTTTTCAAAGTATTTCAGATAAACATTTAATCGACTTTCACTCATATCATTAATCGCAGCAGTATTCATTGAATCCTTTAGAGACAGGGCTCTATTGTATGTGCAGAGTGCCTTTGCCTTGTACAAAGACACCCTGTTTTCTTCTCCATCGCTCTGCACGTCTGACATGCTCGCCTGTACCGAAAATAGCACAAAGAGGAGACGAGAACCGCTAACTTCCAACGAGCACTTGTATGTGAGAGTGTGTGTGACGTTCCAATGACCACGCGCTGACAGAAAACTAACGGTTTCGCTGCCGTATAGGTTAAGTTTTAACTTTTAATTTCGTTAAATAAAGTATGTTTAGTTTTGACGATCACGTCGGGTCACCAAATGTTGAGGCTTCGAGCTTTTCTAAGCCTATTTAAGTCCACTTTGATCACAAAGTAAAGTTCAGCAAAAATACGCTTTAAATTCCACAACGTTATAATTCGCATTTATTAAGGGTGGCAGTGGGCCAGAGCCTCTAGTTAATGTATTATACAAAAGAATTCAATTTAAGTTATGGCAAGCGGAATTAGTCCGTGCAACAATCAAATGGAGAGAGATCCGTACTCCAGTTTGACCAAAAGAGAACTAAGAACTAAATCTGCAGCTGAAGCTGCAGCTGCCGCTTGTAGGCGACAATATCAAAGAGACGAGGCGATGAGAGGACTGCGAGGGGCGCTACAACTATTTGGCGCTAGCCCAAACAGATACCCATGTTTGTTTTTCACTCAAATTAAGTACATATTCAAAAAACAATAAAATGTAAGATTTATGAACCTTTTTGAGAACATCTTACACTATTTAACTTTGTATTTATAAAGGACTCTACTACAAAAGCTCAGCTCTTTTATTTTTAATGACAATTACATGTTTTTTTTTTTTTTTACATAGCTTCTGTAAGTTAATATGTTAAAGTTAAATGTATTTATGATAAATAAATTCTATTTTAAATACTCACAACACTACTAAACATAATTTTTACTACTCAGACTCGAATTCGGGGCCATCAGATTCATAGTCCAGCACACTACCCAACGCTCCACAGAGGCAAATGAGACAACAACATCGAAATCTCAAATTTACTTTGTGGTTCGGCGTTCGTTTACCATAGGGTCAGTCAATAAAGTATCCATATACTGGTTCGGTGTTCGCTTACTTTAGGGTCAGTCAAGAAAGTAGCCATGTGGTAGGTAGTTCGGTGTTCGTTTACCATAGGGTTATACGTAATTCGGAGTTCGTTTACCTTAGGGTCAGTCAAGGAAGTACCCATATATTAGTTGGTTCGGCGTTCGCTTACCATAGGGTCAGTCAAGGAATTACCCATATGGTTTTCGTTTACCATAGGGTTATACGTTGTTTGGCGTTCGTTTACTTTAGGGTCAGTCAAGAAAGTACCCATATACTGGTTCGGTGTTCGTTTACTTTAGGGTCAGTCAAGGAAGTACTCATGTGGTAGGTGGTTTTATAGGGTCAGTATAGGAAGTACAGTACACACGAACTAGTTCGGTAGGTAGTTTAGGCAAGGCCAATCGACACCTCCAGTACTGTAGGGGTACATACAATACATATATTGTTTTTTATATAATCCCTTTAACCCCACACCTGATAATCTCCAACTGATATTCAAATTCTTAAAAAAAAACAACTTGCTTCAACTACTATAATAATGTCATTTTTGTATTGTTAACTAATTGTTACTCTTTGTAAATATAATGTAAGTAAGTGTAACGATATACATATGTGTATATATTGATAAATTCCGGCCGAAAGCCACAGTAGCTATGGCCGAATTCTCCTGAAGCCTAAGTTAACTCGAGGTCTAATCGGCTTAACTTCTCATAGGAAGGTCAAAACTCGACTTTATGCCAAGATCTCACACAGATCTTTGTTGTAAAGCGGGTGAACATAAGCGTTTCGATCGATACCCTTCCGATCTCTTCAGTGGCTTTGCTCTACGATCAACCAACCGACATTAGCGCCTAATTAAACGTGCGTGTCTGGGAAATCCAAACTTGGCACTCTAGGGAATTGGCCCGAAATTTTGGAATTTCAAAGTATGATATTTTAATTTTAATGTATTATGAATACATCAAGCTGTTTTGTAACATACCGCAAATGTTAACTTAACAGTCTAGTATTGAAATACCAACTGTTAAAGTCAGCTGTTGCAACCGCACATTGTCTGTTTACATTTTGCTTAAATTTGAAGGGCACATTCAAATCAATAACTCTGCAACAGCAGTAATACACTAAAATTTAAAATGATAACTAATTCTTCAGGCTTAATATGTGCGTCCATTTCCAACAATTTGTAAATGTTTTCGTTTGCGTATTGAAAAGAAAGTTCAACTTTCACACGCGTAAGAACAGATCATAAAAAAAATAAATTAAATTCTGTTTCTAAAGGCTTTACCTTCCCTAAATTCAAAGGCGATTATCGCCTTTAAAATCGTAGAAAATGTTTTGGCTACGAAAGCAATAAAAACAAAAGAAACAAGTTTTTATATTTTCCAAAACAATTCAATCTTGAAATTTTGTATTAAGAACGGATTTGTTTAATTAAAGACTCTTTTTTCTATTTTCAAAGGCTGGCCGATTCAATGTCGAGATTTCTGAAATATAGAAATAGAGAAATCACTAAATATCTTTGAAAATAAATGCGATCGGGTTAGGGACCATACTTCGTTGGTCTAGAGATAAGACTAGATTTTAGAATATCATGACTGCTACTAATTCGCGGACTTTGAAGTAAAATACGCCTTAAAATAACTCCCAGAATGCAGTTGTTAGCTTTATATGCAGCATATAAGTAGGGGTTGTGGACACAGTTTCCTTTTTGCCTCATAACTTTAGACCAATTTCATGTTATACAAGCATATGTGTACAAATTTAAAATTAGAGGTATTGGCTAACAATCAGCAAAAACTAAGTAGATTCCTTTATTCAGAAAAATTTTATCAAGAAGAAGACACCTCTGGAAAATACGCTCAAAATTAAAAAATATTAGAGAAATTCAAAGCATATTAGGCCCTGTTTCTACTACAGTTGCTTTTTCCAATTCTGCTTTTTCCCGATAAAGCAGCTTTTTCCCTGTTCGATAGTATCGATTATTTCAGTCTTTTTCTGCCTATCGATGTGTGATTTTCCCCAACTATCACCACTAGCCAGCTGTTTTTTGAACAAATGAAATTGGCTGGCTTAATAAATATTGAACAAATTCATGATTTTCTTCACGTTTTGTAAACTAATCAGCATTTAATACATATTTCGTTTAGCGGTCTGTGGATTGAACTATTGCACTTCTGGACGATCCTAGCTGGCCTACATGCTGCACTGGCGGCCACCGCCTCCTCCTTCGTAAAGAGCGTCCTCTCTTCCTAGCCGACCACTTTCTCTGCAGCTGCTCGGCTTTGTAAAACTCTACTTGGGCATTGGAATAGCTTGCAAGCTGACAATTTCAGATAGCTGAGCCCTGTGGACAGAAGGACGTTGGTGCGCAGCAGTGGCGTCAGCGACGGTGCGCAGGGATCCTCTCACTTTTCTAAATTCGCTTCATGTTTTAACGGAAGCGGAGGCGGAGTTTGGTCGGTGGCGGGGCGTATACCCAGATTTATCTTTCTAATCCGGGGCACGACCGCCTCCACTTATCTCCTTTGGCAGGGCCAGGTGATGTGAATTCGGGATCATAAGAGACTTGTTTAAGAAGAGACGGGTTGATGCGTCTGCATCCGAGTTGTGGCTTCAGTCTATGAGATTCCAGTGGACTGAAGTGGTTCCTGCAAGTTCCTCCAGTCAAGCGGCTGCCTGGCAGAATTATTGCAAATAGAAAATAATGTCTAGCTCATAAAATTATAATCTTAGTAAACATTGGTTTGAATTTTGAATTGAATTTAGTTTTCCGCCAAATCAAAACGTAAACAAAAAACAGCTGTTGCCGTTCACGATAGTGCTAAAAAGCACTTTTTCCTAGTAGAAACACCTTTTCAGCTTTTCGTGATTTTCGTGCGATAGTTGGAAAAAGCAACGTAGTGGAAAAATACCCTTACTAGAAATTAAAATTCTATAGCTAGAAATAGCTAAAAGCTTATGAAATATCGTAACTCACTGTGGAGGGCAGTCCACGTAGTGACGATGAGCACCGAGACTGTGCACTATAGGCCAAAATTAATAACTTCAAAACAAAAAGAAAAATTTGGGTTCGGTTTTTTGATTTGGGCTTTTAAAAAGCTAAGGAACATATTTTGAGAAAAATGTATAAATAATTATACCCGGTACCCATAGGGTACAAGGGTATTATAAGACATTGCCAACCGAGAATGTATATAACAGGCAGAAGGAGGCATCTCCAACCCCATAAAGTATATATATTCTTGATCAGCATCACCAGCCAAGTCGATTTAGCCATGTCCGTCTGTCCGTCTGTCCGTCTGTCCGTCCGTCCGTCCGTGTGAAACAACAGATCTCAGAGACTATAAAAGCTAGAGTTACCAAATTTGGTGACAACATTGGAATCTGTTGCACGCAGATCAAGTTTGTTTTAAAATTTGGCCACGCCCACTTCCGCCCCCGAAAAATGTAAAAAACTTTATATAAGCTATAGTCCTATCTTTTGGCTCAAAGTAAATAGATAAAATAAATAAATAGGAATTTGCGGAAGTTTTCTGAAAATTTGAGTAAAATCGGATGATGAACATGGAAGTTATTAAACAATAGAGTTTCTGTGAATGCTCTTCTTCTTCTTCAGAGCCACAAAGGCAATAGTGAAAAAAAGTTTTGCGTGCTTTCGGGCGCAGTATAAATTCGTAATGCAGCTGCGGACAGCTGCAGAATTAAGCCTAGTACTAAGATGAACGAAAAAAATCCATAAACGGAAAACTTCATATAAAAAAAAAGAACGAAAAGAGCAAGAAGAAGAATTTTGTGGTATTTCGTTTGGTCGGGTACTAAGATGAACGGAATTCCGTGAGCGAACCGGGTAAAACGGTTGGCAAAAGACACTAATAAACAGCTGTGATTCCGTAAGCGAATTATATCAATTGCATATATTTCGTAAGCAGCATGCAGGGGAAGGGGGCGGAGGCAATCGCTGCTCGGTTGTAGCGCTTCGACAGCCGTGAGAATAATGTGGAATTGATAAAAGTCGTAAAGGCAAGCCATATTATATGCAATTTAGTACATAAATTAACTTTTTTCTGTGTTTTTATTGACAATTTTATTGCATATTTTTTTTATTGGCGGCGATGGCGGTAGCGCCACTATTATTTGCCTTCAACTCCATTACGGAACATTACATTAATAATACGCCCAATCAAGTTCGTTAAATTAATTTCTCTTTTTAAAGTTTATTTATAAAGTTTGTTTACAAAACACAGCTGGAAATAAAAGTCAGTGTGACCGATCTTGACCGATTCTGACCATTTTCTTTGTTTTCTTCGGTCACACTGGTTCCCGAACGAAATATATCGCAATTTCGCTCACGAAATTCCGTAAGCGGTTTTCGTTGATCTTATTGTTCAGTCTCAGCAATATGTATATGCGATAACAAAGGTAGCGATTGTAAGGTCAAGCGCAAATGCATATTATGCTGACATGAAGAAGTCGAATTGGGCACCGTTTCCCATTTCTGCATAGATCATAATACACAGTAACCCACATTTCTTCTACACACAATTTCGTTGACATAAGCATATTCTTTATACTTTGTTTAGCTATAAATACCGTTAAGTTTTCTCAATAAAATCAGTTATTGTTTTGACCACAATGCAAGCGTTACTCATTTGGCTGCATTCAACAGAGGCTGTCGCTGAGTCTTCAGACCCTCATGTGCACCATCTATAGTCCAACTGGTTCATGTTCTAGTTGCGGCGACACAAGGCAGACAGTTCATGTACTGTATGCCAGGCACCTTAGCCTATACATTAACACTTATTACTAGGCTTTAGTCTTTTTTGAACGTTGCTCAACATGTTTTGAGTAACATTTATCTTCATTTGTCAACTTTTTGTTTTTTCCATGTCCGTGTGCTATTTAATTATACGCACAATACTTTGGGTACCGGGTATCTCACAGTCGGTCACTCGACTGTAGCTTTCTCACTTGTTTTTTTATTATTTTAAGTAGTATTTTTATACCCTTGCAGAGGGTATTATAATTTTGCCATGATATTTGCAACGGAGTGAAGGAGCCATAAAGTATATATATTCTTGATCAGCATCACCAGCCGAGCCGATCTAGCCATGTCCGTCTGTCTGTCTGTCCGTCTGTCTGTCGGTTTCTACGCGAACTAGTCTCTCAGTTTTTGAGCTATCGGGCTGAAACTTTCAGCATAGTCTTATTTTTTTAGCACGCAGTATATATGTCGGAATAGCTATAGCTGCCATAGGAATAATGGCGAAATTAATGTAAAAAAAATTTTAACTTTTCTGTTTTCAACGAATTTCTATTAATTTCGAGAGTCGTTTTTTATAGTTCTAGAATTACGGTTTTAATTTCATTAAGATCGGACAACTACCTCATATAGCTGCCATAGAAGGGATCGTTCGATTTATATGAAAATGTAAAATTCTACATGTAAAATGTAAAATTTACAAAATTTACATAATTTGACATTTTTTTTTTACATTACCAAAATGGATCGATTTTCAATGATCCAATTGCTGACTGCAAGGGTATACAAACTTCGGTTTACCGAAGTTAGCTTTCTTCTCGTTAGTAATACCATATGTTAAAATGGGCATATTCCAACTTTTTTTGTATATCAAATTACAGCTAGGATCTTTTGCACTGTGCAAGCGATCGGATTTACACAGTTTATTTCGTGTTTTGCCCGCTTTTTATACCCTTGTAGAGGGTATTATAATTTTGCCATGATATTTGCAACGCAGTGAAGGAGGCATCTCCGACCCCATAAAGTATATATATTCTTGATCAGCATCACCAGCCGAGTCGATCTAGCCATGTCCGTCTGTCTGTCTGTCCGTCTGTCTGTCCGTCTGTCTGTCGGTTTCTACGCGAACTAGTCATTCAGTTTTTGAGCTATCGGGCTGAAACTTTCAGCATAGTCTTATTTTTTTAGCACGCAGTATATATGTCGGAACGGCCGAAATCGGACCACTATATCCTATAGCTGCCATAGGAATGATGGCGAAATTATTGTAAAAAAAAATTTAACTTCTCTGTTTTTCAACGAATTTCTATAAATTTCGAGATATAGTCGTTTTTTATAGTTTTATAATTACGGTTTTAATTTCATTAAAATCGGACAACTATATCATATAGCTGCCATAGAAGGGATCGGTCGATTTATATGAAAATGTAAAATTCGAAATGTAAAATGTAAAATTTTACAAAATTTACATAATTTGACATTTTATCCAATGGATCGATTTTCAATGACCCAATTGCTGACTGCAAGGGTATACAAACTTCGGTTTACCGAAGTTAGCTTTCTTTCTCGTTTTACAATGTAATTATCAGGATTATCCGTGCTTCCTATATGATATTAGTATACAAGGATTTAGTAATACGTCGCTAAAAAATGCAATCTCCTAAAAATTTTTGTCGTCTCTGTGTTAAATAAGTCAAATAAATCGGGTTTTTTTCTAATATTAGGTTGCATCTAAAAAGTTAAATTTTAGATAAAGTGCGCAAAAGTGCACTTTAAGATTACATTCATATGAACAACGATTAAATTACCTGCAACACAGTATAAATGTTATTAAATATTATATTACTCATTAAAATTAGAAGCAAAGATCCCATATACCTTTTACCTTTTACACGAACATGTACATGTAGAGTCATATACAGACGTGCACAATTGCAAAAAAATTGTGCTAAAGTTACTGAAACGTGCTATATGTCGTTGGAAAGGAATTTTAAAATGATAATTACTTTGCCTTTACAAATTTATCTAAATACTATAATTAGGAATTTAGAAATAAAATTAAGTTTTTTTAAACATAGTTTTAATTTTTTTTTTTAAATAGCTCTTTTGATTTTGATAGTCACTTCAGGCCTTAGAGCCCTTGAGATTGCTGCTAGCCTTTTGGGGTACAACGCAGATCTGCGAAAATTAGCTTTGTCATCAAAATTGTAGCAATGATCCCATACACATAGCTAACTTCTGCATATTTGGATTTTTTTTTTAGTTTTTCCCATTTGAGTTATAAACAAATACATCTGATATCACTCAAAAACACCTCTTAAAGATTTACCAAATTTTGTGATGGTAACTGGCGTTCAGCTAATATCAGGGGTCAAAACTATGTGGTATAATTTTTTAATAATAGCTTAGTCATATAGGAACGGCCTCTGGACATGGTATTGAGATATACTTATTAACACTTACGATTGGAGACCTACATACATATCGCATTTCAAAAACTGATATCAAACAAAAACACCTCTTAACGAGGGGAGATAAAAGTGACGATAGCACATTCGACACATATTTAAGAAAATTTTAATTAGTTTAAAAAATCGGCACTTGGCTGAAAAAATGTAAACAGGCAAAACAGGCAGAGTGCCTCCGAAACACTAAAATGTTTGGAAACAATATACATCCATTTTTTCGAACTTGAAAAATATCAAAATTTATATTTAGGCATTTTTTGTAATATGCTCATAGCACCTATACCAAATCAGCTATTTTTTCGGTATTTTTCGGTATAACTCCCAATGGTGTCCAAGTTTTTCTGGGGTGTTCACAACCGGGCCCAGTCCACAACAGGGACCCCTCCCTTATACAAACATAAATAAATGTATTGGCGAAATTTTTTAGTCGCTTAGCCGTATAGGGAATACCCAAATAATCTGAAAGAATGTATACAAAGATTGAAGTATATTTTTGTTAAAATAAAACAGCTTTGTTTTTGAAAATCAGAGACACAGGAATGTGTGGAAACTTTAGTAGGGTGTATCCCCTCCGCTACTGCAATAGCTATTTATAATTTAAAACTATTTTTTAAGGTCATGGTGATGCAGAAGAAATGGGTCCACAATTTTTGGCGCAGTTGACAAACATAACAGTACCCCAAGGACGCGACGTATCATTTACTTGTGTGGTTGACAACTTAGGTCAATATCGGGTATGTATCACTGTTAACAATATTTGTTTCCAAATTAAAACAATATAGGAAATATAAATTAACGATTAATTTATTTATTCAAAGGCATATAATAAAAGTTTTTAGTTCTTTGTAAAGGTTTAAGAGTCTATATTCCGAATGTTGTTTTACGTCGGAGGTGCTCACGCATATGCACACAGCATTGGGATTTGTATGAGCCCATCACATACATAGGTAAGGCTTTCGAGCACACACAATAGACAAATAATTTTGTACTTTCTGTCGCTGTCCCATGCTAATGGGACCAAGCACGCCAACGACAGTTATATTGTGAGCTTTAATTTACCGTTATTTGCAATGTAATTTATTTTCGTCTACACAAAATTTTATCTTTATGATTAAATTATTGAATAAAGAATATTTGCCAATTCATTCATATTTCAATTTACATATGTGTGAGTACCGACACATATGTAAATTGAAACATATATGAATTGGTGAGCACCGAGACATATGTAATTGAAATATGAATGAATTGGCAAATATTGTTTATTTCAGTGTACATCTTAAGGTTCGTTAGAAGCACTGCTATAAGGCCAGCTTCTTGTACGTATTTAAAAGACTACTTAATTACTTAACTTATCATGAATTTAGTGAGGTAGCCTTTTTTGGAGAAAAAAAATTTAGGACTAGTTGTGAACACCCCAGAAAAATACGCTCAAAATTAAAAAATGTTTAAAAATTCACAACATATACCTAGAAATTAAATTCTATAGCTAGAAATAGCTAAAAGTTCATAAAACATGTATCGTAAAATACACGCATACATGCATGTGCATGTGTAATTGCATCGATGTAATCACCGCTTCATCGCCTAGCTTCGACGTCAAGCTGAAAGCTCTGATGTAAGGTGGCTTTAATGTTATTATTTTGTTTGAAATTAACATAAACAACAATATTAAAAAGTTTATAAGTTTCTAAAAAAAAAATTAAAACAGTGTGTCCACAACCGGGCCTAACAAACAATTTTTCCAAAAGACGAAAAAAAAAACAAGTGGGAAAGCTACAGTCGAGTTTGACCGACTGTGAGATACCCGGACCAAAAGCATTGTGTGTCAAACTAAACAGCACATGAAGATAAAAAAAAGAAAATGTTGACAAATTAAGACAAATACTGCTAGGAACATGTTGGGCAACTCTTAAAAGCGACAAATGTTGCTAGGAACATGTTGAGCAACACACAACAGAGACAAATGTTGCTAGGAAGAAGTTGAGCTCTACCTCTCTCTCTTTCAAACAGTTCACACAGAAACTTTATTGTTTAATAACTTCTACGTTTATCATCCGATTGTACTCCAATTTTCACAACACGTCCGCGATTGCCTACATATTATGTTTATTTATTTATTTTAAGCCAAAATCACGCCTATAGCTTAAATACCGTTTTTATGATTTTCGCGGGCGAAAGTGAGCGTGGCCAAATTTTAAAACAAACTTGATTTGCATGCAACAGATTCCAATGTTGTCACCAAATTTAGTAACTCTAGCTCTTATAGTCTCTGAGATCTGTTGTTTCACACGGAGGGACGGACAGACGGACATGGCTAGATCGACTCGGCTAGTGACGCTGATCAAGAATATATATACTTTATAGGGTCGGAGATTTCTCCTTCTGCCTGCTACATACATTCTCGGTTGGCACTAATTTATAATACCTTTGTACCCTATAAGTACCGGGTATAAAAATGTTTTGCGCATATATCGGTAAAAACTAAAAGCAATTCACAAATGACCACACTACAAGGAAGACAAAACACTTACATTGGAAACGATTGTGTTACGATAGAACTAGTTCGGCGGGACGTTTCCAATACTGAAACGTTCTATCGATAGTTAGGAGATCGACAGCGTGGTCGATACCCGGCATCGAGTGATTGCCCGTCACTATTTTTCTTAAGCTTAGGCACATGGAAAGTTTTTGGTCTTTCTAGATTTGGCAGGAGTAGCGAACGGAATAAAAGTGAGAGATTGTAAATATAGCTTTAAAAGTTTACCCTAATCATTGTTACCTACAGGATATTTAAGTGCTCGCCAGGAAGGCTTGCATTAATAAAACGTAAAGAAAGGGCGGCGCTGGCACCCACCAAACAGGGAAGGACTGGTTTGACGTTTTCTCTAAGAAAAGGACGACGAGGTCGTCACAATTGTATACGCTGGCGGCGAATGTGAGAGCATGTGCCACCTTAGTTGCGCCGAAGTGATGGATCTGCAGAGCGTGCAACATTGACGCAGCTCACGCGCAGAATGTCATGACGATCGGATCAAGAAATTGGAGCGAAGCAATATCTTGGTTGACACACAACCACGCGTGTATAGGAGACGACCAGACTGAGGTCCAGAAGAGCATCCGCCCTAAACAATGAGCTTCCCACTATGCACCTACACGCTGAGCTAAGGTTGCTGGAAGAAGAAGACGAGCTTTTACAAATAAGACAGGAACTTCTACAGAAACGAAAGGAGCTTCTGGCGAGAATCTCAGCAACGGATCCTGACTCCAGTTGGATTGAAAGGGTGCCTGCTGCTTGCAGTACTCATGCTGGTCAAAAGCCCCAAACCACCGACAGTACACTGCAGGATGTACAACCCACCAACTGTGGGAAGCCGCCGTCATTTCCGTGGATGTTGAATACCGGTAGGGAGCGGGAACACACTACTACCCCTGGCCAACCAGTAGTCAGAATATCAGCGAAACAGCTGGCTGGGCGGAAAATGAACGTAGCTGAGTTGATAAAGCTTTCCGAAAAGCCTGAGGATGGGCCACATATGAGAAGTCGACCGAGCTTTGTGGCTTCTCCGACGCTCTTGATGGACCTGCTAAGCTAGCGGTTCGGAGTTTAATGCTGCACGCTGACTGTGTCCCACAGATACTGTCTACATTGGAAATGCGTTTTGGACTGCCCGAAATGATCGTCGAATTGCTGCTGAGACAAATAAATCAAGTAGGAAAGCTACAGTCGAGTGTGACCGACTGTGAAATACCCGGTACCCAAAGCATTGGGGCTGAAATTAAACAGCACATGAACATGGAAAAAAGAAAATGTTGACAAAAAAAGACAAATGTTGCTAGAAACATGTTGAGCGTCACCCAAAGAAGACAAATGTTGCAAGGAACATATTGAGCCACCCCAAAAGAGACAAATGTTGCTAGGGACATGTTAAGCAACACGCACTGGCACTCTTAACATATCTCTCTCAAAAGCTATGTGCTCAGGCACGCGAAAAGTGTTCCTAAGCAGTGCGATAAAGCGAGAGTGTGACTATAGCTTCAATAAGAAGAAGAAGCATACACAGAAACTTTATTGTAACTTTCATGTTTATCATCCGATTTTACTCAAATTTTCAGAACACGCCGCCAATGCCTACTTATTTATTTAATCTTTTTACTTTAAGCCGAAAATGACGAGTATAGCTTATATACCGTTTTTTATGATTTTTGGGGGATGAAATGGGCGTGGCCAAATTTTAAAACAAACTTGATCTGCATGAAACAGATTCCAATGTTGTCACCAAATGTGGTTACTCTAGCTCTTATAGCCTCTTAGATCTGTTGTTTCACACGGACGGACGGACGGACAGATGGACATGGCTAAATCGACTCGGCTGGTGACGCTGATCAAGAATATATATTTTTTATGGGGTTGGAGATGCCTCCTTCTGCCTGTTACATACATTTTCGGTTGGCACTAACTTAAAATACCCTTGTACCCTATGGGTATCGGGTATAAATATTCCCTCCCGTCAGGGAAAACAAATTAGAGAGCCTAGTCGACATCGCTGGAATGCGGTCAAGCGACTTAAGCTTTGCTGCAGGTCACTATCAAAGCACGTTGGCGAAAAGTGCGGTATTTCTGATCCATGCGGCTTAGAAGGATGTTCGGTACAACATAACCAACTGCTACATCGGGAGAATCGAGAGCTCATGGCCACTCATCGTCAAGAGGTCACCAGTAACGCTTTATGCCAATGGAAAGAAAATCAACACTCACGCGTTCACTGACGATGGATCCTCGCTAGCCTTGATCGACGAACCACTGTTAGCAGCCTTAGAAGTTAAGGGTCAACCGCAAACACTTTGCATGCAGTGGATAGTTGGCATGCACTGGTCCGAAAACGAATCCATTAAGGTCGATCTGCGAATCTCAGGCGTACGACCTACGCTACGTTCACTCGGTTAAGGCCTTGGAGCTTCCGGAACAAACGCTTGACGTTGACAACCAGAAGAGTAAGTACAAGCATCTGCAGCATCTACCTCTTGTGGGATATAGTGGAGTCCAACCCCGACTGTTGATTGGCCTCAACAACTGTACTCTTGGACACGTCCTACGCACTAAGAACAGCAAGCTAGAGGCTCCAATTGCGGAGAAGTCTCGATTAGGCTGGGGAAGATAATAACAAGGAGATTCTGCGCCTTCTCTGACAGTCCATGTGGTCGGAGCAGGACATTGTGTATGGCGATGAACCGCTAGAAGCGAATACAAGGCGCTTAGAATAAGTTTGAGACCGGCTTGCTGTGGAAGTATGAGGAGTGCTCTTACTCCAACCGGAGCTTTCCCAGCAAATACGACGCCAACTGGACGAGTAAGTACGAAAGGGATACGCAAAGCGTATTACTCCGCAAGAAGCATCCCAGAAGACCTACTTGTTCCTACCGATATTTCTAGCTGGGTAAACTTCGCATTGTATGCGACGCAGCTGCGAGAATAGACGCAGTCTCTCTCAACACGATGTTACTGAAAGGACCAGATCAACTATCACAACTGGTTCCGAGAGAAGCGGGTGGCCATTGGTGGGGACATTGCCGAGATTTTTCACCAGGTTAGAATAAGCGTTGAAGATCTAAGTTATCAACGATTTATATTCATAGATTTAAGTACTCAAATTCGTGAAAACTACGTCGTGCAAGTAATGACCTTTGGGGCTAGTTGCTCGCCAAGCTGCGCGCAGTTCGTCAAGAACCAAAATGGCAAAGAGTTTGAGAAACAGTTTCCACGGGCCGTAAAATGCATACTAGAGAATCACTACGTCGATGATCTGTTGCATAGCGTCGACACAGAAGAAGAAGAAGTTAATCTGGCGAAGACCGTTCACCATATACATTCCCAAGCAGGATTCCAGATACTCAACTGGGTTTCAAACTCCCACAAGGTCTTAAAGGCACTGGGAGAGGAGAAAGCTGCCATGGTGAGCCTGGACGAGGCCGAGGCCAAGGGTACGGAGAAAGTGTTGTGGTGGGATACAAAGGCGGATAAAATTAGATACCGGGTATCGCCACGATACCGAGAAGGAGAATTACTTCAAGGGAAGCCTTGCCCCACCAAGTCCAAATTCCTGAGCATGATGTCTATATACGACCCGTTGGTCCCATATCATTATACGTGATGTACGCCAAATTTGGCGATCTGGATGTCAGTGGGACGACCCGATATTCGAAGAGGAATGGAGAAAATGGCTTCAACACGTCCCGGAAAACGAGGAGATGTGCATACCTGCCCATAACTCTGCCAGGGCCTCAGGTGGAGATGCACACTTTCGTAGACGACAGCGAAAACGGATTCGAAGCCGTCTCTCACCTACGCTTCTGCCGTGGTCCCGATAAACATTGCTGCTTGGTGGCAGCAAGACAAAGGTAGCCCATCCGCCGCCTGGCTTATGCAATAGAACAGCCACTCACCACGCCAGTTAGCAGGCGGACATTCTAGACCGACTCAAGAACGGTGCTAACCTGGCTGCGCTCGGATCAGAGGAAGTATAAGCAGTTCGTAGTTCATTTCGAGTAAGTGAAGTTCTGGAGATTACGACTCTGGAGGACTGGCGTTGGATTCCAACTAACCAAAATGTGACAGACGATGCTACTAAATGGACTCGAGTCCCGGACTTCAGTAGTGGAAGCCGCTGGCTTAATGGACCGAAGTTCCTCTGGCAGGAACCAGAAGTCTGGCAGGCTGAACCAGTTACAAAGGATAACTTGGCTGACGCTGAGTTAAAAGCGCAATTCATTGGAATGTGCGCGGTCAATGAAACTATGAGGGCGGCCCAGCTTATTCAGCCTACGTGCTTCTCATCCTCGAATAGGCTGCTGCGGAGTATGGCGACAGTAATATGGAGCTTACGACGCTAGAGAGCGAAAGCGCTGACCAAATCGGAGGTCAAAGATTCAATCTGTCAAAGGGAACTCTCGAATTACGAAAATATTCTGTGGTCAGACACACAGGCCGAATAATACCCGGACGAGATGGCGTTGGTGTGCAAGGGACGACCTCTGACAAGGAAAAGCTCACTGTATAAACTGGGGCCCTACATCGACGAGGATGGAGTACTCCGACTTCAAGAACGCACTAGGATGGGTAGCGGCCAGGATCGAGTGGTGCTGCCTAGCGGAAGCCGCATCACTCTACTAATAATTGCGGGACTACACAAGGAACTTTTTCACGCCAATCACGAGACTTTAATCAACGAGCTGCGACAAAAGTTCTGGGTACCCAAGTTGAGACCAACTACTGCTCAAGTACACCGAACTTGGCAAGTGTGTAGTAATCAGCAGGGGGTTCCAATGCCGCCATGAATGGCGGAACTTCCTACGACTGGCTGCTTTCCACCGCCCATTCAGCTACACAGGGGTGGACTACTTTGGACCCATTTTGGTTGCTGTCAGACGTAGCTCGGAGAAAAGATAAGAGGTCTGGAGGTAGCGTATTCTTTAGCAACCGAGTCTTGTCTTCTAGCAGTGCGCAACTTCATAGCCAGGCGTGGCAGTCCAATCGAGCTCTGGAACTTACAAAGAGCCAAGGGCGCTGGCCTTGCTGGACTAGGATCGGCTAAAAGGCGAATTCACCGGTCCCGACATGAAGTCATCCCGCCTGCATCGCCCCACATGGGTTGGGTCTGGGAACGCCTAGTGCGCTCGGTGCGCTTTGAACGCCATTTTGTCGAGCGCGTGACCTTCGGACGAGCTGCTCCGAGGTGGTCTCATGGATGTGGAGATGTTCGTTAAGTCGCGACCGCTTGCCTACATCCCTTTGGAAAACGAGAACTAGGAAGCGCTAACGCCTAATCACTTCCTCCTCGGCAGCTCCAGCGGAAGTAAACCGACTGCGAAACCCACGGTTGAGGGAGTGCTGCTAAAACGCAGCTAGATGGAATCGCAGCAGCTTGCGGACATGTTCTGGAGGCGGTGACTTTCGGAATACTTGCCGGTCATCACGCGACGTGGCAAATGGTGCCACGATAGCAAGCCGTTAAAAGAGGGCGACATCGTCTACGTCTGTGACCCCGATAACCCAATATCCAGCTGGCCAAAGGGGCGAGTTCTGGATGTTAAGCTCAGCACCGATGGACAAGTGAGGAGTGTCACAGTAAAGACCTCTGGAGACTATGTGAGGCCCGCAACGAGGCTTGCAGCTCAATCTATCGAGGAAAATTGGGTAGAATACGTCCGGACTATTCCGGTGGGGAGTGTTGCGATACATTCCAAGAACTAGTTCGGCGGGACGTTTCCAATACTGAAATGCTCTATCGATAGTAAAGAGATCGATAGGGTGATCAATACCCGGCATCGAGTATTGCCCGGCACTAGTTTTCTTAGGCTTAGGCACATGGAACGTTTTCGGCCTTTCTAGATTTGGCACGAGTAGCGAACGAACTAAGGCCGGTTCCTAACCTCCCTTTAAATTTTCGAGGCCAGATAAAGTTCCGGCTTCGAACATTTTATTTCCTATCGTATAAATGTGAGAGCTAACTTAGCCGAGACCCAGACTCCCTGTAAAATATTTTCCAGCCCGGAAACAAAATTACTTCCGATAACCAATAACAACAAAAAGAGATCTTTTTTTCACCGAAGTGACAGCTCAGTGCTTTACAGCAATAATCGATATTAAAAATATTAAAATTTGCTTTTACGCTTTTATACCCTTGCAGAGGGTAATATAATTTTGATCAAAAGTTTGCAACTCAGTGAAGAAAGCATCTCCGACCCCATAAAGTATATATATATTCTAAACTAGTCCCCAGTTTTTGAGCTATCTAAATGAAACTTTGCAGATAGTCTTCCTTCTATTGAAGCTAGTATATACAATGTCGGAACAGGCAAAGTCGCAAAACTGTATCTTATAGCTGCCATAGGAAAAATTTTAGTAGAATCGGATCACTATATCTTATAGCTGCCATAGAAACCATCGGTCCAAATCAGCCGATTTTCGTTGTTTTTAAAGGTACCGGATAAAAACTTAGTAATTGGTCTGCAATAGGAACGAACGGGTCAACTTAGCTGATTTTCGTTGCTTTTTAAGATATCGAATTAAAACTTCGTAAATGGCCTTTTACTTTAAATCTAAATCGGGCTGAAATTTTTAGCATAGTATTATTTTTTTAGCACGCAGTAAATATGTCGGAACGGCCGAAACCAACTATATCCTACAGCTGCCATTGGAATGATGGCGAAATTAATGTAAACAAAACTTTAACTTCTCTGTTTTTCAACGAATTTCTATAAACTTCGAGTAATAGTCGATTTTTATAGTTCTAGAATTATGGTATTAATTTCATTAAGATCGGACAAAATTTATGTAATATGACATTTTTTTTTTTTTAACATTACCAAAATGAATCGATTTTCAATGATCCAATTGCAGACTGCAAGGGTATACAAACATCGGTTTACCGAATTTAGCTTTCTTTCTGGTTTTTTCTCAATTTCCTACTCCAAAGCAGCGTATTTTTAACGAATATAACTCAATAACCAATACTCAGATTAGTAGAATCTGCATGCTGTTCAAGTTTTTGGGGGGATGTTCACAACAGAGCCCTTTCCACAATAGGGACCTCTCCCTTACTAACACTTCCGAAGGTCCGCGACTTCGTATTTTTCGGCTGCGAGTACCAAAATTACCAAAAGTGGACAATTTCATATGCACATATCTGGTACCCAAAGCATAGTGGTTGAAATAAAATAGCACATGAACACGGAAAACAGAAAATGTTGACAAATGTTTCTACGAACATGTTGAGCAACACTCAAAAAGACATTAGCTCTTATAGTCTCGGTGGTCTGTTTACTTATACGGACGGACGGACTGACAGACGGACAGACTTTTAACGCTAACGCTACAGTATTTCTACTATTACACTATTATTATTACTATGGCCTTATTGCACCGCGACCAGATGTTAGGTCTTTGTGCCGGCCTGTAGGATTAAGGTAGAGCCTCTATTCCTAGGCTTCTGATAAAGGAGAGCACTTTGGCGAGGTCTATCTCTTCCCAGATCCTGTAGGGGGATAAGTTCACCTCCTAGTTGTTGAAGTCGACGTCTGATTAGTGAGGGCATTCACATAGAACATGTTCTGATGTTTCTGGCTCCAGCTCACAGAATCTACATGTCGATTTCTGAAAGTTTTAATTTCTTAAGGTGATACCTTAGGTTGCAGTGACCTGTTAGGTAGCCTGTTAGAGTGCGAATCTCACTTTTTTAGATTGATGATGCGTTTGGATCGCGACATCTGGGGACGAGGAATTGTTTGGCTTGTCTCAGCCCTGCACTGTCGGTCCAGTGACGACTTATCTCCTTTTCCTCCCATTTCCTGACCAGTTCCCTTTTTGTGTCCTTTCGAAAGTCCACAGAATGGTTCAGGGCCGATTAGTGGTGTCATCGCCCGCGTTTTGCTAGGGGAGTCTGCCACCTCGTTTCCTATATGGCCTTCATGCCCTGGCACCCAGCCCACCGTTAAGGTGTTTTGGAGGCAAGGGCGTTCAGCTGCTGGAAACAGTTTTCTACTAGTCTGAGGTGATCGTAGGATCTCAGCGCTATGAGCGCCGCCTGACTGTCAGAGAGATGTAAATCCGTGCCTTGCATATTCCTGCGAAGGCATTCACGAGCACAGATTTCTATGGCGTGTATCTCTGCTTGGAAGATGGTTGGGACTTTCCCATGGCTATGGATTTGTTGAACCTTGGTCCGAAAATACCAGCCCCGGTGTCGCCGTTTTCCAATTCGATCCGTCAGTGTACCACGTTTGTGATCCACTGGGCAGAGATATTGATTTTGTTGTCCAGTCGTGTCTGGTGTACAGGACTACAGAGAAGTTTCTGTGGAAAACAAGTTTTGGTTTCTGCTCGTCAGTTATACGCAGAATGGGTTCGTTTATTAGGGTTCGAGTACCCGTAGATGCCCAGTTAGATCACCACTTTTATATCGGTGATGTTTTGAGGCGAAGTGCCCCAGGCAGGCCTCCTTTTCAAGGCGATGGGTAGAGGGGAATGCCAGTTATAACTCCAAGTGCTGCAGTGGGCATGTCCGGATGGCTCCAGTGATGCCTATGCAGACCAGTCGTTGTACGGTAAGTGCAGCCGCAGCTGTCTTCTGGGTAGATTTCGTCCACCAAGAGATGCATAGGTTATGATCGGTTTTACCACAGTGTTATAAGACCAGTAGATCATTTTGGGACTCAGGCCCCATGTTCTACCGAAAAGCCTATTGCACGCAAAGTATGCTCGAGTGGCTTTGTTAATGGTCTTTTCAAGATGTGAGTTCCAGTTGAGCTTGGAGTCAAGTATAACTCCCAGGTAGTTAGCTTCAACCGAAAAGTCAATGGTTGATCCATTTAGGGATGGTCTTGTCAGGAGAGAGACCTTTTCCTGGTAAATGGAACTAGCACAGTTTTAGACGGGTTTATGGATAGTCCTTTATCCTGACACCATCTATTGGCTATATTGAGGGCTTGCTGCATGCGGTCCGAGATGGTTTGCTCATGCCAGCCCACTATATAGATGACTAGATCGTCAGCGTAGCCCTGAGTGGGGAACCCTAGGTTGTTGAGCTCAAACAGCTCGTCTATGACCAGAGTCCACAGAAGAGAGAGAGTACTCCCTGAGGGCATCCCTTGTGGCTGTGATTGAGGTCATGGTTCCTCCTAGGTTCATGATTCTGGATTTGAGCATTTCCAGAATCCACCTAATAATGGGTGTGGCGACATTTTACGTACAAGAGAGGCACGGATTGCCTCGTAAGACGTGTTGTCAAAAGCTCCTGAGATGTCTAGAAAGGCACCTAGTGCTATTTGTTGAGAGCCAATGGCCTTTTCAATGACTGTTGTAAGGCAATGGATGGCAGTCTCAGTTGATTTGCCAGTTTGGTACGCATATTGGTACTTATGTAGGGAAGATGCTTGAGGTTCGCTTCCCTGATGTGCTGGTCAATTATCTTTCCATAGTTTTAAGAAGGAAGGAGCTAAGACTAATTGGTCTATACGATTTAGGCAGTTGGGAATCTTTCTTCCCTACCTTGGAATAAACACAACTTTTACTTTAGCCCATTTGCTTGGTATGTGTCCAAGCACGAGACTAGCTCGGAATAGACGGACCAGGGGAGTGCAAATTGGTGCAGTCCCCGCTGCAATAGGCATGGATAAATTCCATCTGGTCCAGGGATTTGTATGGGCTAAAACTTTGTATGGCCCATTGTACGCTATTTTGATGAAACAGTCTAAAGGGCATGTTTCCAATACGTTCTGATAGATAGGGGTTCAGCCCCATTGGAGTCTGCCACAGCCACGCAGGTGTGGGCACTCTCCAATCTCAGAGAGGTAGGTTGGTGCCTCACTTTCTGAGATGGGTTGCTCCATGGCCACGCACCCAGGAAAGTGAGTAGATAGGAGTAGACTACTCGTTTCCTTTGGGTTGTTTGTGTGGGTTCCATCTGGCTTTTTCAGCGTACAGATGCCGTTTGAGTGGTCTTTGGAGAGGGCTTTTGTAGCCTGACAGCTTCCGGGAGAGTTGAAATCTGCCCGCAGTGTTGGCGCCACGTAGCCCGTTTTGACCTTCTCAGCTCTTTGTTATACAGCGTTAAGGCGGATTTGTAGGAATCCCAAGTGACCTTCCCTTTCTCGCCTTATTGAAGAGCCTTCGCGCAGTTTGTTTAAGATCGTCAAGGCTCTTGTTCCACCAGGAACAGCCTGACTGATCTTGAACTTTTGTTCGCAACTGACGTGATATGCTGATTCAATGTTTGTATGAAGCACAGTAGCCTCACGCTCTAACTCGTCTATGGTTAGTATCGGACGGGTGGAGCAGTCTCTGGATTGCTCAAGTTCAAACAGAAAAGATCCCAGTTTGTGTTTTGGATTTCTAGTAACTAGGCTACATTGCAAGGCACCTCCTATATCAAATCTGATGTGCTGGTGATCTGACATAGTGATCTCATTCGCAACGTGCCAGTTTGAGACAGCGGACAACATATTCAGACTGCAGAGAGTTAGGTCGAGGACTTCCTCTCTAATTGCATTGATAAATGTGGGCTCGCTGCCCTGATTTAGTAAACCTATGTTATTACTAATTATGTACCAAGAAGGTACTCACCTCTTTTGTTGATGTTGCTGCTCCCCAGACCGTGTGATGCGCATTGGCATCGCAAGCAATTATCCACCGGAGTTTCTCTGGCAGTACTCTACCAGGGCACAGGTAGCCGCCGGAGGTACATCATCAGTGTCGCCGGGTAGATAGGCAGAGGCCAGCACTGCCTCCTGCTCGCCATGGGCAGTGGGTATTTTAACCCAGACCGCCACCAGGTCTTCAGTTATGAACTGTGAGAGGGAACAAACGTTAGATTTTGTTTATTAACAAGGCCGCTCTGGGTCGAGGTTGGCCGTTTGCATATAGCAGCTTACCAGATGGGGTGCTAAGCCCCAGGATACGTCCGGCATTTATCCATGGCTCCTGGATAAATGCTATGTCCATCGTAGCAAACCTCTCGCAAAGGACGTCAGACGCGGCCTTTGCATGGTGGTTCGCTTGGAGACATCTGAGGTGTCTCCGGGTGTTGGGGAGGGTGGGGAGGAGGACGGGACATTAGTCCGCCCTCTTGCGGCCCCTGGCCGCCATCTTCCGGCCTCGGTTGGTGCGCAGAAGGCTCTCCTCCTCAGGTGTGCGCCTCACACCCTTGTTTATGCGCCCTGTTCCGCGTGATGCGCCCGTGCAGGGAGGGCGCATAATTTTCCCTCGATGGCATGGGCTCTTGGGCAACTTTGGTGCCGCTAGCCTCTGTGCCTGCGTGGGATGTGCCATCAGCGGCATTCTTTGTTGTTGACGCAGCCATGCCCTTTGTTGCCTTGGAGCAGGTGGGCTTCTCCGCTGCGAGAGCAGGAGCCACCGCCTGCGTCTTTGGCTGTGCGCTGGCCTTTGGCTTAAGTGTAGCCGTGCCCCACGCAAAGGACAATTGGTACGACAGCGACTTCAGTCGATTTGCCGAAACTGGGTCCAGCGCAATCGTGATGATGGCCATGTTCTGCCCTCATCTCACGGTGGAAGACGCGCCAGTCTCCCACTCGCAGGCCGTGTTCTGGCCCTCGACGAGCTTCAGGATCTCGTCCGTCTTCATTTCCGCGTTTGGAAGCGGAAAGTACCCAATGAAGACAGCGGCACGTGGAGCCTCTGCCTCTGGGACCACCTTGATGTGGGCGTCCTTCCACAGCCGTAGCTTTGGCACCTCTGCATAGCCACTCGGCTGTCTCCGCATTCCCACACGTCACGGCCATCCACCCTGGTCGAAAGGTGCAGCCAGAGAACAACGGCTTCACAGAGCCGTGTCTCAGGGCCATCACTCGATAGGATGGCGGACTGAATGGTATTCAGTTGCTCCGTCGTGAGGAGATGCTCAGGGTAGGCCGCAGGAGTATAGCCATCTTCACCGAGCTGGCGACGTCCCTGTAAGAGGCCATGACACGACTTGAGGCGACTGCGCTTGTGTTGCCTGCCCGTCCGCTGCTGCGGTTGTGGTGGCTGCTGGAGCCTCCGTGGCTGGCAAAACACTCGCAGGATCGCCCTTCGTCTGGGCACTAGGTGCCGCGGTTTGTACATGGCCCTCTTTTTCGACGCCTCTTCTGGGGTCGTGTTGGCCGATCTACTCTTTTGTTGGTGGTAGCGCCACTCGTTGGCATTTCCTTTGGAGGGTCCATAGGCTTCTGGGCGAGCCTTTTGGCCTCCTCCATGGGTACGCCGTTCGCAAGGTGTCTGCAACCTCTCTTCCTTGCGGCGCCCGATAGTGCGATCCGCTTGGGTTTATCATCTTTGGGGAGGCGAGTAGGTTTCTTCCTCTTCCTAGTGATGTCGTCGGTGCCAGAGCTTTGTGAACAGATGTCCATAGCATCTTCGGGCTCCCGGATGGGTTCGATTTCAATCGATTTGGGGCTGCTAGAGCACCCTGTTTCTTGGGGTGTATTTACTATTGATTCCATGTATTGGTCCCACGAGTAATGAGGAAGGAAGTATCCCCGGGTAGAGCCTCATACCCCGGATCGGGCACTTATACGACCGAGGTGCCAGGTATCCGAAGCCACCGTTAGAAGACACACTAACGTAGTGCCATTCATCACAGAGGCACGGTACGGTAACACCGGTGATTACGGGTTTTTTCGAGTTTCTCTCTAGATCCGCCATAGTCTAGAGCAGAGGCACCTCGAGCAGGATGTGTTCTTCACCACGTATGGTCGGTCTTCAGTAGTCGGCATGACTGCCAACTCCCACTGGCTGAGTTAGCTTGGCGCGGCGACAGGCACACGCTTCACTACCAGAGCCTCCAACTACTATTACTACTGTTACACTAGTTTACACTCAAAATGCTCCAAGCCTGTTAAGGTAAAATTCTGATAGAGTTGAATCCCCAGATCACGAAAATGGCTTTAATTTTTTTTCTAGGGATACGTTTTTTTTTAAAGATTAGCCTTGTTCCACTGCTCCGTTATTTCGAAAATGGAACGTCGGTTGTTCCACAGCTCCGTCTACAGTCTCCGGCGACATGTGAATGGGACGAACAGCTGAGCAGGCGTTGTTTATAAAATCAAAATATTTATAAATTCAACTTCGTGTTTTCTTTATTATTAAAAGATTTATATATTTTCTTTCGTTGACAAACTTATGAATGTTCATGGACTTAAAGTTTTCAAAGGATCCGATGGACTTGTTGAAAATAGATCCACGTTGAAGGTGCTCCTCCAGTGGTACCCTGCTCTTTGACTTCATTCTTGTACTTTCTGGTCAGGTTGTCGTTTTTCGTCCTGACGTCCTTCCACTCTGCTTCTTCTAGTCTGGCTTCAACCAGCTTCTCGGCCATCCTTTGGTATATATGGTTGTTCTTCTGTGGCGACCGCATTGGAATTATGTTTTCCATCCACATACCCAATACGAGCGCATTATGATGCGGCGCCCAAGAAATGGAGCTTTTGCGGTTCTTTCCACTCATCTTTATGCAAAACAAATTAATATTTTAAAAAACAATAAAAAATTGTGCTTACCTTGCAAGTTTTCAAATACCTGTGGTATTTTGTTTTAGTTTGTATAGAAAATATCGGTGCGAATGGTGAACGGATGGTCTGTCGATTTTGAACGGACCATTTAACCCCCTGTAAAATAATGGAAAATTCTCGAGGATGGAGCTGAATATAGCAGTGGAACAAGGCTATTACACAACAAAAACTGCTCATTTTATGTTTATCATTTCATAGCTTGTGTTGTTGCTAACCAATTTAGCCGTCAAATGTTTTATTTTACAGGTAATGAACTAACCTTTCGATTTTTATACATATTAAATAAGTATATGTATATTGGATAAGTACTTTGTGTGCTGGAACATTTGAAGAATGCGCTGCTCCGACTTCTCAATCTTGGTGGATGTGAAATCCGCCTGCTCCAGGAATCTCTTGGCGTTAATCTCCTCCTGATCCTAAAATAATTTGTTAATGATCTTAATAGCCATTGAAGTAGCTGCTTCGCTGGATGCAGTACTCTTGATGTCCCCAGGATTTCCCGGGTATGCTTGAAAACGGGTGCCATTTTTGTTGGTTAGTGTACGAAAGTAGATGTTGTGTATGTGCTGAGATATTCTGCAGGTGTTGTTGTTAATGTCTTGCGGAGAGACGAACATTGCAGAAGCTGGCTGGTGATGCTGATCAAGAATATGCATACATATATACTTTATGGGGTTGAATTCGTAGTCATATTAGGATGAACCAAAAATAATTTGTTTTTGTTTTATTTTTAATTTCTACTTTATTTTCATAACATATTATTTTTAGAGCCGTTTGGAGTAATCGTTATTAAGAGTCTTGGTAAGGTGTGCGCTTTAAGTCAATTGGGTTTGTCTTCTAGCTTAATGAACATAGCTTTGAGTACCGGTATTACACAGTTGAGCACAGTCCAATGTAACTTTCATACTTGTTATACCCGGTATCCATAGAGTAACTCAGAACCAACCGAAAATGTTGTAGCAGGCCAAATAATGCATTTCCTATCCCATGTCCGTCTGTCTATAAGGAACAACAGATCTCTCTCTCTCTCTTAACAAATTTAATGACAATACTCTAGTCCAGTGATCGGCGCGAGTTCTGCCGACACACTGCTGTGATACCGACACTGCAAGCCTATGCTGCGTACACAGATACACACAAATCTTACATAATATGGTATTTGTGCTCTAACCTGTTGCATGCATATAGGTTTGTTTTAAAATTTGGCAACGCCAGCTAGTGTCGTAATTACATTTATATTAATAAAATGTGGAATAAATACATTTATGCGTGTTTGCCCCAAGAGGGGGCTTCTTTTAAAAGCCAGTGTGATCCCGCTAGCCGCCACGAAATTTCCCGTTTCCTGAAGCCCAGCGATCTGGCACGTTTTCTCTCCCTCTCTCCATCTGGACTTTCAGCCCACAAGAGCTTACAATTCCGCTTCCCCAAACTACTTTTTAAGTTTAATGTATTAGTTCCAATATACCGACAACCGACGAAGGAAAATAAAATGCAACTAATTAACAATTTAATTACGCTGACTTGTCTGTTTTTGTAGGTGGGATTTTTACCTTTTTGTAAAAAATCAAGTTTGTTTTTAAATTTGGCCACGCCCACTTCCGCCCCCGAAAATTTTAAAAAACTTTATATAAGCTATAGTTTTAAATTTTTGCTTCAAGTAAATAGATAAAATAAATAAGTAGGCATGTGCGGACGTTTTCTGAAAATTTGAGTAAAATCGGATAATAAACATGGAAGTTATTAAACAATAAAGTTTGTATATGCTTCTTTTTCGCTACTGCCACAACGGTAGCAGAAAGTGTTGCGTGCTTTCGGGCGCAGTATAAATTCGTAATGCAGCTGCGGACAGCTGCAGAATTAGTCTTTTTTGAACGTTGCTCAACATGTTTTTAGTAACATTTATCTTCATTTGTCAACATTTTGTTTTCTCCAGGTCCGTGTGCTATTTAATTTCACCCACAATACTTTGGGTACCGGGTATCTCACAGTCGGTAGCTTTCTCACTTATTTTTCTTATACGTCCCTTCTAAAAATCTACATTCGAGCCGGATCTATCCTGATCCTTTTCAGCCTGCCAACCACTCAGTCATTTCCGAAGACCAAATCCAAGTGTATTATATCTGTGTGGTTCGAATCCAAAGACCAATTTCTCGTCGCGCCCCGTTCGTTGTTCAAACATACAGGAAAAGTGATTGTACAAATATACACACGCGCCCAGCCGCAGTAAAAGTTTTAAAACATTGTTCAGCCAAAAAGGCCTTTTAATTTTTTATACGCGGTACCTATAGGGTACAAGGGTATTATAAGACATTGCCAACCGAGAATGTATATAACAGGCAGAAGATGGCATCTCCGACCCCATGAAGTATATATATTCTTGATCAGCATCACCAGCAGAGTCGGTTTATCTATGCCCGTCTGTTCGTCTGTCCGTTTGCACGTCTGTCTGTCTGTCCGTCTGGCCGTCTGTCCGTGTCGGTAAACAGATCTCAGTGACTATTAAAATTAGAGCCACCAAATTTGGTGGACAGCATTTCTAATCCGTTGCAAGCTGATCAAGTTTGTTTTAAAATTTGGCCACGACCACTACCGCCTCCGAAAATCATAAAAAACGGTTTATAAGCTATAGTAGTAATATTCGATTTGACGTAAGTACATAAGCTAAATAAATTGGATAGTGCGGTCGTTTTCTGAAAGTTTAAATCGTACAATAAACTTGGGAGTTATTAGCCATTAAAGTGGGAATTTGAAGATGGGGACTACCAGACACCTAATCCTTGTTGCAAAGCTGTATATAGCTGACCGGGTCGAGGGCTCGATTCCAGGCGAAGGCGATATTTTCTTACTTCTTTTTCTTCAATATTATTTTATGTTAATACTATTATTTTTTTACCAAAAACTGAATACTGAAAACTGTTTGTGTCCTGAGAATCCAAGCTTGAGAACTCGAATTCTGCTTTGGCACGTCGCGTGTCTATTTTTAGGCAATGTTACAGTCGACAATGCTACAGTCGACTGTAGCTTTCTTACTTGTTTTTTCTCGTTCACGTACATAAATATTCACACGTCCATATACACTTAAATTTGTAGAAGTCTTAAATTTTTTATTAAAAAGTTATTATTGTGGCCGAAGCCTTAATTGTCGAGAGATTGTAAGCTTTTTAAAGAGTGAAGTTTTACAACAGCGGACTTAGAAGAGCAGACTTTGGAAGAATGGACTTTGGCTTGCTCCGCGAGTCCGACTGCATGGATTGCAGAGTAAGCAGTACTGTGGCAGTCTGCCGAAGAAGGGGGTTTTGTTTAGCCTAGTGTCGACTTTTAGAGGGGCCCATTGTTTATGTCCAGAGGCCCCTTTTTTTATGTCCAGAATCGAACCCTTGTCTCTTTGACATTTGTTTACGGTAATTAGATATGTCTGAGAACTCAATTGGAATTAGGCCTAAGCTAGTGGTCTGAGTCCAATCGTGAAGATTGTTTACAGTTCAGTGTGTAGAAATAACATATATGGAAATATGGGTGATAACACTAGTTTACAATCAAAATGCTCCAAGCCTTTTAATAACAAAGTACTTATCCAATATACATAAAAGTTAGTTCATTACCTGTAGAATAAAACATTCGCCGGCTAAATTGGTGGGCTACATCTCGAGCTATAAAATGATAAATGAAAAATGAGCAGTTTTTTTCTTTGTGTAAAACTTTAAAAAATCTTTTAAAAAAAACGAATCTATAGAAAAAAAACTTAAAGCCATTTTTGTGATCTGGGGATTCAACTCTACCGAAATTTCGCTTCAACAGGCTTAGAGCATTTATTCTACCCCTTGCAGAGGGCATTATCATTTAGCCATTACATTTTTGCAACGCAGTAAAGGAGTCATCTCAGACCCCATAAAGTATATATATTCTTGATCAGCATCACCAGCCGAGTCGATCTAGCCATGTCCGTCTGTCTGTCGGTTTTAACGCGAACTAGTCTCTCAGTTTTTGAGTAATCGGGCTGAAATTTTCAGCATAGTCTTATTTCTGTAGCACGCAGTATATATGCCGAAAACGGACAACTGTATCCTAAATTAATGTAAAAAAAATTTTAACTTCTCTGTTTTTCAACAAATTTCTATAATCTTGGAGATATAGACGTTTTTTATAGTTCTAGAATTACGGTTTTAAGTTCATTAAGATCGGACTACTATATTATATAGCTGCCATAGAAGAGATCGGTCGATTTATATGAAAATGTAAAATTCTACATGTAAAATGTACATAATTTGAAATTTTTTTTTTACATTACCAAAATGGATCGATTTTCAATGATCCAATTGGAGACTGCAAGGGTATACAAACTTCGGTTTACCGAAGTTAGCTTTCTTTCTTGTTTTATTTCTTTATTTTGTAAACGATGTAATTCATATTTTTTTTAAGAGAACCGTGTCGATTTTTTTATGAGTTTTTTGTCAGAGTCTTAATGTCTATTAGGTATTTGAAATTTCATCTTTCGATTCTAAAGTTTTATTTGTAGTTCGATTTCTACAGGGGGAGGACTTGATTTTCTGAGAATCGGACTAATTTTAAAGGCAGAATAAAGTGAACTGCTTTTCAGAAGACTAAGCATTACAAATAGAATAGAATAAAATCTCTTTGAATGTGGCATGATTTGTGTAATTCAATTTGTACTTTTCTATAAATAGTTTCCTCAGACAATAAAAATTAATCAAATAAATCTTGAATTTTCCGAAATTGTTTGTTTGAACGCTTATTTCATTTCATTTCTCCGCAAAGCGTGCAGCAATTCGGCCTGCGATGTTTTTTGTGACCTTGTTTCTATACAATAGTTTTTACTTTTCTCTGAATAAATATTATTATTATTATTATTATAACAGATAGAGTAGTTTACAAAACTAAACTAACTTAAGTAGTCTAGCGCTGGCTGCAGGGGCTATGGATATGTTGGTTTACAATGGTACTGTATCTTAATCTAATATTGAGTAATTGGATAGTTGATTATTGTGTTTGTAAGGACCTTTTCTTTTTTTTTTATTTTTTTTTGACTTGATAACGTCTTATAAATCGATAGAGCAGGCTGCACGCTCGTAAAAGCATGACTCATGCGTCGTTACCTCTGCCCATTCTCTGCCGCTACACAGACACTGCCATCGTGACGTGAGCAGCAGCAGCAGAGAAGAGAGGGAATGAGAGGCCGAGTGGTTGCTTTGCACTGCTCTGGCAACCGCAACGTCTCGCGCGAAGCCAACTTCGTTTTTCTCTTACGCACACAAATGCAAGTCACATGTCATTGTATTTGTGTGGACATCACTGATCTGAGGCTTTCAATATAAGGCTTGAAGTGCAAGCGAGAGCGCGGAACGAGCGACACAGAAGCACAATCGGCCTTTGCGTTCGGCAGCGTTCGACATCCGTCTCTCTCGTACTTGCTATACTATTGTACATTTACATGTTTTGATCGAGTATCAAGTGCAGTAAAAAGTGAACGTGGTGTCAATTTTTTATAGCAACGATAATTACAGCGATAAAGGTAATGATTCTTTCAATATTAATTATATATTCAGTGATATATTGTCGAATATTCGTGCTTTCATCATTAAAATGAATAGCATCGGTCCGCTAGTGAAGCGATTGTAGGTTATGCTATAATTGTCAAAATTAAAACAATAAGTTAACAGAACTATTTCACGTTGAGTAAAAAATCGATGGTATTACTATTCAATCGAAATAATTATCGAGCGTAGCTATGATTTAAAAAAATTAAAACATAAATATTAAATCTTCCACATATCACAACACCGTGTCTGAAATGACAGGTTGGACCAGCCATCTGTCAAAGGGAACATTTTCTCCTATATCAAACACATTGAGGCGAGCTTTTTAAAAACTAGATTTACGAAAATTTTAATGTTTCCAAATTTTAAATTTTAAATGTAAGATTTATAAACAATAGTTTAATCATTGTTTATTCTTATAATGAGTTATTTAAAATGATTACTTATTTATAACAAATTTCAATTAAATTTGCAAAAATAATTAAGTAACTAATTAAAAGAATTTAATTATATTATTAAAATATTAAAATCAAAATTAAAATTTTAACAATTGAGTAGGAATTTTTAACAATAAATTTTATTCCAGTATTTTGTTGTATTTTTATTTTTTAAATTTAAAATGAAGAATTGAATGAAAAATTTTATGAAAAATTTTTCAAGACACATTAAACTCGAAACACTCCCTTTCATTTCCTACTTTTTCTATCATCGTCCTATTCTCAACAGAATAACACAGATTGTAAGAAATTAAATATTACACATGTTTAAAAGTTGTAAAACAATTGCTCAACGCACATTTATACTTGTAAAAATTATTAAATTGTAAAAAAAAAACATTGACATAATTGTATTTATGCGTACAAATAAATCTAACTTGATCAATTTCATTGTGATTTCCAATTACCTCCTTCTCTATATACATACTAATCTATTCAACAAATTAAATTAAAATTTTCTTTTGAAAAATGCTACCATTCCATCAGTATTTTCTTAAGACGTAGTCACGTTCAACTATCGTCAGTAAACCGACTTTACAGACAACCAATTTTTTCTTAGATTTTGTGGTGTAATTCAGTTGTTTTAAGGAAAAGTAGGATTTTTTGTATGTTGTTTGGGTCAGGGTTGCTAAGGAGGTTTAGGGGGTTAGTGGTGCTAAATATGGCTTGTTTGATTTGTGGGAGGGATGGGCATGAGTTTAGCATATGACTTATTGAAATGCCACCTTGGCAAAACGGACAAATTGGTATTGAATTTCGATTTAAATAGTGTTGGTAATTTATGTTTGTGTGTCCTAGTCGAAGTCGTATTATTTTAATTTGGTCAAGCCTGGTCCAATGTTGGTGGGACTGTTTTAAGTAGTCCCAGGTGTGTGAGTTATTCGCATTAATTGATTGGTACCATTTGTGACGGTCTGCTGGGGCTGAGATAGTTCAGCGTGGGCCAGGACTCGTCCCAAGAATTTATTTGGGTCAGGTGTACTTGCTGAAAGAGATTCCGACCCGGTCCCAGATGAGAACACTAGAGAATTATTCCGTGAATGTATATCTAAGGTTGGTTTATTAACGTATAGGGTACAGAGATAAAAAATCAAGCCGGAACAGGGCGACCTGGCGCGGGGTCGTCGTCGAAGGCCGTTGCACCGGATCCCGTCGTTGCCAGTGCCGGAGTACGGGCGCTGTCGTGGCTTCGCTGCCGGAGTTGGACCTGACCCGGTGATTGTGGGCGCTTCCTGTGGGTGAGAGAGAGAGAGAGAAACGGGGTCCGCAAGTTTACCCTGAGTGTTGCCCCGAAAGTATGCTACAGAGAGCTAGCGCTGACGGTGGGTGGCCTGTCTCTACCGCGAAGGGGGTTTTGGAGGCTCTGAGGTCTACCAGTCACGAGAGGGTTTTGGAGGCTCTAAAGTCTACCAGTTGCGAGAAGCGCGGATCGGCGAGCCGAACCGGGAGTTATGACAAGGTTGTGGAGGCTCTCAAGTCTACCAATGATGAGAAGGTTGTGGAGGCTCTAAAGTCTACCAGTTATGAGAAGGTTGTGGAGGCTATAAAGTCTACCAGTTATGAGAAGAGTTTTGGAGGCTCTGAAGTCTACCAGTTTCGAGAAGGTTTTGGAGGCTCGAAAGTCTACCAGTTGCGAGAAGTGCGGATCGGCGGGCCAAACCTGCATAAAGGAGACCCGTAAGTCTTCCAAGCAAATCGGCGGGCCGATTTCTGAGCGGTGGAGACGCTGACGTCTACTCGGGGAGGTTTGGGGAAAATACTACGGGGACTAACTAACTAACTAACTACAATGTATTAATGCGGACTAGACCCGAAGATCCTGTCCCTAAGAGACTCCTGTTACTGACTCCTGGATGTGGGCTACTAAACGTAGGCTTACCTCACCCGATCGCTGTCGGTAGCTGAGTGCCTTCCCACTGGCCGTGGTCCGCTTTATATAGGAATCCGGCGAGGTCTAGTGTGACCGCCGCGCGTGCGGAATTTGCCCTTTTTGGTGTGACCAAAGCCCCTTCGGCCTAGTGTAACCCTCTGTTCTCGATCAGTGGCGCGCGCGCGTGGATATTCAAATTTGAATTTGAATGGTTGGAACCGTTTATTATTTTTCCTCAGTTTTCATTTACATGCTTTTTTTATTTATTTACGGAACTTTTATACAGTGTAGTTATGTGCGTGCCGCGATCAACTGGGTCGATGCCCGTGCTGCTTTGGCCTTCGCATGGTTTTCGCGAAACTTTTACATCGAGGTTTGTAGCTTGTCCATTTTGTCTTCTGTAATGAGATTGTATGTCTTTATGTTAGTGTCGGTGTTTACGTTCAGTGTTGCGTTAGTTTCTACTGATGGTTTAGTATCCCTAAACACACGCGTTTGGTTTTCCGTGATTTCACGACAAGAATTACTGGGGATGCAAATTTCACTACTCTCCATGGGCCATCGAATTTCGGTGCTAGTTTGGCATTGAACTTGTCTGCCGCCTTGGACAAGTAATGTGTTTTACACCAAACTAGTTGTCCGACTATTGGCTTCCACTCTATTTTCCTAAGATTGTAGTGGTGTTTTTGTTTGTCAGCTGCTATTTGCATGTGCGATGTTGCCTCCTTACGGATATTCTGTAACCTTTCCCATCTTGCCCCTATGCTTTCTGTCGGTATCGCCGAGCCGGCGGTTACCTGGTCGAAAAGCGTGTTTGGCACTCTAAGTTCTCGGCCAAACACGAGCTGTGCTGGGCTATATCTGGTAGATTCAGACGTGCTACTGTTGTTTGTTCCTTGCCCGCTACTTGGGCGTTCATGGTTTTTACCGTTCGATTGGTGCGCTCCGTCGGGTTTTCCTGGGGTATATATGGTGCCGTGAATCGTTGTTGGATTCCCCACCCTTCCATGGCTGACTTTGTCTTTCGCCCCGTGAACTGTACGCCATTATCACAGATCAGGACTTTTGGCGCTCCGACTCTGGAAATTATTCTTTCCCGGAATACTCTCAGAAATGCTTCTGCAGTTGCTTGCCTTATTGCCGCAAGTTCAACCCATTTCGAGAATTTGTCCACTATGACTACTAATGTCATATTTCCATGTTTTGTCCGGGGTAGTGGTCCGACAAAGTCCACGCACATTGTCTCCCAAGGAGCTTCCACGATTCCTGTGAGCATTTTCCCTGCCGCCTTTTGTTGCGAAACCTTCAGCATTCGCATCCCTTTACGAACTTCTTGACATCCTTCGCCATCCGTGGCCAGAAATATCGGGTTTTGATACTCCTCGTGGTTTTGAAGATACCCAAATGCCCTGCCGTCGCCTTGCAATGATTTTCTTCTAACACCTTCTGGACTTCCTCCTCCGTAAGGCACAATTTCCATGGTTGCGGATCTCGCTTGTGCTCACTCCACTTGTACAATCGGTCCCCTTCAATTCAGAACTTTTCGTCGTTTGCGTTCTCCTTGGTCTTTTTGAACTGCTCCTGCAGCCAGTTTGATTTGCTTACCATCGCTTTGAGTTCGGCTTGTGGTGCTCTTGACAGTGCGTCTGCGACTGCATTTAGCTTACCCTTTCTGTACCGTACTTCGAACTGAAATGGTTGTAAGCCCAGAGCCCATCTGGCTACTCGTCCTGACGGACTTTCGATCGAGTTTAACCACTTGAGCGCCATATGGTCCGTGATTACTATAAATTAGTAGCCCTCCAAATACATTTTGTACTTGTTTATGCCCCAATATATAGCCAGGCATTCTTTTTCGGTCGCGCTGTACTTACGTTCCGTGGTGTTCAATTTCCGGCTTGCGTAGGATATTACTTGCTCGCCCTTCTCACCATCCTGTGTAAGTACCGCGCCTATGCCCACGTCACTTGCGTCTGCCTGTAGTTTGAACTGCTTCGTGAAGTCGGGATATGCAAGAACCGGTGCTTGCGTAAGGCTATCCTTTAGTCGGTCGAATGCTTGCTGGTGATTCATGTTCCATTCGAACTTTGCCCTTTCTTCATTAAATTTTGCAGTGCTCCGGCTTGTTCCGAGAAATTTGGAATGAATCTTCTGTACCATGATGCCATCACCAAAAAACTGTGCACTTCTTTAGTAGTTTTTGGTGTTGGCAGGCAGACACTTGTCGGGGTTGATTCTCAGGTTCTCCTTCTGTAGTCTCCTAAACACTTCCTGCAGTTTTTCTAAGTGTTCCTGTTTGCTCCGACCTATGACCACGATGTCATCGAGGTAAGCGAACGCGAACGGTTCCATTTCCGGCCCTATTACCGTGTCCAATGCTCTCTGGAATGTCGCTGGTGCCGTTGTTAATCCGAAGGGCATGACTTTTCATTGGAATAATCCCCTACCGGGTACCGTGAAAGCTGTGTATTGTCGGCTATTGCTCTCCATCGGAATCTGCCAGTATCCAGATTTTAGATCTATCGTGCTGATGTATTTCGCCTCCCGGAGGTGGTCCAGGATGAAGTTCATTCTTAGAACCGGGTAGGCATCTTTTTCCGTCTTCTCGTTTAGCAACCGATAGTCTATACACATTCTCCATTCGTTGTTCTTCTTACTCACAAGTACTACCGGTGCACTATATGGGCTGCGTGATGGTTCTATCATTCCCAGCGTTAGCTGCGCGTCCACCTGTTCATTAATGATTGCCTGTTGCTTTGGGTTCCGCGGATAATACCGTTGCTTTATTGGCCTATCATCCTTTAGGTAAAACTTGTGTGTCATGATGTTACTACTACCCTTCATTCCCTCGAATACTTGCTTTTGTTCGTCCAGAAATCTTTGTATATCTTCATCCGGTAGTTCCTTCGTCTCGTGCTCGTTCCTTGTGGCTGGTATTTCCTGGTCTTCCTCGCCGTCCCCTTCGATCGTGGTTTTGATTTCCGGTCCAGTTCGCCGCACCTTAGCCAGCTGTGTGCCTTGGCTAAAGAGTCCATCCCTAGGAATATTTCTCCCGCTACTTGGTTTAGTATCATGAATGATATGGGGAATGTTTTCTCTAATAATGTGATCTTTGCCGTAAACTGACCCACTGCTCCTTGCGTAGCTTCGTTGGCTAGTGAAATCTCCGCCTTTGATCCACTCCATTTGCCTTGGGCTCGTACGTCGCGATACCGGTTTATTCTTATTGCGCTTCGTGTTGCTCCGGTATCTACCATTCCTCTTGCCCACCGTTTTCCAATTCTTATCTTGGCCAATATTTGGAATCCGTCACAACTTAGCCGCTCGTGGCCTGCTGGATTTTTTTGTCTGGCCTGAGCCGCCAGCTTTATCTGCTCAGGCCCCCGGCGTTTCCCGTCGTGGCTCTGCAGCATTCTGTCTTTCTAGTGCCGTTTTTGCCGCATACCCAGCAGAATAGCCTTGGTGGATTGCTACATGTGCGCGCTGCATGGCCTGTTCCGCCACACCGCATGCAGATTTCCGGACTCAGTCTCGGTTGCATCGGCTGCGTTGCTTGTGTCAAGCTTTGCGCTGCCTCGATGTCCTCTACTTCTTCTGCGAGATTGAGGAACTCTGTTAAAGTTTTGAATGCCGATCGTCGTGCATATAGTTTTATCTTGCTTCTGCAATTTCTATATATTCGGTCGAGTTTTTCCTCTTCTGTGAGTTTTGTAAATCTCATTAGTTTCCGCAGCCCCTTTGCGAACTCTCTTACCGGTTCAGATTCTCACTGCCTCAGTTGCGTTATCTGAGTTTCGAGTTTTTCTTTATATCTTGGCGGTAAGAAGTATTTTACGCAATTCCGCTGTCAACTGTGCCCAACTTCTGATTTTAGTTGGTGTGGTGTTCCACCAGTCACTCGCAATTCCTTCTTATATGAATGGCATCGTCTGGACCAACTGGTCCTCTTGAATGCCGTATCCTTCTGTCATTGTTCCATTTTACTCAGGAACTCCAAGGGATTTGTCGTTCCTTGATATCGTATTCCCCAGCTCCGTACTCGGTGCACGATGTCCACTTCCACGCTTTTTTCCATCCTGGCCTCCTTTTTACTGTCCAGCAGTGTATAATGTTTTCCTTTTGTTTGATTGCAAATTTAGATTTAAGATGTCTTTTCATGTCTACATTATTTATGTTTGGGGTGAGGATAAGTGGCATATTGCTTGCTGACTTGGCGGCTTGATCGGCTAGATCGTTTCCTTTTATTCCTTCATTATTTTGATTTTAGGGGCATGTTGGGTTAAAAGTTATCTGATTCTGTTTGGGTAAAAGCTATTGTTATTTGAATTCTGTATTGAACAGATAATGAATTTACCTTTTCGGTTTTTAATAATTTCGATTGCTTCTAGGATGGCGATTGTTTTAGAGGTGAGGACGGAGTAGGGTGTAGGTGGGGCAGTAATGCCATATTTTAAGATGTTTGTTTCTGTTGTAATGGCATATGTTATTGTGCAGTTCATTTTTGAACAGTCGGTGAATATGAGATTATGTGGCTTAAGTTTATTCTTTGTGTGTTCGAACAGTTTTCGGTATGTTTCTGGGGATGTCTCATGTTTCTTGTAGGCTCGGAGCGATGTGTCTATTAGATTGGGGAGTGCCCTGGAAGGTTTGTATTTATGGAGTTTTATTGGTTTGTAAGGTAGATTATTGGATGTAAGGTAGATTAAGTAGATTAAGTAGATTAGAGGCTTAGTTTGATTGTCTGGTCTATTATTGGTGACGTTTTCCTTTTGGCTTTTTTATACTTGACAAACTTGTGAATTGGTGTGTTTTTGGAAAATATTAAGTTTGAGATAGTTTTGCAGTTTGAAGGTCTCGTCTCATTTCTAGTGGATGAATATTTGGTTCGTAGAGTAAGTTATTTATTGGAGTAGAGCGATAGGCTCCGAGGGCTAGATGGATTGCAGCGTTGAACGGATTTTTTAATTTGTTTAAAATACTTTTGGGAGAGTGTCCGTATAGAAACAGACCGTACTCTAATTTGGCTATGATCGTTGCCTTCGCGACATTGAGTAGTGTGTACGTGGTGCAATTGATTTTAAGACTAGATAAGCATTTTATTATGTTTAGTTTACTATGGAGAAGTTTACTATGGAGAAGTTTACTATGGCAGAAGTGTATTTATGTGTGTGCTCTATTTATATTTATTGTTTATTGTTATTCCTAGAATTTTTAATGAGATAGCAGTAGGAATTTGTATGTTGTTGCAGCTTATCTTGCAAGCGCAATTGTGTTTTTTTTGCATATGTGGGGGTGTTGGCATTTAGATAGGGATAGCGATGCCCCTGAGTAGGAGCCCCAATTCCCAATATTGTTAAAGAGGTTGTCTAGGTTGAAGTTTGTATTTATGTTTTCATTGAAGTTTATTATCAGAAAGAAGTCGTCGGCGTATGCATTAAATTTGATTTCTTTATTTAAGGATATGATGTCTAATAGTTTATTGAAGGCAATATGGAATAGTATTACGGATATGGGCGAACCTTGGGGAATTCCGTTGAATAAGGGTAATGAGTTCGATGTATGCGGACCGACGCGGACGATTATTTTTCTGTTAGCCAAGAAGTTTTTAATGTAGTTGATTATTTTTTTTGGCCTATTTTCCATTCCTGCAGTTGATCTATTATGGAGTGTACACCTACTCTATCAAAGGCTCATGAGAAATCAAGGGTTACGAGGGAGGTGTGCATTTTTGGCTTCGTTATGAGATAGTCTACGTAAAGTAGATAGTCAGAAGTCGATTTGCCTTTTTTAAATGCGAATTGGTTTTCGTTCAGTAGGTTATTATGTGTCACGAACCACCAGAGTCATTTGGCCATAATTTTATCTAGTGTTTTTGCTATACAGCAATTGAGCGAAATGGGTCAGTAGGAGGTGGTTTTAGTTTTATCTGTGTTCGGCTTGAGGACTGGAATGATTAGACTTGTTTTGTAAGCTTGTGGTAAGTGCTTGTTAAATATTTCATTGAAAAGTTTTGTTATTATATTTTTTGTTGTAGTGAAGCTATCTTTAATCATTTGATATGATATTCTGTTTAGTCCAGGGGCAGATCCTTTTAATCTTTGTAGGGCTGAGGTAAGTTCTGTTTTTTCTATGGTTTGGGCTATTGCAGAGGGGGTATAGTTTTGAAAGTTGCTTTTGTGGTTTTGGAACTCCTCTGAAAAGTTCCAGTTGCCGGAGAGGTCTGTGAAGTGTCGTGCAAATATGTTAGCAATTTCGTTGCTAGCTAATCTTATCTCATTGTTTTGTAGGCTTGTGATCGCATGAATTTGCTTTACTGGGTTAAGTCCACAAAAGCGTCTTAAATTGGACCAAATTTTTGATGAGGGGGTAGCGGGTTGGATGGTGGAGGTGAAAGAACTGGAAGCTTCTTTTTTACTTTTTTTAAGTTCGAACCTAAATTTGGCATTTTTGCGCCTATAGTCTATAACATATTCTACTGTAATTATTCGGTTTAATTTTTTTCAGGCAAGTTTTTTTTGTTTTCGTAGTTGGTCGAGGTGTTTGTTCCACCATGAAACCCTGTATGGATGAGTATTTGGTAAAGTAATTTGAGCTGCTTTTTATACCCTTGCAGAGGGTATTATAATTTTGCCATGATATTTGCAACGCAGTGAAGGAGGCATCTCCGACCCCATAAACTATATATATTCTTGATCAGCATCACCAGCCGAGTCAGATCTAGTCATGTCCGTCTGTCTGTCTGTCTGTCCGTCTGTCTGTCTGTCCGTCTGTCTGTCCGTCTGTCTGTCTGTCGGTTTCTACGCGAACTAGTCTCTCAGTTTTTGAGCTATCGCGATAGCTAAATGTTGAAAACTTGATTACGAGAATTCTCGCATTGATTATGGGTACCTGATAAAATTATTAAATAATAAAACGACAAAAAATTCTAAAACATAAAACACAAAATAAATATCGCAAAAACAACAATAAACTACAACAGCAACAAAAATATAACAGACACAGAACGAAACAAGTAAGAAAGCTACAGTCGAGAGTGCTCGACTGTGAGATACCCGGTACCCAAATTTTTAACGGTTTAAATACTTCTTAATTAAAAATTAAATCGCCGCTCGAATTAGCTCCCGACTAAATAAATTATTTGTCATATATTAAATCGGGACCCAGGGAGGCCATTGAAAATAAATGGGTAAACCATTTATTCATTTATTACAATTACATTCTATTCCAAGAAACAAATCGCCTTCTTATTGAAAAGTGTGGAAGCTATTAGAAGTAACAATCGCTGTCCATAACGCAACAAAGAGCATAGCCCAGACGTCTAAGCGGTGGGCAAGCGATTTTTATGCAAGAAAGTTCTGAGTTCTAAACCCGCCCATGCCAAAGAATTTATTTACATTTTTATTTCAGATTCCTATTCATTTTTTCGGCAAAGTTGGGTTATAAAAGTAAGTTTTGTTATTTTTTATCATTTCTTGGTCACGCTCGTTCTTTTCTGTAGCTTGGCAAAATTTTTTTGGTCAGCAGTCGATCTTTTTTCTCTTTCACACATACTTGTTTTGTGCATCTCTATTACAATAAACTAACCGGCTTCTGATTGAAAAAGTGTGAAGGCTATTAGAAGTAACAATCGCTGTATTTTCCTGAAGATGGTGAATGGCCGAGGCGTCTAAGCGATGGCCATTCATTTTCTATGCAAGAAAGTTCTGAGTTCTAGTCCCGCTCATGCCAAAAAAAATTTTTTACATTTTAATTTCCCATTCTTATTTATTTTTTCTCCTCTTTATTTAAATAATACATTTTATATCAGTTTGGCAAAGTTCGGTTATGAAATTGAATTTTGTTATTTTTTGTCATTTCTTGGTCACGCTCGTTCTTTTCTGTAGTCTTGCGCAATTTTTTTGGTAAACAGTCAATCTCTTTTCTCTTTCACACACACTTTTCTATGACAATAAAAAGCATTTTTTCATTAAAAAAATGTAGAAGCTATTGGATGTTAACAATCGTTGGCAAATTTATTTCAGTTCTGCCAAAATTAGGTTAACAGTTGTTGAAGCATACTTAGTATGAAAATGGCGCTTCATATGAAATAAAGGTAGTGGCCCAGTTGTCTAAGCAGCCGATGCATTTACGTTTTGCAAAATTGGCCCGAGCTCAATCCCACAAAAAACCAAAATATTTTCTTTTTTGTATATTTATTCTAAAATTTTTTTCTAGTTCTTCTCCGGGTATAATAACAAAGGAAAAAGGAAAAAATGCAAAAAAAAACAGAAAAAAAAGTATTGGCGCGGTCGGGGCTCGAACCTACGACCTAGACGGCTACAGGCTGCGCAACTTGCAATAGCAGCGCCTTAGGGGGGTGTTTTAAAATTCTATCCTTATTGCTAATATCTCCCATGTTTATCATCCGATTTTACTGAAATTTTCAGAAAACGTCCGCTCAAACCTATTTATTTATTGTATCTATTAACTTTAACCCGAAAATAACTATTATAGCTTATTTTAAGTCTTTTATAATTTTTGAGGGCGGAAGTGGGCGTGGCCAAATTTTAAAACAAACTTGATCTGCGTGCAACAGATTCCAATGTTGTCACCAAATTTGGTAACTCTAGCTCTTATAGTCTCTGAGATCTGTTGTTTCACACGGACGGACAGACGGACGGACGGACAGACGGACATGGCTAAATCGACTCGGCTGGTGACGCTGATCAAGAATATATATACTTTATAGGGTCGGAGATTTCTCCTTCTGCCTGTTACATACATTCTCGGTTGGCACTAACTTATAATACCCTTGTACTCTATGGGTACCGGGTATGAAAACAGCGTCCCTCCTAGGTAGAGCTGCTGGAAAATAAATGAGGTTAGGTTGCATTTTGCAATGGCAAATGTGCAGACGCAGGCTGTCGCAGCTGAAGTAAACATTTTTATAATCTAGAAATATAAATAAATAATAGAATGTGTACTTCATTGGTGGAAAACACTTTAAACTTTACCTAAACTTAGTAATGGACAACAAATACAAGCTAAACAGGTGAGAAAGCTACAGTCGAGTGACCGACTGTGAGATACCCGGTACCCAAAGTATTGCCCATGAAATTAAATAGCACACGGACATGGAAAAAACAAAAAGTTGACAAATAAAGTCAAATGTTACTAAAAACATGTTGGAGCAACGTTCAAAAAAGACTAATTCTGCAGCTGTACGCACCTGTATTACGAATTAATACTGCGCTCGAAAGCACGCAACACTTTTTTTCGCTACTGCCACCCAAAAGCTAAGTGCTCAGACACGCGAAATTATTCCTAAGCAGTGCGCTCTCTCTCTCTCTTTCTCTCAGAAACTTTATTGTTTAATAACTTTTATGTTTATCATCCGATTTTACTTAGATTTTCAGAACACGACCAAGATTGCCTTCTTATTACGTCTATCTATTTACTTTACGCCGAAAATCACGGATATGGTTAAATACCGTTTTTTTATGATTTTTGGGGGCGGAAGTGGGCGTGGCCAAATTTTAAAACAAACTTGATCTGCGTGCAACAGATTTCAATGTTGTCACCAAATTTGGTAACTCTAGCTCTTATAGCAATATTCATTTGAGTTGTATTTGTTTTACGGGTGTTTTATATTTAATTTGCCTATTTTAAATTCGGGTTGTTGAACTTCACTGCTGACAAATTGCAAATAACCAAATACGTTCTCGCTCTTTTCGTTCTATTTTTAGAGTGTCCCGTTAGAAATGCCAAACAAACGGTATTGTATTCTTAAGTTTGGACAATCAGCTGTTCGAAAAAGTTGTTTTCGTTGGAATAGCTCAAAATAAATTTTTTGATTTATGGCCTATGGCAGCGACCACTGTGTATCGGGCTGAAATTTTCAGCATAGTCTTATTTCTTTAGCACGCAGTACATATGTCGGAACGGTAAACCGAAGTTTTACATTGTAGAATTTTACATTTTCATGTACATCGATCGATCCCTTCTATAGCAGCTATATGATATAGTTGTCCGATCTTAATGAAATTAAAACCCTAAGTCTATAACCGTAAAAAACTGCTACATCTTGAAATTGATTGATATTCGTTAAAAAACAAAAAAGTTAAAATTTTTTTTACATTAATATCGCCATCATTCCGTTCCGACACATATACTGCGTTCTAAAGAAATAAGACTATGCTGAAAGTTTCAGCCCGATAGCTCAAAAACTGAGAGACTAGTTCGCGTAGAAACCGACAGACGGACAGACAGACAGACGGACAGACAGACGGACATGGCTAGATCGACTCGGCTGGTGATGCTGATCAAGAATATATATACTTTATGGGGTCGGAGATGCCTTCTTCACTGCGTTGCAAATATCAGGGCAAAATTATAATACCCTCTGCATGGGTATAAAAAGGGTATGTTGAATATTTGTGTATAAGTTGTTGGAAATATGGTCGTGATAATAAGAAAATGGTCACTACCATGAAGGTTGTTTAGTATTTCCCACTTAGTGTGAGGGGCCAAGAATGAAGAGCAGAGTGTGAGGTCGATGTGTGTGTAAGTATTGTGTGTTGAGATTTGTCGTTTAGTAGAATAAGGTGCGCATTGTCAATAAATCTTTGAGTTATTTTTCCTCGTGTGTTGGTGAGCCCCAGGACGGATGCTATCCATTGAAGTCTCACATAATTAGTGAGGGTGCTTGTTGTGTATTAAATGTGTTTTGAAGTGTCTGGTTAGTAATGTTTTTGGTGGGAGACATGTATATTGAAAATATGTTTAATTTTAGTTTAGATTGTATATTTATGGCTATTGCTTCTAGATTGTTTGTGATGTTAGGGATAGTGTATTGAATTGACTTATGAACTAATAGTGCTACGCCGCCAAATCTGTTGGTGGCTATGTTTGTTAATAGTTTGTAGTTTGTTGGGGTTGTTATGTTATTAATATATTGTATGTGGGTTTCTTGGAGGGAAATTATCTGCGGTGTATATTTTTTGATTATAATATGGAGTTGGCTATAGTTATTTACATATCCTTTTAAGATCCATTGAATTACAGCTAACGACATTTTAGAGAAAATTAAAGCTTGTATCTTAACTTTATTGGTAGTGTTAACGGTTTAAGTTTAAGTCTTACTTAGGGCTAAGGGTTCAATTCGCTGTCGCTGTTGTTAGTGTGTTTGTTTTTGTTTAGAGCTTTGGCCTTTGTCTTGGATGCTTTAGGATTCGTAGACAGGGTATTAGACTTATCTTAAGGAAAGATTTTTATCTTTAGATCTTCTGTAAGTTGTGACGAGTATGGTGTGGCTAGTTTTCTGGTATGTATAATGCAGTCAGTATCCATGTCTTCTAGTTTGTCGTAATCGTGATGGTGATGGTAATGAAGAATTTGGCTTAATGGTAAAGTTGTTTTGGCTGGTCCGGTGGATGTTGCCTTCGGTGAAGCGATATGTGTTCCTGATGTGGGAGTGGTGTGCGAATTTTGTGTTGTGGCTGGATTATGTCTGTGTGTGTATTTATATTAGTATTCGGTGATTGAGGGCTTGTTGTCATCTGGGTTGTGGCGTTTGTAAGTGTTTTGGCATAGGTGTTCCTCAAATGAAATCCGTGTCGTTCGAAATATATACGTTGGGCGGTCTTATGATCAACGTTTTGTGTGGTTTTAATGGGTGTTAATGCTTGGCTTTTTATGAAAGATGGGCATTGCCGTCGATTGGGCTGTGCTGATGGTCAAGTTCTAGGTTGTTTTTGCAGCTTAAGCATTTTTTTTTCGTTTTTGCATGTTTCTCAGTTGTTTGTGTATTTTATTTCTGAACAATTAGTAAAAGTTTCGGAGCTTTTGCATGTTGGTGCTGGGTGACCAAAGCGGAGGCATTTTCTGCATCGGAGTGGAAGTGGGATATACTCACGTACACGAACTGTTTCGTAACCGATTCGTAATATTTCTGGGAGTTTGTGCAATTCAAATGTTATAATATTCAAGCCTGTTTTAATTAAAGTGGGGTTGTTGCTATCAGAGTTAGTGTTGGTTTTGTCGTTTCATTATTTTTTTCACTTCGGTTACTTTTTGTGGTTTTAACTCTTGTAGAATTGTGTCTTCGTCGATATATCTAAGGTCGTTGCAATAAATAACTCCCTTATATAAGTTTAATGTTTTATGTTCACTTGTTGTTACTTCGATTTCTGCAATTGTTGTAAGTTTAAGGGGCTTTCTGACTTGCAATTCAATTTTAGTTTTTATCCCTCAACTTCTCTTCCACAGGCAAAGTCCACGAATTTTTTAATAATGAATGGTGATAGTTCTTTAAGCGAGCCGTTGTCCTTCCTTTTAACAACAATAAATTTTGGTTCGCCTAATGGGGAATGGTATGATTTTGAGGTAGTTTTGTAAATGTCTGGTGGGTCTGTCATGATTGCTGGTAAAGGGCTTGAGCGCGGATTAGAGGTTTTCGTGTGTTTGGTGTTGTTGTGTTTTTTATTTCCTCCTTGTGGTTGATATTTGTTTGTGAAAGGTTTGCGCGAAGCTAGGCTTTACACTATTGTGGCACGATTTATCTCTTCGGAGGTTGTAGTTGTACTTATAATAAACAATTAGTTTTGAAATATCTTTTACTTTTTGTCTGAAAAACTGTTTTCTGAAAAATTGCAGTTTGTGTAAGTAAATTTTTAACCTTGAGAAGTAACCAAGACATTAGAAATCGCAATGAGAATAATCGTCTTCGCATAGCAAGTAGGGTTGTTGAATATATACCAAAATATTGATATTTTTTCATACCCTTGCAGAGGGTATTATAATTTTGTTTTTAGAAGTTTCCAACGCAGTGAAGAAAGCATCTCCGACCCCATGAAGTGTATATATTCTTAATAACCTTCACCAGCCGAGTCGATCTAGCCATGTCTGTCTGTCAGTCTGTCCGTTGATACGCAAACTGGTCTCTCAGTTTCTGAGCTATCCAAATGAAACTTTGCAGATAGTCTTCTTTCTATTGCAGTTAGTATATATGTGGGAATAACCGGAATCGGACCACTATACCTTATAGCTGCCATAGGAATGCTCTGAAAATGAATGGAAACAAATTATAACTTCCCTTTTTTTTAACGCATTTTTATATATCTCGAGATATTGCAGTTTTTCACGGTTTAAGAATTACTGTTTTAATTTCATTAAGATCGGCCAACTATATCATATAGCTACCATACAAACGTTCGGTTGATTTATATGAAAATGTATTGTATGTGACTGCGGGCAGTCACAGAGGAGGTGTTGGACGCTGTTTATTTTTTTATTCATTCCCGCAGGTGCGACAGAAGTCTTGGTGGGTTCCACCTTTCCGTTGTGCCATGCGGTCAATGTAGCAGTGTCCCGTTAAAACTCCTATCAGCATCCTATTCGGGTTCTTCGTGAATTGTAGGAGAACGAAAGTGGGCTGCGCGCATCCAATTGCTGCTTTTTAATATTCCCACTCAGCCGGACTTAGCGAACTCATCAGCCGCCTCGTTACCTGGCACCCGCATGTGTCCTGGTACCCAGACAAGTCTGATGAAATAGGGTTGACAACGGTCAATAACTTTGTCTCGGATTATTTAGCTCTTTAATGTATTCGATGCGAGTGCTTTTATAGCTCATTAGCTATGATCGTAGATTGATACGTTACTCGGCTTGTTACCCCGGGTATGTATCAGTTTTCGCCTGCCAGACAGCGTAGATCTCCGCTTGGAACACACTGCTCCAGCCGGCAAGACGGTATGAGAGTAGAACCCCGATCCGGTTCCTTATTTCGTCTTCGATCCGTCCGCGTAGATTGATAACTCGTTCTGCCTCAAGGGAGGTTGTTTAGATGGGAACCCGCCTTTCACCAAACCAGAGTCCCCAAGGTTAGTTTTGGTCTGACGGCAGCTGTGTAAAATTAATTATTGACATACGGTTGCAGTCCCCATCCTTTACCAAACGTCGTTGTGCATACAAAGGAGTGTTCCAACACTTTGAAGTGTAAAGTTCGGCTTCTTGTATCTTCGGGTGAACAAAACTAGCTCGGTCTTTTATGAGTTGGCCCCCAGACCGATCAGCTCTGCTCATCGTTGAGTTTGGCCCATTGCGCTGTCCAAGAGTTCACTGATTGTTTGGAGAAATCTGTTATTTATCATTAGAACAAGGTCGTCCGCACAGGCAGTCACTCTGCAACCTTTATTTTCCAATTATAAGAGATGGTCGAAATGATTCCACATTAGGGGGATATGACTCTCCCCTGCGGGGTGGTCGGCCATCGACTGATGTCAGCCTATGGGACGAGTGCCGTCGTTATAGACTCGATTCTGACATCGTTGAAGGCACCATTTACGTCAAGAAATGCCACCAACGTAAACTATTTTATCTGCACTGTGTTTTCAATTGTGCTGACTTCCTCGTGCAGTGCAGTCTCAACTGATCTACCCTTAAGGTAGGCGTGTTAAGTCCTGCTAAAGGTGTGAGGAGGTAGCTTTCTTCTAAGGTACGTGTCCAAGAGTCGCTTCAGCGTTTTCAATAAGAACTGTGAAATGGGCTACTAATGGGCCTATAGTCTTCTAGCGAGCAGTGGTTTATCTTTCTAGCCTTGGGAATGAATGCTTCTCTCACTTCTCTCCAGGTTTTTAGGATGTATTCCGTGAGAAGACATCCCCTGAAGATCTCTAGAAGCCATTGCGACAGGTGTTCGCACACCGTTTGCTACATGGCAGGTCTGATGTCAAAAATCTTTTTTTTTTTCAGAGTCTTCTCGTTTTCTTTCGTATCTGACTGAGGTCCGATGACCACCAATTATTGCAGAACGACTTGGGAGGACGGCTGAAAGGACACAATGTGATGAAGGTATTGCGTAGGGCGTCTACGATGGTTGAGTCGATTTCTCCAGTTTGTCCGGTTTGTCAAACCTACTTCCTATGTGGCTTGAGAGGGACTCCTTGACAAGTTGTGAAAAATTGACCCAGATTGTTCTTTTCGGGTTCCTGAAGGGCATTTTACCCTCTTGGGACCATCCTTTAATGATCCAAAAAGAAGTATTTCGTGGATACGTGCCCTTCTACTACCAAAGAGTATATTCTGTTGGACGTTGATGCACTACGGTCAGTACACTCAAGTGGCCATTCGAAATCAAGCACGAGCTTGTTAGGGTTAGGTGTTAATAAGCGCCAAAGAAAAGTATAGGTAAAAGAATGCGATGAATAAGGACTACTATTGGGCAGCTCGTTTGCTATCTTGCATGTGTACAGGTAGGATCTTGTGTTTCTTGTGACATCGTTCTACGGTTTGCTAAGGAAGGTAGATTAATAAGGAGAAGTCTACTAGAATAAGAGGGCAACCAAAGATTTGCATCCCAGTTTAAGGCACGAACAGCGAAAGTAAAAAGTTCGTTTGAACTGACTCAATGCGCTAACGAAATGTATAAATTCTTCGTGACGTAGGGGTCATTGAATTCCTTCGACCACGGTGTAATAAATCCAAGCAAACCCCTGGCTTTGTTCACAAATGCACGAAATATGATAAATAAACTCCAGTTTAGAATCTAGGCGAATACACGAATCGTCTGCTAGAGTGATTCTTTTCAAAGAGCAGCAGTTCAGAGTATAAGTCGCAAGCATGGGAGAGACACGAGAGAATGTCATCAGCTTGCATTTGGAGCCATTTATTTTTAATAAGTTTGCAGTGCACCATTTTAAAAAGTTATTAAGATCTCTTTGTAAATCCGACTGTATTGCACGCAAAGTTTAACGTCGTCAGCGGAGTCAAAACTTTGGGCAAGTCGTTAATAAATAATGTAAAAAGTAAGGGACCCAGGTGGCTCCCTTTCGGGACACTAGAGGTCACCCGGAGAACGTTCGACAAGATGTTTTTAAAGGGAACCTTCTGCGTCCTGATATTCAGATATTTTGAGATCCACTTAAGGAGATCGACAGGAAAACCCATTAAGTCGAGTTTCCTAACTGAAATCAGTACAGATCACATCTGTCTGCAAATTTTGTGGACAGCCCCTTATAATGAAAGAAGTGAGCTCTAGAAGGTTAGTAGTCGTCGATCTTCGTTTAATAAATCCATGTTGGCATCGAGATATTACTGATCTACACAGGTGCTGCAAATGGGGAGTAATTACGTTTTCGAAAGGTTTTGAGATGGCTGACAACTTAGATATTCCTATATAGTTGTTAGCATCCAATTAGGTACCGTTTTTGTGGAGAGGAATGTCGAATGATTCCTCCCAATTAAGGGGAATTTGGGAAGTTCTTAAGGATAAGGTAAAAAATTTTAGATGGGGACTGCACTGGTCCTCGGCACATTACCTAAGCACACAGCCTGGTATTCCATCGGGACCTGGCGAATAAACCGGCTTGACACGTTAAAAATCCAAAAGAAGGGAGCTTTCGTTTAGGCTAGGACTAAAGATTAGGTTTTATTTGTGCATCTTATAAGAATAGGTCTGGTTTGAATCGGATGACGGAGAAAAGGTAGTTTGTAAAAACTGAGCAAAAAGACCGGCGATTGCCTGATCATTGTTTGCTGTCGTACTTTCAAATGAAAGCGAGGAAGGATGTGTAATACGCTTACGTTTAGTGTTGACAAAATTATAAAACTGTTTTGGGTCCTGTGCGAACTGAACCCTACAACGAGTCAAATAGTTTTTATAACCCTGCGCGGTGTACTTAGACCGAGCCGCTTAATAGCGAGAATGGACAACTTGAGAACCGTTATTTTTAAATTTAGAATAAAGATTGGACTTAATGTTTTTGAGGCGAGTCAACTCTTTACTAAACCAGGGAGGCTTATTTGAGATTGACGGATAGTATAACGGAACACATGCGGTAAAAAAAGAGTTGATGGCATTGTAAAAAATATCCATGGCACCTACGATGTCAGTGCACATGTAGAGATCGGACCAATTAAAGTCAGATATGAAATTATTCAGCCGTCAAAAATCCGCCGTGCGAAAGCAGTAGACTTTCTTTTCTGGCCGATCAGACTTATTCTCCATAGTAGTCCCAATATCGATAGTCGCATCGAAAGTAGAATGATATGGATCTTCAGGTTGCGTCAAGGGCGGGACCCTAACCAAACAGAGACTTGTCTGATCTGAGACAAAACCAGGACCGATAAAGCGATCCAAGGAAAGTCGTACATGGTTGACTTGAGGCAGCGAAATGTCAAACAAGCCATCAATAAAATCGTGATGTATTGTAGTAAAAAGGGTATTTGAGGATTGTTGGCCAAATAGGAATGTTGAAATCACCTATAATTACTAAATAATCCCTATTCGAAAGTCTATTGGAGACCGCCTGAATAGCGGAAGGTGGTTCCAATAAAAAGGAAGTTCCAACAAGGGGGGAATGTAGGAACATATATTAAAATTAAAACTAGTATTAAGTGATAGCTTCACACAATGGAATTCAGCATCGTTGCATTCCTTGAAAGAAAATTTATCAGACGGGAGGTTGGAGCCAACCGCAATGAGGACAACGCACCCTCGTCTGGAAGGCCAATCAAGCGCAGACCTTGTGTTAACAGCTGGAAAAACTTCGGAGCTTGGAATCTTCGGCTTTAACCAGGTTTATGTGAGCAATGGGTTGCAAGCGAAAAACTATCAGGACACAACTTAGAAAGTTTACTACGTAAGCCTCTTGCATTCTGATAGGAAAGAAGGGGAGAACTGGTCTTTTGGAGCGGGCGACGTAGATGGCACAACGGATTTTGTCCGGCCTGGATAAACTAACTCCTACAGGCCGTTTTTTCTTTTTCTAAGCTCGTAATCTTTAACAACAATGTGCTTCGGGCAGAAGTTCTCAGAGAACATTGTCTTAAAAAACCCGTCAGGAACATTTATTTTGAAAAATGAAATATCAATAGCATAGGAAAATTAAAATTGTTCCACTTTAATCTTAGATTTTTGGCTTGAATGCGACCTAGAATATAGGTACTGTTCGCTTATTGCGAAGGAGATAAAAAAAGCAACTTAGTGTACTCCGAATTTACCCAAGTGATAATTAATAAAAGTACGTCCGTTCAATTCTAGCGATTTATTCCAAGTGATCTGCTGGCGGACTCGCCGCAGCGGCTAGTTTCTAGGCGAATTTCGACGCGAATGTCGAAGCGAAGGTTGAAGCGAATGTTAAAGCGAATTTTCAGTTTACAATGTTGGAAAACATGTACATTTCAAACTAGCCGTTAAATGCCGCCCGTTGGGGGAAGTTTGATTTGCGATATTAGCAGGCTGTGCCCCGTCTCACAGCTATCTGTGGTAGGACATGTAACGGCTGTACAATTGCGATTCTTAATTTATACATTAGTTTAGAAAATTAAATGAAATGACTATACATCGCCCGCGTTGAAGAGATGCAGGTCTTCAATCTAATGGTAATGGTGCAAGATGGTGAATCGCTCGCTTGTAGATTCCCGATCTGGTCTTCACAATTGCAACTCGAACCTTGCCATCTGGACCCAAGATCACCTCCGTGACGATGCCGAGCAGCCAATGTTGTGGCGGCAAGTTATCCTCTCTGATGACTACGACAGTTCCGATTGTGAGATTTGCGAAATCCTTTGTCCATTTGGCTCGTTGTTGCAAGCTCGACAGATATTCTCGAGATCAATCCCGCCAGAAACGCTGCTTTATTGCTGATACTAGTTGCCACCGCTGGAGATGGCCCAGGTTGTCTTTCGCAGATGAAGGCAGACTAACTGGTGGCAATGCAGCGAGTGGTGCCAACGAGAAAGTGGGCGGGCGTGATTGCTTCGCCATCGTTAGGGTTTTGTTGCTATCGGCTACTAGTGGACGCGAGTTTAGAACCGCTTCCACTTCTACAAGTACCGTCTGAACTTCGTCCTCTTTTAGCAAGGCGTTTCCGACGGCTTTGATAAGAAGATGTTTGGCTGACTTTACAGCCGCTTCCCATAGGCCTCAAAATGGGGTGCCCGTGGGGGTATGAAGATGAAGTCGACTTTGCAGCGTGTTCCAAAGCTGCCAAAAGTCTCTGAGGTCGAGTCTAGGTGTGCGCTGATCTCCTGCAGCATCCTGGCTGAGCCCACAAAGTTTGTTGCGTTGTCGCAGTACAGTTTGTCGAGTGGCCCACGACGGCCGATGAATCTGCTGAGGCATAGAAGAAACGAGTTAGATGTGAGGTCTTTTAACTGCTCTAAGTGAATAGCCTTTGTCGAGAAGCATATAAAGACAGCCACGTACATTTTACCGGTGTCTTGCCGCGGATTCCTAACGATACTCTGATGGGACCGAAGAGATCAACTCCGCTTACTCTAAATGGTCGACTGCTTAAAAACGATCAGCCGGTAGATTTCCCATTATCTGAGTTAACAGACGAGGCTTGTATCGAAAGCAGAGTATACATCGACGGACCACAGCACTGCATTCACGACGGGCATTAACAAGCCAAATGCTCTGCCGGAGCAACCCGACAAGAGCACGAGGCCCAACGTGACAATTTGTGCGATGAAGGTGCTGAATATACAGCCTTACAAAATTATTTCCCTTTGGCATCAAAGGGGAAACTTAGCGTTATGTTCCAACGGAGCGTGCAACAAGCGGCCACCCACACGCAACAGCTGCAATGTGCGATAACCAACTGTTTCAGTGCTTATAAATGGGTTAAGCTTTTGATATGAATTTTGCTAATGATGTTTCTTGGACAATTTTTCAAATTCGATTGCGAGTGTTTCGTGCTGAATAGCTTGAACGATAGTGAGAAAGGAAAATGCGTATTCAGACGATGATAGGCTTGAGGTAGTCCACAAGGCCCATTTTCGGCCATATAGGAAGCGAGAGATAAATGCGACGATTCGAATAATTTTTAAATATGACGATGAGTTTTCAACAATGTTCAAAATTGGATTTGAAACTAACTCCGAGGTTATGTGAGTAGTAGCGCTGGCTTTTATTTCCGCTTGTGCATCTGGCAAAGTGTCTGACAAGTGGGGGTTACTTGGCCAGGTACTGGGGCTACGCTCTAAAATGACGGTCCATCAAACCAAAACGATTCTCTCAATTCCTTGACCGTACAACCACGCGATGGAAGGTCTGCAGGATTGAGTGCAGTAGGCACATGTCTCCAAACTGCAGTTGGAGCTAGTTCGTGGCTGACACTCTGTTGGCCACAAACGTTTAAAGAGTTGATAGGCTAGTGCGTAACCAATACAATACAACTTCCGAATCTGACCACATGAATACCTTTTCTATATGAAAATCAATTATTTTCTGAACATCATGCCATAGTTTAGCAAGCAAATGGGCTGCGCAAAGTTCCAGTCTCGGTATGCATATACGATTAATTGGCGATACTCTGGATTTGGCAGTCAATAGTGTGGTTTTACACCATGAGAATCTACCGTTCGAACATAAAGACAGCAACCATATGCGTCTTCAGAAGCGTCGGCAAATCCATGGATTTGGTATGTCCCTCTCCGATTGGTGCCGACATGTCTAGGTATGTTTAGCGTATCTAATTCCTGGAATGAGGATACTACTGATTCCCAGCGTTTAAAAGTTTCAGGAGGAATTTTTTCGTCCCATCCTATTTTAAGGGACCAAAGTTTTCGAATGAGAATTTTTGCAAGAGTGACAAGTGACAAGTGGACAGATCAAACCTAAGGGGTCGAATAAACGAGCTGCAAATGAAAGTATTGACCGTTTGGTAGGTTCTACCTCTTGACTGAATTTGTGTATACTGAATTTGAAAACGTCTCGCAGCGGACTCCAAGTAAGACCTAACGTTATCGTGTCACCTGTTTCGCCAAGCGGAATTTCTGCTTCCTGAACAGGACTATAGTACATGTCACAGTTTGCTGCCCATTTGGCCAGCACAAACGCAGCAGACTCTAGGATTAGAATGATTTCCTGCCTGAGTGATTTAAGTTCTTCGAGAGTGTTAGCTCCTGATATAAGGTCGCCGACATAGAAATCGTCGGCGACAGCTTTTGATCCTAGCGGATGCGATTTCGCATGGATTTCGCTAAGTTGCTTTAAGCATCGTATAGCGAGAAATGGAGCGCTGGCGGTTTCATAAGTGACCGTATTCAACCGATATATCTGTAAAGGCTCATCTTGGCTCCGTCGCCAGATGATCATTTAAAAATCTCGATGATTCTCATCGATCATGACCTGTCGATACATCTTAGTGATGTCGGCGGTCATGGCAAACGGACGAAATCGAAATCGTAACAATGTGGCGTATACACAAGGCTGGATCGTGGGACCCACCATAAGTATATTATTTAACGAAATTTGTGATGTTGTTTTCGACGAAGCATCGAATACAACCCTAAGCTTTGTTGACGCGCTTTGTGGTCTGAGTATGCACTGGTACGGAATAAAGTAATGAGGTTTGTTTGGTACGACATTATCTGTTGCAGACATGTGTCCTAATTCCAAATATTCCCGCATAAAATCGAGATACATTTCCTGTACTGTAGGGTTCGCATACATTCGGCGCTCTAGCGCCAAGAAGCGCCTTCTGGCAGTGTCGTAGGAATGCCCCAAACTGCTGGGGCTCGATTTAAAGGAAGGCTCACCACGAATCTACCTGAAGGCTGCCGAGATATTGTATCTACAAATACCTTTTCACATAATGCCTGCTCGGGAGTGTATAACTGAGCCGATGTCAAATCGGGTACTTTCTCAATTTCCCAAAACTTTCCTAAGATAGAGTCCAAAGTTGCTGACTCGTCAAGGATTCCTAACATGGAGCAAGATGCAGACCTTGGTGATTGTGCTGACTTAAAACTTCCTGACGCTACCCAACCGAATACAGTATTTTGAAGAGTAGGTCCATAGTCATTATGTCGAACTTTTCCCGCCTGTAGTAGGTCGAAGAATACGTCCGCGCCTATTAGAATATCGATCCTCTTGGGTTTATAGAACTGGGGATCTGCGAGTGAATTTTCTGGGATCCAGTCGGTGACTGGTGAAGACCGTACTGGATTATACGACGAAATAGATTTTAGAACGATAAATTCAACAACCATTTCAAAGGAATTCATACGAGAGCAAATAGTGGTTTGAACAGCATGGCGAGCTGTCAACTGCGAGTTTCAATGCCTGATAACTTTATGTCATGTCGATATCTTTTAAATTAAGGCCTTTTGCTAACTCCTCGGTTATGAAATTAACCTGTGAACCTGAATCCAATAGGATTCTTGCCATTTGCTTTTGGCCAGATTGATTCCTAACATCGACAAGAGCCGTGGCTAATAGAACTTGATCGGATCCCTCGCTTTCGTTGTGGTTAAGTGCTGAGTTTACAGACTGCTGAAGGAAATTCGGATCTATAGCCTTTGAGCTGCATCTACACTTGAGTCTGAGACTTGAGGTATCGAGTTATACCTATGCAAAAGAGTGTGATGAGGCTTGGAGCAAACGCGACAATTTGACGATTTGCATTGTGAAACGCCATGTCCCTTTGCAAGCAATTTATACATAACGGAAAACTCTTTGCCAATTTAAATCGAGCTTCTACGGACATGTTAGCAAATGATGCACAATTTTGAATGTAATGTTCCATTGATTTGCAAAAGGAACATTTTGGATTCGCAGTGTCTATCGACTGCGAGACAGTTAGTGACGTCTTGCTTGTTTTGCGAAGACTTCCATCACGACTAGCCTTATTATGTTTTAACTTGCCTGAGGTTGATTCATCAGCTGCAAGATGCTGATAACGTTTATTTAAGGAGTCTGCGCACTGTTTCCATAAAGGAATGGACTGATAATCCATCTGCTCTTCCCATCTAGACCGTGTTTTGGGTCTACCTTAGACATCACTATGTGGATGATCATGGCGTTTGCGATTTTCTGGTCATTCCCCAGCGATAATAGGGATTCATAGATCGCGGTAACTGTGTCGATTAGCGACCGTAACGATGCAGCAGACGGATGAGACATTGTGGGAATGTTAAACAGGCGCCCGATACTATAAAAAAATTAAGCAAGGATTATCGTATACTCGAGTAAGACTTTCTAATGCCTTGGCATAGTTATCGTCTGTTATCTGATATGCCTTTACTGTTCCTAGGGCTTATTTTTCTAGGCACGACAAAAGGTGATTAAACTTTTCTACATTGGACAATGAGCAATCAGAGTCAACTAAACTTTTAAACAGACCTATGAAATTTTTTAAAATCTGCATAATTGCCATCGAATTTAGGCAACTTCATATGAGGGAGGTATCGGCTGCGGGACATGGACGTATTTAATTCTGACCTGTTTATAATACTCCTGTTATCCTTATCTTTGTTTGAACGGCTGCAAGCTGACATTACAAAGGACCTTGCCGAAACGCATAAATCCTCTAAGTCCGCCCGACACGAGATATCAATATTAATTTGTTCGATTTGTAGCTGAAGGTCGAATGCCTTTTAATGTAATCATTTAGAATGTCCAAACGACATTCCGTCTCGCATGGCTCGAAAGGTTCCGCCTGCTCACGCACAGCCTTGTCAATTCGTTGAATATTTCTCCTCACCCGATCCAACTGTTCAAGCAATTCATCTGTTTCAAGTGAGTCCACTTCTGCGGAGGAGGTCTTGCCTAAACGCCTTTTGCTACCCATTATCAATATCAAGTTTTTCTTGTTATTCTTGCACTTTATTTGGTAATCGCACCCACAGCGGCAGCGTGTAGTTTAGCTGTCGAAAGGAAGTAATATGTAATAACGAAATGAAATGCTGTTGATGCCAATTAAACGCGCAACGAATTCACTTTTGATTATTGATGTATGCAAGTTAAGCAATCCAGAAAGCTCGATGTATTCCAGCAGTGGCCACAGAGAGCAGGAACGAAATTCCGGCACAAAGAGATCGAGAAGATCACGCGGTTCGCAACGAATATGCGAACGGAGAAACGCGCAATTTTGGTACAGCTAACCGCGCAGGTCTAGCTGATAAGCAATATAGATGTGTGTGCGCTGTCAAGTACCGTATTGGCATGCGCAGCTATTGCAGCAAGGGCTGCCAACGAAGATCACGGCAAAGCGACGAACGACGAAGTAAGGGAATAGTAACCACGAATGCTATCCGCTTTGTTATGTGCATTAATAATGCACCGTTTGCCGAATTCTGCTCGCTACCAGGTACATAGAGTTGCATACATACTCACGAACTTCCAATAAGTAATTCCAACTGCTGTTGGTCTGAGATGAATACATACATGCGTACGCTGACTTCGAATGCGAGCTTCAGTGGGAGTGACAGAGCCGGCACCATCCAACGAGGTGTTGATGTGTGTATGATGGTTGGGCGCAGTCCAACGAATCTAGGTTTGCCTTTGCGGCTTCCAGGCTGTGTGTAGTTGAGAATTTTACCGAATGTAAAAATTCCCTCGAAGTTTTCCAGGTTGTGTGTTGTTGAGAATTTTACCGAATGTAAAGATTCCCTCAAAGGTTTCCAGAAATTCCACAATGACGACTTGGCGAGCGGCGATGTGGCGATCGCGCGATGTAATGATGTACGAACGAAAATGCGCAAGTCCACGCTTAAGTTGTGGGTTGCGGCGGTCGAATAAATTGAATTAACTAATTAATTATAACTTAGGTTTGTTCGGAGTCCACCCGGGGGCGCCAAAATGTTCGCTTATTGCGAAGGTGATAAAAAAAACAATTTAGTGTACTCCGAATTTACCCAAGTGATAATTAATAAAAGTACGTCCGTTCAATTCTAGCGATTTATTCCAAGTGATCTGCTGGCGGACTCGCCGCAGCGGCTAGTTTCTAGGCGAATTTCGACGCGAATGTCGAAGCGAAGGTTGAAGCGAATGTTAAAGCGAATTTTCAGTTTACAATGTTGGAAAACAAGTACATTTCAAACTAGCCGTTAAATGCCGCCCGTTGGGGGAAGTTTGATTTGCGATATTAGCAGGCTGTGCCCCGTCTCACAGCTATCTGTGGTAGGACATGTAACGGCTGTACAATTGCGATTCTTAATTTATACATTAGTTTAGAAAATTAAATGAAATGACTATACAGGTACTTACCTTACATCATCAAATGTTTGATCAGGAGAAAGCCGCGAAACAAATATCTGTTTAGTTGGTGGAAAAGAGATATAGGCTTTTGGCAATACATTTGTAGTATCAATTTCGGCCAGTATTCCTTGCCTGATACCCTAGGGAGCTTTTAGTTGGTGGAAAAGAACGCAACGGATAAATCTACCCTACCCGCATCACATTCGGTGGCCGAATCTTTTCTTGCCCCCGATCCCAATATCATCGGATATATCTTGGGGTCGGGGGCTGTGCCGAGGGAGTCCGCTGTTGAGAACCCGCAGAGAGTTTTTGGGATCCGTCCAAATACGGTGTGCCAACCGTTGTTTTTTTGCGCTTAGGGGACTCGCTTAGACGGAGTCCAGCGTCAAGAGCACCTTATTAAATTTACGAAAACTAATAGGTAGCTTTTATAAAAAAATTTTTGATTTGCCGCATAAAAGACATAATATCCCAGTCAACAACGCGATAAGTTTCGCAGAAGTAACGCTGTCCAATGCTTTTAATAATATCAACCACCGGCCTGTGCACTCAATGCACTTGGCGTTCACGATATTATCACAAAGCCAGCAACCAACTATAGGACCCTAAATCTTCAGAAATGACCTTCATGCAGGTTTTAATTGCACAAACAATATTAGGGAACGTTTTAGTGACTAACCACTATATCAATCAGAAGTTTATATAAAAAATAAGAGTAGTTACGTGCAAAGAGAGAGAGAGAGAGAGAGAGCGGTCAAGAGAGCGAGAGTTAGGAAGCTTAAGCCGTTAAGCTGTAATATCGGCAAAATGGATAAAGCACAAAGAGGAATGCAAAAATTAAGATAGGTTCATTATTTCAATGCTAGTTTTACCAGATTTGTTAAGTTTTAAGGCTACGACATAGCAAAAACTGTTGACAAAATTTCTAAAATGCATTGAAACTAATAAACCTAAGGTCCCCCCCATTGTGGTTCTTTCCAATATTGAAATAGTTTGCTCAAAGTTTATTCCTAGCATAATACCAGCTCTAGGCTACGTTAGGTTTGGGTGTTATTAAGCCTTGAAAATGACTATTCGAGCTGTTAAAAAGACTTAGACCACGATTTTCTCAAAATTGGTGTGTGATGGAAACTTTTCAATTTCGGACTACTAATGTACCGGTAAAGATCTTTCAGAATCAATAGCATTTATTTGCATGGTAGAAAAAAGTTCGATTTCTGTCGACCTGTGTTATTACTGATTGGCAAAAGAGGGCGATTAAAGCTCGTAGCGGCCTTATGTACAAGCTTCATGCATTTTTATTCCCGGTACCCATAGGGTACAAGGGTATTATAAGTTAGTGTCAATCGAGAATGTATGTAACAGGCTGGAGGAGGCATCTCCGACCCCATAAAGTATAACATTTGAGTAAAATCGAATGATAAACATGGAAGTTATTAAACAATAAAGTTTGTATATGCTTCTTCTTCTTCTTCTGAGCCACAAAGGCAGTAGCGAAAAAAAGTGTTGCGTGCTTTCGGGCGCAGTATTAATTCGTAATGCAGCTGCGTACAGCTGCAGAATTTGACTTTTTTGAACATTGCTCAACTTAATTTGCTCAGCTTCACATGTCAACATTTTGTTTTTTCCATGTCCAATTGCTATTTAATTTAATGCACAATACTTTGGGTACCGGGTATCTCACAGTCGGTCACTCTCGACTGTAGCTTTCTCACTTGTTTCTTCTTGTAGACTATGAAGTTTGCTGTACTTCGGTCTGCCTTAAGATAGCTTTCGAGATGCGATCAACTCATAATAGCGTAAACGCCATTATTACATCGCAGGTGACAAAAAAACTCACAGTTGTTTTTCTGAAGTTTTGACCATTTCACACCGTTGCACGATGTCTAGTTGGAAAAAAACATTTGTATTAAATAGTTCCACCTCAATTTCATTTTTGATTCCTTTGAACATTACCAAGCTGGAAACATTGTAAACTGCTTAATTGAATCTGTGTTTTTGTTTCTGTTCTTAAATTGTTTAGTGTCTTTGGTATCTTTATTCTTTCGAGAAGCGAACGATAGCTATGTGTCCCTTCTAAGAACATTTGTGACAAATGGATACACGAAATTTGTAATATTCGGGATTGTGAGACTGACACAGCCAAAGCAAGATTTTAGCGCAGCCTTGCCTCCGTTTTCATTTACATGAATACGTTTTTGTTTGCATGGGTAAGAATACTGCCCTCATATCGAGCGCTCTCTTACTCTCCTTTATTACTACCACTGTTATAACCAGGTATGTAAAATAATAATGTATATTTTTGACCAGTATTACCGGCCGAATCTATTTAGCCATGTCTGTCAGTCTGTCCGTTCGTTTAAGTCAACAGATCTTAAGCACTATAAGAGTTAGAGCCACCAAATTTAATATCAGCATTCTAATCCGTTGCATTTTAAAATTTGGCCACGCCCACTACCACCTTGGAATTCATAAAAAACGTCTAACTAAGCTTTTGTCGTCTTAAAGTAAATAAAGTAAGAAATATGAAATAAATAAATTTGCGGAAGTCCTTTAAAAATTTGAGTCAAATCGGATAATAAACAAGGAAGTTATTAAACATTCAAGTTTGTGTGTACTAGTCTTCTTCTTCTGTTCCATGTTCCCAGCTAAATTTGTCTGTTGTAGGTGCTGCTCAACATATCTCAAGCAACATTTGTCGTTTTTGGGTGATGCTCAAAATGTTACTAACTACTAATGTCCGCATTTGGCAACATTTTTTTTGTATTTTGTATTTGTATTTATTATGAATGTCCATCCTAACGCTACAAGATTCAACTTATAAATTAATGCGCTAGTCACAAAGGGTTTCAAATAATCAATCTTAACATTTAACTTAAGACTAAATATTATAACTTACCTAAGTCGCTGTCTGCTTCAAATTTAATTTATGTAATATTATTTTTAAGGTGTGAAAATTGCAAAAGTTTTGAAGTGCGTGCCACTGTAAATGTTCTTTAAATTATTGGGGAGTTGATTCCACGATCGAATAGCATTAATTTAAAATTGCCTCTCGGATGTCAGTGATCTGGGTCTAATGCTTGTCAGATTGTTTGCTCTTCTGAAGGCGGTATATTGCAGTTTATCATACAAGTACGAATGATTTTTTGTAAAAATATTAGGATACGCATTTTTATCAACTCGCTCAGTGGAATATCAAATATTTTCGAAACCATCTCGGATACTTATTGTGTTTTTCGAATGTCAAATATTTACCTTGCTATACTATTGAACACTACTTTAATTTAGTTTAGACTGATCGTGTCACAATTCGAAAACACTTCGATTCCATAAAATAACGAGGGAACAATGCATGCTTTTGCTATGAGCAAACGTATACTAGTGGGCAGACTGTCCTTAATATGCCATATGTTTTCCCTACAGCTCTGGTTATGTGATCACTCCATAAAAGTGTTCTGTTAAAAGTAAAACGCAAATTTACAGCTGTATCGACATATTCTAGAGGGACGTTAATAATATGAAGTGGCTGCAAATTATGAATAAATATCTTTTTCTTGCTTGTGGAGAGACATTTTGATTTTAATAGATTGATCTCAAGTCCATTGTTGCCGGCCCACTCATTTACACGTGCAAGTTCTCTGTTATAAAAGTCTATACACTCACTTATTCTGTTTAAAGGACAACTTACATACATTTGAACGTGATCAGCATACAAGTGAATATTACACTCAGACAACACTTTACCAGATTTGTTAAGTTTTAAGGCTACGACATAGCAAAAATTTTTGACAAAATTTCTAAAATGCATTAAAACTAATGAACCTAAGGTCCCCCATTGGTGGTTCTTTTCAATATTAAAGAACTAATAGTGTTACATTGTTTTCGTCAATTTGTTTCCTTAGGTCGTCTGCAATTTTAAGAATACCTGAGGTAAAGCTTCGGTTTTTCCTAAAACCTAACTGATTATTATTAAGCATTGCATTGTCTGACATAAATTTATGAGTGTTTAGGTTATCGGTTGCTTACTGTGGTGAATTTAAAATCAACAGATTGATCCCAGCAAGCAGTTTTTGAGTTCCGGTCCCGAGGAGCACCCCCTAAGCGGGGCATGACGGGCTAGGAAGCCGAGGGAGGGATGAATAGCTAACTTCTAGTGCAGTTAAATCGGCCACCAGTACCGCTGCGCAACATTCTTCAGTGGCCGGCTATGCAGTTGCGGAAAATTTTGTTGGTTTTGTTTGGCAGTGATCGGCGGCTTAAATTGTTTGACCCTGACATGACCTCTGTGGCCTTGCTGCTTTAACCTATATTCGGTGAAGTGAACATAACTAATGGGTAGTCCCGATCAGTGGCCATAGGCAATGACAGCTGTGTATGCGTCCGACAGCTGTGTATGCGCGAATTAAATGCGCGAATTAGGTGTCCAATCTGAAGGATTTTAATCTTTGAAAACGATGTGTCACAGGTTTGTTTTATCCAAACGGTCTTAACCTACATGGCATGACGTAACGCTTACGTAAGCCTTCTCTGATTTTTCAATGCAAACTTTTGCTGAAACTAGAAGCCAAAAATATTAAGAAAAACTATCTTTGGAAAATTATGAAGGAAAATAATTGCAAAAAAATATTTAAGTAATTTTAAAATTTAGGTTTAAGCAAAATTGATTAGTTTTCTTGCTCAAAGCAAAGAATAGGGTAGAAAGATATATCATTTTTTGCTTTTGTTTCTATTAACACCATGAAAGCCAGCCTACTACTTCCAATTGGCCAGGCCAACCAACAATTAATTTGCAGCACACCTTCGAGGGAGATCGATCTTTTGCGATGGATGAGATGCGTGAGTGTTAATAAAAGAACATTATTTTTTCGAAGTTTAAACAAAAGCCTAATAATGAAGTATGAAAATTCTACACTATGCTAAAAGATAACCTTGAATTAAATATCGCTACAATCTGAATTAATGAAGTACCGACAGCCATTGACTTTGCAGTGTATAGAGGCATTCCGTGCAGCCACCTTGCCATTTCGGAGTGCTCGGGCCTTTCCTCTGACCACATTCCGCTCCTGATATATTTCTGCGTTGCTGCCTATCAGGTCGTTCCTAAAACCAGGCTTTTGCCTCGGGGATCAGACACAAGAAGTTTTAGTGCCAGACTTTCTGCACTGACTGAAGATAACCCATCACTTGTAACGGCGGATGACATTGATTCTTTTGCTCAGGACTTAGTAGACAAAATTCATCAAGCTGCCCCTCCTGCTAGATGTATATCTATTCCTCCGCCATCCTGGACATCATCAAAGCCAGAAATTGCAGCCTTGGCCAGGAAGGGTCATGCACTCCGTCGTACCTGGATGAGGACAAGGCATACTATCGATTTAGCTAGGTGGAAGGCATCTGTCTCAGAACTTAGGAAAGTTCTCCGCTTGGCTAAGTCGGAATTTTTCGTAAATCATCTCAATGCCATCGATCCTAACCAGGATCATGGGTTTGCTTTATGGAAATGCACCCAAAACCTAAAAAGGCAGCCACTTCCCAGGTTTTCTTAAACGAAGCGATGGTACTTGGGCTCACAGCGATTCCGCTATTGCTGAAGTATTTGCAGGCGACCTGGAGAGACGCTTTTCCGTTTGATTTTTGCGAACAAGTCAGGAGACCCAGACAACAATCTCTAGGTTTGGGCTCTCCTTTGTTCTCCTGTTGCTGTGCGGCCTGTGGATCAAGATGAGGTACGTGATCATATTAAGCGACTGGTTCCCACTAAGGCTCCTAGCATGGATGCAATTGATGGTAGAGTAGCAAAGGCACTTCCTAGCTCAGTTATTGCACAGCTCTGCCTTCTCTTTAATGCTTCCCTTAACCTTGGCCATTTCCATCCCCTGGAAACGTGCACTTGTCACAATGGTCCATAAGAAAGGGAAAGACCCGTGCACACCAGAATCTTACAGGCCGATAAGTCTCCTGTCCACTTTCTCCAAGATATTCGAGCGGATCGTGCTTGCTCGGTTGCTGAATATTGACGCCTTCATGGACGCTCTGCCGGGCCACCAATTTGGCTTCCGAAGTCGCCATAGCGCTATTGAGCAAGTTCACAGAGTGGTTAACCACATTCTGAGTGCTTTAGAAGATCGCAAATACTGTTCAGCTGTATTTCTAGACGTACGGCAGGCCTTTGACAGGGTTTGGCATGAAGGTCTATTTTACAAATTAATGCCGCTTTTACCTGAGGGACTCTGGAAGCTTATTGTGTCATTTCTGGATAACAGGAAGTTTTCCGTTGAGATCCGTGGACATCGTTCGGAACTACGCCCAATTCATGCTGGTGTACCTCAGGGCAGTGTTCTTGGCCCGGTACTGTACACACTTTACACATCGGATCTTCCAAGCCCCATTGCTCGTGGTACTCTTCTAGCAACCTACGCAGATGACACTGCTTTTCTAGCTGCTGGCAGCACCCCCATATCGGCTTCCAATCGTGTCCAGACATTCTTGGACGAATTCGAATGTTGGGCATCTCGATGGAACATAGCGCTTAACATTGAAAAGACACAGCACGCCACTTTCGCCCTTCGGCCTGGCCGCTCACGTGCCCTTTATATGGATGGGAAAAGACTAAAGCATGAGGATAAGGTTACGTACCTTGGCGTAACCCTAGACCGCCGACTTTGCTGGAAGGGGCAGATTGACCGAGTCTGCGGATCAGCAAGGACAAAGCTTGAAAAATGGATTGGCTCCTTCGTTCTGATAGCGGTCTATCACTCCATGCCAAGGTGCGATTATTTGAAGCCATTGTCCTTCCGACACTGAACTGGGGATTACATGCTGGGGCACCGCGTGTGACTCTTCACTTAAAAGGGTGCAAACATGCATAACGAAGGCTCTGAGAAGGATGCTGGGAGTTAAGTGGCACCACTACGTACACAATGACACGCTATTTCAAGACACAGAAATACCAACTGTAACAGAAACAATTTCATCATTTGCAAACCGATACAGAGACCGCCTGCTAGCGCATACCAACCGTTTGGCAAGACACCTTGCCACCCCGTTAGGCCGACGACGTCTGCGCAGAAGACACCCTGCGGACCTATGGATACTCGGCCGAGACAGACATGGACGATTACTTTAACACCATATAATCACACATAAAATGCCCCAAAGTGCCGCTCTTTCCCACCCGCAGTTTCCGGGATCTATAGTTACTATTAATCAAACACGAAAACAAGAGCTACTCTTGTGAAGCGTGATAATTAAACTTACAAAAAAAAAAAAATCTGAAATGGAGATCGCAAGAAAATTAAACTAATGAACTATCGCTACGAAAATTTAAACTTTAAATATTGCAATTTATGAAGTAATGAGAAATAAAGTGAACTAATTTGGCCATTCAAATAAATGCAACCTAGAGCAGCGCTCAAAACAAAAGTTAAATTAATTAAAACAAAGAAGTATGTTTAAAGATATTTTGACGTGACAACGTCTTAAATTAGGTTGCGGCTGGGAGTCACTTATGAAAAAGTGTAACGCTCGGTAACGTAACGATAACGATAACGTCTTATAAATCGATAGAGCAGGCTGCATGCAAACTCGAAAAAGCATGACTCATGTATCGTTACCTCTGCCGCGACACAGGCAGAGCAAACGTGACGTGAGCAGCAGCAGCAGAGAAGAGAGAGAATGAGAGAGAGTGGTTAAAATTTAATGCTTTGCACTCTTCTGGCAAGGGCAAAGCGGTGTTTCTCCGTCTCGCTCTCACCGCCCGTTTTGCGACGGTGTTTCTCCGTCTCGCTCTGCTCTCCCGCTTTGTCTATTTATAGCTCGAGCACTGACGCAGGCGAATGTTTGTATTTCAGTCTTTGACGCCATCCTCTGATTTGCATGCGTGGTCCAGAGGCTAAAGTGTTCGAGTCTTAATCCAACGATTGCGGGTTCGAGTACCGTCCCAGCAATTGTGTTTTGAAAAATTTAAGTTGGGTTTTATAGACTTTCTATAATATTTATATCCATTTAACTTAACATATCAACAAACAGCCGGCAATTCCTGATCCTCTCCTGAAACTGGCCATTTGCAGCCGGCACTGCCTGATCCTCTCCTGAAACTGGCCATTTGCAGCCGGATCTGCCTAATCATCTCCAGAAACTGGCCATTTGCAGCCGGCTCTGCCTAATCCTCTCCAGAAACTGGCCATTTACAGCCGGTACTGCCTGATCCTCTAGAAACTGGCCATTTACAGCCGGCACTGCCTGATCATCTCCAGAAACTGGCCATTTGCAGCCGGCTCTGTCTAATCCTCTCCAGAAACTGGCCATTTGCAGCCGGCTCTGCCTAATCCTCTCCAGAAAGTGGCCATTTACAGCCGGCTCTGCCTAATCCTCTCAGAAACTGGCCATTTACAGCCGGCACTGCCTGATCCTCTCCTGAAACTGGCCATTTGCAGCCGGCACTGCCTGATCCTCTCCAGAAACTGGCCATTTGCAGCCGGATCTGCCTAATCCTCTCCAGAAACTGGCCATTTACAGCCGGCACTGCCTGATCCTCTCCAGAAACTGGCCATTTGCAGCCGGCTCTGCCTAATCCTCTCCAGAAACTGGCCATTTACAGCCGGTACTGCCTGATCCCTCTAGAAACTGGCCATTTACAGCCGGCACTGCCTGATCATCTCCAGAAACTGGCCATTTGCAGCCGGCTCTGCCTAATCCTCTCAGAAACTGGCCATTTGCAGCCAGCTCTGCCTAATCCTCTCCAGAAACTGGCCATTTACAGCCGGCTCTGCCTAATCCTCTCAGAAACTGGCCATTTGCAGCCGGCACTGCCTGATCCTCTCCAGAAACTGGCCATTTGCAGCCGGATCTGCCTAATCCTCTCCAGAAACTGGCCATTTACAGCCGGCACTGCCTGATCCTCTCCAGAAACTGGCCATTTGCAGCCGGCAACTGCCTGATCCTCTCCAGAAACTGGCCATTTACAGCCTCTCTCTCAATTTTACATAATTTTTTACCGTGAACGTGTCAACGTCTTAAGTAAATGCTACCATTCCATCAGTATTTTCTTAAGACGTTGTCACGTTCAACGTCAGTAAACCGACTTTACAGACAACCAATTTTTTTTTTTTTAATTTTTGAATATTTTAAGAGTATATATATAGTCTAATTCTCTATTTGTCTCTAAAAATGAATTTAAAAGTAATGTTAGCCTTAATCAGAACAGTTATATTAAATCTTAATGTCTAATGAAATCATGAATTCTTAAATCTCTGTGATTTTTACCGACTCGAATGATGACTCCACGGTCGTAAGAATCAAAAGGGATCACCAGAGACATGCTCTTGAGGCAGGTGATCGTAGGTAGGGTGGGCATTATGCGAGCGCAACAACATCTGTGTCTCCGCAAAAAAAATTTAGTTTTCTTTCTGTCCTTCTGTCTTTTCTCTAAACTTCCGCTTTTCTTCTAACTTCTCTCCTTCAGTGAATTTTGGTTATCATATCTTCCGGTTTAGCCTAGCTTTTATTTTGTCGCAGCACGCTCAATTCTTGTCTTGTTAGTAATGATGTGTAGTCCGTGTCCGAGGTCTGGGCCAGCAAGACCACCACCCCCAAAGCCGACGAGCTAGAACCGGAAACCTACAGCGTGCCCCAGCAGCTCAGATCCTCCCAAAGCAGACGAACTTGAACGTTACACACTACAGTTATAATTTTTTTGGTTTTTCTAAAAGTCTTGGAAAACAGTTGAGGTAAATATCTGTATTCCCAACTGGCCAGATTTACAAGGAAGCAAAAGATTTTTTTCCTTAACTTAGAAGAGATGACAATGTGGCTAGTAAAGATGAGGAAAACAGAGGAAGAGCGCTCATTTTCTGACCCAGTTTATAACACTAAGTCACTGAACCACTCTCAACTCTAAGCTCAACTACACGAAAATATAGGCATTTCTTCGGAGCCGTGCCATATCCAGAAAGAGTATATAAAAACTTTCTTTTCTTATATTTGTCTTGAAGTTTTAGTTTCTTTCGATCATATTCTGGAATACATGCGTATCTGTTTCTGAACTAATCGCTGTCCGAATTCGAAATAAAGAAATAGAGCTTCCCTCTTTTGAATAGGGTTTAAATCTAATCAAAAGTTTTCACTTTCCAATTTTTAAATTTCCGAGAAAATTGATTTTTTTATTATGATACTTCGAGACGTGTGACATCTAATCAAGAGTTCGGTAAACACATTTTTCGTATATATATATTATATCTTTACTTCTGTATCTTGGCTTTACTTATCGAAAAACAAAACAAAGCAACATTCTCAAAGAAATTTCGATTGCAGTTGATTGGTTAACTGTTGTCAGAACGTCAATAATTTTATTTTTTTTCAAACCAATTTTTCCTATCTTGTGGGAATGATGGGATTAGACCGATCTCCTGAAAGAGGAGCTGAAGCAAGCCCAAAGGTCGTTTGTCCGTTATGTACAGCAGATATAAATCCTGCTGAGCTTTTTACAACCAGTTGTCAACACGAGTTTCATAAGCGATGTATAGAAGCTCACTGGAAGGATAGCGCACAATGTCCGGTGTGTAAAGTATCTAGTAGACCAGCAATTTCGAAGCCTATAGAGGTATCTGAGAGACCTTTAAATGCAGTTGCTCAGCAAGCATTAGAAAATACAGCTTCGACCTCAGGACAAAGTGCACAAGCTAATAACATTGGGGTTAGCAATTCAAGTGTTCTAACAGCTAATGCTATAACGTTATTTTTCTATGGAGCGAAGATTACTCGCTACGCTTTCGAAAAGGTTAATTCGAGTTCTTAGAAACAATTTGCGTCCAGAAATTAGACATGAGATCTTGAACATTGTAAATACTGTTTCAGATCTAAGACAGATTTGTCGCAGGCGCGAAGCCTTCTTAGCCGATGTTAAGCGGTGCAGTGGCTTCGTGCGGAGCACTCCGTTCAGACGAGAAGTGTCTGAATTTAGTCAGGAATGTAAATCTCAGGTAGAATCAGAATCTGAAAGTGAGGCTGATGTCGAAGCGTTTTCCTTATTATGTTGGAATTGTCGAAAGGAAGGGCATAGATATCAGGATTGGTTATCTGAAAGAAGAGTTTTCTGTTACTGTTCAAACATGAACACGTTTATATATAAATATATACATATGTCGGAGAATGTAGTATGCGGTACTACGTTTGACATGTCCGCGAACTGTGTGATTGGCTGTTCTTTGTGTCAGCCCTGGTTTAGTGGGACTCTAGGTGTATGAACTAGAGTCGAGTGTGGCTCCGTATGCATTGCTAGTGTTGGAAAAGGTATGAACGGTCTAATGACAGTTGACATGTGGATAGACGTTTCCTTTTTCCTTTTTGGTTACTGAACAAGCAACACGGCTGCGGAGACTCGCTGCGCTAATCCAGTTAATATAAAAGCATCAAAAGTAAATTTATAGAAAAGATGGCTGATAAATTGCAAGATGATGTCGTCCTGACTGGGGAAGATAATATTTCCCCGACACATACATACAAACATATGTACATAGATCTGTAACAAACCGATGCAGCTGTGATCTGCTGAGCGCATGTGCGCGTATCTCTAAACAACGGCCACTGGTGCCTAACACAGATCTGTACACTAGACAAATAAATACACTTCAGATGTAATACGAACTATGCGTGGGTCACAGAATATATTCAAAAATATGTGCGAGAGGGTTGTTTTTCCCCTATCGTGCCCAAGAATTTTCCCATGTAAGGGATAAACCAACCAATCCGTTGGTCTAGCGATAAGACTAGTTTTAAGGATCTCACGACCGCTACGTAAGCGCGGACTTTGAAATAAAGAATCAGTTTGAAATATTAACTCAGCAAATGAAGACGTCGTATTTATTGGGCGCTCTTTTCATTTTGGTCCTTCGAGCCACTCTATAACTTTCCCCCTTGTGGTAAGAGGTTTAGAGTTTTAAAACCAGCACCTTAAAATCTGTATGTAGTGCAAAGGCACCCGCAGTTAAGGTTGCAAAAATAAAAATCTCTTGTTTCCCCCCACCCGTGGTAAGGAACAGAGCATAAAATATAAAGCAAAAAGATACATAAGAATCTTTTATGTTTTAAATAAAACACCTTAGTCTTGAAATAAAGCTAAAGGTTGTTTCAATTACCCAATCTATGTGTGGTAAGGCGTGCTTGAGGCCTCAAACATCAGCTTATTAAGTGTTTTGCTAATAAAAATTTGGACTCTTTTTATATCCAACCGGTTCAAATAAAAAGAAAAGTTAAAAGTGATTGTGGTGAACTGAAGGCCTAATTCACTAGCTATTAATTAGCTATTTAAAAAAAACTGTGCTCATCGAAAAAAAATACAAAGAAAAGTGCACTAACAGTACAAACAGCAAAAAATAAAAAAAAAAACAACAAAAATATAAACAAATTCAATAATCATCCCAGAAGGAAGAAAGCAGCAGCGCCTACAGCAACAGCGCCTACCAACAGCAGCGCCTACATCAGCAGCGGCAACGACATCAGCGACACCTGCGCAGCAGCGACGACATCAACTGCACCGACAACAGCGGCAGCAGCGGCAGCGGCGACGACAAATACCACAGATAAGATATACTAAGTTATTTTAATATGTTGTCCGAGCAAGTTATAAGTCTGCTTAAAAAGCAAGCGGACATTAACAAAACCTGCAGGCAAATAGCTGCAGAAGGTTTGAAGGAATATTCTAAAGACCAAATAGAGTATATAGCAAGGTTGGAAGAAGAGTTAATAGCCAACCATAATATTTTAGTAAAATTAGGTTTGATAGACCACGAATACTTTATTAAAAAGAGGTATGAGCAGGTTCTGATGATATTAAAAGAATTAAAAATAGAGTCATTAAAGCCAGCAGTAGGTGAAGAAACTCAAGCGCAGGAAATAATAAATATTAAAATTAAACAGCTTAGGGAGTATTTAGAAGAGACATTTATAGAAATTCAGAGCGAGAAGCGAGAAACCCTGCGGATTAGGAAAAATAAAATTCATTTTCTCTGGCAAAATATTTCAGAGTTAAAGATAAAAGTTGTTGTTAGCCTAAAATTCAATTTAACCCTTAGCGAGCTGGAATTTGATATTCAGAATATTTCAGTGGAGATAAATGAACAACTTAAAGAAAAAGTTGTTCATAGCTCGGAGGTTGTGAGTAAAATTGAGAATTTACCAACCCTACCGAGGATCGAGGTACCCACATTTGGCGGTGATGCCAAAGAGTGGGACCTTTTTGAAGAGTTATATATTGAATTAATTCATACTAGGGAGAATTTGAGTACGTCCCTAAAATTTAATTATATAAAATCTGCATTAAAGGGTGAAGCGCGAAAAGTTGTTGCTCATCTATTATTAGGCTCCGCAGATAATTACGATGCCGCTTGGGAACTTTTAACCAAGCGGTATGAAAATAATCGTAAGATTTTTAACTCTCAGACTATGCAATTGTATGAGAGTCATATTAAAAAAACAAAAGACATCCAGAAATTATCGGATATTATGGATTTTTTGGAGCATCGACTGTGTTCGACTTGCTCTGTACAGGAGGAAAAACCTGTCAAAAGAACGGCTAATATATCAAATTATGGTAATTTTCCTAGACAGAAAAATTTTTCAAATTGGAGTGATAGGTGCCCAATCTGCAAAATGATGGGACATTCCGTAACCCAATGCCACACATTTAGAGGGATGAATCCCACAGAGCGACTGGGTATCGCTAAAAAGGTGCAACTATGCACAAGATGCCTCAAACATTTTAACGGCGAAAGATGTTTTAGCGAATATATATGTTCGCATTGTAATAAAGCGCATCAAACAATGCTATATATAAACTCTCAAAAGAGAGAAGAAGTATTTGTATCTACTTGTGTGACTTCGACACAGGCATTGCTTCCAACAGCAAGAATAAAAGTAAAATTGGCCAATGGCGATTTTGAGAATTTAAGAGCAGATTGATAGTGGGTCCCAATGCACTATCATATCAGAGGAGGCAGCACAGATATTAAAACTGCCAAAGATTAATTCTAAAACTGAAATTAGTGGGAAAATATAAAACAAAAATTGTAATCGAAGCCCCCAATTCAAAGAATCCACACGTAACCGAGGCAATAATATTGCCTAAATTAATGAAAGCGCTGCCTGTCAGGGAAGTTGATATCGACAAATCGAAATGGCAACATTTTTTATTAGCCGACCCGGACTTCAACAAGCCAGGTCGAGTTGATGTAATAATCGGCGCCGATTTATATACACATATCCTTAAGAAAGGAATGGCAAGAATTAATGGCCTCTTAGGCCAAAATACAAATTTTGGGTGGATCATTTCTGGTTGTACTAAGTCTAAGAGTACTCATTCAATAGAAGCAACTACTAGAAACGAGAAAAATTTTAAAAGTTTTTGAAGAATAGAAAAGAAAGTTCAGGATTATAAACAGGTCAAATTATGAAAATAAAGTCTACCACCAAAAATTCGAGTGGTTGGTATATGAGGAAGATTCCATTTAAAGACGATACATCCTTAAGGGAATCAACTTTCAACCTAGAAAAAACATTTCAGGATAATACAAAAATAATAAAAGTTAGAAGAAAAATAAGAAGTTTTCCACAAAGGAAAATATTTCCATTGCACCGCAACCAAGCATAAAAGCGCTTAGGCAATTTTTTTGTATTCCCCCGGCAGGACCTCACTTCGGAGGTATTTCAAAGACAAGAGTACTAGATTCTAACTTGTATTGGGTTGAATTAAAAGAAATTCTCTTTATATTTTACAAATTTTGCAATATGAATAATTAAATAATTTGCCAGAGGGAGGAACTAGCACATTTAAAAAGAAAGCCGTAGAAATTAAAGGTGTTAAATGTTCATTACATATCTGGTCATACCTCTTTAGTTATATTATTGATAATTATTGTAATTTTAATTACGAAAATGTACACCCAATTTCGCCAGGCCTTTGCAAGAAATTTAAATGTTAACAATTAAGTTAAAGAAAAAATTACAGTCCACTAAATCGTTTTATGAAATGTATGATTGTTCAATATGTTTGTATATTGCTAAATGTTGTATTTTATATTTTATATTTTATATATATATCTAACACAGATCTGTACACTAGACAAATAAATACACATCAGATGTAATACGAACTATGCGTGGGTCACAGAATATATTCAAAGATATGTGCGAGAGGGTTGTTTTTCCCCTATCGTGCCCAAAAATTTTCCCATGTAAGGGATAAACTAACCAATCCGTTGGTCTAGCGGTAAGACTAGTTTTAAGGATCTCACGACCGCTACGTAAGCGCGGACTTTGAAATAAAGAATCAGTTTGAAATATTAACTCAGCATATGAAGACGTCGTATTTATTGGGCGCTCTTTTCAGTTACGGTTGTGGAGCTGCAAATACTTACAAACTGTACTTACAAGCTGTAGTAAGTGTTCAAAAAACTCCAAAACCGGCATGTCGAAGTCGCAATTCAGACAGAAGACTTCGAGTGCCTTCCAGAGCCAAGCCACGATGACCGAAGAGTAGTATATGCAGCAAATATTACTCAACTTCCATACCCTGACGAACAACAAATACCTGCTAGTCCTTTGCTACATAGCAAAATCCCAATATTAAAGGGAATAACTATACCAGAAGACAACTATCTATATGATTTGCAAAAACATAAGTCTCGCAATTCTACTCGAATAAAATCATTCTGGCAAAATGTCAAGCAATGTAGAATTGGCATCGAGTATATAAATTCACTACCGAAAGGACCAAAAGATCCTCGATCCTTTTTGCCACTTCGTGTGCTAGATCGAATAGTGTAAAGCGGTCCCAAAATATACGACGTTTACATGTGAGTTTTTGTAAGAAACTGATTTTATTTAAAACGATCTCCCCCTTACATGTGAGTTTTTGTAAGAAACTGATTTTATTTATAAGGGGCTTTCCACAAAATTTGCAGACAGATGTGATCTATACTGATTTCAGTAAAGCATTTGACTCCGTTAATCACTCCCTTCTTGTTAGGAAACTCGACTTAATGGGTTTTCCTGTCGATCTTCTTAGGTGGACCTCAAGTTATCTGAATGGTAGGACGCAAAAGGTTCTATTTAAAAACAACTTGTCGAACGTTCTCCGGGTGACCTCTGGTGTCCCGCAAGGGAGCCACTTGGGTCCCTTACTTTTTACTTTATTCATTAACGACCTGCCCAAAGTCTTGACTAACTCCAGAGTACTCATGTACGCTGACGACGTTAAACTTTGTGTGCAATACAAGGACCGCGCTTGTCAGTCGGATTTACAAACAGATCTTAATAACTTTCAAACATGGTGCAATGAATACTAATTAAACCTGAATGGCTCAAAATGCAAGCTGATGACATTCTCACGTGTCTCTCCCATGCTTGCGACTTATACGCTGAACTGCTGCTCTTTGGAAAGGATCACGCTAGTTGACGATTTGGGTATCTGCCTAGATCCTAAACTGGAGTTTATTGATCATATTTCGTGCATTGTGAATAAAGCCAGGGGTGTGCTTGGATTTATTAAACGGTGGTCGAAGGAATTCGATGACCCCTACGTCACGAAGAATTAATACACTTCGTTAGTTAGTCCTATTTTAGAATATGGATCTTGCGTTTGGAGTCCCCAGTGGGACGTTTACAGCAAACGCATTGAGTCAGTTCAAAAGAACTTTTTACTTTTCGCTCTTCGTGGCTTTAACTGGGATGCAAACTTAAGGTTGCCCTCTTATTCTAGTAGACTTCTCCTGATTAACCTACCTTCCTTAGCAAACCGCAGAACGATGTTAGGCATTGTCTTTATGTTAAATCTGATCCGTGGTGACGTGGAAGGCAGCGATCTATTGGGTCAGTTGAATTTCCACGTACCATGTAGAACCACAAGATCCTACCTGCCTTTGGTTTTGCACCACTGCAGAACATCGTATGAAATGCATGAACCCTTTAGAGTGTTATGTGCAAATTATAATGATTTGTATCCTAAACTAAACTGCCTTCCTAAACTAAAAACATTAATCTTAACCCACCTAGTACACATGCAAGATAGCAATCGAGCTGCCTGATAGTAGTTTATATTTCCTCGCATTCTTTTTTCTATACTTTTCTTTCGCGCCAATCAACACCTAACCCCACCTAAGCGCGCCAGCGCCGGCAGAGCGCCTCTTCATTGATTTGTATATATATACATACATATATACGTGTTCATGTGTGAACAAATAGTTTACGGCCTCTTAGACTCCGGAGCATCAATTAGTTGTGTGGGAGGTAACTTAGCTCTTGAGGTAATGACCAAAGGGGATTTCAAAGGCATCAACAGTAGTGCTACAACAGTTGATGGTCGATCACAGCGGATAACAGGTTTATTCCAAGCTGAGGTGGAATACGCCGCCGTAAAGAATTGGTTAAAAATTTACATAGTGCCCTCACTGAAGCAGGATTTATATCTAGGGATAGATTTTTGGAGGCTTTACGATCTTTTTCCCAGAAATTTACATATATCTGAATTAGACTCATCGGAGACTGACTGCAAAGTCAAAGTAGATCAGCACAGATTGTCCAATATGGATAAAGCTAAACTATCGAATGTGATTAATTGTTTTCCGTCGTTTAGCCAAGAAGGTCTTGGTAAGACCAACCTTATTTCACATTCTATTGATGTAGGTATGGCTAAACCAATAAAACAACGCCATTTCCCTGTCTCACCGGCCGTGGAAAGGTTAGAATTTGTTTGGATTGTCGCAAGGTGAACAGTTTCACCGAAATTTCTCCTCGCGACAAGACGGCGTTCACTTTCCCTGGTAGACCCCTCTATCAGTTTAAAGTTATGCCGTTCGGGCTTTGCAATGCCACAAGTACAATGCCTCGATTGATGGACAAAGTGGTGCCAGCTCATCTGAGGAACGAGATTTTCATTTACCTAGATGATCTGCTGATAGTGTCTTCAAGTTTTGAGAGTTATTTAGAAGTGCTAAGAGAGGTTGCGCTACACATAAGGCGTGCAGGCTTGACGATCAATATTGGCAAAAGTCATTTCTGCATGCTGAGGGTGCGATACTTGGGCCACATAATCGGCGATGGAGGAATCCGAACCGACCCCGAAAAGGTTGCCGCAATTAGGGATTTTTCTTTGCCAAAAACTTTGCGTTATTTGCGAAGTTTTATGGGTCAAGTTTGGCAAGTTTGTTCCTAATTTTGCGTCTGATGACCACGAAAAGAAGATTCAGTTTGACAGAGGCAGCTGTAGAATCTTTTGAGAAGCTAAAGCAATGTCTTAGCGAGGCTCCTGTTTTATGCAGCCCTGATTTTTCGAAACCGTTCGCAATACATTGCGACGCGAGTAAGACCGGAGTTGGAGCTGTATTAGTCCAAGTTTTGAAAGAAGGAGATGAGCGTCCTATTGCCTTCATTTCGAAGAAATTAAATAAGGCGCAACGAAATTATACCGCGATCGTGGCTCTTAAAAATTTTAGGGCGTATTTGGAAGGACATAGATTCAAAATCATAACCGATCATGCGTCATTAAAATGGTTGATGTCTAACCATGCACATTTGCATTTGTGGTATTTGCCTGAATAGATTTTAGGGCAAATATAACAGATAGCTCATAGCGGCGCCAGGGAAGATCTGGAAAGCTATTGTTCCAATGAGGAAATTTTTTGCTGCTGCTAAGCCTGAACCTAGGTCGCTCCACCTATTTCCGTGCTAAATTCTTTTCAAATCGAGATCCGGTGGAGTGCACAAGTATTGGAGTTGCTCCCGCAGACCAAATTTGAAATAAGGGCCAAGTCCAAGCGGGCAGCACATAAATTTGAGTGCGAAAAAAAATTAACTTGTCGGAGCTTAAGCAAACTCAAGTGAGTAGAAAAGCTGGCAGTGTCTGAGTGCAGTGCGTAACCCTTTTTGTTGCACAGGTCACAGGAAAGTGTCTACGAAGGTTGCAAGGCGACCATCTGGCGTCGACCCAAGTGAAAGAGGTTATACTTGGTAGACCCCTTAATTTTTCACCGGGGACAAACGTCCAGCGGGTAAATATTTCGAAAAGAGTGTTTAGGTTATCGGTTGCTTACTGTGGTGAATTTAAAATCAACAGATTGATCCCAGCAAGCAGTTTTTGAGTTCCGGTCCCGAGGAGCACCCCCTAAGCGGGGCATGACGGGCTAGGAAGCCGAGGGAGGGATGAATAGCTAACTTCTAGTGCAGTTAAATCGGCCACCACTACCGCTGCGCAACATTCTTCAGTGGCCGGCTATGCAGTTGCGGAAAATTTTGTTGGTTTTGTTTGGCAGTGATCGGCGGCTTAAATTGTTTGACCCTGACATGACCTCTGTGGCCTTGCTGCTTTAACCTATATTCGGTGAAGTGAACATAACTAATGGGTAGTCCCGATCAGTGGCCATAGGCAATGACAGCTGTGTATGCGTCCGACAGCTGTGTATGCGCGAATTAAATGCGAATTAAATGCGCGAATTAGGTGTCCAATCTGAAGGATTTTAATCTTTGAAAACGATGTGTCCCAGTTTTGTTTTATCCAAACGGTCTTAACCTACATGGCATGACGTAACGCTTACGTAAGCCTTCTCTGATTTTTCAATGCAAACTTTTGCTGAAACTAGAAGCAAAAAATAATGAGAAGAACTATCTTTGGAAAATTATGATGGAAAATAATTGCAAAAAAAATATTTAAGTAATTTTAAAATTTAGGTTTAAGCAAAATCGATTAGTTTTCTTGCTCAAAGCGAAGAATAGGGTAGAAAGATATCTCTTTATTGCTTTTGTTTCTACTAACACCATGAAAGCCAGCCTACTACTTCCAATTGGCCAGGCCAACCAACAATTAATTTGCAGCACACCTTCGAGGGAGATCGATCTTTTGCGATGGATGAGATGCGTGAGTGTTAATAAAAGAACATTATTTTTTCGAAGTTTAAACAAAAGCCTAATAATGAAGTATGAAAATTCTACACTATGCTAAAAGATAACCTTGAATTAAATATCGCTACAATCTGAATTAATGAAGTACTCTGAATTGGAGATCGCAAGAAAATTAAACTAATGAACTATCGCTACGAAAATTTAAACTTTAAATATTGCAATTTATGAAGTAATGAGAAATAAAGTGAACTAATTTAGCCATTCAAATAAATGCAACCTAGAGCAGCGCTCAAAACAAAAGTTAAATTAATTAAAACAAAGAAGTATGTTTAAAGATTTTTTGACGTGATAACGTCTTATAAGTCGATAGAGCAGGCTGCACGCTCGAAAAAGCATGACTCATTTGTCGTTACCTCTGCCGCGACACAGGCAGAGCAAACGTGACGTGAGCAGCAGCAGCAGAAAAGAGAGAGAATGAAAGAGAGTGGTTTGTATAATATTTATATCCATTTAACTTAACATATCAACAAACAGCCGGCACTTCCTAATCCTCTCGAGAAACTGGCCATTTGCAGCCGGCACTGACTGATCCTCTCCTGAAACTGGCTATTTACAGCCGGCACTGCCTGATCCTCTCCAGAAACTGGCCATTTGCAGCCGGCACTGCCTGATCCTCTCCAGAAACTGGCCATTTACAGCCGGCACTGCCGGATCCTCTCCAGAAACTAGCCATTTACAGCCGGCACTGCCGGATCCTCTCCAGAAACTGACCACTTACGGCCGGCACTGAAGGATCCTCTCGAGAAGCTGGCCATTTGCAGGCGCCACTGCCTGATTCTCTCCTGAAACTGGCCATTTACAGCCGGCACTGCCTGATCCTCTTCAGAAACTGGAAACTTGCAGGCGGCACTGCCTGATCCTCTCCTGAAACTGGCCACTTACGGCCGGCACTGAAGGATCCTCTCGAGAAACTGGCCATTTGCAGCCGGCACTGCCTGATCCTCTCCTGAAACTGACCACTTACGGCTGGCACTGAAGGATCCTCTCGAGAAGCTGGCCATTTGCAGGCGCCACTGCCTGATTCTCTCCTGAAACTGGCTAGTTACAGCCGGCACTGCCTGATCCTCTTCAGAAACTGGAAACTTGCAGGCGACACTGCCTGATCCTCTCCTGAAACTGGCCATTTACAGCCGGCACTGCCTGATCCTCTCCAGAAACTGGCCATTTGCAGCCGGCACTGCCTGATTCTCTCCTGAAACTGGCCATTTGCAGCCGGCACTGCCGGATCCTCCTAAAACTGGCCATTTACAGCCGGCACTGCCTGATCCTCTCCAGAAACTGGCCATTTGCAGCCGGCACTGCCTGATCCTCTAGAGAAACTGGCCATTTGCAGCCGCCACTGCCTGATCCTCTCCAGAAACTTCCCATTTACAGCCGGCACTGCCTGATCCTCTCCAGAAACTTCCCATTTACAGCCGGCACTGCCTGATCCTCTCCAGCAACTGGCCATTTGCATGCTGGCACTGCCTGATCCTCTCCAGCAACTGGCCATTTGCATATGGCACTGCCTGATCCTCTTCAGAAACTGGCCATTTGCATCCGGCACTGCCTGATCCTCTCCAGAAACTGGCCATTTGCATCCGGCACTGCTTGATCCTCTCCAGAAACTGGCCACTGAAGCCGGCACTGCCTGATCCTCTCCAGAAACTGGCCATTTGCAGCCGGCACTGCCTGATCCTTTCCTGAAACTGGCTATTTACAGCCGGCACTGCCTGATCCTCTCCAGAAACTGGCCATTTGCAGCCGGCACTGCCTGATCCTCTCCAGAAACTGGCCATTTACAGCCGGCACTGCCTGATCCTCTCCAGAAACTCCCATTTACAGCCGGCACTGCCTGATCCTCTCCAGCAACTGGCCATTTGCAGCCGGCACTGCCTGATCCTCTCCAGCAACTGGCCATTTACAGCCGGCACTGCCTGATCCTCTCCAGAACTAGCCATTGCAGCCGGCACTGCCTGATCCTCTCCAGAAACTGGCCATTTACAGCCGGCACTGCCTGATCCTCTACAGAAACTGGCCATTTGCATCCGGCACTGCCTGATCCTCTCCAGAAACTGGCCATTTGCATCCGGCACTGCTTGATCCTCTCCAGAAACTGGCCACTGGAAGCCGGCACTGCCTGATCCTCTCCAGAAACTGGCCATTTGCAGCCGGCACTGCCTGATCCTTTCCTGAAACTGGCTATTTACAGCCGGCACTGCCTGATCCTCTTCAGAAACTGGCCATTTGCAGCCGGCACTGCCTGATCCTCTCCAGAAACTGGCCATTTACAGCCGGCACTGCCTGATCCTCTCCAGAAACTGGCCATTTACAGCCGGCACTGCCGGATCCTCTCCAGAAACTGGCCATTTACAGCCGGCACTGCCTGATCCTCTCCAGAAACTGACCATTTACAGCCGGCACTGCCTGATCCTCTCCTGAAACTGGCCATTTACAGCCGGCACTGCCTGATCCTCTCCAGAAACTGGCCATTTGCAGCCGGCACGGCCTGATCCCTCCAGAACTGGCCATTTACAGTCGGCACTGCCTGATCCTCTCCAGAAACTGACCATTTACAGCCGGCACTGCTGATCCTCTCGAGAAGCTGGCCATTTGCAGGCGCCACTGCCTGATCCTCTCCAGAAACTGGCCATTTACAGCCGGCACTGCCTGATCCTCTCCAGAAACTGGCCATTTACAGCCGGCACTGCCGGATCCTCTCCAGAAACTGGCCATTTACAGCCGGCACTGCCTGATCCTCTCCAGAAACTGGCCATTTACAGCCGGCACTGCCTGATCCTCTCCTGAAACTGGCCATTTACAGCCGGCACTGCCTGATCCTCTCCAGAAACTAGCCATTTGCAGCCGGCACTGCCTGATCCTCTCCAGAACTAGCCATTTGCAGCCGGCACTGCCTGATCCTCTCCAGAAACTGGCCATTTACAGCCGGCACTGCCTGATCCTCTCCAGAAACTGACCATTTACAGCCGGCACTGCCTGATCCTCTCGAGAAGCTGGCCATTTACAGCCGGCACTGCCTGATCCTCTTCGAAACTGGCCATTGCAGGCGGCACTGCCTGATCCTCTCCAGAAACTGGCCATTTGCAGGCGCACTGCCTGATCCTCTCCTGAAATTGGCCGTTTACAGCCGGCACTGCCTGATCCTCTCCAGAAACTGGCCATTTGCAGCCGGCACTGCCTGATCCTCTCCTGAAACTGGCCATTTACAGCCGGCACTGCCTGATCCTCTCCAGAAACTGGCCATTTACAGCCGGCACTGCCTGATCCTCTCCAGAAACTGGCCATTTGCAGCCGGCACTGCCTGATCCTCTCCAAAACTGGCCATTAACAGCCGGCACTGCCTGATCCTCTCCAGAAACTGGCCATTTGCAGCCGGCACTGCCTGATCCTCTCCAGAAACTGGCCATTTACAGCCGGCACTGCCTGATCCTCTCCAAACTGGCCATTTACAGCCGGCACTGCCTGATCCTCTCCAGAAACTGGCCATTTGCAGCCGGCACTGCCTGATCCTCTCCAGAAACTGGCCATTTGCAACTGCCTGATCCTCTCCAGAAACTGGCCATACAGCCGGCACTGCCTGATCCTCTCCAAAACTGGCCATTTACAGCCGGCACTGCCTGATCCTCTCCAGAAACTGGCCATTTGCAGCCGGCACTGCCTGATCCTCTCCAGAAACTGGCCATTTGCATCCGGCACTGCCTGATCCTCTCAGAAACTAGCCATTGAGCCGGCACTGCCTGATCCTCTCCAGAAACTGGCCATTTGCAGCCGGCACTGCCTGATCCTCTCCTGAAACTGGCTATTTACAGCCGGCACTGCCTGATCCTCTCCAGAAACTGGCCATTTGCAGCCGGCACTGCCTGATCCTCTCCAGAAACTGGCCATTTACAGCCGGCACTGCCTGATCCTCTCCAGAAACTGGCCATTTACAGCCGGCACTGCCTGATCCTCTCCAGAAACTGGCCATTTACAGCCGGCACTGCCTGATCCTCTCCAGAAACTGGCCATTTGCAGCCGGCACTGCCTGATCCTCTCCTGAAACTGGCCATTTACAGCCGGCACTGCCTGATCCTCTCCAGAAACTGGCCATTTACAGCAGCACTCTCTGATCCTCTCCAGAAACTGACCATTTACAGCCGGCACTGCCTGATCCTCTCCTGAAACTGGCCATTTACAGCCGGCACTGCCTGATCCTCTCCACAAACTAGCCATTTGCAGCCGGCACTGCCTGATCCTCTCCAGAAACTGGCCATTTACAGCCGGCACTGCCTGATCCTCTCCAGAAACTGGCCATTTACAGCCGGCACTGCCTGATCCTCCAAACTGACCATTTACAGCCGGCACTGCCTGATCCTCAGAAACTGGCCATTTACAGCCGGCACTGCCTGATCCTCTCCAGAAACTGGCCATTTGCAGCCGCACTGCCTGATCCTCTCAGAAACTGGCCATTTGCAGCCGGCACTGCCTGATCCTCTCCTGAAACTGGCCATTTACAGCCGGCACTGCCTGATCCTCTCCAGAAACTGGCCATTTGCAGCCGGCACTGCCTGATCCTCTCCTGAAACTGCCATTTACAGCCGGCACTGCCTGATCCTCTGAAACGGCCATTTACAGCCGGCACTGCCTGATCTCAGAACTGGCCATTTGCAGCCGGCACTGCCTGATCCTCTCCAGAAACTGGCCATTTGCAGCCGGCACTGCCTGATCCTCTCAAACTGGCCATTTACAGCCGGCACTGCCTGATCCTCTCCAGAAACTGGCCATTTACAGCCGGCACTGCCTGATCCTCTCCAAAACTGGCCATTTACAGCCGGCACTGCCTGATCCTCTCCAGAAACTGGCCATTTGCAGCCGGCACTGCCTGATCCTCTCCAGAAACTGGCCATTTACAGCCGGCACTGCCTGATCCTCTCCAGAAACTGGCCATTTACAGCCGGCACTGCCTGATCCTCTCCAGAAACTGGCCATTTGCAGCCGGCACTGCCTGATCCTCTCCAAACTGGCCATTTACAGCCGGCACTGCCTGATCCTCTTCAGAAACTGGCCATTTGCAGCCGGCACTGCCTGATCCTCTCCAGAAACTGGCCATTTGCAGCCGGCACTGCCTGATCCTCTCCAGAAACTGGCCATTTACAGCCGGCACTGCCTGATCCTCTTCAGAAACTGGCCATTTGCAGCCGGCACTGCCTGATCCTCTCCAGAAACTGGCCATTTACAGCCGGCACTGCCTGATCCTCTTAAAACTGGCCATTTACAGCCGGCACTGCCTGATCCTCTCCAGAAACTGGCCATTTGCAGCCGGCACTGCCTGATCCTCTCCAGAAACTGGCCATTTACAGCCGGCACTGCCTGATCCTCTCCAGAAACTGGCCATTAACAGTCGGCACTGCCTGATCCTCTCCAGAAACTGGCCATTTGCAGCCGGCACTGCCTGATCTCAGAACTGGACATTTACAGCCGGCACTGCCTGATCCTCTCCAGAAACTGGCCATTTGCAGCCGGCACTGCCTGATCCTCTCCAAAACTGGCCATTTACAGCCGGCACTGCCTGATCCTCTCCAGAAACTGGCCATTTGCAGCCGGCACTGCCTGATCCTCTGAAACTGGCCATTTGCAGCCGGCACTGCCTGATCCTCTCCAGAAACTGGCCATTTACAGCCGGCACTGCCTGATCCTCTCCAGAAACTGGCCATTTGCAGCCGGCACTGCCTGATCCTCTCTGAAACTGGCCATTTACAGCCGGCACTGCCTGATCCTCTCCAGAACTGGCCATTTACAGCCGGCACTGCCTGATCCTCTCCAGAAACTGGCCATTTACAGCCGGCACTGTCTAAACTGGCCATTTGCAGCCGGCACTGCCTGATCCTCTCCAGAAACTGGCTTTACAGCCGGCACTGCCTGATCCTCTCCAGAAACTGGCCATTTGCAGCCGGCACTGCTGATCTCTCAAACTGGCCATTTACAGCCGGCACTGCCTGATCCTCTCCGAACTGACCATTTACAGCCGGCACTGCCTGATCCTCTCCAGAAACTGGCCATTTACAGCCGGCACTGCCTGATCTCTCAGAACGGCCATTTACAGCCGGCACTGCCGATCCTCCAGAACTGGCCATTTACAGCCGGCACTGCCTGATCCTCTCCAGAAACTGGCCATTTGCAGCCGGCACTGCCTGATCCTCTCCAGAAACTGGCCATTTACAGCCGGCACTGCCTGATCCTCTCCAAACTGGCCATTTACAGCCGGCACTGCCTGATCTTCTCGAGAAACTGGCCATTTGCAGGCGGCACTGCCAGATCCTCTCCTGAAACTGGCCATTTACAGCCGGCACTGCCTGATCCTCTCCAGAAACTGGCCATTTACAGCCGGCACTGCCTGATCCTCTCCAGAAACTGGCCATTTACAGCCGGCACTGCCTGATCCTCTCCATAAACTGGCCATTTACAGCCGGCACTGCCTGATCCTCTCCTGAAACTGGCCATTTACAGCCGGCACTGCCTGATCCTCTCATAAACTGGCCATTTGCAGCCGGCACTGCCTGATCCTCTCCAGAAACTGGCCATTTACAGCCGGCACTGCCTGATCCTCTCCAGAAACTGGCCATTTACAGCCGGCACTGCCTGATCCTCTCCAGAAACTGGCCATTTACAGCCGGCACTGCCTGATCCTCTCCAGAAACTGACCATTTACAGCCGGCACTGAAGGATTCTCTCGAGAAGCTGGCCATTTGCAGGCGCCACTGCCTGATCCTCTCCTGAAACTGGCCATTTACAGCCGGCACTGCTTGATCCTCTCCAGAAACTGGCCATTGCAGGCGGCACTGCTGATCCTCTCCAGAAACTGGCCATTTACAGCCGGCACTGCCTGATCCTCTCCAGAAACTGGCCATTTACAGCCGGCACTGCCTGATCCTCTCCAGAAACTGGCCATTTACAGCCGGCACTGCCTGATCCTCTTCAGAAACTGGCCATTTGCAGCCGGCACTGCCTGATCCTCTCCTGAAACTGGCCATTTACAGCCGGCACTGCCTGATCCTCTCCAGAAACTGGCCATTTACAGCCGGCACTGCCTGATCCTCTCCAGAAACTGGCCATTTACAGCCGGCACTGCCTGATCCTCTCCAGAAACTGGCCATTTACAGCCGGCACTGCCTGATCCTCTCCAGAAACTGGCCATTTACAGCCGGCACTGCCTGATCCTCTCCAGAAACTGGCCATTTACAGCCGGCACTGCCTGATCCTCTCCAGAAACTGGCCATTTACAGCCGGCACTGCTTGATTCTCTCGAGAAGCTGGCCATTTGCAGGCGGCACTGCCTGATCCTCTCCTGAAAGTGGCCATTTACAGCCGGCACTGCCTGATCCTCTTCAGAAACTGGCCATTTGCAGGCGGCACTGCCTGATCCTCTCCTGAAACTGGCCATTTACAGCCGGCACTGCCTGATCCTCTCCTGAAACTGGCCATTTACAGCCGGCACTGCCTGATCCTCTCCAGAAACTGGCCATTTACAGCCGGCACTGCCTGATCCTCTTCAGAAACTGGCCATTTGCAGGCGGCACTGCCTGATCCTCTCCTGAAACTGGCCATTTACAGCCGGCACTGCCTGATCCTCTCTGGCCATTTACAGCCGGCACTGCCTGATCCTCTCCAGAAACTGGCCATTTACAGCCGGCACTGCCTGATCCTCTCCAGAAACTGGCCATTTACAGCCGGCACTGCCTGATCCTTTCCAGAAACTGGCCATTTACAGCCGGCACTGCCTGATCCTCTCCAGAAACTGGCCATTTACAGCCGGCACTGCCTGATCCTCTCCAGAAACTGGCCATTTACAGCCGGCACTGATTCTCTCAGAAGCTGGCCATTTGCAGCCGGCACTGCCTGATCCTCTCCTGAAACTGGCCATTTACAGCCGGCACTGCTAATCCTCTTCAGAAACTGGCCATTTGCAGGCGGCACTGCCTGATCCTCTCCTGAAACTGGCCATTTACAGCCGGCACTGCCTGATCCTCTCCGAAACGGCCATTTACAGCCGGCACTGCCTGATCCTCTTCAGAAACTGGCCATTTACAGCCGGCACTGCCTGATCCTCTCCTGAAACTGGCCATTTACAGCCGGCACTGCCTGATCCTCTCCTAAAACTGGCCATTTGCAGCCGGCACTGCCTGATCCTCTCCTGAAACTGGCCATTTACAGCCTCCCTCTCTAAATTTTATATAATTTGTTTACCCAGTGTCAAATAATTGAGAATGGTTCGTTGTTAAACTAAGAACTTTTGTGTATTAAATTGAAAATTATTCGGTCTTAAATGAAGTAAATTTTGCACTTTCCTTGAGCATAAAATGTATTCAAAAATTGGTTTTTGTAATGTCGGTTTACTGACGATAGTTGAACGTGACAACGTCTTAAGTAAATGCTGCCATTCCATCAGTATTTTCTTAAGACGTTGTCACGATCAACGTCAGTAAACCGACTTTACAGACAACCAATTTTTTTTTTTTGAAGCAGCGGAAGCATATCCTCTAGCTTGATCTGGGCAACACAAGAAGCTCGAAGAAAAGACTGCCTATAATTAGTAGATCGACTCTTTGCGGTGTGTGAAACCCAAACCATATACAGAGGAAGTCGCTTTTATTCGGCGCAATTGTAATTGATGAGCAAGAAAACAAGTTATGATATGAATTTGAGAACCAGAATCCAATATTGCTCGACAGGCTTTTTATTTTGACGACTGCAGTTGAGAGAAGCACAACACCTGGATTAACATTCTGGGCCAAAAGAGTTGCGGTGGCTGAGCCATTGATGGCTGTGATATCTCATACCCTACTGCAGATGACGAAGGGGCCAGTGCCTCAACATTTTGAGAATTTATGTGAAGAAGGTTATGTTGCCTCGCACCACAGGATCGGCAAGACATTGTAGCATATAACGATCTATTGAGAAAGAGCTGCTGGTAACTAAACGTGATAGCGGAGCACGCGATGTCCTCGACGTTTCATAAGTCTGGTCGGCATGGGGTGGGTTGTCTAAGAATTAAGGAACCGCCACGTTAGGGTGCTCGTATGCTAGTCGAAAACAATTTAAATTCGCGTACTATTTACTTTGAAAAGATAAGGGCGAAGAGACGGACTTAGAGAGAGGAAGACGAAAGGGAGGAAAGAACAGAAGAATAAGATAGCAAAAGATTAAAGGGACACACTTGACCACCATCACTCCAGTAACTACGCAAGACTGCGAAGTGCCCACCCTACCATGATCCTATTCGTCCTGAAAGTCATACTTAGGATCCCTTGGAGTGACTAGCGTTTACTCCTACTAGTTCACTTGGATTTCCATGACCCCCGGATAAGGAGAGATTTAGCTAGAATTCATCTTAATACCGTTTATTCTTAGAGTAAATAATAGCCTAAAAATACTATTTTTAATTTTTAAACAATATTCCTACAATTCGCAAAAAAAAAACATGTTGAATTCTAAAGTATTAAATTTCTAACTTCATTTTTAAATGACTGGCAAAGAGAGAGAAAATGTTGCTGGAAGAGAACGGGGTTAATATACAGTAAATAGTAACAGCAAAATATATAGTATAATATAGTAATAGAATATTTTAAGTTTTAATATATGTTTTTTCATGTTCTCATTATTATTAACTGCATGTGCAAGGTGGAAGTTATCTATCAACCCTCGCTAGATATGTTGACATATGCTTATTGCTGTCTAAAGAGCTCCATATCTGGCAAGCTTTGACTTAAAAGTACCGCTCAAAAGCTCCAAAGGCATAATCAAAACAAAGAAAGAAATTTACTTAACGGCTGCAACAAGCGCATAGCTTACGATCGGCGACGAAAAACTAATTTAGTTTTCATTTATTGGAACAAGACAATATAAGAAAAATGGTGTAAAAGACAACTTACAGTCGATCCAATCCTGCGGCGAAAGATCTTTGGCAGCGGAGATCGGCTGAAAACAAATTTGCTGGCTTTCCTTTTAAATTGTTATGTCGTCGATGACTTCTTTTGCATGTTTATGTATTTTCTTTGCTTTTTGTTTTTATTGAATTTGATTTACTTTCAGCTTTTCGTAATTTCTCTTTCATATCGAATTATTACACTTTACATTGCACATTCACTTTTAGTTTGTTCTTTTTGTTACTTGTTCTTTCTTTTCACTTATATATTTTTGGTTTACTATTATTTTATTAAGTATGAGGTTTTATTGATTTTTTTTGTTCACTAGTTCTGCTCCGCAACATTGTTCTCTAGTTCTTTGGCCATTCTTCTGCTAACTTTTAAATTAAGAAAATAGGAACTTATAAAAATATAAGATTTTATATATTTGCCATAACGGCAGTTATGTAAGAGGAACCTAAAAAAAATTGTGTTCTCTTATTGGAACTGGGCGTGGACCTCGTGGCTCATTACGTCACTAAGCCCAACAAGGGGTTATGTAACTAGGCGGCTGATTCCGTTCGTAGATTTAGGCCATTGCCGCTACGGACAACTTAGCGTGGACTGGTGTAGGCGCGTAGGCTTCTCCAATGGGACTTTCTTAGATACTGGTGGACATCGGAGCCTCTACACTTTTGGCTTGCGAATCTCGGACTTTGGACCACTGCTCTGTATGTGTGTGTGTTATCGCTGCTAAGCCGTGCACTAATTTTGGTCGATGTTCGCTGCTTTACGCTGGCGGCTGCTCCAGGTGCCACGCCCCTTAATTAATCACAATCAAAAAATAGCGCAGAGAAAAAGAAACAACAATAAGCACTCCCGTTTTGTTGGCTGCGACGAAGAAATATTTACCCTGAGTTCGGGATCTTAGCATCTGCTAACAGAATGTACTCCTCCACGGTCTCAGCTAGAATTTAGCCGTTTATCGCTATTTAAAAACAAACTTAAATTGAGCTTTGACTTGTTTCTAATGATACTCACAATTGGGTCAGAGTGCCGGTTGTTGGTATATAAATGGGAGACTATCAAAGGGAGCCAACTGATCTGGATGGCGGTCAAAGTGGAAAAGACTGAGCTGGGCGCGTGGATTTCGGAGGTACCCTCAAAACGGAAATATCGATCTGTCAACTTTGACACTACTCAGCTGATCGTAATATTTGTAGTTAATCGAGTTTTTTGGATTCCCGCCATAGATGGACCGAACTCATCTTGATGGGCTGCACTTTTATATTTTTTTTCATTGCATTTATAATTACATATATGGTGCATCCTAGGTTTTATTTTGTTATTTATTATTATTATTATATTTTTTTCTTGTAAGCTCGAACAAGCTCTCTACAACATCTAGTCACAATTTCTCACTAAATGGCCCCCTTTAAAGCAATTTATGCCAAAACCTAATCTCTTGCCTTCTCGAAGCCGAAGTGGAGGCTTTCAATTTCGCCGCTATTTCCAGACTCACGTTGAACACATCAGCAGACATATCACCAATATTATCTCTGCTTCTCTGTTATAGTTTTTGCATGTATTTACCAGCGAAGACAGCGGCGGTCGATAAACGCGAATAGGGTTATGTATTGGACGCACGTATATATGTATGTACCGAAACGCAAGGCAATGCAAGAGACAAGTATTAACTATTTAAGTCGAATTATTTGTTTAATGATAATGTTTATCACGTCGGGGTCACCATATATTTAGCTAGTGATCTTTTTTACTAACTTAAGTAAAACAAATCCGATTGTTTCATTAACTTCAATATGTTTATTTGCCGCACTAGCAATAGGTAAAGTTATGTATAACTAGGCAACTAGCGAACAGCAACTATGCTGCGCCCGGTAAGTAGGATTGGCGGCAAAATAGCCGGCCGAAGCTGTGCTTAGGGCAAAGGCCGAGGTTGTACATAGATAAATGCAAATAACTATGTGTGCATTGTTTCGGCTGCATTTCGAGAGGGCATGACCAAACAACCATGTTTCAGAAGTGTGTCAGGAAGAATGGAAAAAATGCTTTGAAAATTGGTTCGTTCGAATGCAAAAGTGTACTGATAATCTACCCTCGCTGGCTCAATTTATCGGGGCGTACTTTGGGTCTAACTCGCAGAAAACGCCACAAGTGACCAGAAAATGTGCTGCCGAGGGAATATATTCTCTCTATACTAACTTAAAACAAGTGAAAAAGCTACAGTCGAGTGACCGACTGTGAGATACCCGGTACCCAAAGTATTGCCCGTGAAAGTAAATAGCACAAATAGCAACATATTGAGCAACTTTAAAAAAAACTAATTCTGCAGCTGTACGCAGCTGCATTACGAATTAATACTGCGCTCGAAAGCACGCAACACTTTTTTTCGCTACAGCCACCCAAAAGCTAAGTGCTCAGACACGCGAAATTATTCCTAAGCAGTGCGATAGAGCGAGAGAATGTAAGAGCATTTATTGTTTAATAACTTCTATGTTTATCATCCGATTTTATTCAAATTTGCAGAGCACTCCGCAATCGCCTACTTATTAAGTCTATCTATTTACTTTAAGTCGAAAATCACGCTTATAGCTAATATACAGTTTTTTATTATTTTCGGGGGCGGAAGTGAGCTTGGCCATATTTTAAAATGAACTTGATCTGCCTGCAACAGATTCCAATGTTGTCACCAAATTTGGTAACTCTAGCTCTTGTAGTCTCTGAGATCTGTTGATTCACACGGACGGACGGACGGATGGACGGACGGACGGACAGACGGACAGACGGACAGACGGACAGACGGACAGACGGACAGACGGACAGACGGACAGACGGACAGACGGACAGACGGACATGGCTAAATCGACTCGGCTGGTGACGGGTCGGAGATTTCTCCTTCTGCCTGTTACATACATTCTCGGTTTGCACTAACTTATAATTCCAGTTGGGTACCAGCTATAAGAAACATGTGCCAAGATTCAATTATATTTTGAAATAAAGAAAGGAGATATTGGTAAGGACAATATTTTGAACAAAAATTGATTTCGTTTTCAAGATAACCGCAAAAAACTTATGCCTCAGACAGAAGTTACTTGCTCGAAAGCCAGCTTAAACCCTAATTTCAGCCAAACCTTAACGTCAATTTTGATGCAGTTAAATGTACAATGTAACCTATTAATATTTCTTGATAATGTACTTTGTACGACTTCAAAATATTGAGTAGTTTTTATACCCGGTACCCATAGGGTACAATGGTATTATAAGTTACTGTCAACCGAGAATGTATGTAATAGGCAGAAGGAAAAATCTCCGACCCTATAAAGTATATATAAGGTTGTCAAAAAAGTCTTGCGTTGTTTTTATTGAATTTCCAATTTTTCATCAAATTGGTTAAAATAGGCGCCGTTTTGTTTGATGACGAGTTCCCAATGAGATGCCAACTTCATAATGCCCCTCTTATAGAAGCTCGCTTCCCTATTGGCAAAAATCTCGGAGAGCCCATTTTCACAGGACTCTCTTGGGGCCAAGTTTCGACTACCAAGCTCGTTCGCCATGGACAGAAATAGGTGGTAATCACTTGGTGCGAGATCCGGACTATGCGGTGGATGCAAAAGAACCTCCCAGCCGAGCACCCGGAGCTTCTGGAGCGTCACCAAAGATGTGTGTGGCCTGGCGTTGTCCTGATGGAAGACAATTCGGTCTCTGTTGACCAAAGATGGCCTCTTCTGCATGAGTGTTGCTTTCAAGCGGTCCAGTTGTTTGCAGTACAGGTCCAAATTAAGCGTTTGGCCATAGGAGAGCAGCTCATAGTGGATGATTCCATGCCAATCCCACCAAACACACAGAAGAACCTTCCTGGCCGTCAATCCAGGCTTGGCCACCGTCTGGGCAGCTTCACCGCTTTTCGACCACGACCGTTTGCGCTTCACATTGTCGTAAGTGACCCACTTTTCATCGCCAGTCACCATCCGCTTCAAAAACGGGTCGATTTTGTTGCGATTCAGAAGCGATTCGCATGCATCCATATGGGCAAAAATGTTTTTTTGCGTCAAGTCGCCATACATCGAGCTTCTTTTTGAATCCAAGCTTCTTCAAATGGTTTATAACGGTTTGATGACTCATGCCCAGCTCTTGGCCGATGCTACGGCTGCTATTTAGCGATTTTTTTGATATTCTTGCTCAGCGTCACTAGCCGAGTCGATATAGCCATGTCCGTCTGTCAGTCCGTGTGAAACAACAGATCTCAGAGACTATAAAAGCTACAGTTACCAAATTTAGAGTTACCAAATTCAAGTTTGTTTTAAAATTTGGACACGCCCACTTCCGCCCCCGAAAAGTATAAAAAACGGTATATGAGCTATAAGCGTAATTTTCGGCTTAAAAAATAGATAGACTTAATAAGTAGGCAATCGTAGACGTGTTCTAAAAATTTGAGTAAAATCGGGTGATAAACATAGAAGTTATTAAGCAATAAAGTTTCTGTGTAAACTTATTGAGAGAGAGAGAGGGCGCGCGCACGTGCGTGCTGCTCAACATGTTCCTAGCAACACTTGTCTTTGTTGGGTGTTGCTCAACTTGTTCCTAGCAACATTTGTCGCTTTTAAGAGTTGCCAAATATATTCCTAGCAACAACTGTCTCGTTTGAATGTTGCTCAACATGTTTCTAGCAATATTTGTCTTAATATGTCAACATTTTCTTTTTTCCATGTTCATGTGCTGTTTAATTTCACCCACAATGCTTTGGGTACCGGGTATCTCACAGTCGGTCACACTCGACTGTAGATTTCCCACTTGTTATACCCGGTACACATAGGGTATAAGGGTATTATAAGTTAGTGCCAACCGAGAATGTATGTAACAGGCAGAAGGAGAAATCTCCGACCCAATAAGGTATATATATTCTTGATCAGCGTCACTAGCCGAGTCGATGTAGCCATGTCCGTCTGTCAGTCTGTCCGTCCGTCCGTCCGTGTGAAACAACAGATCTCAGAGACTATAACAGCTAAAGTAACCAAATTTGGTGACAACATTGGAATCTGTTGCACGCAGATCAAATTTGGCCACGCCCACTTCCGCCCCCGAAAATGATAAAAAACGGTATATAACCATATGCGTGATTTTCGGCGTAAGATTAATAGATTGGCTTAATAAGTAGGCAATGGTGGACGTGTTCTGAAATTTTGAGTAAAATCGGATGATAAACATAGAAGTAATTAAACAATAATGTTTCTGTGTATACTTCTTCTTCTTCTCAAGAGAAAAGAGAAAGAGAGAGAGGGAGAGAGAGAGAGAGAAAGAGAGAGAGAGAGAGAGAGAGAGAGGGAGAGAGAGCTCACGTACGTATTTCTCAACATGTTCCAAACAACATTTGCCTTTCTAGGGTTTTGCTTAACATGTTCCTATCAACATTTGTCTTAAATTTGTCACAATATTTTGCTATGTTGTAGCCCTGAAACTTAACAAATCTGGTGAGAGTCTTGCCTTTGGTTAGAAACATTGGTTTGGGCTTATAATTTAAGCACACAAAACAAAAGTTTTATGGGCCGAAAACACATTCTCTGGGCATGTTTGATTATCATATTTATATTCAAAGTTAAATTTATTCTTTAAGTATTCAACTTAATAACAATTAATTTCTGGAAAGTTTGAGGCAACATCAATGTTCCGAACCCAAAGCAGTCTCTAACAAAAATGTTCGAAGTATCAGGGCTACAACATAGCAAAAATTTGTGATTAATTTAAGTTTGTAAAATGCATTATAACTATTGAACCTGATGTCCCTCATTGGAAATTCTTTTTTAATATTGAAGTAGAAAGACCAACGCTCTTTTAAAGCTGAATATTAAGCCTTGAAAAGTGCCGATTCAAGCAGTGCATGATACTTTGACCGCGATTTTCTCAAAATTGGTTGGTGATGAAAACTTTTCAGTTTCGGACTAGTAATGTACCGGTTCAGACCTATTAGAATCAATGGCTTTTGTTCGCCGGCAAAAAAAAATGTCGATATTTGTCGACCTGTGTTATTATTATCCAGGCGAGGGGGCGGTGTCCTGATTGCGATTGACTCCAACCTCACGTCTGAACTATTCACTTTTCAGCAATGCAGCGATGTTGAATTCCTCTGTGTGAAACTATCATTTAATGGTAGTTTTACTTTTATTACTGCTCCTACAATTTTCCCTTGTCGGAACTTCCTATTTATTGGAACCACCTTTCCGCTATTCAGGCGGTCTCTAATATACTTTTAGACAGGTACCATTTAGTAGTTCTAGGTGATTTTAACATTCCTGGGACTATTTGGTCCCTTTTAACTACAGCACGCCACGACTTTAATAACAACATAGCAAAAATTTTTGACAAATTTAAGTTTGTAAAATGCATTATAACTAAACAACGAGAGTTCTCCCATTGGATATTCTTGTTTAATATTGAAGTAGAAAGGCCAAAGCTCTTTTTAAGCTGAATACCCGCTCTGGGCTACGTAAGGTTTGGGAGTTATTAAGCCTTGAAAAGTGCTGGTTCAAGCAGTGCATGATACTTTGACAGCGATTTTCCCAAAATTAGTGGGTGATGGAAACTTTTCAGTTTCGGACTAATAATGTACCGGTTCAGATCTATCAGAATCAATGGCTTTTATTTGCCGGCATTTTTTTTTGTCGACCAATTTTATTTGACTCGTTGGAGGGTTCAGATCGCGCAGGACCCAAAATAGTTTTATAATTTTGTCAACACTAAACGTAAGCCTATTTTACATCCCTTCTGGCTTTCATTTGAAAATACGACAGCAAACAATGATTAGGCAATCGCCGATCTTTTTGCTCAGTTTTTTCAAACTATTTATTCTCCGTCATCCGATTCAAACCAGACATATTCTTATAGCATGCCCAAATCAAACCTAATCTTCAGCACTAGCTTAAACGAACGCTCCCTCCTTTTTGATCTTCAACGTGTCAATCCGGTTTATTCTCCAGGTCCCGATGGAATACCAGGCTGTGCGCTTAGGTATTGTGCCGAGTCCCTGTGCAGTCCTTTTCTAAAACTGTTTACCTTATCCTTAGAAACATCCCAATTTCCCCTTATTTTTGAGGAATCATTCGTCCTTCCTCTCCACAAAAAAGGTAGGAAATATAAGGGGCTTTTCACAAAATTTGCAGACAGAATTGATCTATACTGATTTCAGTAATGCATTTGACTCCGTTAATAAGTCCCTTCTTGTTATTAAACTCGACTTAATGGGTTTTTCTGTCGATCTTCTCAGGTGGATCTTAAGTTTTCTGAATGGCAGGATGCAAAAGGTCCTCTTAAAAAACAACTTGTCGAATTTTCTCCGGGTGACCTCTGGTGTCCCGCTAGAAACCCACCTGGGTCCCTTACTTTTCACATTATTTATTAATGACTTGCCCACAGTTTTAACTAACACAAGAGTACTCATGTACGCTGACGACGTTAAACTTTGCGTGCAATACAAGGACGGGGCTAGGCAGTCGGATTTACAAACAGATCTTAATAAGTTTCAAAAATGTTGCAGTGGACGTGTCACGTGTCTCTGCTAAGCTTGCGATTTATACGCTGAACTACTGCTCTCTGGAAAGGATCACTCTAATTGACGATTTGGGTATCCGCCTAGATCCTAAATTACAGTTTATTGATCATATTTCTTGCATTGTTAATAAAGCCAGGGTGTGCGATTTATTAAACGGTGGTCGATGGAATTAAATGACCCCTACGAAGAATTTATACATTTTGTTAGTTCGTCCTAATTTAGAATATGGATCTTGCGTTTGGAGTCCCCAGTGGGACGTCCACAGCAAACGCATTGAGTCATTTAAAAATAACTTTTTACCGTTTGCTCTTCGTGGCTCAAACTGGGATACAAACCTTAGGTTGCCGTCGTATTCTATAAGAGTTCTCCTAATTAGCCTACCCTCCTTAGCAAACCGTAGAACGATGTTAGGCATTGTCTTTATGTATAATCTGATCCGTGGTGACGTGGAAAGCAGCGATCTATTGGGCAGTTGAATTTCCACGTACCATGTAGAACCACAAGATCCTACCTGCCCTTTTGCACCACTGCAGAACATAGTACGAAATGCATGAAATTATAATGATTTGTACAAAATTACCTCATCTGTAGATAGCCTTCCTAAACTAAAAACATTAATCTTAACCCACTTAGTACACATGCAAGATAGCAATCGAGCTGCCTGATTGTAGTTTATATTTCCTCGCATTCTTTTTACCTATACTTTTCTTTCGCGCCTATTAACACCTAACCCTAACAAGCAAGTGCTTGGTTTCGAAGGGCCACTTGAGTGTACTGACCATAGTGGATCAACGTTTATCAAACAAAAAAATTAATGTGTCTTGTCAAACTATATTGGAAATTGTTAGCCAGTGGACAACAAATCAGTGGGCTAGGATTAAACACAAAAAAATCAAAATGCATTGTTGTAGGTAAGAAAGGGATGGCTACCTATGCATTGCAAATTAATAATTTTCCCATTGAATATGTAATAACTGCAATTAATTTAGGATCAACGTTTAATCAAACATTGACAAGGAATGATCATATTAATAAATCTGTGAGCAAAATGCATGCAATACTTAGAAACTTATACTTAACCAAAGATTTCTTACCGAAATGTTCCTCATTCCAGTACCAGGACTGAAGGTATTCAGTGACTGCAGCTCTGTAAGCAAGCTCCAGGAAGCGTTTGATAATGTGGCAAGATATATTTATAATAGACAAAGAATTTTAAAATCTGTAACATGCCAGTTAAATCTTGGACATACCTTAGGGTACTATTACTACTTTATACAATTGCTTGCATATGCAAAAGCCGTCGTACCTTTATGAAAAACTTAATTTTAGTTGGTCAAGAAAAACTAGAAACTTAATAAGCTTCAAGTATAAGTACCTTGGCACCTTGTATATGCTGTTCGAACTTGGAACCAACTTCCACACAGTATTAAGGAAATCAGTAACGTAACGCAATTTAAAAACGCACTGCAAGAGTATTTAAGCGCACCACCTGACTATTTAACTACATAATTTAGCCTATACACACAAAAAAAAATCTATGTAAAGTCTATGTAAAATCAACTATGTTATTGTTAAAGCCGCGCCAACATAAGAAAAATAGTTAACTTACCCCAAATAGTAAGATAACCATATACTAGTAGGTTACACAAGAAAAAAAAGTTGTTTTACTATTTAATAGTAGAATTCCAAAATAATAGTATATTGACCATTAAAAATTTCACATTTACATGTTTATTCATGTATAGTGAAGAGGAGTGGGCGGATTATTCGCTAAATAATAATGATCGAGATTCCAAATCCCAAAATCCCACGTAGAAAGAATAAGATCGGTTGGGCTGGATTGTTTGTTGATTGAACTTTATTCGCCTGCATCGGCTGATCGCAAAATTAGAACTAATTACATGTCATATTGAAATTTCTAATTAGTTTATTAGAATTAAAAAAAACCGAAAACTTTTGGTGGCAAGAAATTACTTTACAGAACGAAAAGAATACGTGTTTGCGCTTCGATTTCAATTTTACGACAATTTATATTCTTCTCACAATTATATGCTTAGAGCCTAGCTTAACGAAGGTTGGCGATGGCGGGGCGAAATCGCAAAGAGCGAGAGAGAGCTTTATTGTGCTCCCGCCTTCGCCCTAAACTAACTTGCACTAGACTTCAAAAATTTACATCCATTCCATGAGATTGACAAAAAAAGTAACAAATGAAACAACACCGGCCCCGTTGAACGCCTGCACGGCTTCAAACCACTGGTAGTGGCGCCAGCTTGTGGATTGCTCTCCTGAACACTCCGCCATCGCTCCTCCTAAGATCGACGACCCTGACCATGCCGTCCTCTCCTGCGTGTGTCGCGATGATCCTTCCCAGGAGCCACTCTTGAGGCGGAAGGTTGTCTTCTGCCACGATGACGAGCTGTCCCTCCTTGACGTTGTCCTGCTGCTGATGCCACTTGCCCCGAATTTGTAGGCCCAGCACATACTCCCCGGACCATCGCCGCCAGAACGTTTGCCTGACTGACGAGACAAGCCGCCATCGCCGCAAGCAACTGAGACCCGCCTGGTCCGGGGTCCGGAGTGCTGGTGCTGCGAGGAGCGGCCCGCCTGTCAGCAGGTGTCCGGGAGTTAGCGCCTCTCCGTCGCTTGGGTCCTGGCTGATCGCTCCAAGAGGCCGCGAGTTCATCACGGCTTCGATTCCGACGAGGACTGTCCCCAGCTCTTCCGCGTTGAGGAGCGCGCTGGCCACCGCTCGTAGGAGTAGGTGCTTGGCAGCTTTGACACCTGCCTCCCATAGACCGCCCATGTGCGGAGCCCGAGGGGTGTGAACGCAAATTCGCATCCGCTTCTTGATGCGAATTCGCGAATCGCGTCTGCCTGCTCCTCGATCCTTTCGCGAAGAGCCTGAAAGTGGCGACTTGCTCCGACGAAGTTCGTCGCGTTGTCGCAATGAATTGTTTGGGGATGCGACCAATAAACCTTTGAAGAGCCAATAAAAAGGAGTCAGTGCTTAGATCTGAAACAATTTCTAAGTGAACCGCCTTGGACGCAAAGCAAACAAACAGGGCAATGGAGGCCTTCCTCAAAGTTTTATCGTCGTATAGACAGGGCCACAAAAATCAACGCCACATATCGCAAATGGGTAAATTTCCCATGATTTGTGTCATCAGACGAGGCTTGCATTTGAAGCAGCGTACACATGATCGAACTGTCTGACTGCAGAGTTCCTGAGCGTTTACGATCCAAACACGCTGTCGTAGGATGCTCACAAGTGCTCGTGGGCCGAAATGGAAGTTTGAATGGTGCAGATGCCGGACGTAGCTTTGCACAAAGTGGGAGCGTTTCGTCAACAGCAAGGGAAACTTGGCATCATACGATATAGGAGCGTTAGCTAGTCGCCCCCCAACTCGCAACAACGAAAAGTTGCACCAAGTGCCCGTATCTTCATGAATGAAAGGGTTCAAACGTTGAAGACTAGGGCCAACCTTGGCGCCTTTGCGAACTTTTTCAATTTCTATTTGATACTCGTGCTTCTGTACTATTTCAACAATTTTATGAAAAGCTTCAATGTATTCAGTCGGAGACAGAGTTTTTGCGAAAACTATACTCTTGTCTTTGCATTTTCTTATGAAGCGGAACATATAAGCGAACACCCTTAGCAGTTTGAGGTGTGACGAAAATCCCTCGATGACATCCAGCAACCCAGAAGTTTGCACAGCAGCGGTCAGTCCGACCTTAGTCTTCCTTGGCTCCTGTCGCAAAACTTCCTCTTCCAGCTCGAAATGTGCATTTTTGGGCCAGTTTTCTTACTCGTCCTTCAAAAACGTTGGTCCAGTAAACTAGATTGACTGCCCAAGTTTGTCGACGTCACAACCTCTCGAAACAATATCTGCTGGGTTCTGCTTTGTTGGTACATGCCGCCATGTAGCTTCTCCTGACCATTCTTGAATCTCCGCTACCCTGTTCGAAACGAATGTCGACAACGAAGATGGATGGGATCGAATCCAATGAAGAGTAACTTCAGAATTCGACCAGTATACTATTCGTTCGATAGGGAATTTTAATAAGGGTTTGATTCTATGGCAGAGATCTGCGAGAAGGTGAGCGGCACATAACTCAAGCCTAGGGAGCGTTTTAGTCTTGAGCGGCGCTACTTTAGACTTGGAAGTCAACAACGATAGTTTGAAACCTTCTATAAACCTACGAATATAGACGCAGGCTCCATATGCTCTCATGGATGCGTCGGCAAAGGCATGCAACTGTACCGGTGACATCGGTTCGGATTCAAATCCTGCTGTTTGAAGAACCTGAGACACTTCAGACTTGATCGTCTTTAGCTCCTCTACGCATGCAGCACCAGTTAACATGTCATCGACGTAAAAATCGGATCCAATTACGTCAGCAGTTCTTGGGAATGAAAGTTTTGCTGATTCACTCAACCTTTTTAAACACCGAATAGCCAGAAATGGGGCTGGTCCAGTACCATACGTTACGGTGTTGAGCTTATACAATCTCAAGGATTTAGAGGGGTCTCTTCTCCACACTATGAGTTGAAACTGCCTATCCGCTTCATGAACCATCACTTGGCGATACATCTTTTTACATCGGCAGTCAGGGCATACCTGTGCAGCCGGAAGCGGAGTAGAGTGGAGTACAACTCTTCTTGAATTGTCGGCCCAACCATCAGGATGTCATTTAAGGCCACTTAAGACGATGTCTTGCAAGATGCATCGAAAACGACGCGTAGCTTAGTGGACGTACTCTGGGGCCTCAAAACACATTGATGAGGTATGACATAGTGTGGAGCGGAAGGAATTTTGTTGTCTGTAGGCGACATATGACCTAGGGCGAGTATTCTTCCATGAATTCCAAGTACATGGCTTTCATGTTAGGGTCTTGAGACAACCTTCTCTCAAGCGACAAAACCGCCGTTTTGCAACCTCAAAGGAGTTGCCTAACCCATTTGGATCGGACTTAAACGGCAGCCTTACTTCGAACCGACCTGATGGCAATAACTGAGTAGTCTTCCGATAATGGTCTTCACATAACTTGTGCTCAGGCGATAGAATTTTCTTTGGAGATGGCATTTCCTCCAGTGACCAAAACTTCTGTAGTGTGCTCTCAATCGATACTAAGGGCTCTTCACTACAACTGACACTATTCACAACTTGTTTCGGGATGGAAGATATGTATCTGCCCGAGACAACCCAACCAAGAAGGGTCTTTTGCAGAGTTGGATAGTCAGGACCTTGTCTAATTTGACCAACAGCTAGCAATTCGAAAAATGATTCTGCTCCTATTAACATATCAATTTTTTGAGACTTGTAAAAGTAAGGGTCTGCTAATGGTAGGTTCTTTGGGATCTTCCAATCACTGATATTCACCGATTGATCAGGATGATAACCGGAGATCGATTTCATGATCCAGAAATCGAAAGAGAACTCTAATACCATTTATTCGCGACTTCACCACTGTGTGTACCTTTTTCTTCTCTTGAGAATTGGACTCGCCAATACCAAGTAAGTTGATACACGACTCCTCTCTATGGATCTGTAAGCGGTTAGCCAGTTCTTCCGTTATAAAATTTATTTGGGACCCAGAGTCCAGCAGTGCTCGGGCTAACACGTAGTCACCGCTCTTTGTTCGGACACTTACGATCGACGTAGCCAAAATCACCCTGTCCAATGACGTGGCATGCAAAACATGTGACGTGGAAGGCTGATCTTGGTTAAAGGAGGAGATACTCTCTTGGGGGTGGCAACGCTAAACTGTTATCAGGCACTGTATATCTGTGGAGTAGAATGTGATGCGAACGGTCGCAAGCTCGACACCTTTTGCCTTTGCATTTTGAAACAGTATGGCCCTTTCGCAGACAATTGAAACATAAGGAGGCAGACTTAACAAACTCGAACCTTTGCATGACAGCGAGACGCCCAAACGGTATACAACTTGTCAGTGAATGATCTGCTACATTGCAGTAGCTACAAGTTTGCTGAGGCTTACTGTTGGAGGAGGAACACGAAAATGAGCTACGGTTATGTTGCTTGCTCTACACTAATTTGTCTTGCTTTGGCTTAGTCGACTCTTCAGCGGACAGATGCTGATATCGGCGATTCAACATTTTTCAAAATCGGACCAAAGCGGCAAAGTTTCATAATCGAGCTGTTCCTCCCATTTTGTTTGGTCACTGGGTCGACTCGATTCAATACCAAATAAATCAACATTGCATTCGAAATTTTTGTATAATCTCCTATCGATAACAGAGAACCGTAAATCGACGAAACAGTACCGATAAGGTTTCTCAAGGAGGATGCGGACTGATGCGATATTTTCGGAAGACTAAACAATGTTGAAATATTATTCATAAAGATTAGGCATTCGTTATCGTAAACCTTTTTAAGCTGGCCATTGCCTTTTCGTAGTTGCTCTCGGTGACTTGGTAAGCTTTAATTGTTTCTAAAGCTTCACCAGAGAGACAATAAATTTAATTGTTAAATTTTTTGATAACTGGAATGCTGGCGTCTTTATGGACCAAAGTTTCGAACAGGCTGATGAAATTTTTAAACTCCGAATAATTTCCACTAAATTTTGGCAATGCCAAATTCGGAAGTCGCGCACGAGTTGGTGGTACAGCAGCTAATCCAGAAGATTCGCTTTTGCTGGCTGTTTTAAGGCAGCTAAAAGCGACATTATTTTTTGGTCACTATACATAATTCTTCCAACTCGTCGCCAAATTCATCTTCATTATCTATGTCTTCTATCTGTTCTTGCAATTGATTTGCCTTATTAATTGAAGCATTTAAGTTTTCGAGTCGACATTTTAATTCTTCCTCGAGAATCGGAATCGATCCCTGTTCTAAACGGTCGTTCAAGCGGCTAATAGTTTTAACCCGATTTTGGAGCTTGCATTTCAGCTCTTCTAGAACTGACCTATTTTTGTTTCTGTACTCATTGTACCTCAAGTTATTAATTTATTAAAATTGAAATAAATAAATTAAATGGCCGAAAAATTATCTTCTCAATCAGACGACGACAACGAAGGTTTAATAAACTTTCGAATCAAAATTATCGAATTAAACAAAAAATCGATTAATATATAATATTAACAAATTAATAAATTGATGTTCGAATAGTTTATTAAATTATTTTCTGATGAGAACCACAACGAAAATGATTTAAATTGAAAATCAAGTCACGCAGTATCAATATTAATAGTGGGTGCAAATGACGCCAAAAGTATATACCCGTCGAATATAGGGTAGCGCGTCACTTGGCGGTCCACTAATCTGAGCGCGCCAAAACGAAAAGGGCCCAACAACAACAACGTTTGCACCGGTGCACAAGCGAAAGCGAAAAACGAAAAGTTCACCGCTGCAGCTGCTGTATATAGGGCTTGTGTGTGTAATGGTGTGCGGCTTGGACTAACTTCCCAACTATTAATGCGAGTTTTAGCGAGAGAGGGAGAGGGGCGACAGTGATTGCAGTAATACAATACAATAAATAATTCAAATAAATGTTGCGTCCAAAGCGGTTCAATATAGATCTGTATGTATGTATGTATTAATTTTTTTTTAAGACAAATATATATGTATATAAGTTGAATAATTTTAAACATGCAAATCTAGCTCTACTATATTGATACGTATGTGCCAAGAATTGAAAGCGAGATGCAATTTTTCAGCACAAACAATGAACAAATATTTAATTTGTCTTAAACTCGAGCTTTCAATTTTTTGCACAAATACCTCTTTCTTCTGATTGCGGTATTTATATATAATTCAAAAGCCACTTTCCTTTGGAGTGATCCCTCGGTGATGGCTGTAATTCGGCGCAGGCAGAAAGATTTTTTCGCGACCGACACGAATAGTGTTAATTCACAATAGCGCGACGCGGGCAACAATTATTTGTTATAAACAATAATTTTTAAGCACAAGCACAAAAAAAATAAACAAAATTTTTGATTGCACTTTATTTGTTTGTGTCACTGTCACTGTTAATTTGTTGCCTTTATTTATTATAATTCTTGTCCACCCGGGGGCGCCATGAAATTTCTAATTAGTTTATTAGAATTAAAAAAAACCGAAAACTTTTGGTGGCAAGAAATTACTTTAATTCGGCGGAACGAATTTCAATTTCGATTTCAATTTTACGACAATTTATATTCTTCTCACAATTAAATGCTTAGAGCCTAGCTTAACGAAGGTTGGCGATGGCGGGGCGAAATCGCAAAGAGCGAGAGAGACCTTTATTGTGCTCCCGCCTTCGCCCTAAACTAACTTGCACTAGACTTCAAAAATTTACATCCATTCCATGAGATTGACAAAAAAACTAACAAATGACACCAATAAATAGAAGTTGTGAGAACGGCTTGGAAAGCTCTTGCGGACTGGAAGTCAGGAGGAAGAGAGAGGGAGAGAGAGTGTGCGAGAGCGCTAGGCTCCGTAAAGCGGGACAATTCGAAGCCGCTAGCGCTTCACACTGGCTCTCGAAAATAAGCGCCCTTTTGGCGCGAACATATAGACTCAACATTCCCCCAATTAAGATTAAATTTCTTAATTCTTAACAATATTTCATTAAGTTTTTTTTACAGTTAAGAAATTCCTTGTGAAAGATAATTTTTTATAATCTGTATTTATAGGGTGACAATTTTTTATTTTTTATTTAATCATATTAAGCAGTAAAGAAATCACCTAGAATCGAACCGGGGTCTCAGAACTCATACACCGGCCGCCCAACCAACTGGACCACAGAGGCAAACCAAACACAAAAGTCTAGTACTCTAATACATAATTGGGCAGTTTTTTCAAGTTCTCTCAAACTCTAGATTAAGCCATTTTGTCGTACAGCTCGCGGTTGGCTCAGGGCATAGAGTGTACGCTTAAGAAACCGTAAATTAGGGGTTCGGATCACACTCTCGGCGCCAATTTTTCTTTTATTTTCTGTCTTATATATTGTTTTTTCTTTTTTACAAAAGAAACATTGTCGACAAGAATGGCTAAGTTCTTTATTATAAAAAAATTATTTAAACAAAACATACAACTATTTTAATAGTATTTTTAACAACATCAAAGGGTTGGGACATATACACATGTTAGGACTAGTACTATATTAATAGTTCTCTTTGAAAAACAACAAAATACATAAGAAAAAAGTAAAATAGTATTTTTTACTATTTTTCATAGTAGGTTAACATAAAACATACTTATGGTGTGTACATACTTGGGCAGAAAAGCAAAAACAAAATACGTGCAAATTATTAAAATAGTATGTTACTATTTTTTTGGGTTGTTTTTACATATATTTTTCCTTTGGTGTGTACGCACTTGACCAAAAACCAACAACAAAATATATGCAAAATTTTTACATAGTATTCTAACTATTTTTCTAAGTTGATTTTACATATTTTTTTTTTTTGTGTGAACGTTTATAACAACAGCCATTTGATGACAACTGGAACTGCAGAATAGTTCTTCCATCGCTGCCGCACAATTAATATTCGGTATTATTTTTTAACATTTTTGAATTGGTTTAATATTAAAGAATGCAAAAATCTTAGTTTTAGTTAATTTTGTTTATAAATAAAACCAGATAAATCTTAGTTTGAGAATGTTCGTCTTATATTCAAATTTAGGTTCAAAATGCTTAAAGTCTTAAAAAAGATTTTATTTTCATACTTCATATTTTATAATCTATATTCTATATTCCATACTCAATATTAAATATGGACATTCAAAGCATCGTTGTTAGATATCCGATTTTTTTTTAATTGGCACAAAACATGAAGTCGAACACAGACAAAACGGAAGTGCTCCTCGGCTGCATATAAAGAAATAGTCAAGTTAAAAAATTGACTCTAGAATATACAGCTCATATCGATAGTAGTATGGGCTGCTAACTTATACCCACGTTACCACCTTACATGTATGTAGGTCTCCAATTGTTAGTGCTAATTAGTATAGCTCAATACCATGTCAACTTGTTAACTTGGTGTGCCAATTTTTTTTGCATATTTACAAATAGTTAATAGTGAGTTTCGAGGCGAATTGTGAAACATACTGAAGAGCGTAATGCATGAACAACCACTGAAAGAAGTCAACCAGCTAATTCATGCCATTAAAGTGGGGTTAGTGGAGAGATCCTACAGCATTACCAACAAGACGCTGGACATATTTAAGTTCTCCATTATGAGGAAGAGCAAAGTGCTGATGCATTCATGCAAATAGTCCGCGCCCAGTGTCGGATTCTGCAGACTGTATTCTCAAACATAGCCAGACGAGTCCTGAAGCTAACCCGCGAGGAGTTCGACTTGCTGCATGCAAAAGTCCAGGATTTTGCCGATGACTCGCAGGCCTTGCTCTTGCTGCACTAACTGGTGACCCAGACTAGCGGGAACAACGTAAGTGTAGACTACTCGGTGCCACAGCAGGGATTAAAAGAGCTCTGCTGGATCAACTGCAAGAGGTGGAGAACATTTGCGTGCAGGCCGATTAGCATATCCATTCGTCGGTGATTATCCTGACATTAGGCCACTCGCGCAGCATAAATAATTTCTTTAAGCGAGCAATTAAGAAGCGGCAATTCCTTACTATTATTGTTGCCGAGTGTACACCAGCCTGTGGGGATCACAATTTGGCCTCCAGTTTGGCGAGTGAGAAAAATGTGGAGTTAATTGTAATCCCGGATGCGGCAATCTTTGTGATCAACAAGGTAATCATCGGGACACACAGTGTCCTTGCCAACTGTGGACTGCGGGAAGCCTGTGGTGCGTACACGGTGGTACAGGCTGCCAAGCACTAATCCGTGCCGGTGATCGTGCTGGCGCCCATGTACAGTTGTACCCCAAAAGGTGAACACTAATCTCAAGGGTTATACGGCCTGAAGTGAGTTTTCTAACCCTTAAGAGGCATTCTTAAAAAAAAAATTTTGTAAATCCTAAAACAAATTAATTTTATTTCAAAATTTTTAATTATATTATTTATATAAATTTGTAAAGGCAAAGAAATTATCATTTTAAAATTTTGTTTTCATCGACAAATAGCACTTTTCAGTAACTTTAGTCGTTCAGAAGTTATGGGCGCGAGAAATCGATTTTTTTTCCGGTTTTCCCGCCAAAGTAGCGAGAAAAGCAAATAGTGGATTCAATTGAAAACAAAAATTTTAAAAGGTTTTTTCAAATTTAAAATATTTTACGTTTTATTTGAGGGTTTTAAAGTTAAACTCTACATGTATATTTACATATATGTGTGTATAGTGCATGTAGAAGGTTAGGTATATGGGATCTTTGCTACTAATTTTAGTGAGTAATATCTCGAGAAAGCAAATTTTCCCAGATATGCGTTATATACCAAAAGTTGAGCCATCTTAAGGGCTTTATGGCCTTGAGTGACTATCAAAATCGATAGAGCCTAAAAAAAAAAAATGTATTTTAATTATAAATTCTTAAATATTATATTAAGATAAATTATGTCCAGGCAAAAATATCATCATTTAAAAATACTTTTCTAACGACATAAAGCACGTTTTTGTAGCTTTAGTCGTTTAGTCAAACTAGCGGGAAAACCAAAATGTCGTAGAACAAAAGATGTTTAGCTCGAACTGTTTAATAAAACAAAAAAAAAAAAAACGACAGACCCCCAGACAAACAACAGGACAAACGTTCTCATTTCGAAAAGGCCGTTAAAATCTTGTTTTTGAATACCTTGTGAACGGAGTACCGGATCGGAATGAATTGTATTTGAAGCTAGATCACAATAACTTTAACATTTGTGGATTTTTACTCCACCGGCCCCAACAGCTCCAATTTTCAATATATTCCATTTCGCACTTTCACTCCCATTTCTCCAAAACTAATCCGTTCTTGAAAAATATGTAGTATCGATCAAGATATAAATGGTTCCGATCGGACTATAGTAGCAGTTTTACGGCTCTATATAGTAGTCTCATTGCGCACCACAGTCTCGGTGCTCATCGATACTACGTGGCCTGCCGTCCACAGTGATAATGTAGCTTTAGCTTATGAAATTATTTTTCAAATTGAACTAAGTAGTTACTTTTAGATAATTGAAATACTATATCGCGCACCCTCATTTTTTCCGCCATTGTCGCCGTTAGAAAGTCAATACATGTTTTGAAAAAACTAACTTTCATCATTTTTATTCCCGGTACCCAAGTTAGTGGCAACCGAGAATGTATGTAACAGGCAGAAGGAGAAATCTCCGAACCTATAAAGTATATATATTCTTGATCAGCGTCACTAGCCGAGTCGATCTAGCCATGTCCGTCTGTCCGTGTGAAACAACAGATTTCAGAGATTATACGAGCTAGAGTTACCAAATTTGATGACAACATTGTTGCACGCAGATCAAGTTTGTTTTAAAATTTGGCCATGCCCACTTCCGCCCCCGAAAATCATAAAAAACGGTTTATTACCATATGCGTGATTTTCGTAAAGTAAATAGAAACGCTTAATAAGTAAGCAATCGTGGACGTGTTTTGAAAATTTGAGTAAAATCGGATGATAAACATAGAAGCTATTAAACAATAAAGTTTCTGAGAGAGAGAGATACGTGCGTGTTGCTCAACATATTCCTAGCAACATTTGTCTTTGTTGCGTGTTGCTCATCATGTTCCTAGCAACATTTGTCGCTTTTGAGAGTTGCCCAGCATGTTCCTAGCAACATTTGTCGCTTTTGAGTGTTGCTCAACATGTTTCTAGCAATATTTGTCTCTATTTGTCAACATTTCTTTTTTTCCATGTTAATGTGCTGTTTTAGTTCACTTACAATGCTTTGGTTACCGGGTTTCTTACAGTCGGTCACACTCGATAAGCTTGTATTAAAAATAAATAAATGGAGCTGAAATAATGTATAAATTTAAATTAAGAAGAGAATTTAAGCCAATGGGCTGCAGGGTGCCGATTTTAAAACTAATTAATTATAATTGATCTTCAACAAAATTTGGTTTCAGAAATTTTTTGAGTTTTGCGATCTTCACTTTAATTTTATCTCGCTAAGAGTTTTTTTTAAAACCAGGAGTTTTGGTTTAAAACTCAAAAAATAAAAATTAAAAAAACTATTTTTAAATGTTTAAGTTTATTACACATGTGTCTATGTAAGGTTTGGGAGTTATCAAGCCGTGAAAAGTGCCAATTCAAAGAGTTCGTAATACTTTGACCGCGATTTTTTCAAAACTGGTACTTGATGTAAACTTTTTAGTTTCGGACTAGTAATGTCCCGGCAGCGATCTTTCAGAATCAATAGCTATCATTCGCCGGGTTTTTTTGTCGACCAGTGTTATCATCCGATTGCACTGACATTTTCGAGCACGTCCGCACAAATTTATTTATTTTAGGGCCGATTTTTCAGTGTCAGGTAGACTTTTGTCAATGAGGTAAATTGTTGTTTTTGAGTAATTTAGTCGCTAAAAATCATGTTTGCCTTTATCTTACCGAAACTCACAACAATAGCTTAGTTCTAGGTTTTTCTTGATTTTCAAAACAATCTTGATCTGCGTGCAACGATAATGCTGTCACCAAATTTGATGGCACTAGCTCTTATATTTAGTATCTAAGAGACTGTCGTTTCACCTGTTACAAACATTCTCAGTTGGAACTAAGCTATACCGGGTGTAAAAATTGGAAGTTTTTCAGAACAGGGTTCTCAAAAAGCGTGTGGGTAGAGGACAGCATGATGGCATTAAATACCTCTTATTTTTTTTATTAAAGCACATATCTTTTGGTACCGGGTATCTCACAGTCGAGCTTACCTGATGGTAGCTTTTACTTGTTTATACTATCGCGGCCACATATTTTTGCATTAAGCGTAGAGGTATCAAAATGCTAAAGGGAAGCAACAAAAAAGTGTGGAAAAAGTACGGGTGGGTCAAATTTCAATCTGCAAGGGTATAGAAATTTCGGCGTCCTAAAGATAGCTTGATATCTTGTTTTTTGGTTAATTTAATATTTTTCTCTAAATAGATATATATATATCTATATATAAAAGTCAGATTGATATATGTATATATATATATAATATATATATATGATATATAATATATATATATATATATATGTATAATATATATATAATATCTAAAGTCTTTAAGGCTTTGTTTTACTTTAATAGTTGAATCCTCCTTGATCTGATATATTATATGTTGATCCGTAAGAAACCACCCATCGAGCAAAAATACAGTGACTTCAGTAATGCGAAATAAATATACAATTATTCCTATGTTATTACAATTGCAGGTGGCATGGATTAAATCTGATTCAAAAGCAATACTTGGCATACACACACATATGGTCTCACTAAATCCCAGATTATCTGTGACACACAACGGCCACAACACCTGGAAACTTCACATATCTCGTGTACAAATAAATGACTCCGGCAGCTACATGTGCCAAGTTAATACAGATCCCATGAAGAGCCTTGTAAGTGCATGTCTTTTCCACCTCTTTCCCAAGAGGCTTACCGTTAGTCTAAGGGTGTCTTATCCCAGTCCCTATTTACGGGCAGGGAAAACGATTTTGTGTGGACACGTGTTTGTACGAGTGTGTACGCTACTGGACACCTTTCCATTTATTCGCGTGCAAAACAACAACTGCGCAGTTTGTATCTTATTAATGTTTTTATTTTCAGTCTGGATATTTAGATGTTGTTGTACCACCAGATATTATGAACCACCGAGACAATAACCATGAGGAAGGAGTCAGCACAGAAGGCGGAAGCATATCTCTGGTATGCAGTGCGACCGGCGTTCCAGAACCAAAAGTACAGTGGCGACGTGAAGATGGAAAGGACATTATACTTCGAGCAGATAGCAGAGATAAACAAGGTCACTATAATAAAATTCATGATTCTAGTACGAATCAGATCTTTTTATTCTTAGGACATAAAGTTTAATAAATGTATTTTTAGGCTTTAATCCTACCTATTTATAATTATTAAAAAAAGGTCACTTCTGAAATCTGAAGTCTGTACACGATTGCAATTTGACCCAAGCGCAAAAAAACTATAAGAATTACGGAAGGTGTATAAAACATTTATAAATAAAACATAGCGGCTTTCCGGTTTTCACAGATTTTTGTATAAATCAACCGATCGATAGAGTCCTACCGATAGAGTCCTATGCAAATAAAACAAAAAAAAAACCTCTAACCGAGGTTAAATAAAAGATTTAAGTCGTAAAAGAAACTTTTTTTTACCGGGGTATTCTTAAATAACATTAATCTGTATTATTACGAACAGAAAGTTTAGCCTCATTGTTAAGTTATCCACTGTTCAGCTGTTACTTCAGCGAGAACAGAGATTTAAGCAAGTTTAAAGTGCAAAAAAAAAAAATGCAGTCCCACTCATAGAAGTTTCTAATATGTGTTTCTGAGCCTGAACTGAAGATATATACTGTATCTTGTGTATGTTCTAACCCTAAAAAATTTACATTTGTAGTGTTTTCTTAGAGCAACAAAGTGAGTCCAGCTCATTCAACCATTTTAATATAATATGTTATGTTATTTGTTGTTGTGTGCAATTTTTCGCACACTCAGAAAATTTGTTTCCCATATTTCAGAAATCTTTTCTTTGAATCGGCCAACCTTTAAAAGTTGAAAAAAAAAAACATCTTTCGTTTTAAATAAAGTCGCCTTTAAATATAGAAATTTTTTCTTAATAACAAATTTAAGGAAAGTTTTTTATACCCGGTACCCATAGGGTACAAGGGTATTATAAGTTAGTGCCAACCGAGAATGTATGTAACAGGCAGAAGGAGAAATCTCCGACCCTATAAAGTATATATATTCTTGATCAGCGTCACCGAGTCGATTTAGCCATGTCCGTCTGTCCGTCTGTCCGTCTGTCCGTCCGTCTGTCCGTGTGAAACAACAGATCTCAGAGACTATAAGAGCTAGAGTTACCAAATTTGGTGACGACATTGGAATCTGTTGCACGCAGATCAAGTTTGTTTTAAAATTTGGCCACGCCCACTTCCGCCCCCGGAAATTATAAAAAACGGTAATTAACCATATGCGTGATTTTCGGCGTAAACTAAATAGATAGGCTTAATAAGTAGGCAATCATGGACGTGTTCTGAAAATTTGAGTAAAATCGGATGATAAACATAGAAGGTATTAAACAATAAAATTTCTGAGAGAGAGAGAGAGAAAGAGAGAGAGCGCACACGGCCGTGTTCCTCAGCATGTTCCTAGCAACATTTGTCGCTTTTGAGAGTTGCCCAACATGTTCCTAGCAGCTTTGTCTCTTTTGAGTTCTGCTCAACATGTTTCTAGCAATATTTGTCTCTATTTGTGAACATTTCCTTTTTTCACATATTCATGTGCTGTTTAATTTCACCCACAATGCTTTGGGTACCGGGTATCTTACAGTCGGTCACACTCGACTGTAGCTTTCCCACTTGTTTTTTTTTATTCTTGAAAATAAAAATATGAAAATCTTTCTTATTTTTATTGCTGTCTGCCTTTAAAAACATAATTTCATCTCTTGTTTCAAAGCATTTTCTCTCGGGTGTGCGCATACAATTCCGAACTGGTTTTAACATCCCTGGCATTGAGTGATGGTTATCGGTCAACTCTTATATATGATTGAGCTACTATGGAAGTAGCAAGTCTTTACCGTAACAGTTAAAGAATGCTAAAAAAACACAAGAAAGAAATCACCATTAAAACATAATATCATTTCTTGTTTCAAAAATTTTGTTCTCGTGTCTTTCTTAATACTAATGTGGAGTTCGCTTTCGGTTAAAATTCAAGAAAGATCTTTCTAGACTTTAAGGATATTCTGAGGTTTTGTTTTATAAGTGCACTTTCTCTTAAATACTTATTAGATAATAACCTAACATTGCCCTAAAACGATTTATTAACTGATAAAAAAATAAAATCTTTTAAGATTTTATGCATTCTTAAATTAAATATTAATATAAGAACGAAAATTCTAAAATTCAAATGTATGTTGTCTGGCATTATTCATGAACAAATTGAACTTACAAGCGGGGTCCGGTTTTTACTTTCGTTTTTAGTTTTCGACCAAAAACTTACGTTTTCGTTATTAGGGGTTCCGGTTTATAAAAAAACTTTTTATACCCGGTTCCCATAGGGTACAAGGGTATTATAAGTGCCATGTCCGTCTGTCGGTCTGGCCGTCCGTTTGAAACAACAGATCTCAGAGACTATAAGAGCTAGAGTTACCAAATTTGGTGACAACATTGGAATCTGTTGCACGCAGATCAAGTTTGTTTTAAAATTTGACCACGCCCACTTTCGCCCACAAAAATATTAAAAAACGGTATATTAGCTATAGGCGTGATTTTCGGCTTAAAGTAAATAGATAGACTTAATAAGTAGGCGATTGTGGACGTGCTCTGCAAATTTGAGTAACATCGAATAATAAATATGGAAGTTATTAAACAATAAATGCTTTCACACTCTCTCGCACTGCTTAGGAATAATTTCCCGTGTCTGAGCACTTAGCATTTGAGAGAGATGTTGAGAGTGCCAATGCGTGTTGCTTAACATGTCCCTAGCAACATTTGTGTTTTTTGGGTGTTGCTCAACATGTTTCTAGCAACATTTGTCTATATTTGTCAACATTTTCGTTTTTCGATGTTCATGTGCTATTCAATTTCACCCACAATGCTTTGGGTACCGGGTATCTTACAGTCGATCACACTCGACTGTAGCTTTCCCACTTGTTTTAAATTAGTTTTATTCAAGGAGTTTACTTATCATTTCCTACGGCTCCAATAGGATACAATATTAATGAAATGAAATTAAACAGCACATGAACAAGGGAAAAACAAAATGTTGTCAAATAAAGACAAATATTGCTAGAAACATAAAAAAGACAAATTTTGCTAGGAAAACGTTGGGAACCTCTCAAAAGGGACAAATGTTGCTAGGAATGTGTCGAGCAACACCCAACAAATACAAATGTCGCTAGGAACATGTGGAGCAACACGCACGTGCGCGCTCTCTCTCTCTCTCTCTCAAGAAGTTTACCCAGAAACTTTATTGTTTAATAACTTCTATGTTTATCATCCGATTTTACTCAAATTTTCAGAACACGTACACGATTACCTACTTATAAGGTCTATCTATTTACTTTAAGCAAAAAATCACGCCTATAGCTTATATACAGTTTTTTATCATTTTCGGGGGCGGAAGTAGGCGAGGCCAAATCTTAAAACAAACTTGATTTGCGTGCAACAGATTCCAATGTTGTCACCAAATTTGGTAACTATATCTATCTCTATCTATCTCTGAGATCTGTTGTTTCACACGGACGGACAGACGGACATGGCTAGATCAATTCGGCTAGTGACGCTGATCAAGAATATATATACTTTATAGGGTCGGAGATTTTTCCTTCAGCCTGTTACATACATTCTCGGTTGGCACTAACTTATAATACCCTTGTACCCTATGGATACCGGGTATAAAAATAATTTTATTTTATTTAACTGATTGTTACAAGTTTACTTATTTTGTGAAGAACACCAACATATTATATTGAGGTCTCAAACTGAACTTGATTTGGTATTCTGATTTACTTGACGATCAAGCCTCGGTCACGAGCTTTTCTAATTTTGAGTGAGTTGTGAAATTATTCTGAATGAGCTTTCGATTTTCACTTGAGTGAAACTTTAATTACTCTTGGATTTAAGTGTCTTGACTCTTGGATACAAGTGCTCTCTTTAATTTAATGACTTTGGTTTGACTTTGAATTGAAATAGAATTTTCCTGTTTGCGAGACAAACTTTGTTTGCCTTTGAACGTGTGATCGTGACAATTGGAGGGAGTTGTTGAGTCTACGACTGGGACTATGATTTTGGGGACTTTCCGTTAGCCTTTGCTTGTGGTGTCCTGTTGCAAGTGTGGGATACATGAAGTAGTGGGAGTATTCGGGTATGATGTTTCTACATAAAGTGATGGGAATATTCGGGTATGATATGTTTAAATAAAGTGATGGGAAAATTCGGAGTACTATGGGACTGTGTATACTATGGATATGTCACTCCCCCAATCTTTGAATTTGGACAGTCCTCAGGTCGTTAATCTGGATATAACATTATATTATCTTCTGGATTTTCTTTAATATTATTCTCCTTGGTTACATTATGTGATACAGGGGTGTCTTCACGTTTAGAGAATTTAACAATGAATTTCTTAGGTATGTTTTTAAACTTACAGACTAAATACAATGTTATACCTAATACAGTTATAACAAATGTAATTAAGCATATAATTTGGAATGTATTGTAATATTTAACATGTGCATCTATTATTTCTTTCGTTTGGATATGAGATAATGGTTTTATTTTGGTGATATTATGGTTTACATAAATTGATTGGGAATAGTCAGCTATATTGTTGGAAATTATAAATTCATCTAGCTGAATTGTAGAATTTTTATACCCGGTACCCATAGGGTACAAGGGTATTATAAGTTAGTGCCAATCGAGAATGTGTGTAACAGGCAGAAGGAGGCATCTCCGACCCCATAAAGTATATATATCCTTGATTAGCATCACCAGCCGAGTCGATTTAGCCATGTCCGTATGTCTGTCTGTCCGTCTGTCCGTCTGTCCGTCCGTGTGGGACAACACATCTCAGAGACTATAAGAGCTAGAGTTACCAAATTTGGGGACAACATTGGAATCTGTTGCACGCAGATCAAGTTTGTTTTAAAATTTGGACACGCCCACTTCCGCCCCCGAAAATCGTAAAAAACTTTATATAAGCTATAAACGTAATTTTCGACTTAAAATAAATAGATAAAATAAATAAGTAGGCACTTGCGGACGTTTCTGAAAATTTGAGTAAAATCGGATGATAAACATGGAAGTTATTAAACAATAAAGTTTCTGTGAAAGCTCTTCTTCTTTTTCAGAGCCTCAAAGGCAATAGTGAAAACACGTGGAAAAGCTGCAGTCGAGTGTGACCGACTGTAAAATACCCGGTACCCAAAGAATTGTGGGTGAAATTGAGCAGGACACTTGGAGCACTTGGAAAAATGGAAATTTTTATACCCGGTACCCATAGGGTACAAGGGTATTATAAGTTAGTGCCAATCGAGAATGTATGTAACAGGCAGATGAAGGCATCTCCGACCCCATAAAGTATATATATTCTTGATCAGCATCACCAGCCGAGTCGATTTAGCCATGTCCGTCTGTCCGTCTGTCCGTCAGTCCGTCTGTCCGTCCGTCCGTCTGTCCGTCCGTCTGTCTGTCCGTGTGAAACAACAGATCTCAGAGACTATAAGAGCTAGAGTTACCAAATTTGGTGACAACATTGGAATCTATTGCACGCAGATCAAGTTTGTTTTAAAATTTAGCCACGCCCACTTTCGCCTCCGTAAATAATATAAAACGGTATATTAGCTATAGGCGTGATTTTCGACTTAAAGTAAATATATGGACTTAATAGGTAGGCAATCGGGGACGTGTTCTGAAAATTTGAGTAAAATCGGATGATAAACATAGAAGTTATTTAACAATAAAGTTTCTGAGAAAGAGAGGAGAGAGCGCACTGCTTAGAATAATTTCGCGTGTCTGAGCACTTAGCTTTTGGGTGGCAGTAGCGAAAAAAAGTGTTGCGTGCTTTCGAGCGCAGTATTAATTCGTAATGCAGCTGCGAACAGCTGCAGAATTAGTCTTTTTTGAACGTTGCTCAACATGTTTTTAGTAACATCTGACTTTATTTGTCAACTTTTTGTTTTTTCATGTCCGTGTAATATTTAATTTCACGGGCAATACTTTGGGTACCGGGTATCTCACAGTCGGTCACTCGACTGTAGCTTTCTCACTTGTTACAAATGAAGACAAATATCGCTAGAAACATGCTGAGCAAACCCAACTAAGACAAATGCTGCTAGGAACATGTTGAGCAACACTCACGTGCGCTCTCTCTCTCTCTCTCTCTTAGAAACTTTATTGTTTAATAACTTCTATGTTTATCATCAAATTTTCAGAACACGTCCACGATTGCCTACTTATTAAGTCTATCTACTTACTTTACGCCGAAAATCACGCATATGGCTTATATACCGTTTTTTATGGTTTTCGGGGGCGGAATGGGCGTGGCCAAATTTTAAAACAATCTTGATCTGCGTGCAACAGACTCCAATGTGGTCACCAAATTTGGTAACTCTAGCTCTTATAGTCTCTGAAATCTGTTGTTTCACACGGACAGACAGACGGACAGACGGACAGACGGACATGGCTAGATCGACTCGGCTAGTGACGCTGATCAAGAATATATATACCTTATAGGGTCGGAGATTTCTCCTTCTGCCTGTTACATACATTCTCGTTTGGCACTAACTTATAATACCCTTGTACCCTATGGGTACCGGGTATAAAAAGTGTTGCGTGCTTTCGGGCGCAGTATAAATTCGTTATGCAGCTGCGTACAGCTGCAGAATTTGCCTTTTTTGAACGTTGCTCAACATGTTTTTAGTAACATTTATCTTAATTTGTCAACTTTTTGTTTTTTCATGTCCGTGGGCTATTTAATTTCATGCACACTATTTTGGGTACCGGGTATCTCACAGTCGGTCACTCGACTGTAGCTTTCTCACTTGTTTATTTGGATAATGTTATTACCTGTAATTGAAACTTCTGTATGTATACAATTTTGATTTAAGATTTCTTTCTGTACATTCCAAGTTATTAAAATATTGGGTTCTATGTAATTAATTTGAAAATTTATATGGGTCTTTGTGTATCTGCATTTAGCCGGTTCTTGTTTAATTATTCCAATTATACATTTGTCAAATACGATTTTTTCTGTGCTTTTATTAAAACCTCTGTTTTCCTAAATGTAATATTTGTCGGAAGTATCTTCGGTTAATATGTTATTGAACTCTTCCGGATATGGAACTATTTCGTATATTGGAGCTTTAATTAAATCATTCGGAATGTGGAAAATTATCAGGATTTTATTTGAATCTGTTTTAATCTTCAACAACTTTTCAGAATTTACCTGTTTCAAGTTATCGTGTTTCAATAACTTTGGATTAAAAATACCTATTCTTGTTAACTTCATTCCTAATTCTACGTCGTCTATGTACTCAGTAAGCTGCTGGAGATTAAAAATGAAAACTGCAGCTTGCTGCTCTTTATCTTTTGTTTCCTTCAGTTTGTTTATTATGTCCAGCCCGTTATTAACCACATCAATAATAATATTTAGGTCATGGTTTTGGATGGAGTTTTCTGACAGATTATTCATTTTTGTTTCTAATTCTTCTTTGTCGTTCTCGTCTAACGTGCCAAACAAATATTTATAAGCTGAACCTACCACATTTAAAAAGTCTCTTTTACTAAGTTTAACTATTCTTAACCCATTTATTTCCCGTTTTAGCTTCTCAACTAAATATAGGACTTGGACTATACTTTGGAACTCTTTTGCTTCGTTATATTCTCTTGTTATATTTATACTTAAATAGTGGTATTCAATATTCGGTGAAATCTCCATTGATCCAGTTTTAAATATAAGGTACCCATTCTGCGCTTTTATGGGGTTGATTTCGATACTTTGTTCGTTGATGATACTTATAAAAGATGTTATGATCATGATTGATATGGGGACTGTTCGGTTACGATTCGTTTTCGTTTTCTACGGCGGGTCTGGAATTATCATATTTACTCTTATTAATTTTTTTCTGTTTCTTGAATTTAGATTTATAATGAGTAATTTTCCTCCCTCTGTTTGTTTCCTTGAAGTGTTTGTCGTCAACCTGTCTGACTACTCCTGTTTTCTTGAAAGGATTTGTTAACTTAGCTTTCACTAGTATAGCCTGTCTATATTTTGTGTCAACCGCAAGTTCATGTCTGTTCTCATTTAGCTTATCTATTTTGTTTTGTTGTGCATTGAAATCTGGTGTGCTTGCATATAGAAAGATATTCGCGGGAGTTCTATTCGTTGTGGTGTGTTTAGCTTTGTGGTTGTACACGTATAGGATCGATTCAAATTTGGTACATCGATCTTCTAAATGGTCCTCACTTCCAATAATTCTCAATTTTTCATTTACCATCTTATGGAACCTTTCTATGTCAGATATACCATTTTTACTTGTTGTTATTATTATATTTACACCCTCGGATTTTATCCAATTCTGCAAGGCTATGCACATAAAAGCTGAGTCTTTGTCCGCTTTGATTTCTTGCGGTTTTCCCATATCATTGAATACCTTCATTTGCTTCTAGCCAATCTCTACTTTTTACTTCAATTAATGTTGCAAATTTCAAATAGATATCAATACATGATAGAAATTGTTGGTTTCCAACCAAATAGAAATCAATTACATATCGCTCTCTTGCATTGAATATTTCTGGTGTGACTTCAAATGACAATTTGGTATTTCTATGTTCCGTTTTCGGAAACCAAACCAGTTAATATTTTTTTCAATTCCTGGATGCAGGAGTTCCTTATTCCTTCTGAGTATTATACTCTTAAAGTCTGCATAAGTCAAAACATCTTTCAACTTCAGTGTACTTTTAAACAATTTGGTCAAATTTTTCGACCTTATTATTTTAATATATGCCCTTTGAAATGTTAGGAAGTCCTCATCATTGAGGCAATAGATTGCTCTCTCTTTGGTACATAATTATTCCATAATGATGTCCTTAGCAAAAGCTTCTGACATTTCTTTGTACGTTATGGTGATTTTCAATTTGTGAAAATAATGGTTTACCTCAGTGTTATCTATGTCTCCCTTCTTTAACTCTATTTTTCTAGAGAAATAGTTAAAGGCTCTCACTGTGATGGGTATATAATTTAAATTATCTTCAAAGGCGCTATGAATTGTCGCATCTACGCTGTTAGCTACTTCACCAAGCATTAGTTCTTCTATCTTGGTACGGGATAGGGCGTCAGCCACATAATTTTCTTTTTCCGGAAGATATTTGATTTTGTAATCAAATTCATTTAACTTAATCTTCCATCTTTGTTATCTTCTATCTTGGTACGGGATAGGGCGTCAGCCACGTAATTGTCTTTTTCCGGAAGATATTTGATTTTGTAATCAAATTCATTTAACTTAATCTTCCATCTTTGTAGTTTCATGTTTGGTTTCTTGATGTTGTTGAGCCAAACCAAAGCGGATCACTTTTGCTAAAAGTTCTTTTTCTATAGTAGCATAGTTTATTTCATGTTCGTTCAGCGTTCTGCTGGCATAACAAACTGGCTTATGATTTTGAGAAAAGGGCTTAGTAAAATTAGGGTAGATTAAAATCGGATCTGAGGTAATAAGCACCTTTAGCTTTTTAAATGGTGCTACTGTAAAGCGGTCCCAAGATATAAGACGTTTACTTGTGAGTTTTTGTAAGAAACTGATTTTATTAGGAGCGGACTCCGCTTTAAATAGATTCTAGCTTAGGTAGCTAACATCAAAATCTTATGTCTAGTTTTATCTTCTAGACCAACGCAACGGTCATCTGTTCCCCTAGCTGGGAAACCGTTATCAAGTGCAAGCGGGGATTTTCCGCTGCAAGATAGCATAGTTGCTGTACAAATATTTAAGGGATGAACCCAAGCAACAGTTTGAGATACATTTCTAGATTCCTAGTGGCGTTTATATTTAGATCTATGCAGACACATGCTTATCAGTACAGTGCTGCAGCGGTTTGCTGTTTACATAGGATTCTTATATATATATATATATACGTGTTCATGTGTGAACAGCTACGTAATACTTATTGTTGATATCAATTGTGGTTCCTTTCTTCAATTTAAGGGTCATTGGTTTAACTTTGTTGGCATAGTTAGGAATAAACTTGCGTAGAACCCACATAAGCCCAAAAATAATTTTATCTGTTTTCGAGTCTTTTGCAACGGAAAATTTGTAATAGCGTTTGTCTTGTTCGGATTGGGTCTAATACCGTCAGTAGTAACCACATGACCAAGGAATTCAGTTTCCTTTTTCATGAACTCGCAATTGTCTAATTTTAGCTTCAAGTTTGCATCCTTTAGTTTTCGGAAGACTTTCTTTAGAGATAAGATGTGTTCTTCCAATCAAGTGGAAAAAATTATTATATCGTCTAAATAAACTAAAAAATCTTTGTAGAGTAAATCTTCCAATGAAGTGGAAAAAATTATTATATCGTCTAAATAAACTAAACAATCTTTGTAGAGTAAATCTTCCAAAAGATTATTCATGCATCTCTGAAAAGTTGTAGGAGCATTCTTTAGCCCAAATGGCATTCGAGTGTACTCGTAATGACCATGTTTAGTGGAAAACGCAGTTTTTGCTATTGAATTCTTATCCATTTGGATCTGATGAACTCCCTTAGCTAAGTCAATGGTAGTGAAATACTGGCATTTTCCCAATTTGTCAAGGATCTCGTACATTCTAGGAATCGGAAATTTATCATTGACAGTGATTTCATTAAAATTCCTATAATCCACAACCAATCTGTACTTTGGCTTACCAGAGACGTCAGCTTTCTTTGAAACTATCCAAATAGGTGAGCAGTAAGGAGATTTCGTTTTTTGAACTATTCCCTGCTCAATCATTTCTTTGATTTGCCTATTTACTTTCTCATCTACACTCTGGGGATATTTGTATGGCTTGCGATACACTAGGTCTTCATGCTGGACTTGGAAAGTATGTTTAATTGTACTTGTGAAAGTCAAATTCTCACCTTCCCTGTGCTGAATGTCACCATATTCAAATAGGACCTTCTTTAAACTTTCTATTTCCTCTTCATTCAGATGTTCGAGCCTAAATTCGTTACGAAGTTTACCGATTTGTCTTCGGTGGAAGATGGATTAAGGCACTCTGGTGCGGTCATATCCTCCTCTTCCATGTCTTCGTCATTGTAACGGAATTTGTATGTCTTAAAACCTAATTTGATTGTAACATTTTCATAGTCAATCTTTGCCTTGGTAGCTTCCAAGTAACTTCGACCTAACAGGATATCATAATTGCCTGAGAATCAATGGAGGTAAAATTTTTGTTTGGATGGACATATTATACTGGGTTTTACTGTAATACTTTTACGTATTTCTACCGGACCTTTTATTGTATAAACCAGGGGTCGTAACACTTATAATTTATAATGTATGTTACGTCGGTGGTGTCGTTGTGCCTCAGTCCTTGGAGGACATAGGGCTGAGGAAGTGGCCGCCCGGATAGCAGACACGATTTGTGCAGCTGAGCTCGCCGGATTTGGGGTGGGTTCTTTGGACGCCACTATCCTCTCCAAACGTAATCAGAACAATCATTTACGTGCCTGAAAATGCATGCATTTTTGTTGGTTTAGGTTCACATTACAAGTTTATTAATAAGGTTGTTTAATTGTGTAGTGGACATTAAAGTGGGTCAAACAGTGTGTTTGTTATAGCTAGGGTTATGGATTTAAAAGTGTCTTCAAGCGAGTTAAAATTAACATGAATCTGTTTTGATCCAGAGTATCATTAATGCGAATAAAATAAAGGGAGTAGGGTATCAAAAATGTATGCTTAGACGTGGGTAAAAAGTAATAAATTAAAATAAGTAAATAGGTGGTTTAAAGTACTATGAACGAAAAGCTATTTAGACATAAGAATTATATTATAGATTCAAAGATCTGTATTAGGTAAAAATATTTCTCCCAGTGGAGGTGTAGGGTTGCACATAAATATATATATGTATGGGTATATTGAGTGGTTAGGAATCTGGGTTCCGTAGAGCTTACCCTCTTTAAAGGTCCAACGACGAGAGATCTCCCGGTCGAGTCCTGGGCTGTAGTATTTGGGTTAACATATATTGATATTTATGTGCATGGGTAAATGTGGGTTTTAAATAACATATTCACACGAGAAAAAAACTTTAGAGAAAAATAGATATTTAAAAATTTAAGAATTCACTTGTTGGTGGGTAGAGAGACGGGTGTACATTTGTAGGCGCACTTGTATATACATATATATATATTCGTGTTTAGATGGAGGCAGTATCTACTGCTCAAGTATGGACTGAGGCATGGGTATCCGAAGACAAGCCGACACAATCACCAGTGTAAGTTTGTGGGACTGAATTTTCACTACACGGAAACTATTTTTGGTTGAGTTAGTTTTTATGCATTTATTGATTTGGATTTGTTTACATATTTAAGTTGGTATATTTTCTTAGTAAGTTCTTTCTTCTAAAGTTTAATTTATAATGTTTATGGGAGGTCTTAAGAGTTTTAAGTTATATTATTGTGGACACTTCCGGGACATCCTTCGGGTGGTTACTTGTGGTCACCGGACCAGTTGTTTGCAAGGCACACGACTCTCTCCAGTTCGTGTCGACGGTCACGATTTCCCTATATCGCCTTTTTGTATGTGCTAAGTCCTTTTAGCAGCCGGCTAATGAGCATCATTCCATCCATGAACATCAGTACTTTGTAAACCTGTACAATTTCATCTTTATGGTCGACAACTTCTATATTGTTAATGACGTTGGCCGTGCTGTCATCCACCTTGGAAGTCTTGGAGCCCATAGTCCTTGTAGTCTTAGGTGCAGGGTCTTTGATGTTACTATTGCACTCCGAATTGACTTTTTTTTCTCTTTTTAGGACCGTTGGTGGTTTTCCGAACTAGGTACGAGGCGCGTTTTTAGTAGTCTCCACGAAGGCTTGCTGGTTTTTGACTTGCTTGGTACTGGTAAACCGGGGTCTTTTATACCAAAGACTGTGTCAACTTTTGCCTAGGAATCACCGGAATAGAACACAAAAGTGTTCCCAGTTAGAGTCATAAATTCCCCTCTTTTTTCCTATTGGCTAGGGTTAAATTCGGGTCGTCTTTGTTCTTACTTTTGACAATTCCGCAAAATCAGCAGCTAATGATTGCATGGCCTAATTTGGCGCGTTTGGCGGTGTCATTTGCCAGAGCCAAATTCTGGTGCAATCTTGCCAGTGATTCTCTATGGAACTAGCGTATTGGCAACTCTTGATTCTCTTCCGTGTTACCCGTGGGAATCACGTCGCCCTAACCGGCGTACGTAACATGTATGTATTTATGTATGAATTTTCACCATAAGACAAGTGCATGTACATATTTATGTATATATCATATGGAACATTAGAATACATTATATACATTATAATACATCAAACAAAAGGTATTGATACGTAGATTGAAAATATCCTTCGATCTTTCAAATAAATCGCTCCGTTCAAAAGTTATTGCATTTAAAATTTTATTTTCAATTTTTAAAATAAAAATTGAAGAATAACAGTTCTTTTCTATTTTTCAAAATAAAAATTGACAACCAATTTCTATTGGAAATTTTTATTTTTTAAAATTACAAATAAGAGTTATGATTCAACTTTTACATAAAAATAGAAAACTAAGAATTATTTCTAACTTTTTTATTAAAAATCAAAAATAACAGCTAAAAAAGATTAAAATAATAAAAATTGCGAATAAAAGTTTATCCTATTTTTGCAAAGTCCTTCCAATAATAATTTTGTTGGCTCCAACTTTATTTATCTCAGAACTGTTATTTGCGACCCCTGGTATAAACTTTAAGTTTTTCTTTTACTTCATCTAACTTAGTAAAATTTTTATTCATTATATTAATTGATGATCCTGTATCTATCATGCCTTTATAAAATTTGTTATGAAAAACTAACTTTATATAGGGTTATTTCTTCGGTCTCCGAGGCTGTTTGATGGAAATTTACGTCCATCCTACTCTGTCCACTCTGACTTTCCCTTTGTCTCTTCACTGGATTAACATTGGATCCGTATGTGTTATTCGGATTTTGGTAATTGTTCGGATTTTGCTGCCTAGCTTGATTTAGTCCGGTGCTGACCGTCTGATAATTACCCTGTCAATGCGGAGGTATAGGAAATTGTTGATACTGATTTTGATTTTGATTCCGGTTGTTCTGGGAAGTTGTTGCAATATTATTAGAGTTATAATATGAAAATGAATTTCGTTGATTATCATAATGCCTTTGATTGTTACCTTGATATTTTTCCCCTATTCCTGTAATGTCTTTGGTTATTTCTATTTTGCGCCTATTGTTTTACTGGACATGCGTCATAAAAACCTAGTTTCATAGCAGCTTGTTTCAATTTTGCAATATTGGTAATATCTCTTCGGGCTAACGACATGTACATACGATCACGAAGTTTTCGATCAATTGTGATATGGACTGTTTTATCTAGCATTTTAGTGTAATTTGTCTTATCTGATGCATCTGACTCTAATTCTTACTTATCAAATACATTTCGACATTGACTTTCAAGCTCATGTATGAACTTACTGATGCTCCCTTTGAACTGCGTCTCTCCTAATGCCTTGATGATCGTCTCGTAGGGCCTGTGATCTTTAAATGCAATGGCTAGGGCTGTCTTCATTGTGAGCCAATTGTTTGCTCCAGCCTGGACGACTGTTTCTGCTGCTGAATATACGGTCATTCTTCTGATGGAGCCAAAGATGACGTGCGCCTGCCTCGTATCCTGGGTTGGATACAGTTGAAGTAGATACTCGACCTCGTTAATAAATCCGGAGAGTTTTCCCGGTGTTCGATCGAAGTGCGGCAATTCTTTGATTTGGTACAGCAGCTGGTTCAAATGAACTTCGGACAACTGGAGAGCTGCCATTTTGATGTTTTGTTTTTGCAGAATATTTAGGCTCTGACCGTAAAGGCTTTTTTAATTGTCTGTGTGACTACACGTAGGTTTTATGTCACTGAAATTACACACGTAGATTCTTGTGCGGATCTCAATATAATTCACTTTATTTACTTCGCCGATCAAGGATTACTAGTTGTTTAGTTATATCCTTTTTAGTTGATCAGTACCGATAGTTTAAAAGGTTTTTTTTTAAGATCCAACTCCAGTTGGATGTTTTTATATTAAGTGATGGAAATATTCGGGTATGACATGTTTGCATAAAGGGATGGAAATATTCGGAGTACTATGGGACTGTGTATATGTTACTTAAATATATGCGAAGTCTTATAGGACTATGGATATGTCACTATATACTTTATATATGGCTAGATTAAGAATAAAGACTGCTTAAATATTCTGAAATATTTTACGTCGGTGGTGTCGTTGTGCCTTAGTCCTTGGAGGACATAGGGCTGAGGAAGTGGCCTCCCGGATAGCAGACACGGTTTGTGCAGCTGAGCTCGCCGGATTTGGGGTCGGTTCTTTGGACGCCACTATCCTCTCCAAACGTAATCAGAACAATTATTTACGTGACTGAAAAATAGAAGAAATCGTTCGTCAGTCTGTCTTTCAGTCCACATTGCCCCGTAAGTGGATTTATGCTTGATCGTGAAAACAATTGGGCTATGTTTTGGCCGTTTTCCCTCCCCATTCGCAAATTTCGTGCGCCTTTTAATAGTCGCGGGCCGTGCAATACGATCCCCTGTTGTTATGTCGTTCGTCAAAAGTTATGTCATGTTCTTGACTCAGTATTCCATTCGTACCAATGCCCTCATGCAAATAGGTTTCTACCAATGCATTTTTGTTGGTTCAAGTTCACATTACAAGTTTATTATATAGGTTGGGCAATAGTATATTAGACATTAACGTGTATTGAAATGTGGCTTTGTTTAGCAAGGTATTTATAATGAGTGTAAATAATATTTACATATGTACTTATGGGACATTCCATATCAACTCGGCCACCCTGTTTTTTTTTCGCTATGAAAAAAAAAATGCATACCCACATTTTAAAGTGCTCCATGTCCATATAGTGACCGTTAAATATTTTTTCGTTACCATCAATACTTTTCGAGATAATCGCTGTTGGACAAAAAACTTTAAAAAATCATAGCATTGAAATGGTGCATGCAATTTGAAAGACAAAAAATACGGTTATCCTTTTTTCAAACATATTTTGCATAAAAAAATACTAGACTAATCTCGGTTTAATATTAAGCGGGTTTTTAATTAAAAAAAACGGTTTTTTATTTTTTTTTGTCTTAGGGCCAGTCGATATTCGCTCAAATTTGTTTCTGCCAGGTAGAGGAGGTTCAGATACATAAGAAACAAAAAATCTTAGAATGGTAAAATTGTGTTTGCTAGGAAAAATTAATTTATTTTCATTGTTTATCCATTAATTACTTTTGGAAAGGGGTATTTTGGTTTTATGATCATCAGGCTATGTACATTTTAGGGTTTTTTCTTTGGGAAAAGTGCACTTACACTGTCAGAATTTAATCTCCACTTTTTAAAACCGTTATGTACCATAAACTTGCATCTAAACATCAAAAAACACGCTTTGTCTCCCTAAATAATATTCAGTGTTAAATTTTGTGTCTGATTATAAAACCAATATACCCCTTTCCAAAAGTAATTAATGGATAAACAATGAAAATAAATTAATTTTTCCTAGCAAACACAATTTTACCATTCTAAGATTTTTGTTTCTTATGTATCTGAACCTCCTCTACCTGGCAGAAACAAATTTGAGCGAATATCGACTGGCCCTAAGACAAAAATAAAACTGTTTTAATTAAACCCGCTTAATATTGATTTCAAATTACATTCAATATGATTTTTAAGTTTTGATCCACAACGATTATCTCGTATTGTGAAAAAAATATTTAACTGTCATAGACATGTTTTAAATACTACGTTTTTCGACGAAAAAAAATCAAATGCCGATATAGAATGTCCCCATATATATAATATTGTATAATGTGGTGGAGTGGGTAATATTATGGGCACGATCATATATATATTCTTATATATAAAAATGAATCGCAAAATGTGTTGCTAAGCGCATAACTCAACAGCAGGACCAATTTGGCCAATTCTTTTAAAATATTCGTTGGTCAAGGATAGTTCTTACGGCGAGAAAAATCGAATAATTGCCGGAAAACCCTAAAAACAGCCGTTTTCATATAAACGTTTTCTAACTTAAATGGCTGCTTTGATATTATTGTCAGGTGATTTTCGTCAAACACGTCGGTTGCATAAATGGTGAGTCTAGAACTGTTAAATTGTACTATATATGGTAAGGTACTTTCTCATTTTCTTAAGACCAAGACGAGGAAATATAGAATTCGAACGTAGTACAAATGAGGCATTACAAAGACGATCACGGAGTGCAGATGAAGGTAATGCACGAAATAGATCTGTTGACCCCGTACATGTAGTGAATCAAGGTGATCACGAATACGTCGTGCTGTTTTGGCTGAAATGATTAATGTACGGATACATTAAATTGATGGACGGAATAAGTCCGTGACTCTTCCGCGATACTTTCGCGACTCAAGAGGGAAAATCTTTTTTTACATACAGTGCCATCTCTGATATATAGCATGCGGTGCGTGATACAATGTTTGACAGCTACTCATTGTTCTCTGCTCAGTTAATTTGATGTGACAAACCTGTATTGTGTACTGTGAAATTGTGAAAAAAAAATTTTTTAATAAGTTATTCGTTTCCTAACATTTAAATTGGAAACCAATAAATCAATCTTCTTTTATTCAATTTCAACAGCAGGGATTTGTCTTTAGGTTGGTAAGTTGAACTCTGTAAATTATGTGGATCGTGCATTTGAGGTTAAATTCACCACTCTGTCCATAGTCCAAAATGCCTACAGGATGACGTGCGAACATTGTCCGCCGCACAAGACATGCAAGCCAGCAACAAGTGTATTCACAGAACTTAAGAGAAGAAAGTTAAAATATAATAAGAGAAAATGGCCGATTCGGACAACGCGTGAGGACACGAAGATCATTGGCATCATACAATCGCTTGGCATTCCAATATGACCCCACTGCGAACTTCAGTGATAATGCTAATTTAGATACTGGACCAATGACTACTATATGCCGATATTGCAATGCGTTAAAGTTAAAAAAAAAAAAACGGCTGGATTGTGCTGCGTAAGTGGAAAAGTCAAACTGGATCTATTACTTACACCACCACAGCCACTGAAACCATTGTTCTATGGAAGTGATCCCGATTCCATCCATTTTCTTCAACATATCCTTGAATACAATTACTGCTTTCGCATGACTTCCATTGGAGCTAATATCATTCGAGAAGGCGGCTTCATGCCGACTTGCAAGGTAAAAGATACAACACACATAACCAATCACTCACACCAACACAATGAATTTCAACACATAACAACTACATATACACCACACACTGCACCATCACACGATCAGAAGTTACACCATATTCTTCAACAAATGATTCTTTGCAATTACAGATACAATACAACAACAGATACCGACTGTAAGATACCCGATACCCAAAGCATTGTAGGTGAAATTAAACAGCACATGAACATATAAAAAGGAAATGTTGACAGATAGAGACAAATATTGCTAGAAACATGTTGAGCAACACTCAAAAGAGACAAATGTTGCTAGGAACATGCTGGGCAACTCTCAAAAGCGACAAATGTTGCAATGAACATGCTGAGCAACACCCAACACAGACAATTGTTGCTAGGAATATGTTGAGCAACACGCACGTGCGCTCTCTCTCTCTCTCTCTCTCAGAAACTTTATTGTTTAATAACTTCTATGTTTATCATCCGATTTTACTCAAATTTTCAGATCACGTCCACGATTGCCTACTTATTACGCCTTTCTATTTACTTTACGCCGAAAATCACGCATATGGTTATATACCGTTTTTTATCATTTTCGGGGGCGGAAGTGGGCGTGGCCAAATTTTAAAACAAACTTGATCTGCGTGCAACAGATTCCAATGTTGTCACCAAATTTCGTAACTCTAGCTCTTATAGTCAATGAGATCTCTTGTTTCAAACGGACGGACAGACGGACGGACGGACGGACGGACAGACGGACAGACGGACATGGATAGATCGACTCGGCTAGTGAGGCTGATCAAGAATATATATACTTTATAGGGTCGGAGATTTATCCTTCTGCCTGTTACATACATTCTCGGTTGGCACTAACTTATAATACCCTTGTACCCTATGGGTACCGGGTATAAATATATCATTGGCATGGTTCAATGGTGCCAACACCAGATGAACCGCATCAATTTCTGCAAATATATTTCATTTCGTCGATTGTGGATCAGCAGAATGTGCGGTGCAATATACAGGGAACACAACAGTTAAAGAGACGAATTATTGAACAGTTGCAAGCATTTTCGATTCAGTATTTACTTTGGATTCACTTTCATTTACTTAGAAAAGTTCAACTAAATAACACTTCATTTTTGTAATCGAAATGAATTCATTACTGTTGTAAAATGAAATAAAATTTTTCCTTTTCAAATATAAAACAAAACAAAATTTTTTCTTCATCTTTTAATCACCAAACGAAATGCTACATAAAACGAAGCCATCTGGTGGCGAAACGGAGTTCGCCGGGTTATCTAGGATATATATATATATATATATCTGACAATGTTGGGCAAAAGGTTCCGTTGACTTTCCCTCGGTTATTCCATCGTTGAGAGCTCTTGTTCCGGAGCTTAGGTTTTACTTGTTGCAAAATTTAAGCAGAATTAAGGATATATAAATATAACATCGTGATAAGGGTTTGGGGTTATAAATTCATTCACTAAATAAAAATATATAGGTGTTGGTGTTGAAAAATGCGTTTATACGTTTGGGAAGTTGTTTATGTTGTTGCTTTTCATTGTTGATGCAGAGTCCGCTTTGGTGATGTCCAGAATCCTTGAAGCGCTCGGAACAAAGCCTCTTTATTGTTAGTTGCACGGTTTATTCTGTATTTTTATTCTGTCGCTTTTGACACGGCAAAGATAAGCAGGCTTATTTTTCGCGTGACATTATTAACACATGTCCCTTAGGATTCACATTGCCCTCTGACGTTGACTATCTACCGGGGTCTTTTATACCAAAGACTGTGCTATGGATCACCGGAATGGAACACAAAAGTGTTCCTAGCTAGAGTCATCAGTTTCCCTCTTTTCACCTATTGGCTAGGCGATTGCACGGCCTTCTTTTGCGAGTTTAAGCGGTGTCTTCCAAATTTTTGTGCAATCTTGCCAGTGATTCTCTAGGGAACTAGCGTATCGGCTATTCTTGATTTTCTTCCGTGTTACCCGTATGAATCACGACGCCCTAACCGGCGTACGAAACAAATATGAAAAAAAAAAAGCTTTAACTTAAAAACTTGTAGTGGCGACTGAAGAGCCGCGAGATAAATTTTTTTTACATAGAAGCATGCTACAGATCATTAAAGCTATAGGCCAAGTTTTATTTCGGCAGACAACATTTTTCGCAACTTTTAAGCCGAGCTTTTAATGCACGTGCATAAAATTCGTGAGCTGCATTTTTGTGGTATTTGCCTGAACAGATTTTAGGGCAAACATAACAGATAGCTCATAGCGGCGCCAGGGAAGATCTGGAAAGCTATTGTTCCAATTAGGAAATTTTTTGCTGCTGCTAAGCCTGAACCTAGGGCGCTCCACCTATTTCCGTGCTAAGTTCTTTTCAAATCGAGATCCGGTGGAGTGCACAAGTATTGGAGTTGCTTCCCGCAGACCAAATTTAAAATAAGGGCCAAGTCCAAGCGGGCAGCACATAAATTTGAGTGCGAAAAAAAATTAACTTGTCGGAGCTTAAGCAAACTCAAGTGAGTAGAAAAGATGGCAGTGTCTGTGTGCAGTGCGTAACCCTTTTTGTTGCACAGGTCACAGGTGTCTACGAAGGTTGCAAGGCGACCATCTGGGGTCGACCCAAGTGAAAGAGGTTATACTAGGGAGACCCCTTAATTTTTCACCGGGGACAAACATCCAGCGGGTAAATATTTCGAAAAGAGTGTTTCGGTTATTGGTTGCTTACTGTGGTGAATTTAAAATCAACAGAATGATCCCAGCAAGCAGTTTTTGAGTTCCGGTCCCGAGGAGCACCCCCTAAGCGGGGCATGACGGGCTAGGAAGCCGAAGGAGGGATGAATAGCTAACTTCTAGTGCAGTTAAATCGGCCACCAGTACCGCTGCGCAACATTCTTCAGTGGCCGGCTATGCAGTTGCGGAAAATTTTGTTGGTTTTGTTTGGCAGTGACCGGCGGCTTAAATTGTTTGACCCTGACATGACCTCTGTGGCCTTGCTGCTTTAACCTATATTCGGTGAAGTGAACATAACTAATGGGTCCTCCCGATCAGTGGCCATAGGCAATGTCCGACGTCCGACATCTGTGTATGCGCGAATTAAATGTGAATTAAATGCGCGAATTAAGTGTCCAATCTGAAGGATTTTAATCTTTGAAAACGATGTGTCCCAGTTTTGTTTTATCTAAACGGTCTTAACCTACATGGCATGACGTAACGCTTACGTAAGCCTTCTCTGATTTCTTTTAATGCAAACTTTTGCTGAAACTAGAAGCCAAAAATAAGGAGAGAAACTATGTTTGAAAAATTATAAAGAAAAAATTAATTGCAAAAAAAAAATATTTAAGTAATAAAAGAACATTATATTTTTTAGTTTAAACAAAAGCTAAATAACAAAGTATGAAAAGTCTACACTATGCAAAAAGTTAACCCTGAATTAAATATCCCTACAAATTGAATTAATGAATCACTCTGAATTGGAGATCGCAAGAAAATTAATTTAATGAACTATCTCTACGAAAATTTAAACTTTAATAATTGCAATCTAAGAAGTAATAAGAAATGAAGTGAACTAATTTAGCCATTCAAATAAATGCAACCTAGAGCAACGTTCAAAGCAAAAGTTAAATTAATTAAGAGTATATATATAATTATTTTAAGAGTATATATATATAGTCTAATTGTCTATCTGTCTCTAAAAATGAATTTAAACGTAATGTTAGCCTTAATCAGTACAGTTATATTAAATCTTAATGCCTAATGAAATCATGAATTCTTAAATCTCTGTGGTTTTTACCGACTCGAATGATGACTCCACGGTCGTAAGAATCAAAAGGGATCGTAGGTGGGGTGGGCATTATGCGAGCGCAACAACATCTGTGTCTCCGCAAAAAAAATTTAGTTTTCTTTCTGTCCTTCTGTCTTCTCTCTAAACATCCGCTTTTCCTCTATCTCCTTTCCTTCAGTGAATTTTGGTTATCATATCTTCCTGTTTAGCCTATCTTTTATTTTTGTCGCAGCACGCTCAATTCTTGTCTTGTTAGTAATGATGTGTAATCCGTATCCGAGGTCTGGGTCAGCAAGACCACCACCCCCAAAGCCGACGAGCTAGAGCCGGAAACCTACAGCGTGCCCCAGCAGCTCAGATCCTCCCAAAGCAGACGAACTTGAACATTACACGCTACAAACTAGCTATTTAACTCTAAAAAAAATCTAAATCTAGACAATCAATTACAATTAGACTGCACTGATTCTTCTGTTCTCTTTTGTGCATATTGTGCGGGAGCGGCAAAGACGTCGACTGAGAAATTTCCTATCCCGCGGGATAGGGCCGTGTTGGCCATTCTCAGCCAGAAGCAAGAACCAACCCAAGAGCAGAGACGGTATTAAATGTAGAAGATACAATTTTTCTAGATCACCATATGGGTTAACTGGCTCCAGCCGTAACACTCCCAGAAGTTCGCCTCGGACCTAGGCCTCGGTGACAAAGCAGCTGGAAGCTTTGCTTCAGCGGCCACAGTGAAGGGATCAGTGTGGACAATTTGATCTATCGAGTTGAGGCTCTTACGCACCAAACTCTGGGGAATTTCTCTATTCTCAGCAGCCAGGCGAGTCTCTTATTTGAGGTAAAGGCCAGAGAGTTTTATTGGAGATGCCACGAAAATATGAGTGATTTAAAGTGGGATTATCTTCGTAGTGCATTAAGGAGACAGATTCGGGATGCTGGTGCGGATATAGATATTAGGGTGGACATTCGCGACAGAAAGCAAAAAGAAAAGAAAGGCTTTGGCGCGTTTTATGATACGATGTCTGAGATGATGGATGCCTTTAAAGTGCCTTTGACTGAGATGGAATTCGTCAGAAGTTTGAGAACAAATTTAAGGCCTGATATTAGGCATGAGCTCATGAATCTTCAATTCCGAACCGTGGAGAATGTAAGAGAAGTTTTTCGCCGCAGGGAGAATATTCTTGGCGATCTGCGGAAACTCAAGGGTATCAATAGGGTTTTCCATTCCATAAGTTGGTTGCAAAACTGATCGACGAGATACAGAGGGATGCTTAGGAATTTTCCGAAGGGGAATCAAATCTGAAAGTTGAGGCGGTAGCACTCATTTGCTGAAATTGCCACAAATAGGGTCATCGCTATTGTGCTGAGATTGTGGTTTAAAGAGGAAGATATTTTGTTACGGGTGCGGGGCTTTGAATTCATATAAGACGACGTGTGTCCGTTGCAAAAAAAAAAAGGAAAACCGAACACAGGCAGCATGTGTTCAGAGAAACAAGGCGACACACACAGAAGCAAGCCAGGAGTAAAAAGTTAAAATTTTTCTGAGCTAGAAGTTAAGAAGTAGCATTCAGAATAAGTAGGCCTCAAAGAATGTTGTCCAAAAAAAATTAGTAAGGATATAAAGTCAAATAGTCATTTAGTAAAAAAAAAACAATCCAAGAAATAAGGAAAGAATGAGGGCATTCTGGAAAACTATCAAAACAGTTAGTGCTATTAAATTTAAAACCAAGAAAGAAAGCTTTCATTCGGCAAGCAGAGGTTTATATACCCCTGCAGATAATATTTAAATTAAAGTAAGAAATAATGTATATCGTTTTAATCCGAAATCTTTAAAAACCACGAAAAGCGGCTGATTTGGACAGATCGTTTCTATGGCAGCTATAAGATATAGTGGTGCGATTTGAATGAAATTTTAAATGTATGAGTATAATTAAATTATAGGTCCATACATTTAATTTGAAAAAACGGACAAATCGAGTCGGCTGGTGACGCTGATCAAGAATATATATGGGAAATACCATATTATCTCGGCCACCCCTCTTCTTTTTGGCTCTGAAAAAAAACCCATACCCACACATAATGACCCTTAAATATTTTATCGTTACCATCAATACTTTTCGAGATAATCGCTGTTAAATAAAAACTTTAAGAAATCATAACATTGAAATGGTTCATGCATTTTGAAAGCCAACTTAAGGTTATAACTCTTTAAACCTATTTTTCATAAAAAAATACTAGACTTATCTAGGCTTAATATTAAGCGGGTTTTTAATAAAAAAAACTGTTTTTAATTTTGTTTCTTCCTCGGGCCAGTCGCTATTCGCTCAAATTTGTTTTTTCAAGGTTCAGATACATAAGAAACAAAAAATCGTAGAATGGTACAAATTTGTTTGCTAGGAAAAATCTATTTATTTTCATAGTTTATTTAATTACTTTTGGAATGGGGTCGGTTTTGACTTCTAGCTCTGTCTTTGACTCTTCTCTGGTACTGGTAAGCCGGGGTCTTTTATACCACCGAATTCACCCAGGTTTGCCTAGGAATCACCGGAATGATACACGAAAGTGTTCCCAGCAAGTTGCATGGTTTCCTATTGTTTAGGTCAGCGGCCACTGTACCGCCGCTGCTCACTGAGCTTTCCGAGCTTTTCGCTCTCGCTCCTCTTACGCTCCCGCGCTCGCTCTCGCGATCGCTCTCGCGCATCTTTCATGCTCCGGAGCGCGGGCCTCATGTTCGGATCCGACCTCCACGGTCGGCCGCTGCCGAACTCCAGCTCTCGCTTTAGCGGAGTAAAGCGGGGGGGAGCGCGGTCTTATGCTTAAGCTTAGTTTTTGGTACCATGTATGCAGCGAAATAAAGCTGACGCGCACACGCACTGGATTGAACCTCGACGCCCCCGACCTTTTTTCTTCTAACCCCGACGGGTTATTACTTCGTTTCGCGCCGTGGGATTTCTTTGTGGTGCACATTCAGGATCTTCTTTAGCGGCAGGATCGCCCCCCTACAAAAATTGGTCCTTCGAGCCGGATCCGGATATCCTTCTGCCCTTCCGCCAGCAGTTCCGGTGGTTTTTCCGCTAAAAAGATAAGTACAAGCCTTCTCCATCTCCCTCCTGCCGCCGGTCTTCAGCAGTGGTCCGAACATTAAATTTCGTTCACACTCTGCAAGATTAATTTTTCGTGTCAACTCCATGTCGGAGTTTTTCCGACACAACGGCAGTTGAGAAATTTATATTCTTCGTCAAATTTTCAATCCGTCTCCGCTTTGTGTGCCCCGCCATATTTCTTGCCTTCCTTTTTTCGTTTCCCCGTTGTACATCAACTTGCTAACGTTCAAGGCATATGTGCATACATACATACGCACTTACGCGCGCCAACTTATGCACATATTGCAGCGCAATTCGGCCTCTGTGAGAAAATTCGCCGACTAAAAGTGAAATTGTGTGGTGAAAAATAAAAAGGCATAATTAATATCAGCCAACCGGTGTGCACTAGTTTCGGGAGTTTTCCCTGGTCGCCGAACAGTCCGCCGCTGTCGAGATATTTTTGTCCTGTGTATGACATATTTTCTTTTTTCTCCACATAATTTTTTCTACTGTGCAAATACATACTTCCGACTCCCTATATATACATACAAAAATTTTCTGCCTCCATATTTTTGTAATCCACAAATACGGTCCACTTATCGACACTCTACTGTACCCACACATATACATAATCGGATGCATACCCATATATACACAAAAATATTTTCTGTCTCCATATTTTTTGTATGCCCTCACAACTACAGTTCACTTATCGGGTTTCCAATGTACGAAAAAGAGAAGCATTCAACTTATGCACACACACACATACATGTTGTGTATGCTTATATATAAATATATTTTCTGCCTCCATACTTTTTGTACGCCCTCGCAACTACAGTCCAGCTATCCACTGTACAATAAACAGCAGCATCCAACACAAGTATACACACATACATTTTGGCGGGCTCTCTCATCCCAGCTATTTTTATAAACACAAGCACGCATTGTCTCCAAAACAGTATCGGGGCAAATACAGCAGCGGTCAACTAAATATATCCATTCAAATAAAATAATTCGTGAATGATTTTTTATTAGATTCCAACTAACTAATAACGTTAGAAACCAAAGTGCACCTCCATATCCGCAATAGTGTGACCATATATCGATCGATTTAATTCAAGCATTTCTCCCGAACCAAAGCCAAGGTTTTTTTATTCCACCTTTCCGGCTCCGTAATAACTACGTGTAAACAAAAATTTATTTACGGCTAAAATTACCGAAATTAGTCGTCAGTTATTTATTTTTATTACCGGCCTGTTTTTTTTTCTTCTCTTCGCTACGATAGTTAGCTAGCGAAAATATTTCGCCACCCCCCAAAAGGCAATAAAATAAATAAAAACAATTAAATAATTTGGCAAACCTTACTAAAAGAAATAGTGAAGATAAACAAGAAAAATAAGAACTGAACAAGGGGATAACAAAATTAAATAAAATAATACAGGTTTATCGAGCTCCAGATACTGGTCCCGTTTTTTTCTTGTTGTTGCTGCACTGTGCCTTCCACTCCGCTTAAATTATTACATACTAGCAGTGTGACCGTACTCTGCATTTTTTCCTTTTTTCGTCGCTGTTTGCTTTAACGTTCTTTTTCCGACATTCTAGTTCAAGTCCAAAAATTCCAACTGGTTCCGTTTCCACAATTCGCATCAATTCATTTCTGCATTTAATCCGCTCCCCCTTCCGACAACTAACATTAAGTCCATCGGAACACAGTTGCCAACAATTTTACTCGTAGTGCCTTGTGGCATTCGCTGTCTTGTATTCCGAGTCCGAGAATGCGGAGACTACAAGAAGCCGCGGTCGATCCCAGCAATCCGATTGACAAGATCCCAATCCCCGTCTCCGCGGCCGTCTCATTTATCGCCAAAGCTGCCACTGCCATTTCAAGGGCAAAAGCGACGAGTCCGTCAATACTATTTCTGATCCTCGTCAAGGCTTACTCGGTCTATGTCCAAAATGGCTCAAACTGAGGTAGACATTGCCCTCAAAAAGTTTATTGCCACAACAGACCGGATAAGTCAATTTGAAGCGGATATCCATACTCCGGACGCCCCTGACTCTGAACGGTTTTCCCCTGGCATGTGCCAATGCCATCGGGACCAAATCCGGGCCCTGTGGGAAAAGCTATGAAATCTGCTCGGATCTTCTTGCCGTGTCCGCCGATAGCTCGGCCACTTCGACAGTGCTTGAATCCAAGTACAGTTACTGCTACTCAGTCTATTCAAGGTGTTTTGTCCAGCTTCAGGACATAATAAACAAGGCCGCCTCCCAGTCCGTCCAGGCTCCAGTCAGTGTTCCCACACCCCCGTCTATGGTTGTCGTTTGCCACCAGTGGACACCGAAGTGTTCGCTGGTGATTATCTTCGGTGGCCCACCTTCAGAGACCTTTTCACCGCAATATACATCCACAACTCGCGTCTCACACCAGTGGAGAAGTTGTTCCACCTGTTATCCAAGACAAGTGGCGATGCGCATGAAATTGTTTCCAAGGCCCCGCTGACCAATGAAGGTTTTATCTCCGCGTGGCGAAGCCTCACTGACCGCTTCGACAATCGGCGGTTATTGGTCAATAGCCAGTTGAAAATTCTTCAACATTCAGGCTGTCCCCAAGATTCCAGAGCCGCTCTGAAAGAGCTGCAAGGCACAATCCAAAGTTGCCTGACAGCCTTAGAGATGTCCGCTATTCAAGTCGAGACTTGGGATTGTCTCCTGGTGTATATGGTTTCCTTAAAGCTTCCCAAAATCACACTTTCAATGTGGGAGCAATCCATTCACAACAAGGCTGAAATTCCAACCTGGAATGAGTTAGACTCGTTTTGACAGAGCGTCATCGTACTCTGGAGGCTATCGACGACATCAGGCCTAACAGTTCGGGGCAAGTTCCGTCAAGGTCGCCATCGGCGAGCGCCCCAGCACGGCGACTCAATTCTTACAAGGCCAGAGTTGCTCCAGGCCCAAGAGGGTGCGATCTCTGTTCCAGGAGAACCATCCGGTTCGCTTATGCCCGCGCTTCCTTGAAATGGATGTCAATGGTCGCTCCGACTACATTAAAAAGAAAGCAGCTTTGCCTGAACTGTTTTGCCCGAGGGCACCAGCAACGGGATTGCACTAGTGCCCATAGCTGCTTCACATGCCACAGCCGCCATCACACCCTCCTGCACCGCTGTAATCCATTCGCGGCCGCTCCAAGTCCGTCAGCGCCAGCCAGGCCTCAACCAGCGCCTACTCCAAGAGGCACGGGAGCCTCAGAGGATCACTCTGATGTGCAAGTGTGTTTCGCTTCCGGTTCACGAGCCGTCCTACTGGACACAGCCCTCATTAACATTTGCCATCTAGGGTGCAATTTCCAGGCGCGAGCTTTGATCGACTCTGGTTCCGAGGCCACCTTTATTACGGAGAGGCTTTTCAACCTCGTCAAACTTCCATTCAAGACTATCCAGGCCCAACTCTCTGGCCTTAATCAAACCGTTGCCGCTCAGTCCACGAAACTTTGCCATCTTTCTATTCGATCGCCTTCCAGACCCGGGCTGCAGTTAGAAACCGCAGCTTACGTTCTTCCGCAGTTGGCCGGGAATCTTTCATCGTATCCAGTCCCACGAGATCTTCTTAAGGGACTTCCTGACATGCGCCTTGCGGACCCCAAATTCTTTGAGAGTTCTGAAATCGATGTGTTGATAGGAGCCGACATTCTCCCGTCCATCCTCCTCGGCAACTCCAAAGCTAACATTTGCGGTTCGCTTCTCGGCCAGGAAACCATTTTGGATGGGTGTTGACAGGCCCCATATCTCCAGCGGCCCCTCGAAGTGTGTCCGTCTTCTCTACGCGAGTTACCTGCGGCCTCGACGACTCGTTGGACCAGCTCCTTACCAAATTCGGGGAGGTGGAGGAAGTGCCCACCCAAATCGTCGCCGAGACTGATTCTGTCTGTGAACACAATTTTGTCCAGACTACAAGAAGAGACACGTGTGGAAATTGCGTTGTGACGCTCCCCTTGCGCGACCCCGAGCAGAGTGGTTCCGAACTCGCATCTTCACGATCCTTCGCTCTGGCTCAGGTTATGCGTAACGAGCATCGCCTGAAAAGGGATCCTCCCTAAAGGCCCGGTATGACGCTGTGATCCAAGAATATATTGATTTAGGTCACAAGGCCGAGGTTTCATCGCCGAGCAGTTCCGCCACGTACTATCTTCCACATCATGACGTTCTCAAGTCCGAATGCACAACCACTAAAGTGCGGGAGGTTTTCAACGCTTCCAGCCCGTCTTCAAACGATACCAGTACTGATTCAATGTTTTCACTTGTCCTATTCCGCCAAACAGATCAACCACGATGTCTCCACGTCCACGCAGCGCCAGTGCCTTGGAAAGCAGATGTTCTCGAGGTACGCAATCGTACCGTTGCCGAATCTGCAGCGGGATCCACGCGCTTCGGAAATGTCGGGGGTTCCTCCGTTTGAACGCCGAGAAGAGGCTCCGGGCTGTCCTTGCCAACCGGTACTGCCCCAGATGTTTGGCCCACTCCGACGGAACGTGTCGGCGAGGTGATCTCTGCAAAAGGTGCGGCCAGGATCGCCACACGCTCTTGCACCTCTGCGAACCGGCGATGCCTTCCCGCCAGTCCCATCCGGCGGCACGTCAGTCGCGGAGCACTGTTACCGCTCCACGGAACTCTTCCGCCGTTCGTCTGCCCTCGTCCTCCACCCCGCGGCACTCTTTAGCCGCTGTTCAGCAAGTTTCCGCCACTCGTCAGGAGTTTCCGCTTGCGAACAGACCATGCCACGAGCCGTAAGAAGGACGACTATGTTGCAACCCGAGTGATTGCAAGGGGGGCCGGAATGTTTAGGTCAGCGGCCACTGTTCCGCCGCTGCTCACTGAGCTTTCCGAGCTTTTCGCTCTCGCTCCTCTCCATGCTCCGGAGCGCGGGCCTCATGTTCGGATCCGACCTCCACGGTCGGCCGCTGCCGAACACTGGCACTCTTGCGTGTTACCCGGATAAATCACGTCGTCTCTTACCGGCGTACGTAACACTTTTTATACCCTTGCAGAGGGTATTATAGTTTTGTCATGGTATTTGCAACGTAGCGAAGGAGGCATCTCCGACCCCATAAAGTATATATATTCTAAATCAACATCACCAGCCTGAGTCGATCTAGCCATGTCCCTTTTTCTGTCTGTCCGTCTGTCGGTTTCTACGCGAACTAGTCTCTCAGTTTTTGAGCTATCGGGCTGAAATTTTCAGCATATTCTTATTTCTTTAGCACGCAGTATATATGTCGGAACGGCCGAAATCGGACCACTATATTCTATAGCTGCAATAGGAATGATGGCAAAATTAATGTAAAAACATTTTTCACTTTTTTGTTTTTCAACGTATATCAATAAATTTCAAGATATAACAGTTTTTTACGGTTATTGAATTACGGTTTTGATTTGATTAAGATCAGACAACTATATCATATAGCTGCCATAGAAACGATCGGTCGATTTAAATGAAAATGTAAAATTCGACATGTAAAATGTAAAATTCTACATGTAAAATGTAAAATTCTATATGAAGGATGTAAAATGTTTACAAACTAAGATATTTTTTCAACTGTAACCAAAGTGAATCGATTTTCAATAATCCAATTGCAAGGGTACACAAATTTCGGTTTACTGAAGATAGCATTCTTTCTTGTTTCCAATAATTTTGCCATCATGCCTATGGCAGCTAGAGGATATAGTACTCCGATCTCAGCCGTTCCGAAATAAGACTATGCTGAAAATTTCAGACCTGAGAGAATAGTTTGCGCAGAAACCGACAGACGGTCGGTCGGACGACAGACGTTAAGCAACACGCATTGGCACTCTCAACATCTCTCTCTTTCTCTCAAAAGCTAAGTGCTCAGACACGCGAAATTGTTCCTAAGCAGTGCGATAGAGCGAGATAGTGTGAAAGCATACGTACGTAGCTTCAACATACACGGGAACTTTATTGTTTAATAACTTCCATGTTTATGATCCGATTTTACTCAAATTTGCAGAGCACGTCCGCAATCGCCTACTTATCAATTCTATCTATTTACTTTAGGCCGAAAATCACACCTAAAGCTAATATCACTAATATCACGTTTTTTATTATTTTCGGGTTTCGGAAGCGGAAATGGGCGTGGCCAAATTTTAAAACAAACTTGATCTGCGTGCAGCAGATTCCAATGTTGTCACCAAATTTGGTAACTCTACCTCTTATAGTCTCTGAGATCTGTTGTTTCACACGGACGGACAGACGGACAGACGGTCATGGCTAAATCGACTAGGCTGGTGATTCTGATCAAGAATATATATACTTTATGGGGTCGGAGATGCCTCCTTCTGCCTGTCTACCTACATTCTACGGTTGGCACTAACTTATAATACCCTTGTACCCTATGGGTACCGGGTATAAAAATATTAAGGAATTTTATTTTGGGTTGCCCCAGTTGAGATAGGGATGGAATTGGAATAACTTTAATGTGTAATAACTCAGATGTTTAGCATCCGATTTTAAATTAATTCTACTTAAATGTATTAATTTTTGATCTTTGTACTTTAAAACAAAAATTACGACCATGGCTTAGTTTTTCGTTTTTAATGACTTTCGAGGGCGGTTGTGGGATCGGCCGAGTCCTGAAAGAAACTTAATCTGCGTGAAACCGATCGGAATATTGTCACCAAACTTTTATAATTTATGAGATCTGTTGTTTCATACGGACAGACAAACATAATTTAATCGAATTGGCTGGTGATCATGTTAAGTGCTTGTGTCAAAAATTTACATCACACAAGGAAAGTCAAGGCGAAGGAGAAGGTGTTACGTATGATAGACCCCACATATTGCTACACAGGAAAAAAGAATCGAAATCAAGTAATAAATCTAAAACGGGTAAAACCACCTTATACGTAACAGATATAAACCTAAAGAAAGACATTGGGTTGGAAGCATCTCGGACAAAAGTAGATCAACGCATACAGTTCCACTTGATCCCCCCGGAAAATCCTTACATTAGAGGAATTTCGGAAGCTGGAGGAAAATCGCTCCAGGAAATCTCCCCGGCAAGAATCAATCCTCACGTTGGAGGAATTTGGAAAGGTGGGGGAAATGGCAACAAAAATGAAGACGCATCTCTGGCCGAAACGGAAGGAGAAACTACCACGAAGCGTCCAACTAACGGGCTCGGCGACTGGAATTGAAATGATGGAGATACGACAGCAATGCCGAGGGAACTTGGCCCTGGGTTCCAATGAGTCATCGGTACTAAAACAAAGTCGTTGCCAACATGCAATTTTGGTGTATTTAGTGTTATAAAAGAAAAATTAATCTAATGGGTTCAACATAAAAAATATTTCAAATTATGTACTTAAAATCAGGGACAAAAAAGTCAAAAATTAAAAGTTATTAAAAAAAGTTAACTTTTAAAAATTAAAAAAAAATATAAAAATCAAATAGATTAGTTATATTTTAATTTTGATTTTATAATCAAAGATAAAAGCTATTTTTGTTTTTTATTTTAAAAATTGATATATAAGATATATGCCACACAATTTCAATTAGACTGCACTGATTCTTCTGTTCTCTTTTGTGCATATTGTGCGGGAGCGGCAAAGACGTCGACTGAGAAATTTCCTATCCCGCGGGATAGGGCCGTGTTGGCCATTCTCAGCCAGAAGCAAGAACCAACCCAAGAGCAGAGACGGTATTAAATGTAGAAGATACAATTTTTCTAGATCACCATATGGGTTAACTGGCTCCAGCCGTAACACTCCCAGAAGTTCGCCTCAGACCTAGGCCTCGGTGACAAAGCAGCTGGAAGCTTTGCTTCAGCGGCCACAGTGAAGGGATCAGTGTGGACAATTTGATCTATCGAGTTGAGGCTCTTACGCACCAAACTCTGGGGAATTTCTCTATTCTCAGCAGCCAGGCGAGTCTCTTGTTTGAGGTAAAGGCCAGAGAGTTTTATTGGAGATGCCACGAAAATATGAGTGATTTAAAGTGGGATTATCTTCGTAGTGCATTAAGGAGACAGATTCGGGATGCTGGTGCGGATATAGATATTAGGGTGGACATTCGCGACAGAAAGCAAAAAGAAAAGAAAGGCTTTGGCGCGTTTTATGATACGATGTCTGAGATGATGGATGCCTTTAAAGTGCCTTTGACTGAGATGGAATTCGTCAGAAGTTTGAGAACAAATTTAAGGCCTGACATTAGGCATGAGCTCATGAATCTTCAATTCCGAACCGTGGAGAATGTAAGAGAAGTTTTTCGCCGCAGGGAGAATATTCTTGGCGATCTGCGGAAACTCAAGGGTATCAATAGGGTTTTCCATTCCATAAGTTGGTTGCAGAACTGATCGACGAGATACAGAGGGATGCTTAGGAATTTTCCGAAGGGAATCAAATCTGAAAGTTGAGGCGGTAGCACTCATTTGCTGAAATTGCCACAAATAGGGTCATCGCTATTGTGCTGAGATTGTGGTTTAAAGAGGAAGATATTTTGTTACGGGTGCGGGGCTTTGAATTCATATAAGACGACGTGTGTCCGTTGCAAAATAAAAAGGAAAACCGAACACAGGCAGCATGTGTTCAGAGAAACAAGGCGACACACACAGAAGCAAGCCAGGAGTAAACAGTTAAAATTTTTCTGAGCTAGAAGTTAAGAAGTAGCATTCAGAATAAGTAGGCCCTCAAAGAATGTTGTCCAAAAATTAATTAGTAAGGATATAAAGTCAAATAGTCATTTAGTAAAAATAAAAACAATCCAAGAAATAAGGAAAGAATGAGGGCATTCTGGAAAGCTATCAAAACAGTTAGTGCTATTAAATTTAAAACCAAGAAAGAAAGCTTTCATTCGGCAAGCCGAGGTTTATATACCCCTGCAGATAATATTTAAATTAAAGTAAGAAATAATGTATATCGTTTTAATCCGAAATCTTTAAAAACCACGAAAAGCGGCTGATTTGGACAGATCGTTTCTATGGCAGCTATAAGATATAGTGGTGCGATTTGAATGAAATTTTAAATGTATGAGTATAATTAAATTATAGGACCATACATTTAATTTGAAAAAACGGACAAATCGAGTCGGCTGGTGACGCTGATCAAGAATATATATGGGAAATACCATATTATTTCGGCCACCCTCTTTTTTGCTCTGAAAAAACCCATACCCACATAATGACCCTTAAATATTTTATCGTTACCATCAATACTTTTCGAGATAATCGCTGTTAAATTAAAAACTTTAAGAAATCATAACATTGAAATGGTTCATGCATTTTGAAAGCCAAGTTAAGGTTATAAATTTTTAAACCTATTTTTCATAAAAAAATACTAGACTAATCTAGGCTTAATATTAAGCGGTAAAAACCCGCTTAAAAAAAACTGTTTTTAATTTTTTTCTTCCTCGGGCCAGTCGCTATTCGCTCAAATTTGTTTTTTCCAGGTGGAGGAGGTTCAGATACATAAGAAACAAAAAGTCGTAGAGTGGTACAAATTTGTTTTCTAGGAAAAATCTATTTATTTTCATAGTTTAATTAATAACTTTTGGAATGGGCTTGGTTTAGAGTCCAGTTCTGACATTGACTCTCCTCTGGTACTGGTAAGCCGGGGTCTTTTATACCAACGAATTGACCCAGTTTTGCCTAGGAATCACCGGAATGATACACGAAAATTTCAGCCATGAGAGAATAGTTTGCGCAGAAACCGGCAGACGGACAGACAGACGAACAAACGGACATGACTAGATCGACTTGGGTGGTGACGCTGATCAAGATTATATATACTTTATGGGGTTGGCAAATGGCAAATTTATTATACCCTCTGCAAGGGTATGAAAATATTAAAGAACATTATTTTGGGTTGCCCCAGTCGAGATAGGGATGGAATTGGAATAACTTTAATGTGTAATAACTCAGATGTTTAGCATCCGATATATAATTAATTCTACTTAAATGTATTAATTTTTGTTTTTTGTACTTTAAAACAATAATCACGACCATGGCTTAGTTTTTCGTTTTTAATGACTTTCGAAAGAAACTTAATCTGCGTGCAACAGATAGGAATATTGTCAAAAAACTTTTATAATTTCTGAGATCTGTTGTTTCATACGGACAAGCAAACATGAATTAATCGAATTGGCTAGTGATCATGATTAAGAATATATGTATATATTTTAAGTGGTCGGAGATTCTCCTTCTGCATATTACATTCATTGTCGGTTGCCACTATATTATAATACCTTTGTTATCTACTGAACCCGGGTATAATAAATATTAATAAATTTATTATGTTCGATTTTATTTTTATCATTACAGCTCTGAAGTTAGTAGAAGGAGAACGGCTAACACTGACAAATGTTCATCGAAGCGATATTGGTGGGTACAACTGCATTGCATCTAATGGAATTCCTCCTTCAGTGAGCAAGCGGTTTGACGTCCATGTGAATTGTAAGTAGCAACAGTAGGACAATGCAGCTTAAAATTAAGGCTTAATGTACATAACCTTTCCAGTTTTCACTTCCAAAAAAATTTTTCCGGATTCTAGTCCCCCGTGTTCTAATGAATTCAGATAAAGAAATGTCTTTCTCTGTTACCACTTAAAAAACAATAGTCAAATAGTCATTTAGTAAAAAAAAACAATCCAAGAAATAAGGAAAGAATGAGGGCATTCTGGAAAGCTATCAAAACAGTTAGTGCTATTAAATTTAAAACCAAGAAAGAAAGCTTTCATTCGGCAAGCCGAGGTTTATATACCCTTGCAGATAATATTTAAATTAAAGTAAGAAATAATGTATATCGTTTTAATCCGAAATCTTTAAAAACCACGAAAAGCGGCTGATTTGGACCGATCGTTTCTATGGCAGCTATAAGATATAGTGGTGCGATTTGAATGAAATTTTAAATGTATGAGTATAATTAAATTATAGGACCATACATTTAATTTGAAAAAACGGAAACCGAAGTTTGTTTACGCTTGCAGTCTGCAATTGGATCATTGAAAATCGATCCATTTTGGTAATGTTGAAAAGATATCAAATTATGTAAATTTTGTAAATTTTACATTTTACATGTAGAATTTTAAATTTTTATATAAATCGACCGATCATAGAAACAGCTATGGTTTTAATTTTATTATAGCTGCCATATTTCAATTGCAATTTTTATTTTTCTTCTTTTAACTCAATTGATACTTTTAATTTCAGATCTGCCGAAGTTGGGTTATGAAAAACAAACTGCATTTTATTAGTTTTGGCGCCATTTTATGGCCAAAAGGCGAAGCAGCTAACACTCCCTCGATCGCAGCCAACGAATAATATTTTTAATAATATGTCGAATGAAATGCGATTGACTCTCCTTTTCGCGCACAGAAATAATGTCGGTTTTTAGGGCAAAGTATTTATTTCCAAAGTACTTAAGTTTAGTTTTTTTTTTTTTAATTTCATATTTAGTTTATTAAATTAATACATATAATTTCAGTTCTACCGAAGTTGGGTAATTCATCAAAGTGAATTTTGTTTTATTTAGGTTATGCCAGCTCGGCCCGTGTTCAGTTCTAACAAAAGCCAAATTTAAAAGTATTTTTTTATACCCTTGCAGAGTGTATCATAATTTTGCCATGATATTTGCAACGCAGTGAAGGAGGCATCTCCGACCCCAAAAAGTATATATATTCCTGATCAGCATCTCCAGCCGAGTCGATCTAGCCATGTCCGTCTGTCCGTCTGTCCGTCTGTCTGTCTGTCCGTCTGTCCGTCCGTGTGAAACAACAGATCTCAGAGACTATAAGAGCTAGAGTTACCAGCACGCAGATCAAGTTTGTTTTAAAATTTGGCCACGCCCACTTCCGCCCTCAAAAATTATAAAAAACGTAAAATAAGCTATACTCGTTATTTTCGGGTTAAAGTTAATAGATACAATAAATTAATAGGTTTGAGAGGACGTTTTCTGAAAATTTCAGTAAAATCGGATTATAAACATGGGAGATATTAACAATAAGGTCAGAATTTTAAAACACCCCCCTAAGACCTAAGACGCTGCTATTGCAAGTTGCGCAGCCTGTAGCCGTCTAGGTCGTAGGTTCAAGCTCCGACCGCTCCAATAATTTTTTTATGTTTTTTTTGCATTTCTTCCTTTTTCCTTTCTTATTATACCCGGAGAACAACTAGAACAAAAAAATTTGAATAAAATACAAAAAATAAAATATTTTGGTTTTTTGTGGGATTGAGCTCGAGCCAATTTTGCAAAACGTAAATGCATCGGCTGCTTAGACAACTGGGCCACTACCTATATTTCATATGAAGCGCCATTTTCATAGTAAGTATGCTTCAACAACTGTTAACCTAGTTTTGGCAGAACTGAAATAAAATTGCCAGCGATTGTTAACATCTAATAGGTTCTACATTTTTAATAAAAATATGCTCTTTATTGTAATAAAAAAGTTTGTGTGAAAGAGAAAAGAGATCGACCGTTTACCAAAAAATTGCGCCAAACTACAGAAAAGAACGAGCGTGACCAAGAAATGACAAAGAATAACAAAATTCACTTTTATAGCCCAACTTTGCCGAACTGATATAAAATGTATTATTTAAATAAAGAGGAGAAAAAATGAATAAGAATTGGAAATAAAAATGTAAAAAAATTTTTTTGGCATGAGTGGGATTAGAACTCAGAACTTTCTTGCATAGAAAATGAATGCCCATCGCTTAGACGTCTCGGCTATGCTCTATGTTGCGTTTTGGACAGCGATTGTTACTTCCAATAGCTTCCACACTTTTCAATAAGAAGGCGATTTGTTTCTTGTAATATAATGTAATTGTAATAAATGAATAAATGGTTTACCCATTTATTTGCAATGGCCTCCCCGTGGTGTTCCCTGGGTTCCGATTTAATATATGACAAATAATTTATTTAGTCGGGAGCCAATTCGAGCGACTATTTAATTTTTAATTAAGAGTTATTTAAACCGTCAAACGTTTGGGTACCGGGTATCTCACAGTAGAGCACTCTTGACTGTAGCTTTCTTACTTGTTTTAAATTATTTTTTCACAATTTTACGGTGAACACAATACCGGTTTGTCACATAATATTAACTGAGCAGGGAACAATGAGTAGATGTCAAACAATGTATCACGCACCGCATGCTATGTGTCAGAGATGGCACTATATGGAAAAAGATTTTTCCGCTTGAGTCGCGGTAGTATCACGGAAGAATCGCGGAAGAGTAGCGGAAGTATCGCGGAAAAATCACGGAAGAGTTGCGGAAGAGTCGGGGAAGTATCGCGGAAGTATCGCGAAAGTATCGCGGGAGTATCAGGGAAGTATCACGAAAGTATTGCGGAATTATCGCGAAAGTATCGCGAAAGTACCGCGGAAGTATTGCGGAAGTATCGCGGAAGAGTCATGGAAGTATCGCGGAAGAATCGCGGAAGTAACTCGGAAGTATCGCTGAAATATCGCGGAAGTATCGCGGACGTATAGCGGAAGAGTCGCGGAAGTATCGCGGAAGAATCGCGGAAGTATCGCGGAAGTGTCAAGGAAGTTTCGTGGAAGTATTTCGGAAGTATCGCGGAAGACTTGCGGACATATTACGTCCATCATTTCAATGTATCCGTGTATTCATCATTTCAGCCAAAACGGCACGACGTATTCGTGATAACCTTGAAAGATTCAGTACTGGTACGTAGTTAGAAAACGTTTGTATGTGAAAAAGAAAAGGGCTGTTTTTAGGGTTTTCCCGGCAATTCGATTTTTTCTCGTCGTAAGAACCATCCTTGGACTTCAGCGAACATTTAAAAAAAAAAGAATTGGCCAAATTGGTCCTGGCGTTGTTGAGTTATGCGCTTACCAACACATTTTGCGATTCATTTTTATGTATAAGATGAGAGACGATTTTCAAACTAACTAAGCTTCGACAACTGTTGACCCAAAAATGGCGCAAAACAACTTCAGAAAGATTGTAAACAAGAACTTACGACTAATAATTTTTAGCAGAACTGCAATTAAATGTATTCATTGAATAGAAAGGAGAAAAACTGAAAAAAGCTAGTAAAACAAAAATTGAAAAAAAAAAAAGATTTCTTGGATTTTGCGGGATTTTAACTCAGACTTTTTCTGCATAAGGGAACGATTGTCCTGCACTTAGATCCCTGGGCTATGCTGTATATTACGTAATAGGCGGCGATTGTTTCATCTAGTGGCCTTCACATTTTTATTAACAATGAGGCGAACTTTTATTGTAACCGAGATGCGCTAGCAAGTGTGTGTGAAAGAGAAAAGAAATCGACTGTTGACCAAACAAATTGCGCCAAACTGCAGAAAAGAACGAGCGTGACCAAAAACTGACAAAAAATGCCAAAATTCACTTTCATAGTCCAACTTTGACAGAACTGATTTAAAATGTATGAAAGGAATAAAAGGGAGAAAAAATAAACAAGAATCCAAGATAAAAATTTAAAAAAAATTCTTGCTTAAAACGTTTGCACGGCGCTTATACCGCTAGGCTATGCATGGGCGCTAATTCAATTGGCTTTTTATTTTAAGAAGTATCAAAGTATTATATATAGTATGTATTATTTCAAATTGCATTTCAATGTGAAGCACAATCGTTTAGGTACCGGGTATCTTACAGTCGAGCACTCTCGACTGTAGCTTTCTTACATTTTTTTTTTACAATCGTCAAAATGAAGACACATTTATGCTTCGGATTTAAATTTTGGGCTTCCAAATTACTCTGAAAAACAATTTATCTGAATGACAAAAGTTAACATGACATTGAAAAATCGGCCATTAATGTGCTTAACTTTTTAGAATTTCCTTCTAATTTATACAAAGTTAAGTTGTCTGTGCCTTACTTTTACATTTTTAATCTGAATCAATAGTCAACTTTCGTGCGTAACCGAATATTTCCTATATCATAAAATTATTGCATGAATTTGGCCTCCTATAAAAACAGTAATAAGTCTAACTTTGATCTACCGTGATTTTAATTCATTTCAGTTCCCCCAGTAATTAAGGCATTTAATCAATTAGTAGGCGCACCCATGGAAAAAGAAGTTACTTTGGAATGCATTGTGGAAGTGTATCCCAAGCCTCTAAATGGCTGGTATCGGAATGAAGGTACCCAACACGTATTTGTTACTATGACTACAAAATATATAATTCAATTTTTAGGCAAAATTAAACTACATAACGGAAACAAATACATCATAACCGAAGAGATGATAAGCCATTACTCTTGGCACCTTAATCTGACAATAAAGCATCTGACAAAATCCGACTTTGGAGCGTACAGCTGCTCAAGCGTTAATGCCCTTGGCAAAAGTGAAACACGAATTCGCTTGCAAGGTAATGAAAAATACATTTTCTAAATCTACCGTTCATATTTTAGACATCTTTGTCTTAAGCGGCATAAGCACCAATAGTTCTGAACATTTAAAGCTATTTATTTACCAGCATCAAATATAAAAGGTGGGGAAACAAAAAAAATAAAAAAAAGTGTGTGTTGGTCGTATAATTCTATCAACTATCGGCAATAAATCAACTGGGATTTCCGTCGTTCCATTTTATACCCTTGCAGAGGGTATTATAATTTTGCAATAATATTTGCAACGCAGTGAAGGAGGCATCTCAGACCCCATTAAGTATATATATTCTTGATCAGCATCACCAGCCGAGTCGATCTAGCCATGTCTGCCTGTCTGTCTGTCTGTCCGTCTGTCGGTTTCTACGCGAACTAGTCTCTCAGGTTTTAAGCTATCGGGCTGAAATTTTCAGCACATTCTTATTTCTTTAGCACGCTGTATATATGTCGGAACGGTCGAAATCGGACCACTATATCTTATAGCTGCCATAGGAATGATGGCGAAATTAATGTAAAAACATTTTTCACTTTTTATACCCTTGCAGAGCGTATTATCATTTTGCCATGATATTTGCAACGCAGTAAAGGAGGCATCTCAGACCCCATAAAGTATATATATTCTTGATCAGCATCACCAGCCGAGTCGATCTAGCCATGTCCGTCTGTCTGTCTGTCCGTCTGTCTGTCCGTCTGTCTGTCTGTCCGTCTGTCTGTCTGTCGGTTTCTACGCGAACTAGTCTCTCAGTTTTTGAGCTATCGGGCTGAAATTTTCAGCATAGTCTTATTTCTTTAGCACGCAGTATATATGTCGGAACGGCCGAAATCAGACCACTATATCCTATAGCTGCCATAGGAATGATGGCGAAATTAATGTACAAAAATTTTAATTTCTCTGTTTTCAACGAATTTCTATAAATTTCGATATATAGTCGTTTTGTATAGTTCTAGAACTACGGTTTTAATTTCATTAAGATCGGACAACTATATCATATAGCTGCCATAGAAGGGATCGGTCGATTTATATGAAAATGTAAAATTCTACATGTAAAATGTAAAATTTACAAAATTTACATAATTTGACCTTTTTTTTTACATTACCAAATTGGATCGATTTTCAATGATCCAATTGCTGACTGCAAGGGTATATAAACTTCGGTTTACCGAAGTTAGCTTTCTTTCTCGTTTTTTTTAACGTATATCAATCATTTTCAAGATATAGCAGTTTTTTATGGTTATAGAATAACGGTTTTAATTTTATTAAGATCAGACAACTATATCATATAGCTGACATAGAAACGATCGGTCGATTTAAATGAAAATGTAAAATTCTACAAGTAAAATGTAAAGTTCTATATGTTAAATGTAAAATTCTATATGTAAGTTGTAAAATGTTTACAAACCAAGATATTTTTTCAACTGTAACCAAAAGAGTCGATTTTCAATATTCCAATTGCAGACTGTAAGGGTATACAAATTTTGGTTTACCTAAGATAGCTTTCATTCTTGTTTCGTATTGAACTTATTTAAAGGCAATTCTATTTATTTTCAACATACCATGTGAATGAATAAGGACGAAAATGTCCCACTTCTATTTGAAGTAGAGAATTCAATAAAATCCAGAGAATAAGGGAAAGGGTGAACTATTAACGGGATTAGATGACAACACCATATGCCGCTTGCTTGGGCGTGCTAGTTTGAGTTTTAAACGACGACAACACTTATTACAGCCGACCTGCGTATGTAACCATTGTATCCCCTCAAAAAGCGCTAAAAAGTTTTGGATGCTTATACGTCAATCATAAAGTAACCTCTGTTCAGGTATAGATAACAACATAATGTTTAGTCCGATTAATGTAAAATTTTTACACAATCAGGGGTGCTTAAGCAAGTACTGACGAATTGCTTAGTTTTTGAGCTTTCGGGCTGAAATTTTCTGCATATATACATATGTCGAAATCGGACCACTATACGTATCATATAGCTGCCAAAGGAATGATGGCGAAATTAATGTAAAACATATTTTAACTTCTCTGTTTCCTAACGTATTTATATAAATTTTGAGATATAGCGTTTTTTTATTTTATTACAGTTTTAATTTTATTAAGATCGGACAACTATATCGTATAGCTGCAATAAAAGCGGTCGGTCTATTTATATGAAAATTTACAATTTTACATGTAAAATGTGTAGTAGCCCTAAGAAACCCTATTTATAAATATACACCCAGAAAAATTCATGTCCTAAAAAGCTGCCAATAGCCTAAAATTTCAGTCCATTTGACCTAAAACGGAAGTCGAGGCAGTTATTGCCTAAAAATTTTCCAAAATGCCATATGTTTAGGCAATAGAAACAGGCCTACATTTCAGGCAATTTTTGTCTTTAATGCCATATTTTTAAGCAATTTATGTCCAAAATGCCATAATCTTAGGCAATAGAAACAGGCCTAAATTCTAGGTAATTTTTGTCCTTAAACTTCATTTTTAGGCAAAATAACCCTAAAACTTGATTTTTATATAATACTAGCTGACCCGGCGAACTCCGTTTCGCCACCAGATGGCTTCGTTTTATGTAACATTTCGTTTGGAGATTAAAAGATGAAGAAACATTTTTTTGTTTGTTTTATATTTGAAAAGGAAAAGTTTTATTTCATTTCACAACAGTAATGAATTCATTTCGGATACAAAAATGAAGTGTTATTTAGATGAACTTCTCTAAGTGAATGAAAGTGAATCCAAAGTACATACTGAATCGAAGCGTTATACGTGTCCGCAAATTATCCGTTTCATTGAAGTGCTCTTTGGTAAACCACATTTGTTGTTTTTGGTCTGACATTAACACAAACAAAGCGGATTGTTTCCCAACTCTTGAACACGACACGTATAACTGCTCATGTAAAAAACAATAATTTTCTAAATTTCTCCCGCAAACACTAAGCGATTTGCCTTGCGACTTGTTAATTGTCATTGCAAACGCAAGGCAAACTGGAAAGTGCAATCGTTTGAAGTCAAACGGAAGATCAGTCGGAATCATTGGTATTCGAGGAATACATACATTTTACATGCGTACTTTCCGTTAATAATGGTTGCCTTAATCAAGTTCGTGCGTATCCAATGGCATTCGTTCCTATGCTGTTTCAAGCATATTAACCACAGCATTATTAGAGTGAAAAATGCTTGCAACTTTTCAATAATTCGTCTCTTTAACTGTTGTGTTCCTGTATATTGCACCGCACATTCAGCTGATCCACCATCGACGAAATGAAATATATTTGCAGAAATTAATGCTGTTCATCTGGTGTTGGCACCATTGAAAATTCAAATGATATATTTGTCCTTGTATCTGTAATTGCAAACAATCATTTGTTGAAGAATACGGTGTAACTTCTGATCGTGTGATTGTGTAGTGTGTGGTGTATATGTAGTTTGGTTATGTGTGTTGTATGCGTACCTTGCAAGTGGCCTTCTCAAAAGATATTAGCGCCAAAGTAAGTCATGCGACAGCAGTTATTGTATTCAAGGATGTGTTGGAGAATATGGCTGGAATCGGGATCACTTCCATCGAACAATGGTTTCAGTGGCTGTGGTGGTGTAAGTAATGGATCCAGTTTGACTTTTCCACTTGCGCAGCACAATCCATCCGTTTCTCTTTTGAACTTTGAAATATCGGCATATAGTCGTCTTTGGCCAAGTATCTAAATTTTCATCATCACTGTAGTTCGCAGTGGGATCATATTGGAATGCCAAGCGATAGTATGATGCCAATGATCTTCGTGTCCTCCTAGTTTGTCTTTTTCGCTTAAGTTCTGTGAATACACTTGTTGCTGGCTTGCATGCCTTGTGCGGCGGCCGATGCTCGCACGTCGTCCTTTAGGCATTTTGGGCTATGGACAGAGTGGTGAATTTAACCTCAAATGCACGATCCACATAATTTACATAGTTCAACTTACCACCTTAAAGACTAATGGCTGCATCACAATTTCACGGTGAACACAATACCGGTTTGTCACATAATTCTAACTGAGCAGAGAACAATGAGTAGATGTCAAACAATGTATCCCGCGCCGCATGCTATGTTTCAGAGATGGCACTATATGTAAAAGATTTTCCCGCTTGAGTCGCGGAAGTATCACGGAAGAATCACGGAAGAATCACGGAAGAGTCGCGGATGAGTCGCGGAAGTATCGCGGAAGAATGGGGGAAGAGTCGGGGAAGTATCGCGGAAGTATCGCGAAAGTATCGCGAAAGTATCGCGAAAGTATCGTGGAAGTATCGCGGAAGTATCGCGGAGGAGCGAGGAAGCATCGCGGAAGTATCGTGGAAGTATCGCGGAAGTATCGCGGAGGAGCGCGGAAGTATCGCGGAAGTATCGTGGAAGTAACGCGGAGGAGCGCGGAAGTATCGCGGAAGAGTCGCGAACATATTGCGTCCATCATTTCAATGTATCCGTACATTAATCATTTCAGCCAAAACAGCACGACGTATTCGTGATGACCTTGAAAGATTCACTACAGGTACGGTGTCAACAGATCAATTTCGTGCATTACCTTCATCTGCACTCCGGGATCGTCTTTGTAATACCCCATTTGTACTACGCGTTCTATGGCGAACGCGTCTTGGTCTTGAGAAAATAAGAAAAGTACACGCACATATATATAGTACACTTTAACAGTTCTAGACTCACCATTTATACAAACGACAGGAAATGTTTGACGAAAATTACCTGACAATAATATCAAAGCAGACGTTTTAGTTATGTATGTGAATAAGAAAATGGGCTGTTTTTAGCGTTTTCCCGGATATTATTTTTTCTCGCCGTAAGAACCATCCTTGGACTTCAACGAACATTTAAAAAAAAAGAATTGGCCAAATTTGTCCAGGCGTTGTTGAGTTTTGCGCTGACAACGCGAAACGGGTTTCATTTTTATATATATAGATTGATTTTGTTTTAATACAACCATTTAAAATAATAAATGTGTATTCCAAAATGCATACAGTATTTATTTTTACTGTTTCAGTAGGGACTTGCTACTTCCGTAGCAAAAACATATCTAAGAGTTGGCCGTTAACCGCCACTCCATGCCAGGGATGTTAGAACCAGTTGGGAATTAAATGCCCACACGCGAGAGACAATTTTTAGGCATCCCATTGCCTAAAATTTAGGCTTCCCATGGACTTAAAATGAAATTCTTATCTATGGGTTAATGCCTAAATTTTAGGCCTACAATTCCTAAAATGTATTTCTTAAAAATATGGCATTTTGGCATTATGACCCATTTTTTAGGCCATCATTGCCTAAAAATAAATTTTTAGGCAATCAATCGAAAATTGCTAAAATTTTTGGAATTTTTTTTTCTGGGTGTACACACACCATATAGTAGCCCTATACAGTTATAGCAACCCTAAGCACTTCTGTTGTTATATACTTATACTGTGTTATTTCCATTTATACACCCTGTTAAAGAGAGCTGTTAAGAATATGGAAACGAAGGAGTGAACAAAGAGAACAGGACTCAGTCTTGCGAGTGATCCCGACCTGAACTGGCGCGTGTTTTACTCTGCTACAATATCAGAAGTGGGCGCAAGCCCTCGTCCCATATAAACATTCATATTTCTGAAAAAACATTAAATATGAACCAAGTTAACGCAAATAACTATTCGTGCATCCAACTACGCGAGTGGTGTAAAATTTTAAACCTAGACACTCACGGAAACAAGAGCTTGTTAGTCGCTCGTTTGAACGAAGTGCCTTTTCGTGGAAAGTGCCCGATTATGCCTAAAGAAGCGGTACTTTCTGCTGAACAGCAACAACAACCAAAAGAAAAAAAAATCTAGAATCTAGAAACAAACGAAAATCAAGAGGTAAGAGGACCAAACGAAACCGCAAACGAAGATGAGCGAGAAGGAAAAGCGGACAACGAGGCAAACGGAGAAGCGAACGACGAGGCGAACGACGAGGCGAACTACGAAGCAAACGACGAGGCGAACGACGAGGCGAACGATGAGCAAGAAGAAGAACCAATTGACGAACGAGATGAAAAACCAAACGAGCAAAAGAACTAGAAACCAAACCAGAAGATAAAAGGCGATCAAAAGAACGAGAAGATAAAAGGCGAGCAAGAGAACGGAAAACCAAACGAGAAGATAAAGCGCGAGCAAAAGAAGGAAAAATCAAACGAGAAAATTAACGACGAACAACTTAGAATTTTAAACGACAAGCAAATGAAATTTATAACGGAAAATGATTTTCAAAAAGCTAAAATGCAGTTAATGGCTAGAGAACTGGAGTTGATGTGTCTTAAAAGAGAATTGCTGCAGGGAGAGAACGATTTGTTGAGAGCGGCCGAGAGAGCGGATTCGGGGAAGGTGCCAAGAGATGACGAAATTCCTTTCCAAAACATAAAATAAATGTTGCCAGACTTCGACGGCCAAACAAGTGTTGGCGTGTGGCGCGCACATATAAACGTGTTAAAAACAACATACGGTTTGACTGAAAATAAGCTGAGATCTCTTATATTCAGCAAACTCAAGGGTGATGCACAAACCTGGATGTACTCAAAACCAGAGTTCGCGAACGAGAAGATTGATACCCTGTTGATATTGATGGAAAAGGCTTTTCTTTCAAAAGAAAGTGCAGTTACCTTGCGTAGAAAGTTCGAAGCGCGCAGATGGAAAGCAAACGAATCATTCTGGTCATATTTTAACAAGAAAGTAACTTTTTCAAATGGGATGCAAATATCAGAGTGCGAGTTGATCGACTACATTTTCCACGGAATACCAGATCGTCAAATCCGTACAAGTGCCAACATGATGCGCTTTAAAGCCAAGGATGACCTGCTGTCGGCATTACAACACGTCAGCTTAGTTGCTTCAAAGACTGGAGGAGCTTCTAGCAGCCCTGGAAAAGATGAGAAGCCAGTTGTCCGGTGCTACAATTGTAATTGTGTGGGGCATGTCGCCTCAGATTGCCGTGAACAAAAACGGGAAGCTGGAGCCTGCTATGTTTGCGGAGAGATGGGTCACTACGCAGCAGCCTGTGACCAAAAAAAGAAGACAACAGCCCCAGCTACTCGCAGAGATGATTATGTAATGTAACGATCGGGGCGGGATAGCTCAGTCTCGTCCAGGATTCGCTGCAACAAATTTATATTTGTTGGGCGCGGTGCCAAAATAAGAACTCCGGGGTTTAGATTTAAGTATTATAATATATATTTTTAACTGGGACTTTCACCTCTTTTCCACCACACCTGTCTTAAGCGGGGCACAAGACGCCCTATCTCTAATAATTTGGCACGCCCGACTCGCCGGCCAACGCCGTCTGGGTGATCTGGTGCTGCACGCTCCAGATGCTCCCGCTAAGCTGACGCGCTGGCAAACTCACTGTCCGCCTGGGCACACCCAAAGTACGAGGTGGAAGGAAGTAGTGAACTGGACTCGCTTGGTCAAAGGGAATCCTCCCAAAGACTTACTGCGTTATGCTGCTGGTCAAACTGCTCTGCTCTGCTGTCCCCTGAACTGATCCTTGGCTCGTTTCCCAAGGAGTCACTTTCACTAGCACTAGCACTGGTCACTGTTCACCGACGACTTAACTGACTCCACAACTCACTGCCCCTGAAGTGATCCTTGGCTCGTTTCCCAAGGAGTCACTTCCTATATTCACTGCAACATAAACTCCGCCACTGACTGCCACTGAAGTGATCCTTGGCTCGTTTCCCAAGGATTCACTTCCACTAGCACTCTGCGGCCAATACTGCCTGAACTCCACATTCTACTCCCAACTGACTCTCCAACTGACTCTCCAACTGACTCCCCAACTGACTCCTGCCTCGCTCTTTTATACCCCCCTGCAGCGCTGCTATTCAGCAGCCCTCTCTCCCGTCAAAACTCCTTGCTCAGCGCATCTGTGTCCCGCTATGCGCTGACTAACGACTCTGACGAAAGCTTTCTCTCCCTTTCTCTTCTACTGCTTTCTCTTCTGTCGATCCTACGTTCTCTTAGGGCTTTTGTAAGGGATCTAAACGATTCCTTACAGTAAGGTATTTAAATATGGAAATAGAGGGTAGTATTAGGGCAAATTTTTTTATAGAATGCCTCTTAGACTCAGGGAGCCCTGTCAGTTTTATTAAAAGATCTTTTGTTCCGGCTAGCGTAAACTTGAAGCCAGCGCCTCCAGCCACGTATTTTGGTTTAAACTCCAGCAAATTAATTATCTTTGGAAAAATTTATGTGTTCATTACAATTTATAATAAAAGAATAAAACTTGACATGTTAGTAGTTCAGGATGATTCTATGAATGAAAAGGTTATATTGGCTAGCGATTTTTTAAATGCGAGTGACGCTTGCATTATCTGGAAGGAAGATGAGTATAATTTAACAAACAATACAACTGAGAGTAAAAATATTAATGATTCAAATGTAATGGATAAACAAGATAGTATAGACGATTTTCTAGCCAAAATCTGTATGATTGAATATGAACCTAATGATGAAAACGTAAATGTAGGGATAAACTTAAGCATAAATGATACAATTATTTTTGAAAATATGTTTCACAAATGTTATACTAAAGCTTTTCGACCAACGGAGCCGGAAACAAGGTGCGAAATGAAGATAACGATCAATGATGTTAAGCCGTTTAGCTGTAGCCCCAGACGCCTTTCTTATGCTGAAAAAAATGAGTTGCAAAAGACATTGGATGAGTATATTGTTCAAGGGTATATTAGACCAAGTGAGTCTGAGTTATGTCACCGATTGTTTTAGTAAAATAAAGCGTCGGGCGATCTCAGAATGTGCATCGACTTTAGAAAGTTGAATAAGTTGACAGCAAAGGACATTTATCCTATTCCTTTAATAGATGACCTACTAGATCAAATGACAGACAAGAAATGGTTCACAAAATTAGATCTAAAGAATGGATTTTACCATGTTTTTATGCAAGAGTCGGTAAAGTTTACGTCGTTTACGACACCTCTGGGCCAGTTTGAGTTTCTAAGGATGCCCTTTGGTCTGAAAAACGCACCGTCTACATTCCAGAGATTTATTAATAAAATTTTTAGTGATTTAATAAGAGAAGCAAAGGTTATAGTATACTTAGATGACATAATGATCGCGACAAAGGATATAAAGAGCCATCTAGAAATTTTAAAGGAGGTGTTTGACAGACTAGTAAGAAACAATTTAGAACTAAGGCTTAGTAAGTGTGAGTTTTTTCAAACGGAAGTTAAGTACCTACTGTACACGGTTAATGGGTACGGCTGATGGGAAGGGCATATCTGCTGTTAAAAGTTTTCCGATTCCTACGAAAACGAGTGAGGTACAAAGTTTTCTAGGACTTTGTTCATACTTTCGCAGGTTTATCAAAAACTTTTCAGTTGTTGCGAAATCTTTATACGATATAACGAAGAAAACGTCATATTTTCGGTTTGGAGAATTGGAGCTGAAAACATTTGAAATTCTGAAGGAAAAGTTAATAAATTCTCCTATACTTGCTCTGTACAACCCTGCAGATGAAACGGAGCTGCACTGCTACGCAAGTTCAATTGGTTTTGGCTCAATATTAATGCAAAAGAAGCAAAATGGGCAATTTCACCCGGTGTACTACTTTTTCAAGCGCACTACTGACACCGAGTCAAGATATCACAGCTTTGAGCTGGAAACGCTAGCAATAATTTATTGACTCAAACGTTTTAGGGTATACTTCCACGGTAGAAGTTTTAAAATTGTCACAGATTGCAATTCTCTCACGCTTACGTTGGCTAAAAAGGAAATAAAGGAAGAAGAATAGCAAGATGGGCTTTAGAGCTGGAGAACTATGAGTATATACTGGAACATATAGCTGGCGTAAAAATGCAGCACGCAGATGCCCTCAGTAGATGCATTAACATTATGGTAGTAGATACAAATTCGTTTGAAGAAAATCTGATTATATGCCAAGGCAAAGATGAGAATATTGTCAACCTCAAGGAGTTACTAGAAAAAACTGAACACAAGTTGTATAAAATGCGCAATGGAATTATTTATAGGAAATATCATGACTCCTTATTATTTTATGTTCCAAAAGATATGGAAAGGCACGTACTTTTTAGATACCATAATTGCCTTCGACAAAGTGCTAGACGTTGTTTTGAAGACCTATTGGTTCCCAAAATTAAAAAAAAAAAAGATAGGACAACATATAAAAAAGTGGGAAAGCTACAGTCGAGTGTGACCGACTGTAAGATACACGGTACCCAAAGCATAGTGGGTGAAATTAAACAGCACATGAACATGTGAAAAAGGAAATGTTGACAAATAGAGACAAGTATTGCTAGAAACATGTTGAGCAGAACTTAAAAGAGACAAATGTTGCTAGGAACATGTTGGGCATTTCTCAAAAGCGACTAATAATGCTAGGAACATGCTGAGCAATACCCAACAAAGACAAATGTTGCTAGGAATATTTTGAGCAACACACGCGTGCGCGTCCTCTCTCTCTCTCTCTCTCTCTCAGAAACTTTATTGTTTAATAAAATTATCATCCGATTTTACTCAAATTTTCAGAACACGTCCACGATTGCCTACTCATTAAGCCTATTTATTTATTTTACACCGAAAATAACGCATATGGTTTATATCGTTTTTAATGTTTTTCGGGGGCGAAAGTGGGCGTGGCCAAATTTTAAAACAAACTTGATCTGCGTGCAACAGATTCCAATGTGGTCACCAAACTTGGTAACTCTAGTTCTTATAGTCTCTGAGATCTGTTGTTTCACACGGACGGACAGACGGACATGGCTAGATTGACTCGGCTAGTGACGCTGATCAAGAATATATATACTTTATAGGGTCGGAGATTTATCCTTCTGCCTGTTACATACATTCTCGGTTGGCACTAACTTATAATACCCTTGTACCCAATGGGTACCGGGTATAAAAATTGTCTGGAATGTATTGCATTTACGTCAAAAGGCAAGCAGGAAGGTTATTTACATAACATCCAGCAGCCAACAAAACCTTTTGAGCAGTTACATATTGATCACCTAGGCCCAGTTACAACGAAAGATAAGAAGTCGAGACATATTTTAGTAGTTGTTGATAGCTGCACAAAGCTTGTAAGGTTATACTCTACAAAAACGACAAAATCTACGGAAGCATATAGTACCCCCAAATGTATAGTATCTGATCGAGGTTCCTGTTTTACCTCTTTAGAATTTTTAAATTTTCTAAGAACTCGAAATATAGTTCATATTCAAATAGCAACTGGCTCGCCTGAGGCAAATGGTCAAGTAGAGAGGATAAATCGGAGAATAGGGCCAATGCTCGCTAAATTGTCGGATTCGGAGCCGAACTGGAATTTTGAAAAGATACTGGGAGAAATTGAATTCGCAATAAATAAAACAGTTCATAGAATGATTAATCAACAACCAAGTGTAATGTTATTTGGAGTTGGCCAAAGAGGTAGTTTAGTAGATTGTCTTAGGGAAAATGTACAAGAAGGACAAAATGAAAGCAGAACAATTGAAAGCATTAGAAAAGCTGACCGAGAAAGAGAAGTTAAAATACAAAACTATGATGAGACGACAAAAAATAGCAAACGATTGAAAGCAACACTATATGAGCAAGGAGACTATGTTGTTGTAAAGAACTTTGATTGTCACACAGGTGTTTCAAAGAAGTTAATTCCGAAGTTCAAAGGACCTTTTGAAGTAGTAAAATGTTTAGGAAATGATCGTTACGTAGTTAAGGACGTTGACGGTTTTCAGCAATCTAGAATTCCATACTCTGGTGTTTGGGCCGCAGCTAATATGAAACCTCGGCTCGGTTGGTCGGAAAGTAAAGAAAACAATGAAGCAAATGATGAAGAAGACGATGATGCAATCGATGATGCAAATGATGAAGCAAATAATGAAGAAAATTATGAAACAAATAAAAGTGAAGAAAATGAAAAGGTTATTGAAAATGATACAAATGATAGGTTTAATGAGGCGAATGAAGTAGTTGAGGATAGCACAGCGAGTGAGTCAGATAAGAGTGTACACAAATCAAAGATAAATGGAAAAATAGCTATAAAATGAATGAAATATAAAAATTAAGGCATTAAAAATATTAAGAATAATCACTGTATTAATAAGTCAATTAATGTATACAATACTAGAAGTAAAAACAAAAGAAAAGAACATTGATGTAATTTTAACTAAGCCAGGATCGGGAGATCCTTGTCGGTTAGGATGGCCAAGTTGTAGTAGCCCTAAGCAACCCTATTTATAAATATACACACACCATATAGTAGCCCTAAGCATCTGTGTTAATCGATATACAGTTATAGCAGCCCTAAGAACTTCTGTTGATATATACATATACTCTGTTATTTACATTTATACACCCTGTTAAAGAGAGCTGTTGGGAATATGGAAACGACGGAGAGAATAAAGAGAACAGGACTGAGTCTTGCGAGTGATCCCGACCTGAACTGGCGCGTGTTTTACTCTGCTACAATATCAGAAGTGGGCGCAAGCTCTCGTCCCATATAAACATTCATATTTCTGAAAAAACATTAAAAATGAACCAAGTTAACGCAAATATCTATTCGTGCATCCAACTACGCGAGTGGTGTAAAATTTTAAACCTAGACACTCACGGAAACAAGAGCTTGTTAGTCGCTCGTTTGAACGAAGTGCCTTTTCGTGGAAATTGCCCGATTATGCCAAAAGAAGCGGTACTTTCTGCTGAACAGCAACAACAACCAAAAGAAGTGGCGTACGTGCAGAATGATCTAGAAACAAACGAAAATCAAGAGGAAAGAGGATCAAACGAAACCGCAAACGAAGATGAGCGAGAAGGAGAAGCGGACAACGAGGCAAACGGAGAAGCGAACGACGAGGCGAACGATGAGCAAGAAGAATAACCAAATGACGAACGATATGAAAAACCAAACGAGCAAAAGAACGAGAAACCAAACGAGAAGATAAAAGGCGATCAAAAGAACGAGAAGATAAAAGGCGATCAAAAGAACGAGAAGATAAAAGGTGAGCAAGAGAACGGAAAACCAAACGAGAAGATAAAGCGCGAGCAAAAGAAGGAAAATCAAACGAGAAAATTAATGACGAACAATTTGGAATTTTAAACGACAAGCAAATGAAATTAATAACTAAAAATGATTTTCAAAAAGCTAAAATGCAGTTAATGTGTAGGTAAATGTAATACAGATTTACAAACTTCAATATTTCTTTAATTTTACCAAAATTAATCGGTTTTTAATAATCTAATTGGTATACATTTTTTGGTATACAAACTTTGGTTAACCGAAGTTAGCTTTTCTTCTTGTTAAAAATTAGACGAATAATTTTTCAATTTATGAACGAAATGGAAGCTTAAAAACAAAATTTCTAAAATAATAATTTTTGAAACAATTTTTGGCCATATATATTTTAAAATGAGTTGTTTGAAACAACAAAGTAAAAATATTCTTTTTAAAAACAAATGCCATTTGTATACCCTTGCAGAGGGTATTATAATTTTGCCATGATATTTGCAACGCGGTGAAGGAGGCATCTCCGACCCCATAAAGTATATATATTCTTGATCAGCATCACCATCTGTCTGTCCGTCTGTCGGTTTCTACGCAAACTAGTCTCTCAGTTTTTGAGCTATCGGGCTGAAATTTTCAGTATAGTCTTATTTCTTTAGCACGCAGTATATACGTATGTCGGAACGGACCATCGAATCGGACCACTATATCCTATAGCTGCCATAAAAATTTTTTCGAAATTATTGTAAAAAAAATTTGTACTTTTCTGTTTTTCAACGAATTTCTATATATTTCGAGATTTAGTCGTTTTTTTTTAGTTCTAAAATTACGGTTTTAATTTCATTAAGATCGGACAACTATATCATATAGCTGCCTTAGAAGGGATCGGTCGATTTATATGAAAATGTAAAGATCTACATGTAAAATGTAAAATATTCAAAATGTACATAATTTGATATATTTTTTGACATTACCAAAATGGATCGATTTTTAATAATCCAATTGCAGACTGCAAGGGTATATAAACTTCTGTTTACCGAAGTTAGCTTTCTTTCTTGTTTTTTCCTAAATTGCACTTGGATAGAAAAATATGACTCCAACTCAAATAGCACAAAGCCAACATTTTTTTAAAATGAAAATGTTGTACCAGCCTAGTTTATTATGACTGAAGAGAGAGTACTTCTGATGTAATATATCAAATTTGACCAAATTGCATATAAGCGCCCTCATATAGCATTTATTCATTGTTTTTGCTGACAATCACCTAATTTAGCCGCGTCATCTATTGAGTAAAAAGCATTTATACCTCCTATTTTTTAAAAGTTTGTCTGATTAAAATTCTTAGATACAAGATTCAAAGTTATTCTTAACTGTCACTCGTCTTACTAAATAGTAGGGTTTTGAGGGTCGCGCGTTCGAGTCCGAGTCGTGACAATGTGTTTTAGAAAACAAGAAAGGAAGTTAACTCCGGTAATCCGAAGTTTGTATACTTTTGCAGTCTGCAATTGGATCCTTAAAAGTCGATTCATTTCGCTAAAATTGAAAAATATTTAAGTTTGTACATTTATATAACATTACCTACAAATATTACATTTTATATGTAGAAGTTCATATAAATCAGCCGATCGCTTCTATGACAACTATGATATAGTTGTCCGATCTTAATGAAATGAAAACCGTAATTTTAAAACCGTAAAAAACAGCATTATCATAAAGTTGCCAGGCGATGAGTGCCCGCATAAGCTAGACTTTCAGCAAAAATTAGCTAAAATAGGCTAAAAATGAAAGTTAAAAAGTGGAAAAGTTACAGTCGAGTGTGACCGACTGTAAGATACACGGTACCCAAAGCATTGTGGGTGAAATTAAACAGCACATGAAAATGGAAAAAAGGAAATGTTGACAAATAGAGACAAATATTGCTAGAAACACGTTAAGCAACACTCAAAAGAGACAAATGTTGCTAGGAACATGTCGGGCAACTCTTAAAAGCGACAAATGTTGCTAGGAACATGCTGAGCAGCACGCACGTGCTGCTCTCTCTCTCTCTCTCTCAGAAACTTTATCGTTTAATAACTTCTATGTTTATCATCCGATTTTACTCAAATTTTCAGAACACGTCCACGATTGCCTACCTATTACGCCTATCTATTTACTTTACGCCGAAAATAACGCATATGGTTATATACCGTTTTTTATGATTTTCGGGGGCGGAAGTGGGCATGGCCAAATTTTAAAACAAACTTGATCTGCGTGCAACAGATTCCAAAGTTGTCACCGAATTTGGTAACTCTAGCTCTTATAGTCTCTGAGATCTGTTGTCTCACACGGACGGAAGACAAGCATGGCTAAATCGACTCGGCTAGTGACGCTGATAAAGAATATATATACTTTATAGGGTCGGAGATTTCTCCTTCTGCCTGTTACATACATTCTCGGTTGGCACTAACTTATAATACCCTTGTACCCTATGGGTACTGGGTATAATAATGTTGAAAAACAAGCTACACCAAAATGCAACGAAACATACAAAATCCTAAGGTTTTTAAAGTTTTTTATTTAAATAAAATTATTTAACAAATCGTCGACCTCTTCGCATTCTTTTTTATTGGTGTATTTATTTTTTGTTTGTATTAGGGTTGTAAATTTTTGTGACAAGCTATAAGAGTGACAACATTCTCCATTTCTGCGCAATCCATATCTGTAAATAAAAAAAAAATGTTTAAAAAAATTATTAAGAGTTTAAAAAGTACAAACCTTATGCTTAATATTGTATTTAACGTATTTAAGTGAATTTTGTTGCTTGTGTTTTACAACTCCAAGTTAAAGTTCTTGGTGATAGCACATCGCTCACGCATCAGCCATCATATCGATGACAGTATCGCTTAGAAGCAAATTCACGATCAAATGAATAAATGAACAAGCTCCGATTTTTTATGAATTTTGGCTATAAGCTCTTTGCAAATTTTTTAAGCTATTCCGATTTTAAATATGCTAGATCTAGCCTGAAATAAGCTTATCTGGCAAAACTGGATGTTAGATGTAGTAGTCCGATTCCAGCCGTTCCGACATATACATATACTAACTGCAATAGAAAGAAGGCTATCTGCAAAATTTCAAACTGAGAGACTAGTTTGCGTAGCAACGGACAGACGGACAAACGGGCCGACAAACAGACGGACAGACGGACATGGCTTGATCGACTCGGGTGGTGATGCTGATCAAGAATATATATACTTTATGGGGTCGAAGATGCTTCCTTCACTGCGTTGCAAATATCATGGCAAAATTATAATACCCTCTGCAAGGGTATAAAAATACAAGCATTTGAGACCCACTTTTCCGACTAATTACGAAGCAGACTTCTTCCCTTGAAAAACAATTTCGTAGCAATATGATAATTTCATTGAATTCACCATAACTTCTAGAATTTGTATAGGATTTGCATATATTTAACCTTAACTCTTTAAGGACAATAGTATTATTAGATCTGTTTACTCAAAATAATTTAAGACTTTTTATTTTTATTTTTAAAAAGTATATGAAATCTAGGCTATTGCAAACAAGTGGGAAAGCTATAGTCGAGTGTGACCGACTGTAAGATACCCGATACCCAAGGCATTGTGGGTGAAATTTAACAGCACATGAACATGGAAAAAGAAAATGTTGACAAATAGAGTCAAATGTTGCTAGAAACATGTTGATCAACACTCAAAAGATACAAATATTGCTAGGAACACGTGGGCACCTCTCAAAAGCTACAAATGTTGCTAATGTTGAGCAACACCCAACAAAGACAAATGTTGCTAGAAACATGTTGAGCAGCACGCATGTGCGCGCTCTCTCTCTCTCTCTCGCTCTCAGAAACTTTATTGTTGTAACTTCTATGTTTATCATCCGATTTTACTCAAATTTTTAAGAACACGTCCACGATCGCCTACTTATTAGATCTGTCTATTTACTTTACGCCGAAATCACGCATATGACTTATAAACCGTTTTTATACATTTTTGGGGGCGGAAGTGGGCGTGGCCAAATTTTAAAACAAAAAAAATATAAATATAATATATAAATATAAAAATATTGAATGGTTCATTTCTTTCAGCGCTTATATCTTTATTAATAAAGCTGTGACCACAAAGAGCGGTATATTTTTGAAAAGGTGCAACTATTTCCTATGGGAGAGTACTAATTTCAATTTGGACAAACGGTTTTCAATATGTTTAGCGTATATAAGATCTGTTTTTTCGCGAATATCTTCAAAATGGTTCTTTGACATTTTTATTCCCGGTACCCATAGGGTACAAGGATATTATAAGTTAGTGCCAACCGAAAATGTATGTAACAGGCAGAAGGAGAAATCTCCGACCCTATAATGTATATATATTTTTAATCAGCGTCACTAGCCGAGTCGTTCTAGCCATGTTGGTCTGTCCGTCTTTCCATCTGTCCGTCTGTCTGTCCGTGTGAGACAACAGATTTTAGAGGCTATAAGAGCTAGAGATAAAGAGATAAGAGCGCAGATAAAGTTTGTTTTCAGATTTGGCCACGCCCACTTCCGCACCCGAAAATCATAAAAAACTGTTTTAAAGCCATATGCGTGATTTTGGCGTGCAGTAAATAAATATACCTAATAAGTAGGTGTTCAAACATGAACACGTTTATATATAAGTATATAAATATATACATACATACATACATATGTACATAGTTCTGTAACAAATCGATGCAGCTATGTTCTGCCTGCGCGCATGTGCGCGTATCTCTAAGCAGCGGCCCCTTGTGCCTAACACAGATCTGTACACTAGACAAATAAATACACTTGAGACCTAATATCGACGAACCCCTGCGAGGGTCACAGAATGTCTTTAAATATAACGGCCAAATAGGCCTAACACAAAACAAAATATATACATGTAATTTGAATCCAGCCATGGGATCCACGAACTCTGTGTTCACCCCAATCGCACTGAAGAATGTATCCCTTGCTAATGGATAAACAGACCACTCCGTGGGTCTAGCTATAAGTCTAGAATAAGATTTGATGTTAGCTACCTAAGCTAGGATCTATATAAAGCGGAGTCCGCTCCTAATAAAATCAGTTTCTTACAAAAACTCAGCAAATGAAGACGTCGTAATTATTGGGCGCTCTTTTCAGTAGGCAATCATGGACGTGTTCAGAAAATTTTAGTAAAATCGAATGATAAACATAGAAGCAATAAAACAATAAAGTTTCAGTGAGAGACAGACAGTGTTGCTCAACATGTTTCTGGCAACATTTGTCTTTGTTGGGTGGTGCTCAACATGTTCCCAGCAACATTTGTCTCTTTTGAGTGTTGCTCAACATGTTTCTAGCAATATTTGTCCCTATTTGTCAACATATCCTTTTTTCCATGTTCATGTGCTGTTAAATTTCACCCACAATGCTTTGGGTACCGGGTATTTTACAGTCGGTCACACTCGACCGTAGCTGTCCCACTTGTTTGTAATGAGTTCAGCGTGTTCAGCTGCTCAAAATTGGTCGGAAAAAATGGGTCTTAGCGTTTATATAAAAAACAAGAAAGAAAGCTATCTTCGGTAAACCGAAATTTGTATACCCTTGCAGTCTGCAATTGGATCATTGAAAATCGATTCATTTTGGTTACAGTCAAATAAAATATCGAAGTTTGTAAACATTTTACATCTTGCATATAGAATTTTAAATTTTACATGCAGAATTTTACATTTTACATGTAGAATTTTACATTTTCATTTAAATGACCGATCGTTTCTATGGCAGCTATATGATATAGTTGTCTGATCTTAAGGACATTAAAACCGTAATTCTAGAACCGTAAAAAACTGCTATATCTTAAAATTAATTGATATACGCTGAAAAACAAAACAGTTAAAATTTTGTTTACATTATTTTCGCCACCATTCTTATGGCGGCTATAAGATATAGTGGTCCGATTTTGGCCCTTCCGACATATATACTGCGTGCTAAAGAAATAAGACTGTTTCGAGGAGGCATTAATTTATGCCACCTTTTTGCGAATGATTAACAAGAGAAAAACTATGCGGTGCCGGAACGGTGTGAAAAAGAAAAGCCGAGAAGTTCGATTCCAAAATGCGATTGTTTATTTGCTGAGAGAGCGAAGCGACTGCTCTGCAACAGTGATTACGAAGAAGTGCTCAGAAAAAGGACGACAGTCTTGCACAACCCACTGTGTGCACTTTTCAGTAGCTTCCTTTTTATCGTTTTCTGATACTTTTTTAAATTCTTTCGGTTGTTTTAATTCTACTCAACATTTGTGGCGAGACAAATTGGAAGTTTGGTTTACCACCTATTTAAGTACTTTGTGGCATTTACCGCAATAAATCCACCATCAACAATAGAGTCGTCATCTTTTAGAACTTCGCACAAAACGTTCCAAAAATTTTTTCCTTTTACTCGTTTTTGTACTTTATAGGTGCCCAAATCAATATAGTTTTTTACTGTTTGTGCACTTTCCGCCGAACGCCGAACGCTAGCACTCGACAACCGAAACTGCCTATCCGTAAAACAACCGAGTGTTCAACGAACGAGTGGGCAAAGCACACAAAAAATACTCGAGTGTCTCCAAACTCCCCCTCGGTACGAAAAGTACCGAGAGCCAGATACACAAGAACAATCACTCAATGTGTGATCGGGTGCTGAATGGACATGTAACTCGGTTTACCGTTAAAAGTTTTTGTGTTTGCGATCGCTTCTCTTTGTTTGCCGGTGGTAAGAAGCACCGGCACAAAAAGTTTAACGAGTGTGAGCGGAGTGGGCAAAAGTGGCACCCTTGCCGTTCTCTGGTATCGGGTATACAAAATTTTAAGGGTATGACAAGTAAGTCCCAACCAAAAAGGGTAAGTTAGTGCCAGCCGAAAATGTATGGAACAGGCATAAGGAGAAATCTTCGACCCAATAATGTATAAATACGCTTGATCAACGTCACCAGCCAAGTCGATTTAGCCATGTCTCTTTATCCGTCTGTTCGACCGTCCGTATGAGTCAACAAATGTCAGAGACTATAGAGATAGGCCACGCCCACCTTCGCCCCTGAAAATTGTATAAAACTTTATATAAGCTATAGTCGAAATTTTCGGCTTAAAGTTTATATCCTTGATGACCAAGCCATTGCTCATCAGGCTCATTTTGTTTTTGTAATGGCTCTTGCTTTAGGAAGAGCAATTGCCATATGCATGTGCGGCTCACTCCATTGACAAAGCAGACTAAACTAACAATTTTTCGTGTTCTCTTCGTTCTTCCCGTCTTCGTTGAACTGGGCAACAACACTTCCATAGGTTTTACCGTTAACTCGCTAATCCGAATGTAAATTGTTGTTGGTTCTTGGCACAATCTACATTGCAAGAAATCAGTCGTAGTTTTCGTTGCAGACCAGATGGTTGACATCGCAGAGACTAATTTCTATATATATTTCTACCTATGTTTGCGAAAGTGCGTTTTCAATATTAAAACAAATAAAAACCCTGCATGGATCACGGCTAACAATCATTTAAAGGCTCTTTTAAAATTATCTTTAACAAAAATTAATATAATTATTGACAATTTATTATGTAGTTATTAAGAAAATAGGATTATGAAAATGTTTTCTTTTTTTTTTTCGTTTTGCTTATTTTTTATTCACTTTTTTTCAGTGCAGAAACTTGAAATAAAAAAAAACGTTCCCTTCTATGTATTTGTGTTTTTATTTGTGCGTATTGGTGAGTTGCTCTGCCATAAGCAGCATTTGGGCACCCCTGGTTTATATTAAACTGTTGGAATTTGCATGTTCAAATGTACAAAAGTCACATATGTAGATAATTGTGCACGCATATATTCATATTTGCATGAATGTATGTGTACGAGAAGTAGACGCACATTCCGATGGAATGGCGGAAACCACTAACAGTAACGGGACCATTGTGCTTCTCCTTCTCATCTTCTCGTCGTTCTTTTGCTCTCTCGATATTCTCGTTCACTTCTATTCTGGCATTGAGAGCGTGCGGTTCATACAAATCTAAGTGTGCATTATTAATTGTTCATTGCACTGTGTTCCAAAATCCCAAATTAGTGGCAGAAATTCTAATAAGCTAGCGAGCTAAAATTTTGCACATTGTTTTCTTTTCCACACACAAAGCACATATGTCAGAATCAGCCGAATCGGACCGCTAGGAGTGGTAGCCCCCATACAAGCACAATATTCAAATTAATGTTTTTGTTAGAAAAACTTGTTATTTTTTTGTGTTATCAAGTTGAAATGTGGACACTATAAGTTTCTGACCAATGCACATACCATGTGAATTTCAACAACCTAGGATTACTGGATGGTATAGCCCCATACAAACCTGTACTAAAATTCACACCTTTTTTGATTTTTCAATTACTGAATTAAACTTTTATAAATTTAATGAGTTAATTAATCATTTCCCACATCTAAATCGAGGGAATAGTCATCGATACATTCATATGTGCTCAAATCATCTTTATTATCGTTTTCCGATTCGAGCCAAAACTCAAGTAATTCAGCGGAACTGAAATTAATGTTGCCCACAAAAATTCAATTTTAAGGAAAAGGGGCAAAAACGGGAAAAAAATATTAGTACCGTCGCATTATTCACACATTAAGCAACCATATTGCGTTGTTAGAACAAATACAACATACTTTTATTACACGAAACACAAAGAGTTTGAATATAGAATTGCTGGAAACATCACATTACAAAAGCACATAAAAACAAAGACGAATCACATTAAACAATTATTGTGTGAATACACCCTTATTATAAATACCTTTATCTTTGTTTTCCATGTTTTTTATTCTTAAAGTCAAAGAAATAACTTAATTATACCAATTTGAAATCAGCTTTTACTTGCAAGGCTAGCAAAGGCAAAATTTATTGCAAACGATCAGCTGACTTCCAGGGCTGCCTAAATCGCTAGGGCTTCAATTTCAATTGTAAAATTATGCTTTTAGACTGCCCTTGAAAATACTCTACTGGAATCCAAAATGGTTTTTGCTGAAATCTTGAAAGAAAAAATTGAATTTCTACCACCAATTTGGGATTCTGGACCACAGTGGCATTTGAAGGTTAACTGGTTAATACTTAATTGTATTATATATATTTATTAACAAAACCATATAAACTAATATAGTAATTAGGTTTGTACGGACGTTTTCTGAAAATTTGAGTCAAATCGGATAATACCCAAGGGAGATATTAGCAATATGGTTAAAATTTCGAGACTGGTCCTAAACTGCTGCAAAAGCAGGCTGCGTAGGTCTCGCAATGGGTCGTAGTTTCAAACAGTGGCCGGGTAAGAAACATTTGTGTTTTGCTCCTTGATATGTTTGTTGTTTTTTTTTTTTTTTATTATTACTAGTATAAATAATTTTCTTAAATAAACAAAAAAATGTAACAGATATATTTCGACTGTATTAAATGCACAGTTGCAGAAAATCCAATTGGCTCACGTCAATTTAAAATAAACATGAATAATAACATTACAAAAAATATATTTTAAAAAATTTACTTGAGATTTTTTGGGGATTTGATCCTCTTCCGTTCTTGCATTAGTAGAGTATTCCGTCCATGCAGACCACTAGGCTACACCCATAGCTGTAGCTCCTGCGGCGATTGTCATGCTAAATTTTGACAAGAAAAAACAAATTTTTCAGAACAGAGATTTAAACGAGAAAGAAAGCTAACTTCGGTAAACCGAAGCTTGTATACCCTTGCAGTCTGAAATTGGATTATTGAAAATCGATCCATTTTGGTAATGTTAAAAAAAAAATGTAAAATTATGTAAATTTTGTAAATTTTGCATTTTACATGTAGAATGTTACATTTTCATATAAATCGACCGATCCCTTCTATGGCAGCTATATGATATAGTTGTCTAGTTGTAATTCTAGAACTATAAAAAAAGACTATACCTCGAAGTTTATAAAAATTCGTTGAAAAACAGAGAAGTTAAAATTTTTTTTACATTAATTTCACTATCATTCCTATGGCAGCTATAGGATATAGTGGTCCGATTTCGACATATATACTGCGTGCTAAAGAAATAGGACTATGCTAAAAATTTCAGCACGATAGCTCAAAAACTGAGAGACTAGTTCGCGTAGAAACCGACAGACAGACGGACAGACAGACGGACAGACAGTCAGACGGATATGGCTACATCGACTCGGCTGGTGATGCTGATCAAGAATATATATACTTTATGGGGTCTGAGATGCCTCCTTCACTGCGTTGCAAATATCATTTCAAAATTATAATACCCTCTGCAAGGGTATAAAAAGCGTTGGAAAGGGTATGCTGGCATTGAATACTTATTTTTATACCCTTGCAGAGGGTATTATAATTTGCTCAGAAGTTTGCAACGCAGTGAAGGAAGCATCTCCGACCCGAGTATTGAGTATTTATATTTTTGATCAGCATCACCACCTGAATTGATTTAGCCATGTCCGTCTGTCCGTCTGTCCGACTGTCCGTGTGAAAAAACATATCTCAGAGACTATAATAGCTAGAGTTACCAACTTTGGTGACAACATTCGAATCACACCGTCGATTGTGACCGACTGTGAGATACTCGGTAACCAAATCATTGTAGATAAAATTGAATAGCACATGAACATGGGAAAAATAAAATGTTGACAAATGAAGACAAATGTTGCTAGGAACATGTTGAATAACACCGAACATAGACAAATGTTCCTAGGAACATGTTGAGCAACACGCACGTGCGCTCTCAAAATCTCTCTCTCTCTCTCTATCTCTCAAGAAGAAGTATACATATATTTATGATTTTCGGGGGTGGAAGTGGGCGTGCCCAAATTTTAAATACAAACTTGATCTGCGTGCAACAGATTCCAATGCAGTCATTAAATTTGGTGACTCTAGCTCTTATAGTCTCTGAGATCTGTTGTTTCACACGGACAGACAGACGGACATGGCTAAATCGACTCGGCTGGTGACGCTGGTCAGGAATATATATACTTTATGGGGTCGGAGATGGCTCCTTCTTTCTATTACACATGATACTATTTGGATTATATATTAAGTTATAATGGTATATAAATGCTGGTTTGGCAAATAACTATTTAAAAACTTAAAATTAAAAACAAAATTGTTTGTTTGTTGGGTGATTTTTTTAGACTTTGCCCTTGGCCATTTCTATAAGTATAGACTCAAAAATCAAACTAAGACGAGCCTTACATCTAGTTCAGTTTTTCTGCTCCGTTAGCTTTTATTTTCCTATGTCTCTTGAGGCCTCATTCTGTATTTCATAATTGGTGTAATTTCTTGCAGAATTACGATTACCGCCCAAGACGACAACGATGGAAACACCTCACGTGTACACAACGTCGAAACCCCGTCGAAAGCAGACACCCGGCCACAACAAGGGACTGAACGAAGTGGTGCGTGCTAAGGAAACCCATTTCTCAAATCAAATGCAGCAGGAGAACGATGTTTTCAGCGCTGGGATTGGTCTGCCCCAGAGCGGCAGCAGCGGTAATACTGGTGGCGTTGTCGAAAGTGGAAACGTCAACGGCATGATAAGCGGAGCGGAAGGTAAGTTACGATTTGGAAAATTCCACGAGTACATAAATAAACAGGCCCCAGGACTAGAAATGAAGTCAGGCATAATCGGCAGTTACAAACATACATATATATCCATATTCCTACTCAGCGGACCAGCACACCAGATACTTATTCGTTACTACACATGTGCATGTCTACATAGCACCAATGGTGCATATAAAAAAAACAACAAGAAAGAAAGTTAACATCGGTACGCCGAAGTTTGTATACTCTTGCAGTCTACACTTGCATCCTTGAATTACATTTCGGCAAAATTTAAAAGTATTGAAGATTGTACATTTTTATAACATTTATCTACACATTTTACATTTAACACGTAGAGTATTAAATTTTCATATAAATCGCTTTTATGGCAGCTATATAATATATTTGTCTCATCTTAATGAAATTAAAACCGTAATATTAAAACCATAAAAAAACACCTATATCTCAAAATTTATAGAAACACATTAAAAATCAGAGTAGCTATAATTTTGTTTTCATTAATCCATTATTCCTATGGCAGCAGTACGATATAGTGGTCTGATTTTGGCAGTTCCGACATGTATACTGCTTGCAAAAGAAATAAAACTGTGCTAAAAATTTCAGCCCGATAACTCAAAAACGGAGAGACTAGTCCGCGTAGAAACCGACAGATGGACAAACCCAGAGAAAAAAAGTAGGAAAGCTACAGTCGAGTGTGACCGACTGTGAGATACCCGATACCCAAAGCATTGTAGGAGAAATTAAATAGCATATAAACATGGAAAAGAGAAAATGTTGACAATTAAAGACCAATGTTGCCAGAAACATGTTGAGCAACATCTAAAATACACGAATGTTGCTATTAACATGTTGAGGAACACCCAAAAGACAAATGTTGCTACGGACATGTTGAGCAACACGCGCGTGCGCTCTCAACAGAGAAGATGGAAGCATACACGGAAACTATATCGTTTAATAACTTCTATGTTTGTCATCCGATTTTACTCAAATTTTCGGAAAACTTCTTGCTTGAGAATTTAAAGACTTCATTCGTCTTTCTCAGCAATAGGGATCTTTGACGAGTTCAAAATTGTGTAACAATAAGTCTTCCTTACAAGCAAATTTTTTCAAAATGGCAGTTAATCTTTAAAAGAATAATCTCAGAAAGTAATAATATATGATTCAATTTACGTTCTCTGTATCAAGATTTTAAGAAAAACGTTTGGTGCAGTGATCGTAACAGTCATAATTTTAAAATAAAATTGTAAAATAAGAGTACTTTTTGATAAAAATAATGGCAAATTAACTGTTATTCTTGATTTTTAATAAAAGGTTTAAAATAATTCATGTGCTCTTAAAATTTATATACAAGATGAATCAAAATTCTTATTTGTAATTTTTAAGAATTACAAATAAAAATTATTTTCATTTATTATTTTGAAAATTCAAAATAACTGTTACTTATCAATTTTTTTTAAATAATAAATATAAGTAAATTAATTGCTATAAGAAGATTGAAAAGATCCAAGGATACATTCAATCTACGTGTTAATACCTTTCGTTTGATGTATGTATGAATGATTATGTACCATATGTACCTATTTATGTATATGGGCATTTCCGAAAACTTAAACATTGACAGACAACTTTTTATTTTACTTATAAATTAAAAATATTCAAATTTTGAAGATATAAAGCGTTTTTCTATATTTTACTTTGTTATTGTTTTTATTGGCCTTCAAAGTGCCAGTTCGTTCCTCGTTGTTCTTTGTAACTTTTTTCTCAGCAGAATAGTAAAGGATTCATGTTGATGTTAACAGCAGGGTGACCGTTTATGGTATTTTTACAATGTAAAACCGCTCTAGCTGTCCATAAATGAACTATTTTGTTCAGAATTTTATTTAATTTTATCACTAGCATGGTGTCTAACTAAATAAAGTTAAATTTTAAACAAAATTATGTAAAATTTACAAAATTTACATAATTTGACATTTTTTTACATTACTAAAATGGATCGATTTTCAATGATAAAATTGCTGACTGCAGGGTATACAAACTTCGGTTTACCGAAGTTAGCTTTCTTTCTCGTTTTATACCCTTGCTGGGAATTCTAATTTTGTCCAGAAGCTTGCAACGCAGTTAATGAAGCATCTCCGACCCCATAAAGTATATGATCAGCATCACCAGCCGAGTCGATCTTGCCATATCTGTCTGTCCGTCTGTTTTGAGCTATCTGCATGAAACTTTGCAGATAGTCTTCTTCCTATTGCATTTACTATATATGTCGGAACGACTTGAATCGGACCACTTTATCTTATAGCTGTCTGTTAATGTGTAGGCTAAGGTGCCTGGCATACAGTACTTGAACTGTCTGCCTTGTGTCGCCGCAACTAGAACATGAACCAGTTGGACTATAGATGGTGCACATGAGGGTCTGAAGACTCAGCGACAGCCTCTGTTGAATGCAGCCAAATGAGTAACGCTTGCATTGTGGTCAAAACAATTACTGATTTAATTGAAAAACTTAACCGTATTTATAGCTAAACAAAGTATGAAGAATATGCTTATGTCAACGAAGTGGTGTGTAAAAGAAATGTGGGTTACTGTGTATTATGATCTATGCAGAAATGGGAAACGGTGCCCAATTCGACTTCTTCATGTCAGCATAATATGCAATCGCGTTTGACCTGAAATTCGGTTCTTTTGTTATTGCATATACATATAGCTGAGACTGAACATTCTCCCGGCCGTTGAACAGGTGTTCAACCATCGCTAATGTTGAAAGCAAACCTGCGTGGGGTAGGTTCCGGTAACGACTGCTCAGCGTTTTCATGAGGTTTGGAGGTCCGTTGTCTTGGCTTCCATTTGCTGTATTGCCGTCGTAGAACGAATGCAATGCTCACTATAATCGATATTGCTAAAGCCACATAGGCAGCTTCTGATGGTGCTGCACTGTGCTGAAGTGATTTTCCATGTTGTATCCTTCAGTTTGGCCAGCCTTTGTTGTAGGACATCTAATTCGTCTAGGTCGGATACTCGGGTTGTAGTTTCTTGAGTTGGTTCTGATGTTTCTTCTACGTCAAACTTGGTGATATTGCCGAAACGAACATATGTTGACTTCGTTTCGCTGATCGTAGTGCTCAATGTGCCAGCACTAATTTTTGAGTTGCGCGCGGTGCAGCCTGCGGAGAGTAATAGTAAGGTGTTCCTTTGCATACAGCTATAATTTTGTTTTCATTAATCCATTATTCCTATGGCAGCAGTACGATATAGTGGTCTGATTTTGGCAGTTCCGACATGTATACTGCTTGCAAAAGAAATAAAACTGTGCTAAAAATTTCAGCCCGATAACTCAAAACGGAGAGACTAGTCCGCGTAGAAACCGACAGACGGACAAACCCAGAGAAAAAAGTAGGAAAGCTACAGTCGAGTGTGACCGACTGTGAGATACCCGATACCCAAAGCATTGTAGGAGAAATTAAATAGCATATAAACATGGAAAGAGAAAATGTTGACAATTAAAGACCAATGTTGCCAGAAACATGTTGAGCAACATCTAAAATACACGAATGTTGCTATTAACATGTTGAGGAACACCCAAAAGACAAATGTTGCTACGGACATGTTGAGCAACACGCGTGCGCTCTCAACAGAGAATGGAGAAGCATACACGGAAACTATATCGTTTAATAACTTCTATGTTTGTCATCCGATTTTACTCAAATTTTCGGAAAACTTCTTGCTTGAGAATTTAAAGACTTCATTCGTCTTTCTCAGCAATAGGGATCTTTGACGAGTTCAAAATTGTGTAACAATAAGTCTTCTTTACAAGCAAATCTCGTTTCAAAATGACAGTTAATCTTTAAAAGAATAATCTCAGAAAGTAATAATATATGATTCAATTTACGTTCTCTGTATCAAGATTTTAAGAAAAACGTTTAGTGCAGTGATCGTAACAGTCATAATTTTAAAATAAAATTGTAAAATAAGAGTACTTTTGATAAAAAATAATGGCAAATTAACTGTTATTCTTGATTTTTAATAAAAGGTTTAAAATAATTCATGTGCTCTTAAAATTTATATACAAGATGAATCAAAATTCTTATTTGTAATTTTTAAAATTACAAATAAAATTATTTTCATTTAATTATTTTGAAAAATTCAAAATAGCTGTTACTTATCAATTTTTTTTTAATAATAAATATAAGTAAATTAATTGCTATAAGAAGATTGAAAGATCCAGGATACATTCAATCTACGTGTTAATACCTTTCGTTTGATGTATGTATGAATGATTATGTACCATATGTACCTATTTATGTATATGGGCATTTCCGAAAAACTTAAACATTGACAGACAACTTTTTTATTTTACTTATAAATTAAAAATATTCAAATTTTGAAGATATAAAGCGTTTTTCTATATTTTACTTTGTTATTGTTTTTTATTGGCCTTCAAAGTGCCAGTTCGTTCCTCGTTGTTCTTTGTAACTTTTTCTCAGCAGAATAGTAAAGGATTCATGTTGATGTTAACAGCAGGGTGACCGTTTATGGTATTTTTACAATGTAAAACCGCTCTAGCTGTCCATAAATGAACTATTTTGTTCAGAATTTTATTTAATTTTATCACTAGCATGGTGTCTAACTAAATAAAGTTAAATTTTAAACAAAATTATGTAAAATTTACAAAATTTACATAATTTGACATTTTTTACATTACTAAAATGGATCGATTTTCAATGATAAAATTGCTGACTGCAAGGGTATACAAACTTCGGTTTACCGAAGTTAGCTTTCTTTCTCGTTTTTATACCCTTGCTGGGAATTCTAATTTTGTCCAGAAGATTGCAACGCAGTTAATGAAGCATCTCCGACCCCATAAAGTATATGATCAGCATCACCAGCCGAGTCGATCTTGCCATATCTGTCTGTCCGTCTGTTTTGAGCTATCTGCATGAAACTTTGCAGATAGTCTTCTTCTATTGCATTTACTATATATGTCGGAACGACTTGAATCGGACCACTTTATCTTATAGCTGTCTGTTAATGTGTAGGCTAAGGTGCCTGGCATACAGTACTTGAACTGTCTGCCTTGTGTCGCCGCAACTAGAACATGAACCAGTTGGACTATAGATGGTGCACATGAGGGTCTGAAGACTCAGCGACAGCCTCTGTTGAATGCAGCCAAATGAGTAACGCTTGCATTGTGGTCAAAACAATTACTGATTTAATTGAAAAAACTTAACCGTATTTATAGCTAAACAAAGTATGAAGAATATGCTTATGTCAACGAAGTGGTGTGTAAAAGAAATGTGGGTTACTGTGTATTATGATCTATGCAGAAATGGGAAACGGTGCCCAATTCGACTTCTTCATGTCAGCATAATATGCAATCGCGTTTGACCTGAAATTCGGTTCTTTGTTATTGCATATACATATAGCTGAGACTGAACATTCTCCCGGCCGTTGAACAGGTGTTCAACCATCGCTAATGTTGAAAGCAAACCTGCGTGGGTAGGTTCCGGTAACGACTGCTCAGCGTCTTCATGAGGTTTGGAGGTCCGTTGTCTTGGCTTCCATTTGCTGTATTGCCGTCGTAGAACGAATGCAATGCTCACTATAATCGATATTGCTAAAGCCACATAGGCAGCTTCTGATGGTGCTGCACTGTGCTGAAGTGATTTTTCCATGTTGTATCCTTCAGTTTGGCCAGCCTTTGTTGTAGGACATCTAATTCGTCTAGGTCGGATACTCGGGTTGTAGTTTCTTGAGTTGGTTCTGATGTTTCTTCTACGTCAAACTTGGTGATATTGCCGAAACGAACATATGTTGACTTCGTTTCGCTGATCGTAGTGCTCAATGTGCCAGCACTAATTTTTGAGTTGCGCGCGGTGCAGCCTGCGGAGAGTAATAGTAAGGTGTTCCTTTGCATACAGCTATAATTTTGTTTTCATTAATCCATTATTCCTATGGCAGCAGTACGATATAGTGGTCTGATTTTGGCAGTTCCGACATGTATACTGCTTGCAAAAGAAATAAAACTGTGCTAAAATTTCAGCCCGATAACTCAAAACGGAGAGACTAGTCCGCGTAGAAACCGACAGACGGACAAACCAGAGAAAAAAGTAGGAAAGCTACAGTCGAGTGTGACCGACTGTGAGATACCGATACCCAAAGCATTGTAGGAGAAATTAAATAGCATATAAACATGGAAAGAGAAAATGTTGACAATTAAAGACCAATGTTGCCAGAAACATGTTGAGCAACATCTAAAATACACGAATGTTGCTATTAACATGTTGAGGAACACCCAAAAAGACAAATGTTGCTACGGACATGTTGAGCAACACGCGTGCGCTCTCAACAGAGAAGATGGAGAAGCATACACGGAAACTATATCGTTTAATAACTTCTATGTTTGTCATCCGATTTTACTCAAATTTTCGGAAAACTTCTTGCTTGAGAATTTAAAGACTTCATTCGTCTTTCTCAGCAATAGGGATCTTTGACGAGTTCAAAATTGTGTAACAATAAGTCTTCCTTACAAGCAAATCTCTTTTCAAAATGACAGTTAATCTTTAAAAGAATAATCTCAGAAAGTAATAATATATGATTCAATTTACGTTCTCTGTATCAAGATTTTAAGAAAAACGTTTAGTGCAGTGATCGTAACAGTCATAATTTTAAAATAAAATTGTAAAATAAGAGTACTTTTTTGATAAAAAATAATGGCAAATTAACTGTTATTCTTGATTTTTAATAAAAGGTTTAAAATAATTCATGTGCTCTTAAAATTTATATACAAGATGAATCAAAATTCTTATTTGTAATTTTTAAGAATTACAAATAAAAATTATTTTCATTTATTATTTTGAAAATTTCAAAATAGCTGTTACTTATCAATTTTTTTTTTTAAATAATAAATAAAAGTAAATTAATTGCTATAAGAGGATTGAAAGATCCAAGGATACATTCAATCTACGTGTTAATACCTTTCGTTTGATGTATGTATGAATGATTATGTACCATATGTACCTATTTATGTATATGGGCATTTCCGAAAAACTTAAACATTGACAGACAACTTTTTTATTTTACTTATAAATTAAAAATATTCAAATTTTGAAGATATAAAGCGTTTTCTATATTTTACTTTGTTATTGTTTTTTATTGGCCTTCAAAGTGCCAGTTCGTTCCTCGTTGTTCTTTGTAACTTTTTCTCAGCAGAATAGTAAAGGATTCATGTTGATGTTAACAGCAGGGTGACCGTTTATGGTATTTTTACAATGTAAAACCGCTCTAGCTGTCCATAAATGAACTATTTTGTTCAGAATTTTATTTAATTTTATCACTAGCATGGTGTCTAACTAAATAAAGTTAAATTTTAAACAAAATTATGTAAAATTTACAAAATTTACATAATTTGACATTTTTTACATTACTAAAATGGATCGATTTTCAATGATAAAATTGTTGACTGCAGGGTATACAAACTTCGGTTTACCAAAGTTAGCTTTCTTTCTCGTTTTTATACCCTTGCTGGGAATTCTAATTTTGTCCAGAAGCTTGCAACGCAGTTAATGAAGCATCTCCGACCCCATAAAGTATATGATCAGCATCACCAGCCGAGTCGATCTTGCCATATCTGTCTGTCCGTCTGTTTTTGAGCTATCTGCATGAAACTTTGCAGATAGTCTTCTTCCTATTGCATTTACTATATATGTCGGAACGACTTGAATCGGACCACTTTATCTTATAGCTGTCTGTTAATGTGTAGGCTAAGGTGCCTGGCATACAGTACTTGAACTGTCTGCCTTGTGTCGCCGCAACTAGAACATGAACCAGTTGGACTATAGATGGTGCACATGAGGGTCTGAAGACTCAGCGACAGCCTCTGTTGAATGCAGCCAAATGAGTAACGCTTGCATTGTGGTCAAAACAATTACTGATTTAATTGAAAAAACTTAACCGTATTTATAGCTAAACAAAGTATGAAGAATATGCTTATGTCAACGAAGTGGTGTGTAAAAGAAATGTGGGTTACTGTGTATTATGATCTATGCAGAAATGGGAAACGGTGCCCAATTCGACTTCTTCATGTCAGCATAATATGCAATCGCGTTTGACCTGAAATTCGGTTCTTTTGTTATTGCATATACATATAGCTGAGACTGAACATTCTCCCGGCCGTTGAACAGGTGTTCAACCATCGCTAATGTTGAAAGCAAACCTGCGTGGGGTAGGTTCCGGTAACGACTGCTCAGCGTTTTCATGAGGTTTGGAGGTCCGTTGTCGTGGCTTCCATTTGCTGTATTGCCGTCGTAGAACGAATGCAATGCTCACTATAATCGATATTGCTAAAGCCACATAGGCAGCTTCTGATGGTGCTGCACTGTGCTGAAGTGATTTTTCCATGTTGTATCCTTCAGTTTGGCCAGCCTTTGTTGTAGGACATCTAATTCGTCTAGGTCGGATACTCGGGTTGTAGTTTCTTGAGTTGGTTCTGATGTTTCTTCTACGTCAAACTTGGTGATATTGCCGAAACGAACATATGTTGACTTCGTTTCGCTGATCGTAGTGCTCAATGTGCCAACACTAATTTTTGAGTTGCGCGCGGTGCAGCCTGCGGAGAGTAATAGTAAGGTGTTCCTTTGCATACAGCTTGAAGCTCTATGGGACTGTGTGTTGCGAACATCCATCTGTTCCGTTGATGCGTCTTTGTCCAAATCAGATCGGATTTTGTTTGAACAGTCTCACATAATGTTTCAGTCTTGTTGTTAGACAACTGAAATTCACACTGGTTGTCCGCGCTAAACGTAGCTTTATGATTAAGGCATATGTGCTCATCGTTTGGCTCTTTTAGACATAACTCAAATTCGTCGTCAGTCAATCCCATAAATTGATCTCTATGAGCATTGACGGCAATGATATTCGTCTTGATATTGAGTCTATGCCAGCTTCCTGCCTTCCACGCCGGGATGGGGATGATGCTGAACACTTCCTGCTGCGCTGTTAATACCAGAGGAAGTGATCGGTAGTTGTTGTGCCTTCAGCGTGCATAATTCGGTAGAGCTGGATAGAATTTTCCGATGATATCGGTAACATTTGAGTTGGTAGAAGATGATCCCGAATTTGATTAAGTTGATCTCTCAGTTGCTGCGGAGATACTAGCATGGGACTAATGGTTCGGTGGCGGACATCAGTAAGGACGCTAGCTATCTCATTTTGCATCCGCTGCATCCCCGTCGCAAGCAGGGTTAGCTGGGCTGTTAGGACCATGAATGCTTGCTGTAGGTAATCGCCTTCGTATTTGCCTCTCTCTCTGTTGATGGTTGCTAGTTGTTGTTCTAGCGTCTTGATTCGTTTGTCGTTGGCTGAATTGCTTTTTCTGACTACATTTATAGTAGAGTCAAGAACAGACGTTTGATTCTTGAGCAGCATCATCAGCATATCATCGTTGGATTTGACTTCGTTTATGATCTTGGCCATTTCTTCTGCATAGTTTGAATCAAGCACGCCAAATAATGAGTGCGCTACGTTTCCGACTATGTCAAGTGGTGATCTGCGCTGTCGGGAATGGTTAATCAAATCATTTCTTGCTTGTAACTCGCCATATATGTGTTGAAAATGCTCAAGTATAGAGTTACAGGCATTTCCATTTCGTAATTCTGAACACTTATGTTTTAGTTCAGTAATCCAGTCAGATAGTATTCTCATATCGGTCCAATATGGTTTCAAGTCGTAGTAGACAATGATGGTCCATTCTGAAATTGCCATTCTGGAAGTGCCGAGTCGTTCGTAGAATATTCCGGGTTGATTTGTGAACTGCGTCACATTTATTGGTTGTCCCATTGCCAGTGGGAGGATGAGTAGCATTGCCCGCAACGTTGGAAGGATCGATAGAATACCCAACGTCTTCCCATTGTAGTCTTTCAGTGTTTCGTCATTGTTGACAATGTCTTCCTAAGAAATATTTGGTAACACTTGTTCGTAGTTCGAGAAACATTTTCGGAGCTTGAATCCGGATGGCAATAATATTTGGTTTAGTTCTCGTTGAATCTGGATTGCTTCCGGAATATTGTCTCCTCCAGTGAGGCATTCGTCGACGTAGAAATCATGCTTTAATACGGATGATCCAAGCGGTAATTTATTCTTGACCTTCTCGGCCTTCTCGGTTTTGAGTCGGTAATACTTAAGGTCGTCAGATGGATTCTTTCTCCAGACGATTAATTGATGAAATTGATCATCAGGGTGCATCCACACTTGCCGATACATTTTATCTGTGTCTGCTGTGAACACATATTTGTGAGTGCGAAAGCGTAGCAAGATTGCAAACAGCTCGCTCTGGACAGTGGGTCCAGCATGCAATATATCATTCAAAGATTTATTGCTTATGGTTTTACAGGAAGCATTAAATACTACCCATAGTTTTGTTGTGCTGCTTTCAGGTTTAAGCACACAGTGTTGTGGAATAAAGTAGTGATCCGTGGGTATGTTTGAGGGATGCACTTGTTTCATATGTCCAAGTCCTTCATACTCCTCCATAACGTTCACGTATCCTTTCCAGATTTCAGGGGAAGTTCTTCGCTTCAGTGCCAGGAATCTGTTCGTTGCAGTTTGTTGTGATGCCTCAGGGCTGAAGATTGTTCAGAAAATGGGAGTTTGACAATGAATTTTCCATCTGCTGCAATTTGGAGACTTCCTACGAAATGTTTCGCAATGAGCCTCAATCGGTGATCGGTGTTTTTCTTCAGTTTCTAGAGTTTCTAAAGTCCAGAAGCGTTCCAACAGCGTATCAATTTCTTCATCTGGAGCTGCAGCTGCACAAATTGCAGCTGAGTTTTGCTCCGCCGAAACTTTTCCGGACACAATCCATCCAAGTTTCGTATTTTAGAGTCTGGTTCGGTAGAAGCAATGAATAGTAGTGCTCGGCTCCGATAAGCATGTCAATCTTTCCTGGCTTGTCGAAGTTTGGATCAGCTAGGGCAATGTTGCTCGGGACTTGCAGACTTGTAGAAATTAACTGATGAGCCGGTTGATCAGCTATGATGTGTGGTAACACAAAAGCTTCAATTTGTTTTTGGATTGCCTCCAATTCCCTCGATACGTAGTGAAGTACCGTGGCGTTTTAGTGATAGCATTGAAGCCTTTCGTTCAGAAATTAAATTTATTTGTGATCCTGAATCAAGCAGAGCTCTGAAGGTCGCAACCTGACCATTGCTTGCTTTTACTGCCACTTTGACGGTGGCGAGTAGGTTGTAATTTTTGTTGCTTGCTGCACCTACAGTTAGCGATTGTGGCTCGGTTGCTGTACCTGATGTGGTTTCAAGATGCAGCAATGTATGGTCTTTTTTGTCACATTTAAAACACATGCGACCTCGGCATTCCTTTGCCTTGTGGTCACTGCTAAATCAATTTACACACAACCGTTTTTTTTGCACCCAATTGAGTCGTTCGGGTACTGTTTTGTTGCGGAAGTCATCGCATTTGTAAAGCGGATGATTCCTTTTGCAAAACGGACAGTTTGATACCTTTCCAGCGCTGGCAGAGGTACATGTAGATTTTATATGCTCCCTTGTCGCCTGTTGGCCTCTTTTTCCTGTCTCCAGTACTCGAATTCGTTGATCCAGGAAGCTGACTAGTGTGTCCAAGCTTTGTAGCTCTCGAGACCCATCTAACGACTGTTCGTATAGGGCTCTAGTTGCAAAATCTAATTTTTGCTTGATGATGGCAATTAATATTGTATCCCAGCTAGATACATTGATGCCAAGTCCCTTTAACGATGCCAGGGACTTAATTGTTGTAATGTATAATTCTTTTAATGACTTCGGATCGTCAATATTTGTGCGTTGTTGCATGCATTTGAATATATTGAAAAATTGAGTCCATTGGAGCAGATCTCCATCGAATTTTGGGATGCTGATTTTGATGATAGTGATTTTATCAAATCACTTGTGATGGTCTTACCTGTCTCTGAAAACTCTTTCAGAGCGCGTTTGATAGACTCGGATATCGCCCTCTGTCGGCGACATGCCGATCTGAGTTCGCCAGATGATATCGTGGGCTGATGTATTCTTCCCGCTTCTGGATTTGCATCAGCGTGGCTTGTTGATTGTTCTATATTGTCGAGCATGTTCGCTCTGTATTCTTCGTATGTGGCACGACAGTCATTGTAGAACTTGGTATACTCAGTGGTTCTATATTTTTCAGGAATATTAAGATGGTTCGTCGCAAACCGATTCCATGCGTCATCGATGGCGGCCAATTTGGTTTGGTAATACGTGGGATTTATTTTCCTCTCCGCTGAATCCTTTTTGTAGTTGCGGATATATTTTGAGATCTCTTGACTGATCTTTTCTTGCAAGTCTAACGTCTCGGCGACTGCTTGCTCTTCCTTTGTATTAGCCATTATAGTGTTACTTCACTTCTGACCCGTTGGGAGTGTTTTATTTGCTGAAAAGCTGGATACGCTCCTGTTCGCAACCGTCGATGGTCGAAGAAGTTGAACAATGACTTGGAAGATTTCTTCAAAGTGTCGCCTTGTTGACAACTCTGAGAAGTGTGTGCATTATAGTTTCCTGTAGGGATCACTGAATGTGATCAATGGCTAGAAGTTCTAAGCCGTAAAGATGTTGAAATCCCTCAAAGTGTCGCCTGATTGACAACTTTGAGATTGTGACCAAAGGATGATTGAAATCCTTCAAAGGTCGGATGTTTCCTGTGATTAGGAACGGCTAAAAATCTGAGTTCTGAGCCAAAGGATGATTGAATTCCTTCAAGGATATAGGATGTTTCCTAGACCGTCGGGGTCACCAAATGTTAATGTGTAGGCTAAGGTGCCTGGCATAAAGTACTTAACCTGTATGTATTTTTTATAGGAATGATCGGAAAATGATTGAAACAAAAATTATAACTTCACTGTTTTTAAACGAATTTCTATAAATTTCGAGATATATTGATATTTTTGTAACATTACCAAAATGGATCGATTTTTAATGGCTGCAAGGGTATATAAACTTCGGCTTACGAAGTTAGCTTCCTTTCATGCTTAACTTATAAACTGCATAATATTTTTTTTTAATGGTAATTTAGTACAAAATAATAACATTTAAGCCACTCTACATTAGTCAGAGCTTTGAGCTTGACTTCGAAGCTAGACGATTATGTGATAATTAAATCGAAGCAATCATACATGCATATGCTGCACAGAATATCGAACTGATAAAGATATTTGCGATGGATCGTGAGCTTTTAGCTATTTCTAGCTAGATAGAGGTTAGTTGTTGTGAATACCTTTCGTATTTTTTAATTTTAATGGAATTTTTCAGGGGTGTCTTCAACTAGGCCTTAATTTTTTTTCTCGAAAAAAGGTTACTTCACTAAATTCTTGATAAAATTTTTCTGGATACAGTTCTTAGTTCTTTGCTGATAGTTAGCTAATGCCTCTAGCTTTAAATTGGTACATATATATTTGTATAATATGCAATTGGTCAAAAGTTATGAGGGAAAAACGAAACTGTGTCCACAAGCGGGACCTTTCCCCCACATTTTAATACATAATCGAACATACACACATACATTAAACGAAAGGTATTAAGAAGTAGATTGAAAATACCTTTCGATATTTCAAATATTAATACAATTGAAAATTACTGCATATTTTCAATTTTTATTGAAAATAATTTTTATTTGTAATCTTTTTTTTTTTAATTTTAAATTGGAGTTATGATTTAACTTTAAAGTTTTTAGTTAAAAACCAAGAATAACATTTAAAACAGATTAAGCAAATAAAAATTGTATATACAAATTTATCCTATTTCTGCAAAGTCCTTTCGAAAAAAAAGGTATACATAATTTTCCTATTGTCGAAGTCAATTTTTTTCGGTCCATTTTTTATTTATCTTATAACTGTTATTTGCGACCTCTGGTTTAATAAACAATGTTATTAAAATTTACATTTATTACCTTCAAGAACGATTGAGTCTGCTGACGTCGACAGCGGCAGAGGTTTGACCGGTATAACTGCAGGGAATAAAAAAATTTCAGTAGAATATGTTTTTGAAAATGTTCTGCTATACCGCATTCGTTGTTGAAATATGTTAAATAGCAATAGCTTACCCGCTGACTGACTCAGGGACCGTAAAATAAAAATATTTTTTACTAAAACTTCTGATCAAAATTATAATACTTTCACCAAGGGTATGGAAATAAATAGGCTCCGGCTTGTCTGTAGACTCGTTTCTGGAAATTCAAGTAAAATCAGATTAACAACTTTGGAATTTCGAGCTAGGGTCCTTGAGGCCTCTAATACATGCTGCGAAGCTTAATGGAGCCGACCGGGTCGCGGCACATGTTACGTCTGTTGTTGTGCCTCAGTCCTTGGAGGACATAGGGCTGAGGAAGTGGCCGCCCGGAAAGCAGACACGATTTGTGCAGCTGAGCTCGGCGGATTAGGGGTGGGTTCTTTGGACGCCACTGTTCTCTCCAAACGTTATCAGAACAATTATTTACGTGCCTGAAAAATAAAAGAAATCGTGTGCAGTCTGTCTTTCTGACCACATTGCCCAGTAAGCGGATTTATGCTTGATCGTGAAAACAATCAGGCTATGCTTTGGCCGTTTTCCCTCCCCATTCGCATGGTACTTCAAACTGGCCTTTGTCTATCTATCAATGTCAAGATAATCTGCAACTACATGCAACTCTCTAACGTATGAAATTTTATATGCACAATGTATAGTAAATTTAGCTTAATAACTATATAATAGTTCAAATTGATTTGCTATTTTATTTTTGACTTTGAAGAATTAAAAAAATATATTTTTATTTTAAAAAATGGAACAAGAATTTAATTAAGAATTAAAAAAAAATATATATAAAAAGTGTATTACAAATAATTAGTGGTAATATATGATTGGCCTATTATAAAAATTACAAAAATGATTTATGAGTTACTGCATAATTAGTATGCTTGCTTTGTTTTTGTTCATGTCGAACAGGGCTGTGCAACATTGCTGTGTGGGCATCACTGTGTGATGTTGCCGAACCGGGTGAAAAGCTCTATCCCCTTGTCGCTGGAGCTGATAGACTAAGAACACAATGTAAGAACGAATATTATGAAATAAGTCCTGAAGTGAACTAGACGCAACCCGCACCTCTTTTTTTCATTTCCGCCATTTTCTTTGGAGAAAGCCTGGGAACTCACAGGTAGGCAAGAACCCGCTCTAATATTTGGTCCTTCGAGCGTCGTTCGCTCACTTTCCCATATGGTGTACCACGCGTTGAAGTTCCCTGTTATCAGGACCAAACTATATCCCTGAACGCATCTATGTTTTTTCTCGGGGCGATGTAACAGCTGTAGACGGTTATGTCCTGGAGTTTGACCTGGCGTAGCCGGTTCTACCTGCCCTCTGGGTTATATGGGCAGGAGGCTGCCCGCAGCCACATCCTTACGTAGCCTAGAGCTGGTATTAGGCTTAAAAAAACTGTGTTTTCTACTTAAATATTAAACAAGAAATAAAGCTAACTTCGGTAAACCGAAGCTTTTATGTCCTTGCAATTGGATCATTGAAAATCGATCGATTTTAATGAAATTGACAAATAGCGAATTTGGTCGACTTTTATGATAATGTAAAATTCTATATGTAATAAGTAAATTAAAAAAAAATTTGTATCAATTTACCAACATATTTTACATATAACATTTAGAATTTTACATTTTCATAAAAGTCGACCGATCGCTTCTATGGCAGCTATATGATACAGTTGTATGATCTTAAAGAAACTAAGACCGTGATTCTAGCACCGTAATACCTTGAATATAATTGAAGTACTTTGAAAAACAGAGATGTAATAATATTTTTCGTTCCGACATATATACTGCTTGCAAAATAAAAGTAAGAATATGCCAAAAATTTCAGCCCAATAGCTCAACGACTGAAAGACTAGTTCGCGAAGAAACCGACAGATAGATAGACAGACAGATAGACGGACAGACCGGCAGACAGACACACGGACGGACAGACATACAGACAGACGGACATGGCTAGATGTTGACTCGGCTGATGATTTTGATCAAGAATATATATACTTAATAGGTCGGAGATGCCCCCTTCACTGCGTTGCAAATATAATGGCAACATTATAATACTCTCTGCAAGGGTATAAAAATAACCGCCAATGGGGGACCTCTATTTCATTTGTTATAAAGCATTTTTCAAACTTAATTTTGTTACAAATTTGCATGTATGTTGCATCAAACAAGGACACCTCTAAACGGAGTAAGATAAAAGGCACCTTCAACTTTGCAAGTTTCTGATATAAAATTTTGTGACGATTAATAGTAACGTTAACAAAAATAAATGATAAATAAGCAACTTTAAAAAATATTTAATAAATTAAAAAAAAAAAAAAAAGTAACTAAAAATTCTTAAATATTATGTTTTGATACATTTTGTCAAAGTAAAGTTATTATTATTATTATTATTTCAAAATACCTTTCTAACGAAATATAGCACTGTAATGAGCTGATTTGCCGGTCGTAACTAATCAAATGTGTAGGTTCGTTCCACCAAATTTATATACGTGACTGCCCGACTAGTGAGAACACTTCGGATTAATTTAGTACTCAGGATGGTTTATTGAATTTCTGCTTGTGACGCTCCGTCTCGATCGCGCCGTGGTCGCAGCGGCGCTCCTTCCCAACTGACCGTTCGGCTGTCTCGCTGGGGAAAGCTAGCAGGATGTATCGCCTGGCAGGCTAAACTTTTGTCCCTCCTTATCGCCACTGCCACCCATATCGCCCGCTCTGTACCTTGGCCTAGGATGTCGTCGACACACAGTATTGTCCGGCCTGAGCCTAGCCACGCGTGGAACTCATTCAGTTCGACGCTTCCTGAAAAGTCGCTTCGCTCGTCTGGTCCTTGTCTCATTGACTCCTTTCGATCGCAACCTCGCACCCGACGTAGATCTCATCGTTGAAGCCTCAGTCTGGAAAGCTTGTCACTTCAAGCTCCAAACGTTTCGACTCTGCAATCTCTATCTTCTTCACGGACTTGGTTTTACTTCTCGACTGGCTCCGTTGACCCACTTTGATTCTCGCAACCTTACTAATTTCCGAGCGCTCGCTTCCTCCTCCAGTCCCGTTACTCCTGCTTCGATCTAATCACGCGATCGGGTCTAAAGTCTGCCCTGTACCGTTAGTTCACGGTTATTTCTTTTCCCTTTACCGGTTGACCGCTTTGACCTTGGCTCCCTGGGTCCAAGGTCCGACCGTTCACGGTCTCTATCCGTTGGCCGGTCACGTATAACTGCGCTGTCCTTGGCTGCACAAGTCCAAAGTCCCCTTGGTCCCGATTGACCCCTTTGCCCTTGGCCGTGTGCATCCCCTGCCCATTGGATTTCACGGGGAGTTTTAGTTTACAACTGCTCACACTTTCCCCTTCCTTCGAAAACGCAAAAAGACTGCTGCTTCCCTTCCTTTCGTGCTCGCACCCGCTCTTGTTCCCCTTATTGGCACTACTACAGCGGGCGCACTTGATTCCTCCTCTCCATCTTCTTCATTCATCCTGCCCCGGAATTTTCCCCGCTCGTTCCGACTTGATCTTCGTTTCTCCTTCTTCCTCAATTTGTATTCCGTATTTTTCCCGCCCACATGAAATTGTCCTCGCTTGTTCCGAATTTCAGTGTTGATCAACCCCAGGGCACTTGATAGTTCCAGCTATCGATATTTTCCTTCGCCGATCTTTGAACTTTTCCCCACAACTGCCGGCCAGTGAATTAGCATTTTCCTGAAAAGTTGGAATTGGTTTCCCTCTGCTAGGCCTCCTAGGCATTGGAATGATGGAATATAGCCTGTCCGGCAGCGGCCGGGCAGTGGATGGGCAGCGCATGGACAGCGCTGCGACTGCGGCGGCAGCCGACCCTTGGATATGTCAACTTTCGTTGGCAATAGAATGCCCATCCATCAAGCTGCTTGCAGCAGCGATGTTAACCGCGGCCTGGCAATGGCACCATCAGGTAGGGTGACAGCAGCGGCTACGACAGCGGGCTTGAGGAGGCGCCGGCTCCTCATCAGAACTCCTCTGAATACTCGCTTGAGCCAGCCTTCCCAGATCAGTGTTAGCGATGCCGATCCTTCGAATTGCCCGCTGGTAAGTATCCCCATCCCTTGCCCTCCGGTTCGCGTCTTCTGCTTGCGCCACTACCGGCTTCTTTGTTTTGTTGTTGTACGGCGGCGACCCTTACATTTCGTTGTAGCTGACTCGCTTACGATACCGCGTATCGTCTTCCTTCTTACTTCGGATGCAAAAAGTGCTCTATAGCCGATATAGTCAAAATATAATTTTTATTTTTTATTTTTATTCCCTTGCAGAGGGTATTATAATTTTGCCATTATATTTGCAACGCAGTGAAGGAGGCATCTCCGACCCCATAAAGTATATATATTCTTGATCAGCATCACCAGGCAAGTCGTCTGTCCGTCTGTCTGTCGGTTTCTACGCGAACTAGTCTCTCAGTTTTTGAGCTATCGGGCTGAAATTTGTAGCATAGTCTTATTTCTTTAGCACGCACTATATATGTCGGAATATGCCGAAATCGGACCACTATATCTTATAGCTGCCATAGGAATGATGGCGAAATTTATTTAAAAACATTTCTAACCATTTTGTTTTTCTACGTATATCAATTAATTTCAAGATATAGCAGTTTTTTACGGTTCAAGTTAATTAGAAACAAGTGAGTTTGCGTTCTAATTATAATACTTTATTTTACATGCACGCTGCTGGTACGTCTGCTTCTCGTTGTCAGCTGATTCGAACTGTCATTTGGTTAGAGATACATAAAAAGTAAGAGATTCTTAACAATACCAGAGATTCACAAAAAAATACTAAAGGTTCGAAACCAAATAAATGGCTCGTTACAAATTCAAAATAAACAAACTGCCGTTAAATTCAAATATGAGTATTCGTTCCTCAACATACCGCCCGGCCCTGAAACTCGGTTTCAGAATTCGGTAGCGGCGCGATTTTGTAATAGGACGGGTCATCTCTCCAGTTGAAGTTTTCAATTTCACTGATCGAACAATGCCATCAGGCCCAGGATAGGTCTCAAGAATTCTTGCCAAAATCCATGCTGCAGGTGGTGTATTCGAGTCCTTGATTATAACCATGTCTCCACACTTCAGGTTTGGGGATCTAGTTGTCCACTTCGGACGCTGTTGTAAGGTGGTCAGGTACTCCTGACGCCAAAGTTTCCAAAAGCCGTGAAGAAGAGCTTGAGATTGCTGCCAGTAGTCTAGTCGGTTGGCAGGCACTGCTTCCAGGTCTCCTTCTGGTATTAAAGTGTACGGACGACCGATCATCAGGTGTGCTGGAGACAAATAGCCAATGTCGGTGTCGGAGGTCGTATATAGTGGTCGTGAATTAACCACGGCTTCCACTTGTGCTAATAAAGTATGCATCTCTTCGAATGTAAGAATTGTGTTACCCAGTACTCGATGGAGGTGCAGCTTCGACCGATCGTACGGCTGACTCCCATTTACCACCCCAATGAGGAGCATGCGGCGGTATGAAGTTCCATTTTATGCCTTCTGTCGAGAGTGCTTGAGAGACGGTGTCGTTGTGCAACTGTGATCGAAGAAGTTGTTCCATTTCATTGTTGACGTTTAGCACCGACAAAGTTGCGGCCATTATCGCTGAACATTTGGGTACACTTCCCACGGCGGGAAATGAAACGGCGGAGGGCTGCCAGAAAGGTCTCAGTACTTAAATCGGTGGCCAATTTCAGATGGAGCGCTGAGGTAGCCATGCAAATGAAAAGGCATATGTAGCCCTTTTCTTTGCGTGGATTACGTCCCTTGTGCACTTTAAGGATCATGGGTCCTGCGTAGTCGCAACCAGTGTTCTGGAACGGAAAGGCTTGACGAACTCTGGCTGCCGGCAAATCTGCCATAAACTGATGAGCAGTATGTACATAAAAACACTTGCTAGTGTTGGTTGTTTCATGAGTGAGTGAACAAAAAGAGTTGTTCACTAAACTGAGGAGTGAACATGTTCCTTCCAATTTGTTCTTTTTGTTCACTTGTTCATTTTTGCTCACTATTGTTCAGTTGTTCAATTTTGTTCTTTTTGTTCACTTGTTCATTTTTTGCTCACTATTGTTCAGTTGTTCAATTTTGTTCTTTTGCTCACTTGTTCAGATTTGCTTTTGCTCATTATTACTCAGTTGTTCAATTTTGTTCAGCTACTCTTTTGGTTCATTTTTTGTTCAGTTACTCTTTTTTATATGGTATTAGGTGGTAATGTCTTTGGCAGAAACAGCTTAAGTCTGAATCTGACCAATTACGCCTCGACTTTGCGCGTGCTTAACTCGAATATCCGCAAGTCCAAGGCGTACATAAGCGACAAGGAGACTAGCAATGAACTGGATATGGTGTTGACCATGATAAGCCTGTGTTTGTGACAAATCGCAACAGTCGCATGCGTTCTGAAGAGAACGAGTTTCTATTTGTATTATTATTTTATATTTTAATTTTGTTATATTAGTTTTGTTTACATTTATTTATTTATTTTATTTTCTTTATATATAAATATTCAATACATGAAATATGAAAACATAAATATACTTATGTACATATGTATATCAGACCTAAACTATGGATTTTTAGTCGTTAAAATGCAGTGCTCAGTAGTCTGTTTATGAACAGGTTATAAAAAGGCAATGAACAGTGAACAAGTGAGCAAGTGAGCAACTGAGCAATGAACAGTGAACAACTGAACAAGTGAGCAAGTGAGCAATGAGCAATGAGCAATGAACAATGAACAACTGAACAAGTGAGCAATGAACAAGTGAGTAAGTGAGCAATGAACAAGTGAGCAAAATGAGTGAGTTGACTCTTTTGAAAAAAAAGAACAAGTGAACATGTTCACCCAAATGAGCAGTTTTTACCCAACACTACTTTAAGCAGTTGTGGGTGATCTTACGAATTAAATTTCGTGCGCCTAAGATCCAATATTTCTGACGAATAATGGCGAAAAGTGCAGACACGCCAGGATGCAGGTGTCTCCAATGCTCATTTTCCACAATAAGGCTCGTGATGCGATGTTTTGGGTATGATGACCGGGTGCTTGGTTGAGAAAGACAATTCAGAGTTGCTTAAACGTCCACCTACGCGTAGAAGTCCATCGTCGTCCAAAATTGGTGAGAGTGTGCGCAGTTTTGAATCCTTTTAAGAGAAATTCCATTTTTAGTCTTCGGCGATCCTCTTTGAAAGCTGCCTGCATATGTCGAATACAGCAGATGCGTGCTTCATTAATCTCGTCAAAGCTTAGAGATACCGAACCGCGTTTGTGTGTATAATCGGTTTTTGTAACGACCAAACCTCAAAACATACGCCATGATGCGAACGAGCTTCCACCAGGACGAGACGCGAGCAACCAGTTCATCTATTATGGATGGTACAGGAATGGCTCTCTGCTACGGCCACCAGAGCAACAGTCTTAATTTTGTCAGTGACTCGATTATCTGCAATGGGAATAGATGTTTGAGGAATTTGTTGATTTACCAAGCTCAGGTCTTCTTCGTGCAGCCATTGTGGACCCTTCCACCAAAGAGTAAAGTTGAGAAGATCTGCAGCCATCATCCTCTGGAAGCACAATCAGCTGGATTCTGCTTTGTGCTGACATGGTGCTCATGTATAATTTCCAAAATCTCTGCAGTGCGATTAGCTACAAATGTTTTCAATTTGGACGGAATTAAGGAAAGTCATGCCAAGACGATCGTAGAATCAGTCCAAGCATGAACCGTGATAGTCATATGCTTTAGAGCAGTCTTGATAGAAGCAATTATTCGGCATAATAACAAGGCTCCACAAAGTTCCAAGCGGGGCAATGATTGTTGTTTAAGTGGTGCCACCCGTGTCTTTGCTGCAAGAATGGACACTTCAATACTCCCATCCGGATGCTTTGTATGGCTATACACAACCGCGGCGTAGGCCTTTATTGACGCATCTGAAAATGCATGCAGTTCAATCGCGCCGGAGGAATATCCCATATGCCTCTTCACTTGCAGGTCTGTCAATTTGGTTAGATCTGATCGATAACTCTGCCACAAATCCGCCAAATTACCTGGCAGGGAGAGTCCCAATCCAAATCAAGCAGCCACAACTCTTGGAATAATATCTTGAATTGAACAACTACTGGCGCGAGCAGGCCCAGTGGATCGAAGATTCTCGAAACGTCGGACAACACCTGACGCTTCGTACTCTCTGCGGATCTAGTCAGACCGACCAATTGATAATGGAATAATTCTTTATTAGGATCCTCTCTCCACAAAATTCTTTGATAATTACAATGTTCAGCGGCCACCCAATCCTGCCGATACATTTTGACAATGTCTGCCGAAAATACATACTGGTAAAGACGAAATCGGAGGCAAACTGCAAACAGATCCCTCTGAATGCACGGACCCACATGCAAAGCCTCATTCAAGGACCGACCGCTTTTATCTTTATACGAACCGTCGAACACCACTCGTAGTTTAACACCAGATACTGGGTGGTGGCATATAGAATACGCGCCCATCTGCTGTGTGTACTTCACTTGGTTTCAGCTGCATGTGGCCCAGAGACTCGTAATCGTGCATGAATCTTACGTAATGTGCTTTTAGGCTGGAATCCATCTGCAGGCGTCTTTCCAAAGAATTAAAACGTGACATTACACCCTGAAGTGTGTCAGCGAATTCGGTGGATTTGTCCTTGAATGGCAGCTCTACACAGTACCGCCCATGTACATCTCGCGTGTGAGTTTTGCAAAATGTGCTTCAACTTTTGCATCCTCTGGATCAGGTGGAATATTGGCACATACGTTCTCGATTTCCCAAAACCTTTGAAGAGAGGCATCGACATCTAGTGTTGACAGTAGAGATGTCGCAGCAGCTGGCGCTGCAAGCGCAGTTGACGTGATTACCCAGCCGAAAATTGTTGACACCGCAATTATGTTGCCCTGCTCGTCCAGCTTCTTTTGTCCGGAAAGCGCAGCCCATACATAAATACTTCTCAGCAGGATGTCCACCTCAGAGATAGTGTGGAACATCGAATCTGCAAGAGGAATATTCTCGAAGATCTTCAGGGCTCCTGCATCGATAGTGTTCCTTGGCAACGATGACGTTATCTTATTGAGCACGTGAGCAGTTACTTCTAGCTTATCCCGTGAGACCCTTGATTTCATGCTGAGTGTGCTGAAGCCTCTTGTTGTTTCAGCCTTTACCGATGCGAAACCAGAGACCAGAATTCGGGATGGCGAGCGCGTAATGCCTAGTTCCTTGATGCATCGCTCCGAAACATAGGATAATTCGGAGCCAGTGTCTAACAGCACTCGGCAAGTTATATACGACCCTTTGGAATTGAGTACATACACCATCGCAGTGGGTAGCGTTCCTTTCATTTGTCCTAAGGGAATACTGACAATCCGTTCAGATGGCGCTCGGGCAATGTGACTTATAGACACCATGGAAACATTCTGGTCTTGTTGATCCTGCGGACCCTGTACTATCATGGCGACGCTTGGTTGACTTTGATTTGCAGCAAGCGGATCAGAAGTGACTTGCAAATGAATAAGCGAATGATGCTTGCCGTGACACTGTCTGCAGCGATATCTTGACTCGCATCTTGCAAATACGTGATCAGGTTTCAGACAGTTAAAACATAATCGTTTCTCTTTCACGAGGGCATGGCGCTGCTCTACCGAAAGTCCAAGGAAGTGCGCAATCATATAATGTGTGCTCATCTGACTTGCATTGAACACATTTGAAGCTATGTCCAGCTGATAAAATGAACGTGCCGATCCTCTTGTGTTTTGACCAAGCGTAGCAGTTGTTGTTGTACCTTCAGGTTGGCTGAGCTCGAACTCCTCACAGCGAGCGTCAAGAAATCCGAACAAATCCTCAATTTTGGGGACGTGACATCTCGACTGAAGTCAACCCACTTGCGTCTGGACTCCGAATCAATTTTGGCCAGAAGGAGATGGATAACCCAGCAGTCGCGGCCAGTTTGTCCGACTGCATCCAAGCCACGTACAATTTCATTTGCACCGTCGGAAATCTTGCGAAGAATGCCCACGTTAGTCGTCTTGGTCATGGGCAAACTGATGAATGATTCCAGAAGTGAGTTGACGACGTGGCGGGGCCGATCGTAGCGCTCGACTAAGCGTTCCCATGCTGTGTTATATGCCGCTTCCGTGATAGGCAAATGACTAATCAAACGCTGCGCATCGCCCTCTAGAAAAGATTTGAGATATTGAAACTTTTGGCCTTTTCCCAAATACTCTTTGCAATGGATTGCGTTTGTATACAAATCCTTAAAGGCTGGCCACTCCTTATAATCGCCGCCGAATGGTTTGATTTGAAGCTTGGGCAACTGTACTTCTCTGCCTGGCGCCACCGCGTCAGTACTTGGTGCTGCCGTACTTGTCGGAAAACGCTCATAAAACTCTCTGTATTTGTAGTTGTTGCTGTAATGCCTGCGAAATGGCGTCGCCAGCTATTTCACCACGCTCATCCATCTTTGTTGTTGTTGTTGTTGCCCCAGCTTGCTCTTTTATCTGCTTATAGAGCAGTTGGGCTGGTACGTACTTTCCTTCATACACCCCGTAGTCGCTCATGGGATCAACATAGCCTCGAGATTCTGCAAACTCGAACATGTCATCCGTGGATCGGTCGAACTCTGCCCAAACAGCATCGAGTCTCGCCATCATGATTTCCGCAATCTGCGCATTACACCCCGATGTGGGATTCTCGACAAACGAAAGCAGCCGCGACAGGCTGGACTTTTGTTTGCTCCTTACTAACTTTAGTTTGTCCATTTCACACGTTGAGTAAACCGATCAGCGACAGATCTGACTCGAAGGACCAATTATAATTAGAAACAAGTGAGTTTGCGTTCTAATTATAATACTTTATTTTACACGCACGCTGCTGGTACGTCTGCTTCTCGTTGTCAGCTGATTCGAACTGTCATTTGGTTAGAGATACATAAAAAGTAAGAGATTCTTAACAATACCAGAGATTAAAAAAAAAATACTAAAGGTTCGAAACCAAATAAATGGCTCGTTACAAATTCAAAATAAACAAACCGCCGTTAAATTCAAATATGAGTATTCGTTCCTCAACACAAGTATTACTGTTTTAATTTCATTAAGATCGGACAACTATATCATATAGCTTCAATAGAAACGATCGGTCGATTTAATTGAAAATTTAAAATTCTACATGTAAAATGTAGGATATTTTTTCAACTGTAACCATACAAATTTCGGTTTACCGAAGATAGCTTTCTTTATTTGTAGCATATAACGTATCCAAAAAGGATATTGGTTGAAACGAACGGATGGTCGGGAGTCCTATTTCGCAGAGCACGTGCTTGATCCCGGCTCAAGTGAGTCGGCCGTTGGGCGGGGCTCCCTGTTTAAAAAGTCTGCTAGGCTCATTGCTCGCGGTTATTTACAATAATAAAATATCACGTGCTGTTATATGGTTAGTCATTGATCCTGAAAATTAATTTATAAAAAAGAAAAGGGGAAGAAACGGGAAAGAAAAGGGAGTCTGAGAGAGAAGATTGTAGCGTCCTGCGCAACCGTATAAGCCAACTCAGGTGCTGTAGAGCGGCCATATCCCCACCCTATCAATGATCGCTAGTGCCAAATACATCTAAAGGATAATAGGCGATCCCTTTTTGGTTGCCGAACAACTACGTCATTGCCTCACTTCGGATTGCCATGATTCCGGAAATAAAACGCGTCTATTCGCACTTCATTATAACTTTTATTAAAGGGGCTAATTAAAGATAGGTTTAAAGTAACTAATTAATTTCGCCATTAGGGCTTCTTGGCACTTATTTAATATTTCTAATATTGATTTTATTCTAACTTTATATTTTGTTACTATTGGCAAGTGTTTCATATATTTAAACTTTATTAAAAATGAGCAGGCTGTGGCTGGAAAAGAACATGCTGTTTGCATGGATAGCCGAAAGATAAATATTTATAATAATAATAGTTAGCTTTGTTTTCTTTTAGGTAGCATAACTTAACATGTTTGTTCTCAGTGTATATATTTTTAGGTAACTTGAATTATTTATTATCTTTACTGCTAGTCATTACTGGAAGGAAAATGATTTAATATTTGAATTCATTCAGATCCGAGAAAAGCAAACCAAAACCAAAAAAAACAGAGGGAAATTAAGAAAGGTTATATATTGACTTACAGTTGTCCATGATTCCTTCGGCGAAAGATCTTTCTCCAAGTGCTACATGGTGTCTGGTATAAAATTGGGGGCTATATATATAGATTTATTTTTTGATATTTTGATTCGCTATTCTTCTTTGATTATTTCATTATTTACTTCTGTTTTCTTTCTTTTTTCAATCACATTAAATTATTTAAGAATATTACGCCAACAGCTCTCACTTCTCTTTGCAATTGCCATTTCTATTTGTTATAATAATATATATGATTATTTCATTATTCACTTCTGTTTTCTTTCTTTTTTCAATCACATTAAATTATTTAAGAATATTACGCCAACAGCTCTCACTTCTCTTTGCAATTGCCATTTCTATTTGTTATAATAATATATACAAAGATAACAGTAGGATGCCGGTTGGCAAAAGTATTGAAAATAAAAATAAAAAATTAATGACAAGAAATCTAAGAATTACATATTTAATGCTCAAAACCGTTACAAAGTTATGTTATTCTCCAGTTGTTGTTGTTGTCGATCATATTGTTGGGGGTTATGCTTAGATTTTCACATATTGTTGTTGTTTACATATGGAAGTTCACGATTATGTTTTACTTGTTTTTGTATTCAGATTTTAGATTTCACTAGGTTTTACTTGTGTTTGTTGTTGTTCACAGTTATAAGTTTTTAGATTAGGTTTGTTTTAACTTGTTGTTGGTGTTCCTAGTTTAACATATTCCTATTAAGATTTTCACTTGTTGTTTTAGATTTTAGATTTTAGATTTGTCCTATTAGGTATTTTACTGGTTGTTGTTCTTACGGGCAGATAGGGTTCCGCTGGCCTCAGTAGAAAATATGTGGGTGCTCCGCTGGCCACAGTAGATATGCGGGAGCTCCGCTGGCCAATTTTCTCAGCTCTGGCTTGGGCTTCGTTAAACGAAGAAGAAATGCAGATGCCGGAACTTCGCTGGCCACAATGGATGCTGCTGGCCGCAATGGCTGATGCCACTCGAAGTTGGCCGTAGCACGTGGGGGTGCTCCGGTGGACAAGGCGATCCGTAATTAAGCACAACGTGCCAGAAGCTAATAATTTATGATTCATTAGTTTCTGCATGGAAATATTGGCGTAGCCATTACATACCTTGAGTCTGGCACACAAAAAACATTTAAAAGTGGTGGATAGATTGCGGATGGTCTTTTTCTTGGTAGCCAAGAAAGAAAAGCGTCTGTCCGGCTTAAGATCGGGGCGGAGAAGAATTCTGGCAGCGAAGTTAGCTGCACTTGGCTTAGCCCAGACTTGCATTTTACTCGCTGTGCGATAGAGTGTTGGAGGGTTATCCGATACTCCGCCCATAGATGGCGCTTTTGATCATTAAGGGCCTAATAGGGCACCTAGTTCAAATTTGGCCGCTAGGTGGATTTGTTCATAGTGACAAGCGCTACTACATATTGTTATTTATTTATTTTTGTTTCGTTAAATTTTCTTGTATTTTCGCGCTCTTTTCATTTTATCTTGCTTCCTTTTTATACCCGGTACCCATTGGGTACAAGGGTATTATAAGTTAGTACCAACCGAGAATGTATGTAACAGGCAGAAGGAGAAGCCTCCGACCCTATAAAGTATATATATTCTTGATCAGAGTCACTAGCCGAGTCGATCTAGCCATGTCCGTCTGTCCAGCTGTCCGTCTGTCCGTCCGTACGTCCGTGAGAAACAACAGATCTCAGAGACTATAAGAGCTAGAGTTACCAAATTTGGTGACAACATTGGAATCTGTTGCACGCAGATCAAGTTTGTTTTAAAATTTGGCCACGCCCACTTTCGCCCCCGAAAATAATAAAATCGGATGATAATCATGGAAGTTATTAAAGAATAAATGCTTTCACACTCTCTCGCTCTATCGCACTGGTTAGGAATGATTTCGCGTGTCTGAGCACTTAGCTTTAGAGAGAGATGTTGAGAGTGCCAATGCGTGTTGCTTAACATGTCCCTAGCAACATTTGTGTTTTTTGGGTGTTGCTCAACATGTGTTCACCTACAATGCTTTGGGAACCGGGTATCTCACAGTCGATCACACTCGACTGTAGGTTTCGCACTTTTTTATATTGGAGTCTTCCTATAGTATCCGCAGTAACATCCTCATCGTTGTCCTCGCTCACCCTCCTCATACCTCGTTGTGGCGCGTTGTTGACTTGAGTGTTGGAGTCTTCTTGCCTGGCCGTAACATCCTCGTTTCTTTCTTCTATACTCTGTGACTTTAATTCACTTATGTGTACCAGCTTTTCCTTGTTAGTAATGTTGTGCTGTACGACGCAGATAACCGGTGATTTGAAATTCGTCACCTTAATCTTGGTGCCAATTTTGCTGCGAATCCTTTCACGGCCTTTGACAAATGGTGCCCTTTCACCCAAACCGTGTCTCCAAATTTAGGATTCCAAGGCCTCCTTCTCAGATTGTAGTACCTGGCCTGGTCTTTCGGCGCCTTCTCTAAGTTCCTTCGGACAATCTTGAAGATTTCCTTCAATTTTCGCTCGTTTTTATCAGGCGTCTCCGTTTGTCTTCCCGTGCCCAGTGTCTCCGTATCGCTTGGCAGCCTGGGCTCTCGTCCTTGCGTTAGGAACGCTGGGGAGTATATGCTCGTATTCACGGCTAGCGTTATCTCGGGCAACTTTTCGTCCCAGCATCGTTGGTCGTCTCCGGCAAATTGGGAAATCATTGTTATTACTGCTCTGTTTGCCCGCTCTGTTGGGTTTTCTTGTGGCGTGTACGGAGCCGTGTTCTGATGCCGGCTTTCCATTTCCTTGAGAAACTTGTTGAACGCCTTGCTAGCAAACTGTAGTTCGTTATCACTACTTTCCGTGCTCCGAATCTTGATATATATCAAGGGTTAACATATAATCAGGTGCTGACTTACGTCAAAAATGGCAATGCCCCGCAAGTACCTTTGGGAGTTTAGTCACAATTGAAGGGTCTCTTAAAGTCTTGCTGGAGCCAGGAACCTACGAAACGACCCACCGCTAGAGAGATAGTTGAGTATATTTCAAATAATCTACGACTACTAACCCTTTCTCCTGATGTCCCTCCAGCTGCAATTGATATAATGGAATGCCAAATTAGTCAGATATGCGACGAGCTCCATATCCCCGTCTACTAACATCCGTGAAGCCACCCCAATTTCTAATTCTAAATATTACCCAAAAATCACACCTGATGGTTATGATGGTTATGTCTCCATTATTAAACAGTACGTAGAGGCTAAGTCTAAAGGCTTATGTCATATGAACGAATTGAAAGATGCAACAACGTTTAGATATGCTCTATCCCAAATAAGAGCATATTCCTAGGTGTGGGAGTATGCACGCCAATTTAATAGACGGGCTTATAACATTTATTTACAAATATAAACATTATAAGTTAGTCAAGAACTTGTAACTAAAGATAAGAAAACAAATTCTAAGCTAAAATTAATGATTCATCTCTACTAAAACTAAGATTTTATATTATTCAACAAGAAGACTAAAATAAAAATCAAGTTTAATATTTTTGTAAACAGAAGAATTTTTTTTGTTTAATGGAAGTACCATTAAAAACATAGGTCGCCAAAATAAAAATCTCGGTGACAAACGCTTTGGATTCTTAAATACCTTTACCTGAACATTGCTAATCCGAAACTGAGTAGTTTCCATCACGTACAAATTTTCGGGAAAGAGCGGTCAAAGTATCAATCACTGCTGTATTTGTCACGTTTCAAGGCTTAGTAGCACTTAAACCAGACTTCAACTTCAATATTATAAAGGTACCATAAAGGTGTAACATCGCAAGCGAATCAATATATAAACAACTTTTTTTAGCTTTGAAGGGTATTATAATTTTGTCCAGAAGTTTGCACCGCAGTGAGGGAAACATCTCCGACCCCATATAGTATATATATTCTTCATCAGCAACACCAGCCGAGTCGATCCAACCATGTCCGTCTGTCCGCCTGTCCGCCTGTCTGTCCGTTGCTACGCAAACTAGTCTCTCAGTTTTTGAGCTATCTGAATAAAACTTTGCAGATAACCTTCTTTTTATTGCAGTTAGTATATACATACATTTGTTGAAACGGCTGGAATCGAACCCTATATCTTATATCTGCCATAGAAATGATAGAAAAATTAATGGAACAAAAATATAACTTCTCTGTTTTTACAACGTATTTTAATAAATTTCGAGATATAGCTGTTTTATACGGTTCTAGAATTATGGCTTAATTTATTTTACGATCGGACAACAATATCATATAACTGCCATAGGGCGGTCGATTTATACATTGATAAAACAACCGTAGTAAATCGCAATAATTCATATTCATTATGAAGGAAATCTAAATATTTTGAATTTAAAAGTGGCTCCGTTGCCGTTGGTAAGTTAAACTAAACACGCAAACATTAAAATTTGAATATTAAAATTTTCGTATTGACTTTAAATACTTGCAGAATAATTTTTATTATTTTAAATTTGATTTAATTATTTTGAATATTTAAAATAAATATAATTTATGTTTAATTTATATATTTGAGTATTAAAAACAACTTTTATTTTTATTATATTTAAGTAATTTAATATTTAAATCGAATATAATTTATATTTAATTTAAATATTTTCATATTTTATACAAGTCGGATTTAAATTAAATTTTAAATAAATTCTTTAAAGTAAATACGATATATGTTAACTTTAAATATGGTAATAATTGAAAGAAATATTAATTTTGTGATTTTTTAATAAGTTAATATTTAATGAAACTTTTATTTACATTAAATTTAAATATTTTAATATTTACCATAAACAAGATTTCTATTTAACTTGCATATTTAAATATTTGGAATAAATATTATCTGTATTTATTTGAAATATTTTATTATTTGTGTATGTCAAATGTAAAATGTAAAATTGCAGGTCCTATATTTAGGCAAATACAATTAAAACCACTGTTATTGTTTTAGTTTTTATAATTTTATTTGAACAACATTTTATTTATTTAATACAAAATTAGAAATGGATAAGTATAAACTTATATTACAGAGATCGGTATTGAATGTAATTTTTTCCATTAACTTTATACAAGTGCATTGGATGACTTGTAAACTCATGAATGCTTTTTAAAATTAAGGAATCATTTTCTTTCTTACATTCATATGCCTGCATATGGTTGCAGAACGTTTTTACATATATTTCAAAACTGGCTACATAAATATTTGTAGTTTCACAAAAACAGAAAAGTATTTTAAAGAACTTAATAATACAGTCGTTCTCATTTCTTGAAAAATTATACTTTGCGTGTAAGCGAAGGGTGAACAGAAGAGAATTTTCGTTAAACTTAGTATAAACATTTCTAATGTGTGAATAATCAATATTAAGAAAAGGCAAAATTATATTATTATTTAAAGATACATTAAGGTTTCCTGGAGGAAAATCAAAACTGGTTTTACTAGGCATTGGTGGCATATTATAAATGGGTTAAGTTTGTGTTTTACAATCTAATGCTTCATGTGGCTTTTGTATGTGTTTCTTAAAACATTTATAAGCTGAAAAAAGTCGATTACATAAGTAATGTTTACATTGTAATGGATCTTCGTAAGTTGGTTTATTTAACAAATGCTGATGTTTTAACTGTCTTGTTTAAATCTCAATTTTTAAAGGTTTCATTGCACTTATAGCATGATTTTAAAAAACTTAACACGGCAGATAAATTTGCTGATTGCTTGTCGTACTTGGTATAAATACCTTAGAAATGCTGCTGAATAAAAGTCCACGGCAACTCTGAAGTCGGTGGGTACTTTAAATTTAATGTGTTAAATATTATGAAGCAAGTATCTAAGGCTTTGATAAAGGAATCAGTTCTATAAATAGTTTTGTCAAAGTAAACAAAAAATGTTTTTAGGCACGTAGCGCTGTGGCCTTCCACAAATATAAAGGGTTGAACTGCTTCTAAATTCGAATTGTATTTACCAACAAGATCATCAATTCTCTGCTGATAGTCGGCGATTGAGTTCACGAAACGAAAGAATGAAACTTTCCTGGGAGTTCTGGTCTTGCGTGTTGGTATGTTTGTCGAATACCATGTGTTAAAAATATTAAAAGAATACAATAAATTTCCTATATTTTACCTATATTTCTAGAAATTCTTCAGTAATTCCTTGAAATTCGTATTATGCACGTTTGACGCATAGTACACTTTTATTCTTTCCTTAAAAAATTCCCATTGTAAGGCTAATGCATTTTCTTTCCCGGGGAACATGCAAGTAAAGTCAATTTGGATCTGAAATTAAAAAAAATTTTAAAGCTAGGCTTTATAAAAATAATGCATTTGAAATTTTACCAATTCTGGTGCACGAGAATCCTTATATTATGGCCATGCCTTTAAAAACTCTGCACGATCAAGATACTCGGTGTCTCTGCGCCGAATTAAATGAGTTTTAGTCCACTTATCGATGACCAAATCCCAGTCTGAGATTTCCCTCATTAATTCGGTATTGTCCGCTAAGTATTTAGTTTCGTCGAGCTCTGGCTGATTGTCCTGAAATTTGTGGCCTTCATCAGCAGCCTCCTGAATTTGGTCGAGCTTAACCCGTTTCGTTCTTGAATTTGTGTATTTAGCATACAGTTTTCCAGTTGTCTTTTTCATGCCAGAGCGTGAAAAAAAAATAAAAATTCAGAAAAAAAGAAAAATTCTAGAAATATATATTAAATTCTATGATTAAAATGTTATTCCGTAAATCTATTTATCAAAAATTTATATAGAGCAGAAAAAATTACAACACTTCTTGATGAGTTTTACTTACCTTATACTTAATCTCAGTTGAGAAAACCGACACAATTTGATCTACAATTAAAGGAAACTCTGACGTTCTAATGTGTAACTTTGATACGCTGGCGTGTTCAACAATCATTGATATTAGTTGCTGTCTGTGAACATTGGTTAACGAGCTATTGTTTTTATAATAATGAAGAATTTAAAATGCTTAGAATGTTCTAAAAGGAAAAAAAAAATATAATTATACATTTATGAGCATAAGAAATAAATATATAATGTAAAGCAGTCCCAAAATATAAGACGTTTACATGTGAGTTTTTGTAAAAAGATTTTATTTAAAACGGTCTCCTCCTTATATAGGAGATTGGATTCTAAATTTACTCTTATCTATGACCTACGCAGAGGCCGCACATCTGGTCATCTTACCCTTAAAGATATCCCTTAGACCCACGCAGGGGTTCAGAATACGGGTCTTTATTTGTCAAGTGCATTTGTGTTATGTTTCCGAGAGACGCGCACATGCGCTGAAGCAGATCACAGCTGCATACACTTGTACATACATTTGTCAATACATAAATACATTTTCATGTGTGAACATTCTGCCAAGGGCCGGGAAGATTAAGGATATCTTTTACATTAATACATTTTTTTTATAGTTGCGGTTACACATTTAGTTGTTTGTATTTTATTCGATATAATAATTTATGCAACTAACATTTCACAACGGCCTCCTTTTTATGGCTTTATATTTATTTTTACAATTTTTTCTTTAATCATTTTATTTTTTTTTTTATATTCCGTTGTTAACAATTTGCTTTTAATTTTATTTAGTTGTTTCATCATTTAACAAGTTAATGTTAATTTTAACATTTTCTATAGCTTACAAATGCCTTCGTATTTTTCTTTTTTGTTCAACATATATAGTTAATACAAATATTATTATTATTATTATCATTGCCAACATTAACAAAGTATGACGAGTTCAATATTTAAATTTTCAATATTCTTAACTCATACTTTGCGATAACTAATTAGTGTGCCTAAATGGTTGCTGATAACCTTCGAAGTCTGGTATTTTACCTATTATTATAATTTTTTTTTTTGTATACCTTGCTGTTGTTTATTGAATCTTCTCCTTTAGGGGACTAACAATATGTGCGTCAAATCTTATATAAATAACCTAACTAACAGTCATATGACTGGCACAGAGTTAAATGTCCTTGATACTTATTGCTGGGTTGGATAGTCGTTTCGATGCAGGCGGGTTCTGCTGGAAACCCGAGTCAAGCCTCTTGCCAGATGATTTGGGTGCACAGTAAGTTTTTTACTGTAGGTCGCCTTTTGTTTGTCTATTTCATCTTTTACTGCAAGAATGCCGAGATCCCTGTGGATGTTTATGTTGCGAATATACCATGGTGCCCCAGTGATAGTTCTCAGGATTTTCGATTGGATGATGTCTATGTTGCTGCTGCTCGCGTTCCCCCACAACTGGGAGCCATATGTCCAGATAGGCTTGAGAGTGGAGTTGTTGAGTGTAACATACAACGTTACTCTGAAGAGAGATACCTTTAGTGAACTGGGCACATGTGGGCGATTCCTTTCAAAAGTGCTAGCAAAACAGCCAGAGGGGGGGTTCGTTGATATGGCCATACAATAAACTCTTTTCACGAAGCATATATTACATTAGTAAAGAGGGATCAACACCACTGAGAACCAAAACAATCTAGCCACACAAAATCAAATCTAAAAGGTTGAGGCTGGATCATTAAACTCATAACAGGCGCATTCGAAACTTATATAAACTGCTCATCGGATTACTGCTTTGATGTTGATTGCAGCACGGCTCTGTACCCACCCTACCATGAGACTTCTATTACCAATTGCAAAGCGTCTATTATTCAGATTCTTTTGGTTACATCACCTTCAATGAAAAATTACAGCAACACTCAAACTTTCATTTTGCTATTCATATATTCCATAATTAGATTTAATACAAGTAATAGCTGACTTAAGTAAATTAAAATACCTGAGATTCATGTCTTAAATTAACAAAGTTTTCTCAACTTTCAATTTCAGTAGTTGTTGTTGTAGTAATAGCCTAGTAATAGCCTACCTAAGTTTATTTATTTCTTATTGGAATGCACTTAATATAATAAAAAGTTAAAATTTAAATCATATTTTTTTTAACAAATTAAATCTAGTATAACAATACTAAACCTAATGGATTTTTAATGAGTACTAGCTAGTGGGGCCTTCGACTCATTTAAATCATAATCTTGATAAAGTATACAAAGCAACAACTAAATATTGAAAACTAAAAATTATTTTTTTTCCGAATTTAAATGGTTGTTTTGATTTTTTTTTTCAAATTTTTTGGTTCGGATATTTACAAGTTAGGTTTTTTTTCTGTATTTCTTTTATTTTTTCTATATTCATTTTATATAACACACTGCGGCTACTGTTTTGTTTTGGTTTCTTCTTTGCTCTTATTCAGATTCACATTGGAACTTTCGAGAAGCGATAAGAAAATTATTGTCGTAGGTCAGCATTCAATTGCTGCTCAGCAAACGAAAAACGCCACCAAGACAAAACAATAATACCGTATATACTGGTTGGCAATTAGCTAAAGAATATTTAAATATGTCCACTAAGGCAATTGTTTATAATGACTCACTCAGTCTCTGCATGTAATGGAGGCCTCCTTTAAGAGCGGTGGTGTTGATGAATAATCTGAATTATTATGTTGGGAAGATTAAAATATCTCTATAGGTGCCTGCCAGCCATAGATCGATTTGGGGGTTAAATAATATTTTCCGCCTTGATCCACTACCAAGCATTGCATCTCGTTATACTCGTTTTTATTCACTGTGCACTAGTTTTTCTGTTTTGCTTTCAGCCGGTGTCATTTGTAAAAACGAGAAAGAAAGCTAACTTCGGTAAACCGAAGTTTATATACCCTTGCAGTCAGCAATTGGATCATTGAAAATCGATCCATTTTGGTAATGTAAAAAAAATGTCAAATTATGTAAATTTTGTAAATTTTACATTTTACATGTAGAATTTTACATTTTCATATAAATCGACCGATCCCTTCTATGGCAGCTATATGATATAGTTGTCCGATCTTAACGAAATTAAAACCGTAATTCTATAACTATAAAAACGACTACATCTCGAAATTTATAGAAATTCGTTGAAAAACAGAAATTAAAATTTTTGTACATTAATTTCGCCATCATTCCTATGGCAGCTATAGGATATAGTGGTCCGATTTCGGCCGTTCCGACATATATACTGCGTGCTAAAGAAATAAGACTATGCTGAAAATTTCAGCCCGATAGCTCAAAAACTGAGAGACTAGTTCGCGTAGAAACCGACAGACAGACGGACAGACAGACAGACGGACAGACAGACAGACGGACATGGCTAGATCGACTCGGCTGGTGATGCTGATCAAGAATATATATACTTTATGGGGTCTGAGATGCCTCCTTCACTGCGTTGCAAATATCATGGCAAAATTATAATACCCTCTGCAAGGGTATAATAACTGTACATGAACTTAGAAGTGTACAATTAACAAAAAAAGCTGAGATGACGATTGCGGTGCAAAGCTTTTGCTGTTTTGTTTTCCTTTAAAAAGTCCAATGCAAAGAGATGCAAACAAATGCAACAAGATCATCAAGGTCCGAAAATTTTTCCAGGTGTACTACAAGACCGCCTGGTCTGAGCTGGATAGTTATGTATGTATTTAAGCTCCTGATCTTTGTTCGATCACATACCTCTGCTGCCAATAAATAAATGCTTATTTTTTTGGCTTAGGATCTCCGACCCTGAACTGTCGTGATGCCGTGGTTATGGATTATCCCGATACCAGCACTTGAAATTTTTTTTTCCAGTTAATTATATTTTAATTATGTAACTAATCACGTGTTGCAAAGAATTAACTACCACTTAGGAATTGAATGTTAATCCGTGGATGCCAATTTCAGAAAAAGAGGTCGCGTGTTTAACAATCAGCCGCTTTATAGCCTCAGTATTTACAGTAATTCTGAATTCGCTCTTAAAGCTGTTATGTTTTTTTTTCAGTGGCTTCGCTGCGTGTAGTTTGACACTGGAAGTATGACATTTCTAACTATCGAAAATACCTATCTTGGCGCGATTTTTAAAAATCAACAATTACCCTTACTCACTTTCATGTTATCATGTGTTGTTACAAGAGCAGGACCTTGTAGTCCAGACGCAGTGGCGATCGGGCATTTTAAATCCAGTGAAGGCTGCTGGCATTTAGTTTTAGATGGAGTTTTTTGCATTCGATGTGTCTTCGCAAGGTTAGTCGTCTGACAAGGTGGACGCCGAAATACGTTACTTTGTTGACTTGGGGAATCTGGGCACTATTCAAGGATAGTGGAGGGCATGTTTGCCTGTTGAGAGTAAACGATATGTATTTAAATTTTTGTTCGTTTATTTTAAGACGCCAGTCAGATAGCCACTTCTCAACTACCATGAGGTGATTTGCTAGTTGGGTTGTTGCTCGGGTTGGGCACCTCGAGCGACTTAGGATTGCAGTGTCGTCAGCGAACGTGGATGTTGTTAGCCGCTCGTTCTTGTTCGATTGTTCCATGGTTTTGACGGAAGCCAAATTGACGAGCCGGGATAACATTGTGTGCTTATGGGCATTTTTCGAAAAGTTTGGACAGACACGATAATGAACTTATTGGTCTGTAGGATGACGGAATTGTGTGGTCCTTTCCAGGCCTCGATATTATTATGATAATAAATTTTTTCCTTTTCCATTTCCATGTTACGTACGCCGGTTACGTGATTCCCACGGGTAACACGGAAGAGAATCAAGAGTTGCCAATACGCTAGTTCCATAGAGAATCACTGGCGAGATTGCACCAGAATTTGGCTCTGGCAAATGACACCGCCAAACGCGCCAAATTAGGCCATGCAATCACTAGCAACCCAACACTGCTGATTTTGCGGAATTGTCAAAGTTAGAACAAAGACGACCCGAATTGAACCCTAGCCAATAGGAGAAAAGAGGGGAATTGACTCTAACTGGGATTACTTTTGTGTTCTATTCCGGTGATTCCTATGGAAAAGTTGTCACAGTCTTTGGTATAAAAAGACCCCCGGTTTACCAGTACCAAGCAAGTCAAAACCAGCAAGCCTTCGTGGAGATCACTAAAACGCGCCTCGTTCCTAGTTCGGAAAACCACCAACGGTCCTAACCAGAAAAGAAAAAACACGTCAGTTCGGAGTGCAAAAGTAACATCAAAGATCCTGCACCTAAGACTTAAAGACTATGGGCTCCAAGACGTCCAAGGTGGACGATAGCACGGCCAACGTCATTAACAATATAGAGGTTGTTGACCATAAGGATGAGATTCTACAGGTTTATAAAGTACTAATGTTCATGGCTGGGATGATGCTCATTAGCCTACTGCTGAAGGGACTCAACACATACAAGAAGACGATCCAGGGAACCGTGACCGTCGACACGAGCTAGAGAAAGTCGTGTGCCTTGCGAACAACTGGTCCGGCGACCACAAGTAACCACCGAAGGATGTCCCGGAAGTGGCCACAATTACAAACTTAAAACATTTAAAACCACCCATAACCATTATAAATTAAAACTTTAAAAGAAGAAAACTACTGAGAAAATAGACCAACTTAACTATGTTAACAAATCCAAATCAATAAATGCATAAAACTAACTCAAGCAAAAATAGTTTCCGTGTAGTGAAAATCCAGCCCACAAACTTACACTGGTGATTGTGTCGGCTTGTCTTCGGATACCCATGCCTCAGTCCATACTTGAGCAGTAGATACTGACTCCATCTAAACATGAATATATATCTACATATATACAAGTGCGCATACCACTGTACATACGTCGCTCTACCCACCAACAAGTGAAACAAAGTGAAGACGACACCCTCGTGAAATGACCAACGTTCACTCCGCTACCCAAACTTCTTAGTTTTTTTTTATATATATATTTTTTTTCTCTAAGTTTTTTTTTCTCGTGTAATATGTTACCATTTAAAAACCCACATTTACCCATGCACATAAATATCAATATATGTTAACCCAAATACTACAGCCCAGGATTCGACCGGGAGATCTCTCGTCGTTGGACCTTTAAAGAGGGTAAGCTCTACGGAACCCAGATTCCTAACCATTCAACATACCCATATATATATATATATTTATGTGCAAGCCTACACCTCCACTGGGAAAAATATTTTAACCTAATACAGATCTTTGAATCTATCGTATAATTTTTTATTTAAATAGCCTTTTGTTAGAAGTAGTTTAAACCACCTTTTAATTTCTTTCATTTATTACCTTTTACCCACGTCTAAGCATACATCTTTGACACACTACTCCTTTATCTTATTAGCGTTAAGGACACTATAGATCGAAAATTATATTCATATTAATTTTAACTCACGTAAAGATTGCCTACACATGTTAAATCAATAACCCTAGCACATACATTTTTTAACACACTTTAATGTCCAGAACACAATTGAACAACCTTATTAATAAACTTGTAATGTGAACCTAAACCCACAAAAATGCATTGGTAGAAACCTATTAAAAGGGGGCAATGGTACGAATGGGAGACTGGGTCAAGAAAATGACATAACTTTTGACGAACGACAAGTACAACAGGGGATCGTATTGCACGGCCCGCGACGATCCAACGGCGCACGAAGTTTGCGAATGGGGAGGAAAACGGCCAAAACATAGCCCGATTGTTTTCACGATCAAGCATAAATTTGTTTGCGGGGCAATGTGGACAGAAAGACAGACTGACGAACGATTTCTACTATTTTCAGGCACGTAAATAATTGTTCTGATTACGTTTGGAGAGGATAGTGGCGTCCAAAGAACCCACCCCAAATCCGGCGAGCTCAGCTGCACAAATCGTGTCTGCTATCCGGGCAGCCACTTCCTCAGCCCTATGTCCTCCAAGGACTGAGGCACAACGACACCACCGACGTAACAGAAATGGCGCCCAACTTAGGCAATATCCTTGCATCCTTTATTGCCAAAACCTTATTTGTTTTGACGAGAAACACTTTAGTATCTATATAAACTTTTTACTGGTTCAAGAATTTAGAGATATCAGAGCGGATCCCTTTGATGTCTAAATTAGCTAACAATTTTATAACATTTCTCGGTGAATATACACATTAAATATAACTTTTCTGTATCTTCGTTTAAAGTCACCAACTTCTCAGACAGATAGTTGTAGAAGCGGAAAGGCCTTCCGATCCGACACTTGTAGTTTTAGAATTGGCACTTGACTTTTGAGGACCTTTTTAAGTCTTAAATATTTAATTCAATACTCGTTAAAAGAAATAATACCATAATAGCTTCTCTATAAAAGTGCAGACCATTTTTAAAATATTTAACGTAAATAAACTTAGCTGCGCTTCCTGGCCGACGCTATTCAGTCGTACTAGGCTATGCCAGGTCGCTCGCAAGGTTCGAGTCCAGGAAGAGCAGGGTCGCAAGCGAATAACGGCGCACCACCGACCGGTCTTAATAGTATCCAGTCATCGCCATAATATAGCCGCCATCATCGGTTGGGGTAGCGGTTCGTCATCATTTGTCGATCCAGTACTGAAGGGGTGGGGAAAGACCGTAACCGTACAGCCGACGCTATTCAGTTGTACTAGGCTATGCCAGGTCTCGCAAGGTTCGAGTCTGTACGGTTACCATGACTAACGGGCGGGACGACAGTATTTATCTCTCTGGCCGACGCTATTCAGTCGTACTAGGCACAGAACCAGGTCGCTCGCAAGGTTCGAGTCCAGAGAGAGGAGCAGGGAGGCAATTCCTTTCGCCTGTCTGGAATAAAGCTCCATCCGTCTGCATGTGAGTGAGTCTACCTGTTTCCGACGACCGGGGAGGGGTTCGGACAAAGCCTTCCTGTGGGTGAGCAGCAGTCCCATGTACTGTGTTTTCCCGGAAGATGTCAAGTGGGCGCAGAAGGAACTGATCACTCCGGTGGAGGGCAGTTGAATCCATTCAGCGAATTCACTTGTATAGGGAGCTTTTGAAATTTTATTTGGGGCTTAATTTCGGACGATTCTTGACCCATACCATGAACCAGGAGTACCAACGCACCCCGTTTTGAATTACACAATTTTTATTCATCATAAAAACTTTTGCTGCCAAGCAAAATATTGAAGCAAACGAAAACGAAAAATAACTTAACAAAACCAACAACACGCAAGCACGTATAAATATATCTTATTACAAACAAACGCAAACAAATAAGTACCGCGATTACACGGCAGGGTGGTCGGGCGTATATATATTTACAATATTTTTAACATATGGCAGGAGATAAGAAAAGAAGAAGGTTACACTTAATCTACCTCCATTGAGGACTTTCCGGCATCAACACTGGCGGCAAGAGAAGCCAGACAAACCAGAACAGAAACACCGGCAAGAGCTAGCTTATCGCCAGCTGACGAAAACAACCAGTCGATAAGCTTTAATAGCAAACTAAATAACTTAGGAGTTTAGCAGATTGCAGCAGCGTAATCATGGACGATTCCGAAGGAGCTGTAGGAGGGGAACAACTCGACTTGGGGCCACCATTAGGGCGGTCCAGTATGCTTCCGACTAACCAAGGAGCTAGACCCAGATATAATGATGACAATGAGCGGCTAGAGCGAATGCTCTCAGCATTAATTGTGTCAAATAACGAGATGAAGACAACCATGACAACGAGAATGGCCAAAATGCAGGAGGGGTAGTCAGCCTGCGGCGCCAAGTAGCCGAACTTTCCGCAGTGCAGCCAAGAGAGCCCAATACCCAGAGAAGACCCAGAGGTCAGTTCGACGCCTCAGAGACACGCAGCCGCTCGGCAGGGCCAACCAAGACAGACATCAGTAACCGCAAACCAACCAATACCGAGTCCTAGGGAGGTAGCCGTGGAAAACCAGCCTAATTCCAGCGCCCGAGAAAACGAAACACAGCTTAGCAGCTATACAGGAACTCGACCAACACGCCTGGACAAATGGAACCTTAAGTTTGATGGGTCTAGTAGGGCATGTCAGTGGAGAGTTTTCTGTTCCGAGTGAGTCGCTTAACGGAAATGCACGGGTACACTTTTGATCAGATATTTAAGGAATTTCACTGCTTACTGAGTGGTACTGCAGCCAAATGGTACTGGCAGTTGATGGAAGACCGAGCTGACGATTTTGAATTTGGATATTATGACATGACTAACGAAATGACTAAAGCTTTCCACGTCAGACAATGACTATGCTATTAAAGAACTTATGGAACGACGCCAAGGGTACAACGAGAGCTTTGACGATTTTATTGCGGCCATGCATAATCTTCAATTCAATTGAAGAACAAAATTCCGGAAGATAACTTCGTAGGAATTTTGAAGGAAAATCTGAACACACAAATGGGAGCTTTACTTGCTTCGCCGATAAACACCTTGGCGGCCTTTAAGAAAGAGGGAATCCGAGTCGAGAAATGGATCCGAGAGAAACGGGCTCGACCTAGGCAGGTAAACGAGATCATCGAAGACCCAGGGGTGACATCGAAACCGATGAGTATCAAGTCGAGGCATTTCAAAAGCCGTACTCCTCAGAACAACGGAGGAGCATCGTTTGGGCGAGGAAACGCATTTGACAGGAAGCCAGGGGAACGCATCTTCAAGTAGGAGGAACAAGACTCCGGGAAAGAATGTACATCTCCTTTCATACCTACCTATGTTACACTTGTAACAAGCCACCGGACTTCTATCGGAAGCGCGGAGGAACAGAAGGAGCCAGGTGCCAAGCGCGATTTCATGACACCGCCTGCAACTATTGCGGCAAAACGACTCGTATCATTCCACCGAGTCAGCGTTTTACAGCAGAGTCTGACAGGAGGGTCGGGGAAGCCTGCTCAGACCAGACCTACCCCAACACAATAAGTCGTAGCACCGCGCGCCCGGCACAAATTTCGCCATACAAATCGTATCACCAGCGAAAACAAGAATACGAGGCGGCGCGCGAAAGAATATTCCATGACGTAGACACAACAGAAACCAGGACAGACAAAAACTTCAATATCTACACCAATATAAGGAAGCTGAAAGAAAAACCAAGAAAAAGATTGTAGCTTCAGTGATCAGCCTAAAAGATGATAACCGCCTGTTCGCCAAGACTAAAGTAGACGGGGAAGAAATAATAGCACTACTTGACACTGGCGCTAGCGCTAATTGCATTGGAAGAGGGGCGGAAAGATTTTTACAAGGGCGACAACATAAGGTGCGCAGGTTGAAGAGACAAGACGTACAAACTGCTAACGGGGGAAAGACTCAAGTTACCGGCATGATTCACTTGCCTGTAGAGTGGGAAGGGGAAACGAAAGAGCTAGAATTTTTAATAGTGCCGGCCTTGCAGCAACAGTTTTATTTTGGAATTGAGTTCTGGGATGAATTTCGGTTGCCGTTGCCGGGGCAACGTTTAGCGCAGGCTGCGGAACTGGCAGTAGAGGCAACGTTAGACGAAGAAACTTCGACCCAGCCAGAGACAGCGTATACCCGCATGAACTGACAGTGGAGCAAAAGGCAATATTACAAAATTTAGTTAGTACATTTCCATCTTGTACAGACATGGGCCTAGGGAAAACCGATTTAGAGGAACATGTCATCGAAGTAACACAAGAAAATCTACCCATTAAACAGCGTCACTATCCAATTTCGCCAGCTAAACAACAGCTGGTGTTTGCAGAACTAGACCGAATGATTGGACTAGGAGTGATAGAAGAAAGTAACAGTAGCTGGAGTTCTCCAGTGACCTTAGTGCAGAAGGGCACAAAGAACCGCCTTTGTTTGGATGCGCGCAAGGTAAACTCACGGACGATTAAAGATGCATTTCCCTTGCCACATATTGAGGGACTGTTAAGTCGACTGCAAGAAACATATTATATTTCGGCAATTGATTTAAAAGACGCTTTTCGGCAGATCCCACTAGAAGCCAAAAGTAGAGAAAAACCGCATTTACGGTACCCGGCAGACCTTTATATCAATTTACAGTCATGCCCTTCGGCTTGTGTAACGCTGCACAGAGAATGTGCCGGCTGATGGACAAAGTAATTCCAGCCAGCTACGCGATAATGTATTTGTATATTTGGATGACCTGCTGGTGTGCTCTCCGACGTTTGAAGAACATTTGAAATGTTGCGACAGGTCAGTGATTGTCTAAAACGGGCAAAACTGACCATCAACGTAGAAAAAGTAAATTCTGCTACAAACAGGCTAAATATTTGGGGTATGTCGTAGGTGGGGATGCATAAAACAGACCAGTCAAAGATCAAAGCTATCCAGGATTTTCCAAAACCTACCTCCGCCAAACAACTGCGAAGATTCTTGGGAATGACGGGATGGTATCGGCGCTTTATTCAAAATTATGCACAAGTTGCAGCACCTCTACACGAGTGTTTAACAAAAGACCGACTCAAGAAGTTCGAGTTGAGTGAAGAGGGGATACAGTGTTCGAGGCATTGAAAGTGAACATGGTGTCAGCACCCGTGCTCCTCACACCAGATTTCAAGAAACCGTTCACTATCCAATGCGACGCCTCTACAACGGGAGTGGGGAGTCTTATTTCAAACTGACGATGACGGCGGGGAACACCCAATTGCGTATGTGTCGGCGAAACTAAACAAAGCGCAGCGAAACCATAGTATCACCGAATTGGAATGTTATGCGGCGATAATTAGTATCAGCAAATTTAGGGCTTATGTAGAAGGGATGCCGTTTAAAGTAGTTACCGATCACGCTAGTCTAAAATGGCTAATGAGCCAAAAGGATTTCTCCGGGAGACTAGCGCGATGGAGTCTAAAATTACAGGCATTCGATTTTACAATAGAGCATCGTAAGGGAGCTTTAAATGTAGTACCCGACGCACTCTCACGGGTGCACATGGACGAAATTCAAACACCCGCAGCGGATTCCATGGAATTACAGCTAGACCTCAAGTCGCCCGCGTTTCAATCTCCGGAGTACAAAATGTTGATACAACGGATCGAGGAAAATGCAGGGAAAATACCAGACACTCAGGTATCTGAGGGCGTGGTGTACAAACGTTTGGGTTTAAGTACTCAGGATGTGATAAACAATGACCGGGCATGGAAACTTTGGGTTCCGGTGGAGCTTCGAGCAGACCTAGTTTGAGATCACATCATGCCATCACCGCTGGACACGGAGGATTTCACAAGACACTCGCAAGGTTGCGGCATTTTACTATTGGCCATCTATGACGACCGAAGTACAACAAGTGGTTAGGGACTGTGAAATTTGCAAAGTCAGCAAAACCTCCAACAAAACAGCCAGGCCTCCAATGGGGCAACAGCGGGTTACTGAACGACCACTGCAAAGAATGTTTATCGATTTCATGGGGCCATACCCCAGGTCAAAGTCCGGTAACACAGTAATATTTGTGTGCATCGATCATTTCACCAAATTCGTTTGGTTGCAACCTATGCGAAAAGCTACCGCCGCAGGGGTCGTCGACTTCCTTGAAAAGAATATTTTCATCAGTTCGGAGTACCGGAGTACATACACTCTGACAATGGAAAACAGTTCGTGTCACATATCTTCACCGAATTACTCACCCGATATGGCGTTCAACCCGTACGGACGGCGTTCTATTCACCTCAGGCCAACTCAGCAGAAAGGGTAAACCGATCCGTTTTACAAATGCTTAGGACAACAACTGACCAAAACCAGCGAAACTGGGATTCGCAGCTAAGCCGAATAGCGTGTGCTCTAAGAAGTGGGCACCATGAAGCATTGGGGTTAGAACCATATTATGCTATGTTTGGGGCACGCATGGTTACGCATGCTAGTGCGTACCCAGTACGCAGGCGCCTCGGAGGAATAAAACGGAAGAGCCGCTCATAGATTTACCAGATAAAATGGAGCTAATTCGAGAGAAAGTGAAACAAGGACTGACCCGAGCTCACGAGAAGGCGGAAAGGACTTACAACACACGCTGCCGACCGGTCGAATTTGCTGTAGGTCAGGTTGTATACCGGAAAAACTACAAGCAAAGTAACCGTGCAGAAGGATATAATGCAAAATTAGGACCTAACAGGATCCGGTGTGTCGTACTCAAAAGGAAAGGAAATTCCTTATATGAGTTGGGAAATGTAGTTGGGAAGAGTATCGGAATTTACCATGCTAAAGACTTGTTTGCGGCATGAAAAACTCACCACACCGAGCGCAGTCAACAAAGGCAGTTCACCTGCAGTTTAAAGACCTGTCAGACTACAAACCGTAAACATGTCGTACCAGAGCATTCCCCACGGGACTATCAAAAATACGAAGAGGAGGTACTCGGGAAAGGAGCCGTCTTCTACGAGGAGTGGGAGCGGTACGAAAACGAACGCTTCCGCGACGCCGTCGTCCCGCCACCCCGAAAGACCGAGCCGGACACGTTGCATAAGCTTAGCTACCACTCCTACCAGGATTGGAAGCGAAGCGAGCAGAACCGGCGACACTTCGTCATCCGTCGACCGGCGCGCCGTAGGAGCACTCACCAAATGACCGATCCCTACCCACCCAGATTTTCGTATGGAAGGGGATCGTATAAGGAGCATGAGGAGCCGGACTACGAGGGCGACCCGAGATACCAAGCTCGAAGGGATTCCGTTTAAAACTGGCAGAAACAAAAATAAAATTATTTTCTTTTAAATAAACCTTAATGGAAACTGAAAAAAAAAAAAAAAATTGTACTTCTGAATATGCGGGGAATGGGGTATTTCTACTTTTCAGGTTTTTTTTTTGTAGTTTTATTTCAGCTCGTAAATACTTTATTTTTCAAAGGAAATTTTCTCTTAATTATTTTTACTTTTAGTTTTATCATTTTATTAAAACTAAAAGCACCAGAAATCATCAGATTACACCTTCTCCAGCTCGTGGTTTTATCCTTGTGTTTTGGGTCATCTTCAGGTATGTGCGAAGTCCCTCCAGCAACAGGTTGATGAAGAGCAATCCCATGATCAGCAGCAGGACTCTGTTGATCTGTACGATTTCGTCTTCATCGTCGACGACTTCTATGGTTTTGATGACATCGACGGTTGTATCTTCAAGCTTAGAGTTTGTAGACCCCATTGTTCCACTAGTTTCGGTATACTTCGGTCACCAACGTTTATATCACTCGCAGAGCTCCAAAGTTGGATACACAAGAATCAGTCGGTAGAGCATGAGACTCTTAACCTCAGGGTATGGGTCGAGGCCCACGTTGGGCGCGGAAAACCAACATAACCGCCTGTACGTTGTTTTTTACGGGATCATTCCATGCTGATCAGCATCGACGACCCCGAGCCTGTTACGTACGCCGGTTACGTGATTCCCACGGGTAACACGGAAGAGAATCAAGAGTTGCCAATACGCTAGTTCCATAGAGAATCACTGGCGAGATTGCACCAGAATTTGGCTCTGGCAAATGACACCGCCAAACGCGCCAAATTAGGCCATGCAATCACTAGCAACCCAACACTGCTGATTTTGCGGAATTGTCAAAAGTTAGAACAAAGACGACCCGAATTGAACCCTAGCCAATAGGAGAAAAGAGGGGAATTGACTCTAACTGGGAACACTTTTGTGTTCTATTCCGGTGATTCCTATGGAAAAGTTGACACAGTCTTTGGTATAAAAGACCCCGGTTTACCAGTACCAAGCAAGTCAAAACCAGCAAGCCTTCGTGGAGATCACTAAAACGCGCCTCGTTCCTAGTTCGGAAAACCACCAACGGTCCTAACCAGAAAAGAAAAAACACGTCAGTTCGGAGTGCAAAAGTAACATCAAAGATCCTGCACCTAAGACTTAAAAGACTATGGGCTCCAAGACGTCCAAGGTGGACGATAGCACGGCCAACGTCATTAACAATATAGAGGTTGTTGACCATAAGGATGAGATTCTACAGGTTTATAAAGTACTAATGTTCATGGCTGGGATGATGCTCATTAGCCTACCGCTGAAGGGACTCAACACATACAAGAAGATGATCCAGGGGAACCGTGACCGTCGACACGAGCTGAGTCGTGCCTTGCGAACAACTGGTCCGGCGACCACAAGTAACCACCCGAAGGATGTCCCGGAAGTGGCCACAATTACAAACTTAAAACATTTAAAACCACCCATAACCATTATAAATTAAAACTTTAAAAGAAGAAAACTACTGAGAAAATAGACCAACTTAACTATGTTAACAAATCCAAATCAATAAATGCATAAAACTAACTCAAGCAAAAATAGTTTCCGTGTAGTGAAAATCCAGCCCCACAAACTTACACTGGTGATTGTGTCGGCTTGTCTTCGGATACCCATGCCTCAGTCCATACTTGAGCAGTAGATACTGACTCCATCTAAACATGAATATATCTACATACATACAAGTGCGCATACCACTGTACATACGTCGCTCTACCCACCAACAAGTGAAACAAAGTGAAGACGACACCCTCGTGAAATGACCAACGTTCACCCGCTACCCAAACTTCTTAGTTTTTTATATATATATTTTTTTCTCTAAGTTTTTTTCTCGTGTAATATGTTACCATTTAAAACCCACATTTACCCATGCACATAAATATCAATATATGTTAACCCAAATACTACAGCCCAGGATTCGACCGGGAGATCTCTCGTCGTTGGACCTTTAAAGTGGTAGGCTCTACGGAACCCAGATTCCTAACCATTCAACATACCCATATATATATATATATTTATGTGCAAGCCTACACCTCCACTGGGAAAAATATTTTAACCTAATACAGATCTTTGAATCTATCGTATAATTTTTTTTATTTAAATAGCCTTTTGTTAGAAGTAGTTTAAACCACCTTTTAATTTCTTTCATTTATTACCTTTTACCCACGTCTAAGCATACATCTTTGACACACTACTCCTTTTATCTTATTAGCGTTAAGGACACTATAGATCGAAAATTATATTCATATTAATTTTAACTCACGTAAAGATTGCCTACACATGTTAAATCAATAACCCTAGCACATACATTTTTTAACACACTTTAATGTCCAGAACACAATTGAACAACCTTATTAATAAACTTGTAATGTGAACCTAAACCCACAAAATGCATTGGTAAAACCTATTAAAGGGGGCAATGGTACGAATGGGAGACTGGGTCAAGAAAATGACATAACTTTTGACGAACGACAAGTACAACAGGGGATCGTATTGCACGGCCCGCGACGATCCAACGGCGCACGAAGTTTGCGAATGGGGAGGAAAACGGCCAAAACATAGCCCGATTGTTTTTCACGATCAAGCATAAATTTGTTTGCGGGGCAATGTGGACAGAAAGACAGACTGACGAACGATTTCTACTATTTTTCAGGCACGTAAATAATTGTTCTGATTACGTTTGGAGAGGATAGTGGCGTCCAAAGAACCCACCCCAAATCCGGCGAGCTCAGCTGCACAAATCGTGTCTGCTATCCGGGCAGCCACTTCCTCAGCCCTATGTCCTCCAAGGACTGAGGCACAACGACACCACCGACGTAACATCCATTTTTCTTGGGTGGTAGCCAAAACTTATAATCCCATTAAAGATTTTACAAATAACCGAGCAAAGTTTGGAAGTTCAATTAACATTTTTGGAGTTATTAAGTCACCGCTTGGAGCCATTTTTGGTTTCAGTTCCTCCAGCCTCCGAATGTGCCGTGACAGGGACCGCAGCTCCAGTGATGTCCGTTGAGTCCGGTGGGTCAAAATCAAAATTAACGACCCCTCAGATCCCAGTCCCGAATGCTCCCCAGGGTGACAGGCCTGGATTACCGGCCGAAATTGGTAATGCAGCCAACCAGTCTGTGTTGCCAAAAGCCCTTATTGCAGTACCACCAACGAGGCAGATATTTTTCTCTCGGCTTCATCAATCTCAAACATCTGAAGATGTTACTGTCTTTATTCGAGACAGAACCAAGTCCGATAAAATTAAGGTGGAAAAATTTAAATTTTCTTATGCTAGGGATATTTCATCTTTCAAAATAAATTTCCCTGACGAACTCTTTAACACAATATGCTCTGCCAATTTCTGGCCGCAGTATGTTGTTGTTAAGGAGTACGAAGCCAAGAAAAAGAAAAGACGGCCTGTAGGAATTAGTCTACCCAGGCCGGACAAAACCACTGTGTCAGCTCCAAAAAACTAACCAATTCCCTCCTTCTTACCTATCAGAATGCAAGGGGTTTGCGTAGTAAACTTCCTAAATTCTGATAGTGTTTCCTTTGCATCCCAGGTGATAGTGTTCTCAGAAACCTAGTTAAAGCCGGAGATCCTAAGCTCCGAAGTTTTTCCAGCTGTGTACACAACACACAGGCTTGATCGGCCTTCCAGGCGAGGGGGTGGGGTCCTCATTGCGGTTGACTCAAACCTCACGTCTGAAGTATTAGCATTCGAGGAATGCAACGATGTTGAACTCCTTTGTGTGAAGCTATCATTTAATGGTAGTTTTATTTTTATTACATGTTCCTACATTCCTCCCTTGTCGGAACTTCCTATTTATTGGAACCACCTTTCCGCTATCCAGTCGGTCTCCAATAGACTTTCGGTTAGGAACCATTTAATTGTTCTAGGTGATTTTAACATTCCTGGAGCTATTTGGTCCACAACTGAATCCTCTAACACACTTTTAACTACTGCACGTCACGATTTTATTGATGGCTTGTTTGACATTTCGTTGTCTCAAGTCAACCATGAACGATATTCCTTAGATCGCTTGCTGGACTTCTGCTTTGTCTCTGATCCGGCAAGAGTCAGTTTTGTTAGGGTCCCGCCCTTGACGCTACCCGAAGATTCATACCATCCTACTTTCGATGTGACTATCGATATTGGGACTGCTATGGAGAATAAGTCTGATCGGCCAGAAAAGAAAATTCACTGCTTTCGCAAGGCGGATTTTCGACGGCTGAATAATTTTATATCTGAATTTGATTGGTCCGATCTCTACATGTGCACTGACATGGTGGGTATCTTTTACAATGCCATGAACTCCTTTTTTACAGAACGTGTTCCGTTATACTATCCGTCAATCTCAAATAAGCCTCCCTGGTTTAGTAAAAGTTGACTCGCCTCAAAAATGTCAAGTCCAATCTCTATTCTGAATTTAAACGTAACGGTTTTCAAGCTGTTCATTCTCACTATTTAGCGGCTCGGTCAAAGTTTACCGCACTTAACGCCCAGTGTTACAAAAACTATTTGACTCGTTGTAGGGTTCAGTTTGCGCAGAACCCAAAACAGTTTTATAATTTTGTCAACACTAAACGTAAGCCTATTACACATCCTTCCTCGCTTTCATTTGAAAATACGACAGCAAACAATGATCAGGCAATCGCCGATAATTTTGCTCAGTTTTTTCAAACTACTTATTCTCCGTCATCCGATTCAAACCAAACCTATTCTTATAGCTTGCCCAAATCAAACCTAATCTTCAGTCCTAGCTTAAAAGAAAGCTCCCTTCTTTTGGGTCTTCAACGTGTCAAGCCGGTTTATTCGCCAGGTCCCGACGGAATACCACGCTGTGTGCTTAGGTATTGTGCCGAGTCATTGTGCAGTCTCCTTCTAAAATTATTTACCGTGTCCTTGGTAACATCCCAATTCCCCCTTATTTGGTAGGAATCATTCGTGAATTCTCTCCACAAGAAAGGTAGCAAAGTGGATGCTAACAACTATAGAGGAATCTCTAAGTTGTCAGCCATCCCAAAACTTTTCGAAAACGTAATTACTCCCCATTTGCAGCACCTGTGTAGATCAGTAATTTCTCCATGCCAACATGGATTTATTAAAAGAAGATCAACGACTACTAACCTTCTGGAGCTCTCTTCTTTCATTATAAGTGGCTTTCAACAAAATTTGGAGACAGATGTGATCTATACTGATTTCAGTAAAGCACTTGACTCCGTTAATCACTCCCTTCTTGTTAGGAAACTCGACTTAATGGGTTTTCCTGTCGATCTTCTTAGGTGGACCTCAAGTTATCTGAATGGTAGGACGCAAAAGGTTCTATTTAAAAACAACTTGTCGAACGTTCTCCGGGTGACCTCTGGTGTCCCGCAAGGGAGCCACTTGGGTCCCTTACTTTTTACTTTATTCATTAACGACCTGCCAAAGTCTTGACTAACTCCAGAGTACTCATGTACGCTGACGACGTTAAACTTTGTGTGCAATACTAGGACCGCGCTTGTCAGTCGGATTAACAAACAGATTTTAATAACTTTCAAAAACGGTGCAATGTAAACTTATTAAACCTGAATGGCTCAAAATGCAAGCTGATGACATTCTCACGTATCTCTCCCATGCTTGCGACTTATACGCTGAACTGCTGCTCTTTGGAAAGGATCACTCTAGTTGACGATTTGGTTATCCGCCTAGATCCTAAATTGGAGTTTATTGATCATATTTCGTGCATTGTGAATAAAGCCAGGGGTGTGCTTGGATTTATTAAACGGTGGTCGAAGGAATTCGATGACCCCTACGTCACGAAGAATTTATACACTTCTTTAGTTCGTCCTATTTTAGAATATGGATCTTGCGTTTGGAGTCCCCAGTGGGACGTCCACAGCAAACGCATTGAGTCAGTTCAAAAGAACTTTTTACTTTTCGCTCTTCGTGGCTTAAACTGGGATGCAAACCTTAGGTTGCCCTCTTATTCTAGTAGACTTCTCTTGATTAACCTTCCTTCCTTAGCAAACCTTAGAACGATGTTAGGCATTGTCTTTATGTATAATCTGATCCGTGGTGACGTGAAAGCAGCGATCTATTGGGTCAGTTGAATTTCCACGTACCATGTAGAACCACAAGATCCTACCTGCCTTTAGTTTTGCACTAATGCAGAACATCGTATGAAATGCATGAACCCTTTAGAGTATTATGTGCAAATTATAATGATTTTTATAAAATTACCTCATCTGTAGATAGCCTTCCTAAACTAAAAACATTAATCTTAACCCACCTAGTACACATGCAAGATAGCAATCGAGCTGCCTGATAGTAGTTTATATTTCCTCTCATTCTTTTATCTATACTTTTCTTTCGCGCCTATTAACACCTAACCCTAACAAGCCCGGGCTTGGTTTCAAAAGGCGACTTGAGGGTACTGACCGTAGTGCAACAACGTCAATGAAAAAAAAAAAAGAAAGACATAGTTTCAGTGTGGATTTCTGGTAGGACAAATGAAGTAGTGGCAGGGTTCGGCTTGAAGACGCTTTGGAGATATACAGCAAATGTTTCAGACGGACAGACGGACATGGCTAGATCGACTCGGCTAGTGACGCTGATCAAGAATATATATACTTTATAGGGTCGGAGATTTATCCTTCTGCCTTTTACATACATTCTCGGTTGGCACTAACTTATAATAACCTTGTACCCTATGGGTACCGGGTATAATAAGTAGGCAATCGTGGACGTGTTGTGAAAATTTGAGTAAAATCGGATGATAAACAAAGAAGTTATTAAACAATAAAGTTTCTGAGAGAGAGAGAGAGAGAGAGAGAGAGAGATAGAGAGAGAGAAATGTTCATTTGTCATTTGACATTTGTCTTTATTGGGTGTTGCTCAGCATGTTCCTAGCAACATTTGTCGCTTTTGAGAGTTGCCCAACATGTTCCTGGCAACATTTGTCTCTATTTGTCAACATTTCCTTTTTTCCATGTTCATGTGCTGTTTAATTTCACCCACAATGCTTTGGGTACCGGGTATCTTACAGTCGGTCACACTCGACTGTAGCTTTCCCACTTGTTTTTAACAGGCTCGGTGCACTACGTGGACTGCCGTCCACAGTGATAAAAAACAAGAAAGAAAGGTATCTTCGGTAAACCGAAATTTGTATACCCTTCCAGTCTGCGATTGGATTATTGAAAATCGATTCATTTCGGTTACAATTGAAACAAGTAAGAAAGCTAGAGTCGAGACTGCTCGACTCTGAGATACCCGGTACCCAAACATTTGACGGTTTAAATACTTCTTAATTAAAAATTATATCGCCGCTCGAATTAGCTCCCGACTTAATAAATTAGCCCAGACGTCTAAGCGATGGGCAAGCGTTTTTTATGCAAGAAAGTTCTGAGTTCTAAACCCGCCCATGCCAAAGAATTCTTTTACATTTTTATTTCAGACTCTTATTCATATTTTCTCCTCTTTATTCAATTAATACATTTTATATCAGTTCGGCAAAGTTGGGTTATAAAAGTCAATTTTGTTATTCTTTTACATTTCTTGGTCACGCTCGATCTTTTCTGTAGCTTGGAGAATTTTTTTTGTTAAGCAGTCGATCTTTTTTCTTTTTCACACACACTTGTTTTGTGCATCTTCATTACAATAAACAAACCGCCTTCTGATAGAAAAAGTGTGAAGGCTATTAGAAGTAACAATCGCTGTATATTGCCAAATGTGGAGCATAGTCCAAGCGTCTAAGCGATGGGTAATTGTTTTTATGCAAGAAGTTCTGAGTTCTAATCCCGCTCATGCCAAAATTTTTTTTTTCATTTTTATATCCTCTTATTCAATTAATAAAATAATATCAGTTCGGCAAAGTTGGGTTATAAAAGTGAATTTGTTATTGTTTGTCATTTCTTGGTCACGCTCGTTCTTTTCTGGCGCAATTTTTTTGGTGAACAGTCGGTCTCTTTTCTCTTTCACACACATTTCTCTATTACAATAAAAAACATCTTTTCATTAAAAAATGTAGTGGCATTAGATGTTGACAATCGCTGGCAATTTTTTTTCAGTTCTGCTAAATTTTTTTTTGTATTTTTATTATAAAATTTTTTTCGAGTTGTTATCCGGGTGTAATAACAAAGAAAAAAGGAAGAAATGCAGAAAAACAGAGAAAAAAAACAATAAAAAGTATTGGCGCTGTCGGGGCTCGAACCTACGACCTAGACGGCTACAGGCTACGCAGCTTGCAATAGCAGCGTCTTAGGGGTGTGTTTCAAAATTCTAACCTTATTGCTAATATCTCCCATGTTTATCATCCGATTTTACTGAGATTTTCAGTAAACGTCCGCTTAAACCTATTCATCTATTGTATCTAATAACTTTAACCCAAAAATAACGAGTATAGCTTATTTTACGTTTTTTAAATTTTTTGAGGGCGGAAATGGGCGTGGCCAAATTTTAAAACAAACTTGATCTGCGTGCAAAAAATTCCAATGTTGTCACCAAATTTGGTAACTCTAGCTCTTATAGTCTCTGAGATCTGTTGTTTCACACGGACGGACAGACGGACGGACGGACAGACGGACGGACGGACAGACGGACAGACGGACATGGCTATATCGACTCGGCTAGTGACGCTGATCAAGAATATATATACTTTATAGGGTCGGAGATTTCTCCTTCTGCCTGTTACATACATTCTCGGTTGGCACTAACTTATAATACCCTTGTATCCTACGGGTACCGGGTATAAAAATATCTTAGTTTGTAAACATTTTATATCTTACATATAGAATTTTACATTTTACATTTAGAGTTTAACATTTTACATGTAGAATTTTACATTTTCATTTAAATCGACCGATCGTTTCTATGGCTGCCATATGATATAGTTGTCTGATTTTAATGAAATTAAAACCGTTATTCTATAACCGTAAAAAACTGCAATATCTTAATATCAACACGAAACACGTCCGCTGTCTACTGAAGTAAGATACGATGAGCCTTGATATTTGCAACGCAGTGAAGGAGGCATCTCCGACCCCATAAAGTAAATATATATTCTTGATCAGCATCACCAGCCGAGTTGATCTAGCCATGTACGTCTCTCCGTCTGTGTGTCAATTTCTACGCGAACTACTCTCAGTTTTTGAGCTATCGGGCTGATATTTTTAGCATAGGCTTGTCTTTAGCTCGCAGTATATGTATGTGTCTGAACGGCCAAACCAATAGATCCTATAGGTGCCATAGGAATGATGGCGAAATTAATGTCAAAAAAAATTGTAGTTTCCCTGTTTTTAAACGTCATTCTCTAAATTTTTACGGTTTTAGAACTACAGTTTTAATTTCATAAAGATCGGATAACTATATCATATAGCTTTCATAGAAGCGGTCGTTCGATTAATAAATGTTATAAAAATTTACAAACTTCGATACTTTTTCAATTACCAAAATGGATCGATTTTCAATGATCCAGTTGCAGACTGCAATGGTTTAAAAACTTAGGTTTACTGAAGTAAGCTTTCATTCTTATTTTTATTTTAAATATTATCTTCAGGGGTATATAAACTTTGGCTTGACGAACCTAGCTACCTTCTTTTTTAACTTAGTTCTCACTGAAGAATTTAATTTTTCAGATACCACTAAGCTACAGCCATAGCTGTAGCTTTTGCGGGCTTAATTTCGACAATACGAATGTGTCACCGATTTTAGAGAGAAAAGTGTGTCAGCAAGGGACAGCAGGAAAGCAAATATACTCCGCTTCTTCTTATTTGACGCACAAGGCTTATGGTACCGGGAATCTCACATTCGAGCTTACCCGGCTTTTGCTTTTATACTTGTTTTCTATTTTAATTGTTTCTTACTCTATTTCAATGCCATACACGAAGTTTTCTGTCACTAAGTCGCTACACTTTTGCATTCAATGTATTCATTTGTATAGTATATTGGGAAACCCTTTCATCTTCCAATAACAAAGGTCCACATACTCCATTACTTAAAGAATAACGGGTGCTATCATAGCATGAATTTAATCACATTTTTTGTATGCTTACATTTCAGTATACACGCAATTACCTACACGCCATGGGTATGAAAGGACAAATAAGTCGCCTGCCGTCGTTCCATCACCCAGATCACCCTGGACATTTACAAACACAGGATCCAGCTATCTGCCCACAAGCCAAAAGGGACAAATATTCTGTCGTTTTTCTGTTTTATTTTGTTTTTGCATACGTATATGGTTAATTAAAATTGTGATCCCATAAAAATATTATCACAATCCAAATAAAATGTTGACTGGTGATCTCTAAGCATCTCCTTACTATTGGCTGCGCCTAACTTCGTTTTGAATTTGGCGCCGGTTAGCATAGATCAGTGGTTCAAATAACGATAACGATAAAATGGAAATATGACATGCTGAAGAGACTGTGGTCCCATAACAAGTTAGATTTAATGCAAACATTAAGAATAGCTTTATTTAATACATACATCTTGACAATAAATGAAAAGTCACTCATATTGTATGGTATTCACAGAACTGATCTTAATGGAACTGATTTTACTTGAAATCTCAACATACGTTGAACGTCGTTCAGTTTATTTTTATGTTGGTATTGTTTGAACTATAAAAAATTAGGGCGACTTGGCTCAAAGAAAAGGTCTTTTTTTAACCCATAGGGTTTTGTTACTGTATTTTGATTGGAAATTAAAAAGGGAAAAGAACCCATGGCTAAAATGTTGCTTAATCTCCCAAATACCCTATCTTGCAATTCTTAACCTACTAAAATAAAGTTATATGGTGGATCAGTAACAAATCTAGCAACTATCAATAGCATTCCTATTACATTGAAATGTTACAACTTTTAATGAAACTTCATGGGCTATCGTTAGAAATTGGGCACTTGTACATATGGATGGGTCGATGACCGTATATCCAAGGCCAGTTCTTAGAGGTATTGCCAAAAGTGTAATCCATGAAGAGATTAATAATAAAAATAAAAATTTTTTTTTTTGTTTGTTTGCCAAAGACCCAGTTCCTACCTGCCACCATTCAATATTTTCTATTCGTTATGACAGATAAATTGATGTTCCCAGCCTAGAGTCAAAACTCTAACCAGATATTTTAAATACTATAGGTACAAATGTACCTTTATTATCTTATATAACTACTCTTATCAAGTTATTTCAATTGAAGGCCATTTATATTTAAATGATTCATATTTAATACTTTGTAATGGTTTATCCTATAGCTGTCAAGTAACTTTTATAGATTGGAGGATTGAACAAGTCGGAATCGGAGGAATATAAAATAGAATATAAAATAAAATTTACGACTGATTTCATGCCTCTAATGCTAACTCTAATAATTATTATTATGTGTCATATTAATGTTATGTTACTTTTAATTGGCCGCGTTGTAATACAAGACCACAAAACTAAAAATTTTCGTTTATTTATTTATTTTATTAAAAGATTAAATGTCTAGACATTTTGACTACAATAATAATTTGTAATCAGACTTATCAGTTTTTCATTTATTAAAAGTCAATACGTTAATTAATTGAACGCTATTATATACTGGTCCTGAGCATATCGCATAAATATTTAAATTTCTATGCAGAATTTAGACTTAACATATGTATAAAAAGGGTTCACTCACTCATCTTAGAATATTTTTTAGAATTTACATTTATTTTACGTACTTTCTTATATACATAAGTACATACGTTGAACACTGTTCAATGCATATTTATGATTTTTACTTACTTTTTATGAAAGATTTAGTTAATGAGACTATGGGCCCTGTTAAATTTTTGAGGCCAGACAAAGTTCTGGCTTAGAATACCTTTCCCGCTTCTCTGCAGCAAACTCTGGTCTCTTTTTCTTCTTAAGATGATCTTCCACGGCCGTTGTTCTCCTGACTGAGCAATAAACTTAAGAGAAAAACTTTCCAGGATTCGACTTGAAGGTGTTTTCCGCGATTTTCTTTTCCCAAAATTTTCCCAATTTGTATATTTTTTTCACAAAAGTGACAGTTTAGTGCTTTACATCACTAATAGATACATAACAGTAAAGTTAACAGTGCTATTTTATTCTTTCACAGTCGGATAAATTTTTTAAGGGCAGGAAATCATATTGTTTTTATCTGGTGACTAAGTTTTCCGTACAGGTAGTTGTAAGGCAGTTTAACAGGCAGGGTAGGAACCGGCCCTATGTCTCACAAATTCACAAAAATGGTACGCCTGTATTAAGTATTTTCCGCCGCTGATATAAACCGGTATAAAAGGATTTTGTCCTATCCTCAAATAACTGGCATATTTCTAAAAAAATTAAAAAAATTTTTTTAGATGGAAAAAATGTATACTTATTCTTTATTTTCAGGAGAAAATGGTGTTCAATACTTAATCATAATTTGTAAATCTTATAAAAAGCTAATTATTATAATGAATTTGTATATTAGACGATCTAATATAAGAGACTATATAAATATAATGGAACAATAAATCTTTACAAATTTATATAGAAGACGTGGGCTATGTTAATTTGCTCTCATTAGATAATATAGAGCATCTTATACAAAATACCAAACAATGCAATGCAAAATGTCTTCCGATATGAATGAAAAGTATACATTAACATAACATAAAAATAATAGTAAATATAAAAGCCTTATAACATTAAAAGGCAACTTAAAGATAATTTTGTATGATTCATTAAAATATATTAATTTATTTTTATTCGAACTTGAATTTGCAAACTTTTCATTTTAAGCGTTCCCAAAACCTGTCTTGCAAATCTTATCTGTCGTTGATAAAATTATTACTTTTTCGTGACTTTCAGTGTAGCCATTTCAGCCATTTCAATGCAGCCATTTCTCGCTTACAATTTGAAGATTGCTCAACTTTTGCTATATAACATACATATATCTCAGAAAATTCGACTTCGGAAGTTATATGCCATAAAAATTTAGTATGCCATCTTAATCTGTGCAATGGTCGCATACATACATATATATATGTATGTAGGTACATATATGTATTTTCCCTGCAGTACCAGTTGTCATCAATAGGTTTATGAATTATTGATGAAACATTGATGAAATGTTGATGAAATGTTGATGAAAAGTTGATGAAAAGTTGATGAAATTGTTAATAAATCATCGATAAAAAGTTGATGAAAGGATGAAGATTAATTGATTAATTTGTCACTGATGACAGCCTAGGACATGCACATCTTAATTTCTTAAACAGTTTGTATGGATTTTCGTCGATTATTCATCAACAACAACGAAGTTTTTTGATGACTTGTTGATGAAACGTTGTTGACAGGTACTGCAGGGCATGTATATAAGTTAAAAACGAGAAAGAAAGCTAACTTCGGTAAACCGAAGTTTGTATACCCTTGCAGTCTGAAATTGGATCATTAAAAATGCCGTTAGCAGGATTTTAGTGCTATTTTAATTGTAGCGGGAATGGTAAGATGTTCGCCTGCCATTCGTTGGGTTGTGAGTTCGAGCAGGGGTCGACACCCATACACACACAGTTTTTTAGTGCCTATGTATGCGAAGCTAACAGACCCGAATGATTTTAACAGACCCGAACGATTTGCTTCTCTGCTGCTTCGAGAACCGAGCAATTGTGTTACAGGCTACTCGGTAGCTTCCTGCCGCAGTGGCACCTGAACATATATATACGAAGTTGTTTTTACATAACTCCGAAGTTTGCTACGTCAGCCTAACAGAATCCCGAACAAACACGAAGCGCTTATACTATACATGTGCCGACAGCGCTGCCTGACAATTTTTCCTATACACTGTGCATATGATGCTGCCGACCCCTGCTCTAAAGTATAGAATTCATGTAACAATTATATAGATTCTATGACGATTTTTTTTTTTGGTGTAGACATCATCAGTACATCTAAGCTGGCTTTAAATTTGCATACATGCTTTCAGAGGAGAGTGAAATGCACAGCTTACAACAGTCTGACCACTGGCGAATGTATTCATTCATACAATGAAAAGATGGAGTGTTCTGAGTGTCGGAAAAAATACGTTCTTGATAGTGGCCGGGTCTGTCTCATATAACTACTTTATAAGTCTAGCACTAATTTTCTAAAAGTGTGCGAGGATGCAGTCGTTGGTGAATGATACAAGCTTGTGTAGTTGACGGAGAGTGCAGAGCCCGCCCCTTGATTTATCCATCAACTGTTATTTAGGGAGCTCAAATGGACAATGGACGAAAAGAATAAAACCTTCAAGTGCGCTTACGAAGGGGTGTTATGATGAAGAGGAAGGCGGCTTAAGAGCAGAGAATGGAATGGGATATCATGGGACAAGCACTGACGCACATTTCCGAATACGTCGCACTTCCCTTTGCTTTGCTACTGCTATTGTCACTAATTTAGCTGAATAGAGAGTAAGAGAATGGAGCTTAAGCTAGACAGTTGGTTAAACGAAACATGCGTCCTCCATTTGTGGTCGTCGCTAGTATTTTGCGCTGAAAAAGTTGCTGATTCGACTATTGTCAAATGTCCACGCACACATGAGCTTTGGTCCGTTGGTTATCGAATGTGCACTTTAGCCAGGAGCTTCCAGCAGTCTGTGGCAGATAATGTTTTCCACATTAAATTGCCATTAAAATCTGTTTTATTGCACTTAAAACCGTATGCATAATTTACTGACATGCTGGAGCCCTTAGTTGAATTCATAGTCTCTCTTCTCTGATTAAGGTCTGATTAACTACTCCCTGATTCAACTTGTACTTAAGTATAAGTGTTTACTGTTTTAGAGTGTATAAAACTTAACAATATTTTTGAATTATAAAGTAATACATATTAAAGAGTATTATCAGGTCCTACTTCCTTTATTACATAAGTACTATAAAAATATGTCTTTATTACACCCTTGCAGAAAATATTATAATTATAATTGCAGTCTTAAACATTGACAAAAATATTTTTATATTTATACCCGGTACCAATAGGGTACAAGGGTATTAATCAAATGGAGTACATTTAAGAATATGCGGAAGAATTTTGAATCAAATCAGTTTGGTAAATCTTTGGACATCATGTACACCAGTTTGGAAAAGGTGGTTTCGAGAAAAACAGAAAAACGTTAAAAATGTCCAGGGTGACGTAACGCCTTACAGCTGCCATAGGAATGATCGGAAAATTAATAAAACAAAAATTATAACTTCTCTGTTTTTCAACGAATTTCAAGATATAGCTGTTTTTATGGTTCTAAAATTACGGTCTTAATTTCATTAAGATCGGACAACTATATCATAAAGCTGCCATAGAAGGGATCGGTCAATTTATATGAAAATGTAAAGTTCTACATGTAAAATTGATATTTATTTAACATTACCAAAATGGAACGATTTTCAATGATCCAATAACAGACTGCAAGGGTTTATAAACTTCGGCTTACCGAAGTTAGCTTCCTTTCTTGTTTCTCTTGCGTTTTTCTCGAAAACCCATTTTCCATACTAACGATATCCCAAGATCTACTAAATCAATTTGGCTCAAACTTCTTATTATCGAATGAAACAACAATCTCAATGAACTGACGGACAGGACTAGAACGAACTGGCATCAAAAGCCAGCTAAACAATTTTTTGTGTACTTTATAAAATCGGAAGACTATATAAAATAGCTGACCCCCAAGCTCAGTGATTTTTCATGTTTGGCTAGCAAAGATCGCATCGTCAAACTAACGCGAGTTAAAATGAGTCTTGACGAAATCATTTAATCTATTTGCTGACAGTACTAGACTCATGAACCGCGAGAATGCCTGTGGGGCTTTGTACCGTTTTCAATTTGTTATGCCTTGCAATAGATTAATTTAGTCGTTGACTTCTGTAAGGGAGTTTATGGTACCCAAGCGAAATTATTAAATGCAGTAGACCAAAGACTACAATTAATGTTATTGAAGTCCCTAAAAGCTATTATGTTGTCAATATATGTAGATATGTAGATCAAGGGTATACGTCAAAGTGACGGTACAATTAACTGGCCATATAACGCTATTTTGTTCTTATTAGTCGCATATTACAGATCTTATTGCGTGTTGCGAGATATGGTAAAGTGTGTGGGAGTTAAGCATGTGCATACCTAATGATTGCAATTGGTCTATTTTATTATATTATATTTCTATGGAAATCGCCTGTTAAAACTGTATCTGAATAGCTCCAACTAATTTCCGAAATATAAATTATTACGATTTGGTTGTCCGTCTGTTACGCTGACGACGCAATTGATGGAATTCAACTCCAGTTTTGCAAGATGCGGATAATCGTATATTTATGAAGTTAGCAAACTAATTCATGGCTAAACTCACCAATTTTTCGGGAGCAATAGAATGCATCGAAAGGCGATTGCAGCAGCTGAATATGAGGTGAAAATTTAGGAGAAGGCAACTGCGGATACATGGTGTGCCGTTTCTCAACAATGAAAACCTTATGACCACTCTAAACAGCTTTTTCTTTTAACTAAATCTCATACCACCACTTAAAGTGAGAGATATATTCCCAATACCCCAATATTTCCATCGTTGATCCAGTCGTCATTGTCAAATTTGAAATTTCACTTCATGCGAAAAACAGACGAAACAGCCGTTGTCGCTTCTGGGACTGTTAGCCGAAAACTACAATTCATCTTCAAAGAGGCCATGAAAATTAAGAAGCAAAATACTATTACAGCTGTGATTGTCCGGCGGTCGCAGAGCGCATCTTTGAAATTAAATTGAAATTAAGTCTAGGCTATGCCAATATAAATTTAGGGTGTGCAAACTCTTAATATTTATCTATATTCTACGAGGCGTGCTTATATTTTTTTGCAGCAATCTAATATGGTTTCAGACATTATTACATCATCTTTTAAAATTAATAAGGCAAACGGCTATACCATTAAAGTCCCTAGTGGGTGCAGAGCCGGTTTAAAAATATGCCACATTAATGCACAGAGTCCAACAAAGAAATTAATTTAGGTAACATTTTGTAGGGTTTGATGTTAATGTTGCTGGTGTTTGAAACTTGGTTTATATTCAAAAAAGGTAGCAAAGTGGATGCTAACAACTATAGAGGAATCTCTAAGTTGTCAACCATTCCAAAACTTTTCGAAAACGTAATTACTCCCCATTTGCAGCACCTGTGTAGATCAGTAATTTCTCCATGCCAACATTGATTTATTAAAGGAAGATCAAAGACTTCTGAACCTTCTGAAGCTCACTTCTTTCATAATAAGGGGCTTCCACAAAATTTGCAGACAGATGTGATCTATACTGATTTCAGTTAAGCATTTGACTTCGTTAATCACTCCCTTCTTGTTAGGAAACTCGACTTAATGGGTTTCCCTGTTTATCTTCTTAGGATCTTAAGATCCCAAGTTATCTGAAGGCTGGACACAAAAGGTCCTCTTTAAATACAACTTGTCTGGAGTTTATTGATCACATTTCGTGCATTGACCCCTACGTCACGAAGAATTTATACACTTCTTTAGTTCGTCCTATTTTAGAATATGGATTTTACGTTTGGAGTCCCTAGTGGGACGTCCACAGCAAACGCATTGAGTCAGTTCAAAAGAACTTTTTCCTTTTCGCTCTTCGTGGCTTAAACTGGGATGCAAACTTAAGGTTGCCCTCTTATTCTAGTAGACTTCTCCTGATTAACCTACCTTCCTTAGCAAACCGTAGAACGATGTTAGGCATTGTCTTTATGTATAATCTGATCCGTGGTGACGTGGAAAGCAGCGATCTATTGGGTCAGTTGAATTTCCACGTACCATGTAGAACCACAAGATCCTACCTGCCTTTGGTTTTGCACCACTGCAGAACATCGTATGAAATGCATGAACCCTTTAGAGTGTTATGTGCAAATTATAATGATTTGTATAAAATTACCTCATCTGTAGATAGCCTTCCTAAACTAAAAACATTAATCTTAACCCACCTAGTACACATGCAAGATAGCAATCGAGCTGCCTGATAGTAGTTTATATTTCCTCGCATTCTTTTTTCTATACTTTTCTTTCGCGCCAATTAACACCTAACCCCATCTAAGCGCGCCAGCGCCGGCAGAGCGCCTCTGCATTGATTTGTATATATATATATATATATATATATATATATATATACATATATACATGTTCATGTGTGAACAAATAGTTTACGGCTTCTTAGACTCCGGAGCATCAATTAGTTGTGTGGGAGGCTGCCATAGAAACGATCGGTCGATTTAAATGAAAATGTAAAATTCTACATGTTAAATGTTAAACTCTAAATGTAAAATGTAAAATTCTATATGTAAGATATAAAATGTTTACAAACTAAGATATTTTTATACCCGGTACCCGTAGGGTACAAGGGTATTATAAGTTAGTGCCAACCGAGAATGTATGTAACAGGCAGAAGGAGAAATCTCCGACCCTATAAAGTATATATATTATTGATCAGCGTCACTAGCCGAGTCGATCTAGCCAAGCGCTCTCTCTCTCTCTCTCTCTCTCTCTCTCTCTGAAACTTTATTGTTTAATAACTTATGTTTATCATCCGATTTTACTCAAATTTTCAGCACGTGCGTGCTGCTCAACATATTCCTAGCAACATTTGTCTTTGTTGGGTGATGCTCAGCATGTTCCTAGCAACATTTGTCGCTTTTGAGAGTTGCCCAACATGTCCCTAGCAACATTTTTTTTTTATTTGAGTGTTGCTCAACATGTTTCTAGCAATATTTGTCTCTATTTGTCAACTTTTCCATGTTCATGTGCCGTTTAATTTCACCCACAATGCTTTGGGTACAGGGTATCTTACATTCGGTCACACTCGACTGTTGCTTTTCCACTTGTTTTCCATGTCCATGTGCTATTTAATTTCATGCACAATACTTTGCGTACCGGGTATCTCACAGTCGGTCACACTCGACTGTAGCTTTCTCACTTATTTTAATTCTGTCTAGTATGAACAAAAACACTTGTTGGATGCATATATAGACAACATCGCGATATACATATAATCCCAAGAAACTATTGCTCTTATTTATGAACTGAGCCAGCAATACTGGTATATTATTTCAGCTGGCGATCTCAACTGTTATATGTTGAATAAAAGTCATCTTTTCAACAATATGTCATATCGTGGGCTGAAACCAGTGAACAGGCAATTGAAGAATGAAGAAGAAGAATGAATAGAATGAATAGCAAAATGATAGGATGTTTTTTTCGGCTTCCCGTATCTAGCTTCCAATCTTGTTTATTGGTCACTTCTATCAATTTCATTCCCATTCTATACACTATTTTTTAATTTAAGTTGCGATGTTTTAATGTCATTTTATTTTATTTGAGGTATTTTACATTAATGATTAAAAAAGTAATAAAATAAAATAGTAATAATAAAAGTAATAACAATAATAAATATAAACTAAGAGACACTAGTAATTAAAAAGAAACATTAAATGAACTAGACTATGAATGAAGCACAGAATATAATCGTTATGATAATAATATGGAGAAGAATAAACAGAAGAAGAAGACAAATAAAGTGAAAAAAGAGGGAAAAATTAATATTAAAAATCAATAAGTAAATACGGGTTATACTACAAATACATATATATATACATATTATATACTTTGTACGAAAAGGTACGAAAAGGTATCAGGGAGCACGCTTTACAAAATGTAGTTTTGAATCCAAAACAAATTTTGCTTGTATTGAATTCCCCTAAAACGTTTGTAAAAAAATGTATACCATATGTTCTTGTATTGGTAATTATTATATACCATATACAGTCTTTTACAGGCTTTTTAGAATTTGAAAATTATATTTAGTTTAATCAAAAGTATTAATGAAATCGATACCATTTAAGTTACTGTTCGCGTATTTATTAAATTTTAAGTCGCAAAGTATTTATATCGTACTTTAAAAATTTGTCTTTAAGAAATATGGCAACATAATGGCAATTAAGAAATAACAGACAATATATATGTATAGACTCTACCAACTATATTAGAAGTATAAAGTTAAACATGTTTATTAATCATTTATTAAAGTAAAAAAAAGTATATTCATTAAAACAATTTATTAAACAGATACACAAATTTACTACCAATTACTCAGAAAGGGATTACAGGACAATAAAACTCCATATACACATTTTAAATATAAAATGCAGATTAAATACATTTCAAATATATTTATATAATCAAAGAATTTAATAAAAGAGTACTTAACATTATTTCTTTAAAAGCATTTTTAATAGACTTAAGGCAGCGATCGCCATACATTAACATTCTTAGAATATTTTTGTTTGTGGGAAAAAATTTGATGCTTACTTTATGGCGCTTTGGCTGTGGTGAGGTAGTAGCTTGTACGAAGAATTTATTTATTTTGCTTCGGAAGTGGTCCCCGAAAGTCTTATCCCCCATGACAGCTATTTGGACACGCCGTGCTCAACGTTTTGGGTAACTGCGCATACTCACAAAAATATTTTTTTTATATTTAAAGGGTTACGCCAAAAAAATTTGATGATCAAAAATGACTGAACAAATTTTGTTTTTAAAAATCCATAATTTCAAACTTCAGTAATCAAAAACTCCTATGAAGAGCGAAAACATTTAAAAATATATGGAAGAAGTTTGAACCAAATCGGCTTTGTAGATCTTGGAATATCACTGTGAGATACCGGTATCTAAAGCACTGTGGGTAATATTAAATAGCACCTAGTTATGGAAAAACAAAAATATTGTCAAATGAAGACAAATTGTAGGGGTATAATATATATATCCGCAGTAATTCAATTTAACACAGTTTACTATATATTAATAGTTTATAGCTTTATTTGATTTATATTTTATTTAGTCTTTTTAGTCTCTGATCAGGATCACTGCTGGCTTTCAACTGAACTCGCTCTCAACTCACGAGTCGCTCCAACCCCCGACTCTTTGAGAGCGTGTAAGATTGGTGAGATCGCAATAGAGAGAGAGCCCAGTGAGAGCAAGTTCTACAACAACAACAACGTACTCTAAGAATATACAAGAATGATATAGAAGGAACACAGTAACTTATACATACATGAATACTAATACGTGGCCTTCCTGCTACAATTCGGTCGTCCTGACATTTCAAGATCCCCTGATCTTGGTTAAATTTACAATTGATTTTATCTTACATACTATTAGTCTTTACATTTACAATTCTTTGGATATATTTACAGCTATTTTCTTTACTCCAGACTCCTTGATAAGGGCAACGCGACAACTGAAAACCTTTCACGTCTTTTATCACAAATTTATCATTTCTCAAAACTTTATCTATCACATAAGAGCCTTTGTGTTTGGGTATGAGCTTTCTTGCGACTCCTACTGCATTATCAAAATTTTTCACCATAATATAATCTCCAACTTTGTACTCTGAACTATCTTTTCTTTTCTCATTATATCTTCTATCGTTGTCATTTTGTAATTTGATTTGCGATACCGCTCCATTTTTCCTAATTTTGTCTAAATCTCTAACATCACTAACATTATCTAATTCTTCTAACTTTTGCCTCAGTTCATCAATAACTTTTCCTTTCTATTCAATTCCAAACAACATTTTACTCTGTCCTTTTTCCGGATCTGCTAATTTAGCTATCTTTGGCCCCACTATTCGATTAATCCTTTCCACCTGCAAATTATCCTGAGGTGACCCAGCCGCAATTTTTACATGTTTAATATTATATTCTTCCACAAATTTTCCGAAATCTTCCGATGTAAAACAGCTTCCTCTGTCCGAAACGATACATGTTGGCCTGCTGTATGACCTAAAATAATTTTTCATTGCTATAATGACTTCTTTTGTGTTCGTCGTCTTTGTTGCATATAGCCTAACCTATTTAGTAAAACCGTCTATCACCACAAACAGATGTTTCTTTCATCTTCCATTATCAACCGGTCCGTAATGATCGATGCACGTTTCCTTTTGGTATGCTGTGCAACATTCCTTCTCTTTTCCTGACTTCGGCGAATACGCCACACATCTCAAACAATTATCAATATGCTTAAAAACTTTCTCTTTCATATTTAGAAACCAATACGTCCTGACAATAGCATCCATAACCTTATCTCGTCCTGAATGACCTTACTCATTGTGATTTTTGTATAATATCTTGTCATCCATTTCTCCTGGCACGCAGAATAACAATTTTCCATCATTTTATTTTCTACTTTCATCTCAAACATTTTATCTTAACTTCTTCCTAACATCTTTTAACTTCTCACCTTTCGCTTGACAAATAATTAAATTGTCTTTAAAACTATTCGTTTCTACTACCATTATATTTGTATTCCTTCTTAACGCTTCTACGTGTTGCATAAGTTTTCCCGATTTATGAACTAACTTAAAGTCAACTAAGCAATTCTAATGCCATTATATTTGTTTATTCCTTTTTCAACGTCAGTGTTACAATCAGTTTTCTAATTTACCCTGCACTAAATTCTAAAGTATAAATGATCGCTAACGTTTCAAGTTCAACTGTGATATTTTGCCTCATCCTTTGTTATGGCCTTTGAAAAATAAAAAATAGGATGCAACTTTTTATCCTCTTTCCTTTGTAGTAATACCGATCCAAACCTTGTGCGCTTGCATCTGTATGCAATTCTTTCTCGTCTTTGTAATAATATAATCCTAACACTTCAACTAACTTTTTCTTAGGCATCTCAAAACATTGTATTTCCTTCTCTTCAAATAAAACTCTTTATCTTTCTTTAACAGGTCATATAATGGCTTTGCGATCATCGAAAAATTCTTAATAAATTTCCTAAAATACGAACATAATCCTAAAAAGCTTCTATTCCTTTGTCATTGTATTCCTTTGCTGGTTGCTAAAAATCCTAAATATGGCACACTTGCTTGTAGAAACTCACACTTGTCCATTCGTAATTCTAGTTTGTTCCTTGCTAAACGATCAAAAACTTCCCTAAGAACATTTAAATGTTCTTGTATCTCTTTACTGGCGATCATAATATCGTCCATATATATTATTACCTAACCATCCCTTATCATATCTGCAAAAATTGTATTAATAAATCTCTGAAACACCGCCGGAGCATTTTTTAGCCCCATTGGCATCCGCTTAAATTCAAATTGTCCTAATGGCGTCATAAATGAAGTATATTTTATTGAATCACTATCCACGAACACATGAATGTAGCCATGTTTTAAATCTAGTTTCAAAAATATTGTTTTATTTACCAAAGTGTCTAATAAATCGTCGATTAGGGGTAAAGTATAGTTATCTTTAACCATTGTCTTATTAAGTTTTCGATAATCCACACATAGTCGTAAATCGCCTATTTTCTTTTTTACTAATACTATTGAAGATGCGTACTCCGATTGACTTGGTCTTATAATCCCCTCGTTTAAGTATTCATCTAATATAACCTGTAATTTTTCGTTTTCTGTATAAGCTAAACGTCTGGGCGAACAACTGAAAGGTTTCGAATCCTCTAATCTTAATTTTATTTCACATCTAACTTCGGGTTTCTTTGGTCTTTCTTTATTTACATAACACCTTTCTACCATTCTAACAAACTGACACCTAACATTATAATTCACTTGATTGCCAATTTAGTAATCCGGACTTCCATCTGCTATATTAATAAAAAACTATTCCTTTTCCACTAAATCTATTTCATTTGTGTTCATGACTTCTTCTTCATCTTTAACTTTACTACAAATTTCTATAATCATTTGCCTATTATCGCTAATTTCATTGCTTAATATCTGGTTCTCATTTCCAACAATATCGCTAACTATCTGGTTTTCATTTCTAACATTTGAAGGATTTTCCATGTTCTCATGTTTGCCACAATAACTAAATGAAAATTTATTTTGTTTAGGTCAGCAACCACTGTACCGCCGCTGCTCACTAAGCTTTACGAGCTTTTCGCTCTCGCCCCTCTTACGCTCCCGCGCTTGCTCTCGCGCCTCTGCCATGCTCCGGAGCGCGGGCCTTATGTTCGGATCCGAACTCCACGGTCGGCCGCTGCCGAACTCCCGCTCTCGCTTTAGCGGAGTAAAGCGGGCGGGAGCGCGGTCTTATGCTTAAGCTTAGTTTTTGGTACCATGTATGCAGCGAAATAAAGCTGACGCGCACACGCACTGAATTGAACCTCGACGCCCCCGATCTTTTTATTTCTAACCTCGACGGGTTATTTCTTCGCTTCGCGCCGTAGGATTTCTCTGTGGTGCCAAGTAAGGATCTTCTTTAGCGGCAGGATCGCCCCCCTACTAAACGATGGTCCTTCGAGCCGGATTCGGATATCCTTCTGCCCTTCCGCCAGCAGTTCCGGTGGTTTTTTCCGCTAAAAAGATAAGTACAAGCCTTCTCCATCTTCCTCCTGCCGCCGGTCTTCAGCAGTGGTCCGAACATTAAATTTCGTACACACTCTGCAAGATTAATTTTTCGTGTCAACTCCCTGTCGGAGTTTTTCGGACACAACGGCAGTTGAGAAATTTATATTCTTCGTCAAATTTTCCATCCGTCTCCGCTTTGTGTGCACCGCCATATTTCTTGACTTTCTTTTTCGTTTCCCCGTTGTACATCAACTTGCCAACGTTCAAGGCATAGGTACATACATACATACATACATACGCGTGCCAACGGCTAAAAGTTCCGAAATTAGTCATCAGTTATTTGTTTTTTATTACCGGCCTGTTTGTTTTTTATCTTCGCTACTATAGTTAGCGAGCGAAAATATTTCGCCACCCCCAAAAGGCAATAATAATAATTAAACAATTTCGCCCAGAATAATAAAATAAATAAATACAATTAAATAATTTGGCAAACTATACTAAAAGAAATAGTGAAGATAAACAAGAAAAACAAGAAGTGAACAAATGGGATAACAAAATTAAATAAAATAATACCGGTTTTTCGAGCTCCAGATACTGGTCCCTTTTTTTTTCTTGTTGTTACTGCACTGTGCCTTCCACTCCGCTTAAATTATTACATACTAGCAGTGTGACCGTAGTCTGCCTTTTTTTCCTTTTTTTCGTCGCTGTTTGCTTTAACGTTTTTTTACCGACATTCTAGTTCAAGTCCAAAAAATTCCAACTGGTTCCGTTTCCACAATTCGCATCAATTCATTACTGCATTTAATCTGCTTCCCCTTCCGACAACTAACATTAAGTCCATCGGAACACAGTTGCCTAAAATTTTACTCGTAGTGCCTTGTGCCATTCGCTATCTTGTATTCCGAGTCCGAGAATGCGGAGACTACAAGAAGCCGCGGTCGATCCCATCAATCCGATTGACAAGATCCCAATTCCCGTCTCCGCGGCCGTCTCATTTATCGCCAAAGGCTGCCACTGCCATTTCAAGGGCAAAAAGCGACGAGTCCGTCAATACTATTTCTGATCCCTCGTCAAGGCTTACTCGGTCTATGTCCAAAATGGCTCAAACTGAGGTAGACATTGCCCTCAAAAAGTTTATTGCCACAACAGACCGGATAAGTCAATTTGAAGCGGATATCCATACTCCGGGCGCCCCTAACTCTGAACGGTTTTCCCCTGGCATGTGCCAATGCCATCGGGACCAAATCTGGGCCCTGTGGGAAAAGCTATGAAATCTGCTCGGATCTTCTTGCCGTGTCCGCCGATAGCGCGGCCACTTTGACAGTGAATCCAAATACAGTTACTGCTACTCAGTCTATTCAAGGTGTTTTGTCCAGCTTCAGGACATAATAAACAAGGCCGCCTCCCAGTCCGTCCAGGCTCCAGTCAGTGTTCCCACACCCCCGACTAAGGGTTGTCGTTTGCCACCAGTGGACACCGAAGTGTTCGCTGGTGATTATCTTCGGTGGCCCACCTTCAGAGACCTTTTCACCGCAATATACATCCACAACTCGCGTCTCACACCGGTGGAGAAGTTGTTCCACCTGTTATCCAAGACAAGTGGCGATGCGCATGCCATTGTTTCCAAGGCCCCGCTGACCAATGAAGGTTTTATCTCCGCGTGGCGAAGCCTCACTGACCGCTTCGAGAATCGGCGGTTATTGGTCAATAGCCAGTTGAAAATTCTCTTCAACATTCAGGCTGTCCCCCAAGAGTCCGGAGCCGCTCTGAAAGTGCTGCAAAGCACAATCCAAAGTTGCCTGACAGCCTTAGAGATGTCCGCTATTCAAGTCGAGACTTGGGATTGTCTCCTGGTGTATATGGTTTCCTTAAAGCTTCCCAAAATCGCACTTTCGATGTGGGAGCAATCCATTCACAACAAGGCTGAAATTCCAACCTGAAATGAGTTAGACTCGTTTTTGACAGAGCGTCATCGTACTCTGGATGCTATCGACGACATCAGGCCTAACAGTTCGGGGCAAGTTCCGTCAAAGTCGCCATCGGCGAGCGCCCCAGCACGGTGCCCATAGCTGCTTCACATGCCACAGCCGCCATCACACCCTCCTGCATCGCGGTAATCCATTCGCGGCCGCTCCAAGTCCGTCAGCGCCAGCCAGGCCTCGTCCAGCGCCTACTCCAAGTAGCACGGTAGCCTCAGAGGATCACTCTGATGTGCAAGTGTGTTTCGCTTCCGGTTCATGAGCCGTCCTACTGGGGACAGCCCTCATTACCATTTGCCATCTAGGGCGCAATTTCCAGGCACGAGCCTTGATCGACTACGGTTCGGAGGCCACCTTTATTACAGAGAGGCTTTTCAACCTCGTCAAACTTCCATTCAAGACTATCCAGGCCCAAGTCTCTGGCCTTAATCAAACCGTTGCCGCTCAGTCCACGAAACTTTGTCATCTTTCTATTCGATCGCCTTCCAGACCCGGGCTGCAGTTAGAAACTGCAGCTTACGTTCTTCCGCAGTTGGCCGGGAATCTTCTATCGTATCCAGTCCCACGGGACCTTCTTAAGGGACTTCCTGACATGCGCCTTGCGGACCCCAAATTCTTTGAGAGTTCTGAAATCGATGTGTTGATAGGAGCCGACATTCTAACGTCCATCCTCCTCGGCAACTCCAAAGCTAACATTTGCGGTTCGCTTCTCGGCCAGGAAACCATTTTGGATGGGTGTTGACAGGCCCCATATCTCCAGCGGCCCCTCGAAGTGTGTCCGTCTTCTACGCGAGTTACCTGCGGCCTCGACGACTCGTTGGACCAGCTCCTGACCAAATTCGGGGAGGTGGAGGAAGTGCCCACCCAAATCGTCGCCGAGACTGATTCTGTCTGTGAACACAATTTTGGCCAGACTACAAGAAGAGACACGTGTTGGAAATTCGTTGTGACGCTAACCTTGCGCGACCCCGAGCAGAGTGGTTCCGAACTCGCATCTTCACGATCCTTCGCTCTGGCTCAGGTTATGCGTAACGAGCATCGCCTGAAAAGGGATCCTCCCCTAAAGACCCGGTATGACGCTGTGATCCAAGAATATATTGGTTTAGGTCACAAGGCCGAGGTTTCATCGCCGAGCAGTTCCGCCACGTACTATCTTCCACATCATGACTTTCTCAATCCCGAATGCACAACCACTAAAGTGCGGGAGGTTTTCAACGCTTCCAGCCCGTCTTCAAACGATACCAGTACTGATTCAATGTTTTTCACTTGTCCTATTCCGCCAAACAGATCAACCACGATGTCTCCACGTCCACGCAGCGCCAGTGCCTTGGAAAGCAGATGTTCTCGAGGTGCGCAATCGTACCGTTGCCGAGTCTGCAGCGGGATCCACGCGCTTCGGAAATGTCGGCGGTTCCTCCGTTTGAACGCCGAGAAGAGGCTCTGGGCTGTCCTTGCCAACCGGTACTGCCCCAGATGTTTGGCCCACGAGCACTCCGATGGAACGTGTCGGCGAGGTGATCTCTGCAAAAGGTGCGGCCAGGATCACCACACGCTCTTGCACCTCTACGAACCGGCGATGCCTTCCCGCCAGTCCCATCCGGCGGCACGTCAGTCGCGGAGCACTGTTACCGCTCCACGGAACTCTTCTGCCGCTCCTCTGCCCTCGTCCTCCACCCCGCGGCACTCTTCAGCCGCTGCTCAGCAAGTTTCTGCCACTCGTCAGGGTGCCACGCAGACCCCGGTCGCCGCTCCGTCCATATCGTCCCTCATGCAGCGGCACAGTGTTAACCTACTTCCGACTGCTTGGGTGCGGTTAGATACCGGGACTCGAGTCTTTGACACGGTGGCTCTCATCGATCCGTGTACGCCTATGAGCTGCATCGATGCGTCGCTAGCGGCGAGTTTCCGCTTGCCGACGACCAACGTTGGAGGCGAACAGATTTGTTCGGGCCTCGTGGGCTCTAAGAGGAACAGCACTGTCCGGCTCGACGTCGTCTTCAAGATAGAGCCTCACGTGCGCATCCGCACGCCAATCCGGTAGCTGAGGGACGCGGTGAAGACCCATTTCCGAAATATTACGCTGGCTGACGAGCGCTTCTACCTCCCCGCTACCATCTCCATAGTCTTGGGCCCCGAAATGTATCCGAGCGTGATGCAGTCGGGCTTCTCCAAGATCCAGAATGGCCTACCAGTGGCCCAGAACACCGTGTTTGGATGGGTCGTGTCCGGACCCTGCCACGAGCCTTAAGAAGGACGACTATGTTGCAACCCGAGTGATTGCAAGGGGGGCCGAAATGTTTAGGTCAGCGGCCACTGTACCGCCGCTGCTCACTTAGCTTTTTGAGCTTTTCGCTCTCGCCCCTCTTACGCTCCCGCGCGGGCCTTATGTTCGGATCCGAACTCCACGGTCGGCCGCTGCCGAACTCCCGCTCTCGCTTTAGCGGAGTAAAGCGGGCGGGAGCGCGGTCTTATGCTTAAGCTTAGTTTTTGGTACCATGTATGCAGCGAAATAAAGCTGACGCGCACACGCACTGAATTGAACCTCGACGCCCCCGATTTTTTTTCTTCTAACCCCGACGGGTTGTTTCTTCGTTTCGCGCCGTGGGATTTCTTTGTGGTGCACATTCAGGATCTTCTTTAGCGGCAGGATCGCCCCCCTACAAACATATTTTATTTAAATTCTTCTTAATGTAACATAATATTTTTCCATACGTTTCTAAATAACTTTTAGTTAATCCATGGTATGAACTTAAAACTGGTAATTTGCAAACATTTTCTGGTACTTTGGATATTTTTATCAATGAAATCGGGCTTCCTGTATCTATGAGGCATTCTGTAATTAACCTGGTATTAGAATCGTTCATAAAATTAACATCAAAATATCTTACATAATTATTACATATTGTTATTGAGATCAGCTCGGCAGTTAATTCTTCGAGTGGTAGCAAAACACGCCCTGGATTTGCGTGCAACCTATTATTAGCTTTACCTTTAATTTTGCTAACCATCAACATTTTGACGTAGTTTCCAGATATGCCATAGATGCTTGCGGTGTTGTTCATCTGAGTGATCTATTCCCAACGAAATATCAATACTTTGTTTAAAATTGTTCTCCTTCTTTTATTTGGCGACGTTGACCTTTAACCCACACGCGCGCTGCTAATTGCGTCGTTGAAACTCTCTAGCTTGGTTGTTTTCTGCACACTTTTGATTTCTGCCTCCGCCTTCCTTCTGTTTGCCGCCTTTTTCGTTGCACCTTTGACCCTTTTCTTTCTTCTCAATGCTGCCATCAACTTCGCCAATGCTGCCCATTGCTTCTTCGTTGTCATCGCCAACTTCGCTTTAAATTTCTCCATCTTCGCCGTTACTTTCATCGCTTTCCTCTTCGTAATGCTCGATGCCGCCGTCTTTGTCGTTTCTTTTGCCGCCGTTTTCTTCGCAATCCTCGATGCCGCCGTCTTTGCCGTTTCTTTTGTCGCCGTCTTCTTCTTCGGAATTTTCGATGCCGCCGTTTTTTTCGTTGCCTTTGGTGCCGTCTCTGTTCCCTTTTTGTACAAACATTTCATCAGCCATTTTGCGTATTTCGGTAGGTACTTTGTTAAGACGTAAAATTTATTCTCGTTTTGTACCCGTCGTTGATAAATTTAGTACACTTAACCACTTTTTTAATTGTTCAATCGATGCCTCGTTTAAATTCATTTTGTTTTGTTAAGTTTTAACTTTCTTAGTCCTAGTCTTTTCTTTTAAATTTATTTGGCTTGTGATCGGCCCACTTCTGATTTTGTAGGGGTATTATATATATATCCGCAGTAATTCAATTTAACACAGTTTCCTATATATTAAGAGTTTATAGCTTTACTTGGTTTATATTTTATTTAGTTTTTTAGTCTCTGGTCAGGATCACTGCTGGCTTTCAACTGAACTCGCTCTTAACTCACGACTCGCACCAACCCCCGACTCTTTGAGAGCGTGTAAGATTGGTGAGATCGCAAGAGAGAGAGAGCCTACAACAACAACAACGTACTCTAAGAATATACAAGAATGATCTAGAAGGAACACAGTAAATAATAAATAAATAAATAAAATAATAAATAATAAATAAATAATAACAAATACATACATACTAATACGTACTGCTACAAAAATGTAGCTACCAACATAAAAAAATACAAATGCTGCTAGGAACAAGTTGAGCAACACCCAAAAACCCAAATTTTGCTAGGCTCATGTTGGGCAACACGCATTGGTGCTGTCAACACCCGGGACCCATAGGGTACAAGGTATTATAACTCCGTGCAAACCAATAATGTATGTAACAGGCAGAAGAAGGTATATCCGACACCATAAATTAATATTTTGTTTATCAGCATCACCAGCCAAAACGATTTAGCCATATCCGTCTGGATCGTGGGCTCGAACCATTGCCGGGTGTTAGCGGCGTACACCGCTTGTCTTAGGTGCAGCTCGTACCGCTCCGTTCGACTGGCAACTTATACCGCTAACCGCCGAGTCCCTAGTCAAAACACATCAGCATTTCGTAAGGAACTTATTCTTTATTGGGCGCTCACGCCTTATTATAGCGGTTTCCACTTATGTACTAGTTACAGCTTTCTTATGTATATTTCCACCTTTGGGTTATCTATGCTAGAGCAATCTTGGACATTCTAGGGGACGATCAAAGTACTTTGTGTATGCCTAAACTTGTATATATGTGAGTGCTACTGCACTTGATTACATGTATGTACTTACTCTCTTACTCTTCCAAAGTGAACGGTCGTGTTTTTGTTTTGCGCCTCGTGTTTTTGTTAATTCCTTGCTATAAACCACCGGGGTTTTAGTAAAAACTTTTATTTTCTGTCAATACTAATTCACCGTTTTACTTCGCGTGTGCATGCAGCTGTTATTGTGTATTAATAACTATATTAATTGCAAATAAGTTTTGTGCAGCGATTGCTTATCTGTATTTTTGCGTTCCTCTTTGTGCTTTATCCGTTACGCCGATATTACAGCTTGACGGCTTAAGCTCCTTAGCTCTCGCTCTCGTGCTTTCTCTTAGGGCACGGAACTACTCTTATTTTCTCTTAACTTCTGACTGGTACAGTGGTAAGTCACTATAATGTCTTCTAGTGTTGTCTGTGTAATTAAAACCTGCAAGAAAGCAAATTCTGCAGAAGACCTTAGTATTGGCTGCTGGCTGTGTGACAGCATCGTGGATGCCAAGTGCATTGATTGCACAAGCCGGATGGCTGATAATATTACTAAAAACATTGGACTGCGCTACTGCTGTGAAGCTTTTCGGCATGTTGAAAGGGAAATGATGGCATTCATGCGGCAAACCAAAAATGGTTTCAAAGAGCTACTTGTTAGTTTTCGTAAAACTAATGAGGTGCTCATGGCGCTGGACTCCAAGTTTAATGGCCTTAAGCTGTCAAACGAGTCCCCAAAGCGCAAGAAAACCACGGCATTTGGTCCCTGCCCTGCAATTCGACGCAGGTTCTCAACAGCTGACCACCTCGGCACAGCCCCCGACCCAAATTTATCTAGCTCCTATGATATTGAGGTAGGGTGCAAAAAAAGATTCGGCCTCCGAATGTGCCGCGACAGGGACCGCAGCTCCAGTGATGTCCGTTGAGTCCGCTGGCGGGTCAAAATCAAAATTAACGACCCCTCAGATCCCCGTCCTGAATGCTCCCCAGGGTGACAGGCCTGGATTACCGGCCGAAATTGGTAATACAGCCAACCAGTCTGTGTTGCCAAAAGTCCTTATTGCAGTACCACCAGCGAGGCAGATATTTGTCTCTCGGTGGAAATATTTAAATTTTCTTATGCTAGGGATATTTCATCTTTCAAAATAAATGTCCCTGACGAACTCTTTAACACAATATGCTCTGCCGATTTCTGTAGGAATTAGTCTGCCCAGGCCGGACAAAACCACTGTGCCAGCTCCAAAAAACTAACCAATTCTCTCCTTCTTACCTATCAGAATGCCACATTCTTCCATAGTAAGCTTCCTAAATTGTATTTTGAAAGTGTTTCCTTTGCATCCCAGGTCATTGTGTTCACAGAAACCTGGTTGAAGCCGGAGATCCTAAGCTCCGAAGTTTTTCCAGCTGTGTACACAACATACCGGCTAGATCGGCCTTCCAGGCGAGGGGGCGGGGTCCTCGTTGCGGTTGACTCAAACCTCACGTCTGAACTATTAATTTTCGAGGAATGCAGTGATGTTGAATTCCTTTGTGTGAAGCTATCATTTAATGGTTGTTTTACTTTTATAACATGTTCCTACATTCCTTTCTTGTCGGAACTTCCTATTTATTGAAACCACCTATCCGCTATCCAGTCGGTCTCCAATAGACTTTCGGATAGGGACCATTAAATTGTTCTAGGTGATTTTAACATTCCTGGATCTATTTGGTCCACAACTGAATCCTCTAACACACTTTTAACTACTGCTCGTCACGATTTTATTGATGGCTTGTTTGACATTTCGTTGTCTCAAGATCGCTTGCTAGACCTCTGCTTTGTCTCTGATCCGGCAAGAGTCAGTTTGGTTAGGGTCCCGCCCTTGACGCAACCCGAAGATCCATACCATCCTACTTTCGATGTGACTATCGATATTGGGACTGCTATGGAGAATAAGTCTGATCGGCCAGATAAGGAAGTCCACTGCTTTCGAAAGGCGGATTTTCGACGGCTTCTCATATACTTCTCACTCCAGTTGTTACTGATAGGCGGCGTGTATATAATAATATTACTTGAGCCCTTGATCGGCCTGTGATTTCAAGTGGTTCTTTGGATGCGGGCAATTATGCATGTTCACCTTTTTGAACACCGGGTAAGAAACTTTTTTTTTGTTCTTTGATATGTTTGTTTTTTTTTGTATTCTTAATGCTTAAAATAATTTTGTTATTTGAGTAGTTTAGCTATCTCGAGTTCATAATCGGCTTAATTTCTCATAAGTAAATCAAGGCTCTATTTGTGCCAAGATCACACACAGATCTTTGTTGTACAGTGGGTTGTCCAGACGCGTTTCGATCGATACCATCTCGATCAGTGGACTTTACTGTATGATCCACATAAGCGCCTATTTAAACGACTGTGCCGCGGACATGAGTTGGGAATCCTACCGATTGTCTAGTTATAAACAATGTTTATGTTTGGAGAATTTGAGGTTTAAAATTCTTAACAAAGAAGGGGCAATACACCCAAAGATCGTACGCATATATGTATAAACGTGAAAATATGCTTTACGCAAATAGGCCTGTGAAAAACCCCCGCTTCTGGAAGGCTTTCAGTTGCGACAAAGTCCAAGACACACTTTAGTGGGAGACGGAAGAACAAAAACTTCCTCCCTCTAGCCACCAAACAATTGCATTTTCTATAAATAGACACTCGATAGGATTCCCAACTTCTGTCTGCGCCACACAGTCGTTTAAATGGACCCTAATGTTGATGGCTGATCGTAAAATATTTTTTTTTTAACAAATGATAAATGTAACATATATTTTGACTGTATTCAATGCACATTTTTAGCAAATCTAATTGGTTCACGTCAATTGAGTTTACAAATAAAATAAATAAAAAAAATTGGAAATGTATAGATAAATTGTATTACAGTTGAGTGTGACCGACTGTAAGATGTACCGGGTATCAAAGTATTGTGCGTGAAATTAAATAGCACACGGACATGGAAAAAATAAAATGTTGACGAATGAAGACAAATGTTGCCAAAAACATGTTGAGCAAAGCTTAAAAGAGACATTTTCTGCAGCTTACGAATTATGACTGCGCCCGAAAGCACGCCACACTTTTTTTCGCTACTGCCGTTGTGGCTCAAGATGAGAAGAAATTCTATTGTTTAATAACTTCCATATTTATCATCCGATTTTACTCAAATTTTCAGAAAACGTCCGCAAATGCCTACTTATTCATTTTATTTATTTACTTTGAGCCAAACATTACGACTACAGTTTATATAAAGTTTTTAACGATTTTCGGGGGCGGAAGTGGGCGTGGCCAAATTTTAAAACAAACTTGATCTGCGTGCATCAGATTCCAATGTTCCGCCACCAAAAATTATAAAAAACGGTATATAACCATATGCGTGATTTTCGGTTATTAAACAATAAAGTTTCTGGATAAAATGCTTGAGAGAGAGAGAGAGAGAGAGCACGCACGTGAGGGTTGCTTATGTTCCTAGCAGCATTTGTCTTTGTTGGGTGTTGCTCAACATGTTCCTAGCAACATTTGTCGCTTTTGAGAGTTGGCCAATGGCCAACATGTTCCTAGCAACATTTGTTTCTTTTGAGTGTTGCTCAACATGTTTCTAGAAATATTTGTCTTAATTTGTCAACATTTTCTTTTTATTATGTTCATGGGCTGTTTAATTTCACAGACAATGCTTTGGGTACCGGGTATCTCACAGTAGGTCACACTCGACTGTAGCTTTCCCACTTGTTATAGTTCTAGAATTACGGTTTTAGTTTCATTAAGATCAGACAACTATATAATATAGATTCCATAGAAGGAATCGGTCGATTAATACGAAAATGTAAAATTCTACATGTAAAATGTAAAATTTACAAAATTTACATGATATGATATTTTTTCAACATTACCAAAATGGATAGATTTTCAATGATTTAATTGCAGACTGCAAGGGTATACAAACTTCGGTTTACCGAAGTAAGCTTTCTTTCTTGTTATTTTACTTTTGGTTTTTTCCGTGTGTATTAATAAGAAAAGGAAAAAACAACAAAAAAAAAACTAACAAAAAATTTTTGGGCGCGGTCAGGGATCCAACCGACGAGCCAGACCGCTACAGGCTAAGCAGCATGCTAGGGGGGTGTCTTAAAATTCGAACTTTATTGCTAATATCTCCAATGTTTATTATCCGAGCCAGAGCTCAAGAATAAATATACTTTTTTGGGTCGGAGATGTCTCCTTCTGAGTGTTACATACATTCTCGGTGGCACTAGCTTATAAAACCCTTGTACCCTATGCGTTTTGGGTATAAAAACCAAGTTTTTAATTTTAATAAAAGAGCTGCCTTGGGAGTGATTTGTAAATTTATGTGACGATCTGGGAAAATCGACAAAATCTCAATGTTTTAAATATATCTTTTTTATACTTTTTATTTGTTTTATCCATATATATAAATGTGTAAAGCTTTTCATAGCCGTTGTCCATTGCTACGCAAACTAGTCTCTCAATTTTGAGCTATTCAAATGAAACTTTGCACATAGTTTTATTATTTAGTTTACTTTTTATTGCAGCTATTTTATATGTCAGAAGAGCAATATTTGATAGCAAAGGAAAGATAGGACTAAAATGTCATTTTCTAGCTATTTTTGAAGATACTGGTTTCAAATAAAATGTATGCTCCTATTATTATATTAGAGCTATACATTTAAAATTTCATCCAAGTCGGACCACTATACCTTATAGCTGACATATCAACGGTCGGTCCAAAGTGACCGCTTTTCGTTGTTTTAAAACATTTCGGATTAAAACGATATATAACTAGTAACTAACCGAAGTTAGCTTTCTTTCTTGTTTTAAATATAGCTCGCCTAGCTTATACGTTTGGACCTATCGACATGATTTGTATTTTAATCCTTCGTTCTTGTTTAAAGATGCATGTCAAGAAAGGATTTTTTTATCGGTCTTCTAGAAAGTTCCGAAAATTTGCATTTCAAAGTACTCTTAATGAAGACTTGGCCAACCATTTACAACCGAACGGTTAGCCTGGCGAGACTAGTGCGAGAAAACAAAAATGACTGAAAAAATTTTGTTTTTAAAAATCCATAATTTCCAACTTTAGCAATCAAAAAACTCCTATGAACAGCGAATAAATTTAAAAATATATGGAAGAAGTTTGAATCAAATCGGCTTAGTAGATCTTGAGACATCTGTAGTGGCAAGTTAAGATAAAACGTACCTATACTTATACTTTTAAGCTTCGCTTTACTATTGCCATTGAGTGAAACTTCTTTAGTATAAGAAAATGTATAGTTCGTCGTCAAAAAGCTTTGGCTGGGTTTAGAAAAAGTGCAGCTTGCAGAACGCTTATTTAGATATGCAAGACTCAGGTAGAAAATCGTATGATTATTCTGTTATCTCCCTGGCTTGAGTAATTAGTTGGCGACAGCTCTGCACGAGCTCTTGAAAGCTCTGTCGCGAGCCCAAATTTCATTTAGCGACGAAAGACAGTTTCATTACCGTCGATCGAGTCACACCGTACACAAGTGCAAGTGTACAGTTGCCGTAAATCCAAGTAATTAAAGAACCTCGTGCCACCCGGAATCAGTTATATAATATCACACATCAAAATATTGTTTTACCGGCTTAAAGTGTTAAAACACCGAAGGTAAAAATTGTTAATAAATCGTACGGGAGTGGAAATTCAGTTGAGAAATATACCGTTTGCAGATATTGACTTAGGAGTTGCCGGCCAAGGCCGTATACCCTTCTGGCCCTTGAATGGGCAGACACTTTTCAACAAGGGCAAGGAGGAGAGACACTTTTTAATTACGGAACTACCATACGCCATGCTTGCCGGCTATTGAAACCGAGAAGGCCAAGTCATCAGAGAGGTCGGATCAAAGTCCTCCTGAAACTTCTGTCGGCTGACCAAGATTACGTAAGCGATACTGAGCCTCAACAACGGGAAGGAGATATAGGGCCCCAATGACCCGATAATTTTCTCCTGTGCTACACTGGATGGTCTTAAGGAAACTCGGATGACCATTACGCCTCGCTAAATATGGATGCATTGGACAGCACATGGCCGCCTCTAAAGCTGCTCCGATGTGGTTACTGAGTGGCTTGGAAACTGAAGTTGTATGCGCGGGGTAGTCGCTGAAAAACTGTTGCTACTAGAGGTGGACGACTGTTCGAGATCTTTTTCTTTTAATTAACAATATTTTGCCTATGAGTCTTTTAAGTAAAATATAGTGTTAAGGATGGTACGTTGGAAAAGGGTATGAGAACAAAACAAAATAATGAAGTTTAAATCGAGTTAAGGTTAGGTTTTGTAAACTTATAAATCTTTTCGATTCCCTAAGACAGCACTCATCAACAACCGTCATCCATGAGCTCAACGATCACGCTTGGAAATCATAATGAAAGTAAAGGGTGAGTTTATTTTGGTGTAAGAATTAAATGGATTAGACCCGTATTATAATATATACATGCGCCTTATACTTAACTAGTTATATACTTGAAGTAAAAACCCCTATCTTCTAAATATCTACTATCTTACGTCCATTTCGTTTAACTATTTTCAATAAATTAGACTATACATTTATTCATATCCTTACTTTTATAAACATAGAATTATATACTTTAAAAACTATATTAGAAAATGCTGAGAATTATTATGAATTATTTTGAAACCTATTCGAATTATTAAAATGTACACTTATATTAAAATGATCGCTTAATTTCTTAATTTATTCGTCCCGAGTAGAGCATGTGCAGGTCAGGGTTAATGTGAACTAAAACTAGAACTTTTAAAAGGGTCATATTATTACCTAATATAATAACGGAAGGGAGGGTAAAGAAACGGGATAACTAAAATCTAATTCCCGATCTAAAGTTCGGAACACTACTTGGCTATTGTCGGTTTCCCTTTACGGTCATTTTCTTTTATCAACAATACCATTAACGATCATACCTTTACAGTTAAACGTGTACCTTAAATATTATGCTAATGGGATCGATTGGCGTATAGGAGAGTAGAAAGACCCCACGACAATCCGGCGAGCTAGTTTGAGCACAGCTAGAGGTACACTAGTCGAAATCCTGTCAATCGTCTGTGTCGTCCAAAATCAATAGCTTTTGGCTATTTCCTGTACAACATCTACCTCTTGTTGACACAGGGAAACCACCCACATTACATAATTGGCGCCCAGAACTTGTGGCCTTTGAAACCAGGAGAAAACAATAAGGTTTTAGATACCACAAATAAAGCGCTTTATAATACCATCCAAAAACAATAGTATTTTGCAGACAAGTCATGCCGAACTGAATTTGTCTTTTTGTCCATTCTGATGCTATTAATGGAGATGCGATGATTAATTAAAAAATTGGATTAGCCGACCTTAATACATTTAGAATATAAGCGGATACAAACTCAGTTATGCGGACAACGAAAATGATATAGATATTTAGGTCAATTTAGTTTGCGATTTTACGTCATCTATTCGGAGTATCAGGATAGGGCGTCCAAACTATAAACCAATATATCACCAAAGTTTGTGAACGGAAATTAGATCACGGCAGTTGGATATTTAATTTGCTAGATTAATTATTTGGAGATTAACCACTACTAAACTAGTTTCCATAAAGGCAAACAAAATTTAAATTAAACTTCGAAAGGAAGTGTTCCGTTCTAAGCTAGTAGTTTTTATATATAACTGACCAAAACATGCTCAAAAGGGACGAATTTTTGTATTCTGTTATAAAACAAACATTCTTGAGTTTATAAAAGACTTTGTTTAGAACATTTAATTTCTAAACGCAACAAATTTGTATCTTTAAAATGCCCGTACAAAACACAATTAACACAATTAAATTGTACAACACCATGTGGACATCGCTTTCACGATAGCTGCATGCAGGAATTCTTGAAAACAAGCCGAATTTGCACTATTTGCAAAATCGAATTTAATCCGGCTATGATCACCTTCGAGGAGGAAAACACTCTAGCAGCTGAGCTACCAGAGAATATGAATTTGCCACCGGCTCAACAAGATAACTTGCTTAATTTTGATTTTGCATCTCCTGAACGAAGACCTAGAGGTCGAGGAAAGGGACGAGGAGCTAAGACGCAGCAAAACCGTACGGAATTCGATCGGCGGGTGATACAAACTAGATCACAGACTCGTAACGTGTAGTGTCGACTGAAGAGCCGCGAGATACATTTTTTTACCTAGAAGTATGCTACAGATCATAAAAGCTTTAGGCCAAGTTTTTATTTCAGCTTAAAAGCAGACAACATTTTGTGCAACTTTAAAGCCGAGCTTTTAGTGCATGTGCATTAAATTCGTGAGCTGCATTTTTTGTGGTATTTGCCTGAACAGATTTTAGGGCAAATATAACAGATAGCTCATAGCGGCGCCAGGGAAGATCTGGAAAGCTCTTGTTCTAATTAGGAAATTTTTCACTGCTGCTAAGCCTGAACCTAGATCGCTCCACCTATTTCCGTGCTAAATTCTTTTCAAATTGAGATCCGGTGGAGTGCACAAGTATTGGAGTTGCTTCCCGCAGACCAAATCTTAAATAAGGGCTAAGTCCAAGCGGACAGCATACAAATTTGAGTGCGAAAAAATTTAATTTGCCGGAGCTTAAGCAAACTCAAGTGAGTAGAAAAGCTGGCAGTGTCTGTGTGCAGTGCGTAACTCTTTTTGTTGCACAGGTCACAGGAAAGTGTCTACGAAGGTTGCAAGGCGACCATCTGGCGTCGACCAAGTGAAAGAGGTTATACTAGGAGACCCTTAATTTTTCACCGGGGACAAACATCCAGCGGGTAAATATTTCGAAAAGAGTGTTTCGGTTATTGGTTGCTTACTGTGGTGAATTTAAAATCAACAGATTGATCCCAGCAAGCAGTTTTGAGTTCCGGTCCCAAGGAGCACCCCGTAAGCTGGGCATGACGGGCTAGGAGCCGGACGGAGGGATGAATACCTAACTTCTAGTGCAGTTAAAAACATTCTTCAGTGGCCGGCTATGCAGTTGCGGAAAATTTTTTGGTTTTGTTTGGCAGTGATCGGCGGTTTAAATTGTTTGACCCTGACATGACCTCTGTGCCCTTGCTGCTTTAACCTATATTCGGTGAAGTGAACATAACTAATGGGTAGTCCCGATCAGTGGCCATAGGCAACGTCCGTCGTCCGACAGCTGTGTATGCGCGAATTAAATGCGAATTAACTGCGCGAATTAAATGTTCAATCTCAAGGATTTTACCTTTGAAAACGATGTGCCCCAGTTTTGTTTTATCCAAACGGTCTTAACCTACATGGCATGACGTAACGCTTCCGTAAGCCTTCTCTGATTTTTTTATGCAAACTTTGCTGAAACTAGAAGCCAAAAATAATGAGAGGAACTATCTTTGAAAAATTATGAAGGAAAATAATTGCAAAAATATTTAAGTAATTTTTAAAATTTAGGTTTAAGCTAAATTGATTAGTTTTCTTGCTCAAAGCAAAGAATAGGGTAGAAAGATATCTCTTTATTGCTTTTGTTTCTAAGCCAGCCTACTGCTTACACTTGGCCAGGCCAAACAACCATTAATTTCCAGAACACCTTCGAGGAAGATCGATCTTTCGCCGATGGATGGGATGCGTGAGTGTTAATAAACGAACATTATTTTTTTTAGAAGTTCAAACAAAAGCTAAATAATAAAGTATGGAAATTCTACACTATGCTGAAAGTTATCCATGAATTAAATATCGCTACCAATTGAATTAATTAATTACTCTGAATTGAAGATCGCAAGAAAATTAAACCAATGAACTATCGCTACGAAAATTTAAACTTTAAATATTGCAATTTATGAAGTTATGAGAAATGATGTAAACTAATTTAGCCATTCAACTTAGAGCAGCGTTCAAAACAAAATTTAAATTTAATTAAAACAAAGAAGTATGTTTAAAGATATTTTTATACCCGGTACCCATAGGGTACAAGGGTATTATAAGTTAGTGCCAACCGAGAATGTATGTAACAGGCAGAAGGAGAAATCTCCGACCCTATAAAGTGTATATATTCTTGATCAGCGTCACTAGCCGAGTCGATCTAGCCATGTCCGTCTGTCCGTCAGTCCGTCCGTCCGTCCGTGTGAAACAACAGATCTCAGAGACTATAAGAGCTAGAGTTACCAAATTTGGTGACAACATTGGAATCTGTTGCACGCAGATCAAGTTTGTTTAAAATTTGGCCACGCCACTTCCGCTCCCAAAAACGTAAAAACTTAAATAAGCTAGATTCGTAAATTTTGGCTCAAAGTAAATAAATACAATAAATAAGTAGGCATTTGCGGACGTTTTCTGAAAATTTGAGTAAAATCGGATGATAAACATGGAAGTTATTAAACAATTAAGTTTCTTACCATCTTGAGCCACAACGGCAGTAGCGAAAAAAGTGTTGCGTGCTTTTGGGCGCAGTATTAATTCGTAATGCAGCTGCGTACAGAATTTGTCTCTTTTAAACTTTGCTCAACATGTGTTTGGCAAAATTTGTCTTTATTTGTCAACATTTTGTTTTTCCCATGTCCGTGTGCTATTTAATTTCACGCACAATACTTTGGGTACCGGGTATCTCACAGTCGGTCGCACTCGACTGTAGCTTTCTCACTTGTTTTTTTAATTTTTGAATATTTTAAGAGTATACATATATAGTCTAATTCTCTATCTGTCTCTAAAAATGAATTTAAACGTAATGTTAGCCTTAATTAGTACATTTATATTAAATCTTAATGTCTAATGAAATCATGAATTCTTAAATCTCTGTGGTTTTACCGACTCGAATGATGACTCCACGGTCGTAAGAATCAAAAGGGATCACCAGAGCCATGCTCTTGCGGCAGGTGATCGTAGGTAGGGTGGGCATTATGCGAGCGCAACAACATCTGTGTCTCCGCAAAAAATGTAGTTTTCTCTCTGTCCTTCTGTCTTTTCTCTAAACTTCCGCTGTTCTTCTAACTTATCTCCTTCAGTGAATTTTAATTATCACATCCTCCGGTTTAGCCTAGCTTTTATTTTCGTCGCAGCACGCTTAATTCTTGTCTTGTTAGTAATGATGTGTAGTCCGTGTCCGAGGTCTGGGTCAGCAAGACCACCACCCCCAAAGATGACGAGCTAGAGCCGGAAACATACAGCGTGCCACAGCAGCTCAGATCCTCCCAAAGCAGACGAACTTGAACGTTACACACTACAGTTATAATTCATTATTATTAATAAGAAAAGTGGCGCTCAACGTGTGGAGCCTTAGTAAAAGGATATTTTTATTAAGACTCGCAGATAAACAAATTCATTCCTAATTATTTAACTCCCCCGTGTCTAAACAATTCTTGGATAACAGTTTTGCGAGTATTGGTATTCTTAACTGGCCAGAGTTTTAACGTGTGTGGATTTATTAAAGATTATTTTTAATACAACTCGAGGGTAAATAAATTCTTTCTATTTCTACAATTCTATCTTTCTTTCAATTTTTTTTAAGCTTCTATCAAAATTTTTTTGGTTTTTCTAAAAAGTCTTGGAATACAGTTGAGGTAAATATCTGTATTCCCAACTGGCCAGATTTACAAGGAAGCAAAAGATTTTTTTTCTTAACTTAGAAGAGATGACAAGGTGGCTAGTAAAGATGAGGAAAACAGAGGAAGCAATACAGAGCGCTCATCTTCTGTCCCATTTTATAACACTAAGTCACAGAACTACTCTCAACTCTAAACTCAACTACACGGAAAATATAGGCATTTCTTCGGAGTCGTGCCATATCCAGAAGGAGTATATAAAAACTTTCTTTTATTCTTTTACTTTTTCCTTGAAGTTTTAGTTTCTTTCGATCATATTCTGGAATACATGCGTATCTGTTTCTGAACTAATCGCTGTCCGAATTCGAGATAAAGAAATAGAGCTTCCCTCTTTTGAATAGGGTTTAAATCTAATCAAAAGATTTCACTTTCCAATCTTTAAATTTCCGAGAAAATTGATTTTTTTATTATGATTCTTCGAGACGTGTGACATCTAATCAAGAGTTCGGTAAACACATTTTTCGTATATATATATTATATCTTTACTTATCTCTTTTTGGCTTTACATATCGAAAAACAAAACAAAGCAACATTTTCAAAGAAATTTCGATTGCAGTTGAGTGGTTAACTGTTGTCGGAACGTCAATAATTTTTTTTTTTTTTTTTGATTCAAACCAAATTTTCGTATCTTGTGGGAATGATGGGGTTAGGCCGATCTCCTGAAGAGGAGCTGAATCAAGCCCAATGGTCGTTTGTCCATTATGTACAGCAGATATAAATCCTGCTGAGCTTTTTATAACCAGTTGTCAACCCGAGTTTCATAAGCGATGTATAGAAGCTCATTGGAAGGATAGCGCACAATGTCCGGTGTGTAAAGTATCTAGTAGACCGGCAATTTCGAAGCCTATAGAAGTATCTGAGAGACAAACCCGAAGTGGGTCGAAAAAACGACAGCCTTTAGATGCAGTTGCTCAGCAAGCATTAGATAATAAAGCTTCGACCTCAGGACAAAGTACACAAGCTAATAACATTGGGGTTAGCAATTCAAGTGTTCTAACAGCTTATGCTATAACGTTACTGGCTATGGAGCGAAGATTACTCGCTACGCTTTCGAAAAGGATGACCGATTTGATTCAAAATTCAGTAACTGACAGCATAACCAGGGCGTTAGCAAGCACCAGTCGTGGAAGTGACAATTCTGAGAGTGAACATTCGTCGCATCGATCGCTGGGTAATGATGATGATAGGGTCGAAACTAGGAATGGAACCGGAAGCAGTTCAAGACAAGTCCTCTTGGCACCGGGCTCTCCCGCTTCCCAAAGAAGCACTACGTCCGAGTTGGTGAACCGACCAGAGGTCGAGCATATCCTCAATGGATGGAAGATAAAATATTCAGGAATAGGAGTATCAGTAGATAATTTTATTTATAGAGTAGATACACTAACCCGAGAGACGTTAGGTAGTAATTTCAATCTACTTTGTAAACACGCAAGCGTCCTTTTTGAAGGGAAGGCATGAATTTGATTGGCGTTATCATAAAGCGCACGGCGAGATTCATTGGGACACTTTCTGTTCAGCTTTGCGTCTCCAGTTTCGCTAGAGCAGAGACGATGGCGATATCGAAGAATTAATTGGGAACACTAAACAAAAACCAAATGAATCTTTTGATTGTTTTTATGATACAATATCTGGCCTAGTCGATCAGCTGGAGCATCCATGGACGTCAAGTAAATTAATTCGAGTTCTTAGACACAATTTGCGTCCAGAAATTAGGCATGAGATCTTGAACAATTATGTTAATACTGTTTCAGATCTAAGACAGATTTGTCGCAGGCGCGAAGCCTTCTTAGCCGATGTTAAGCGGTGCAGTGGCTACGTGCGGAGCACTCCGTTCAGACGAGAAGTGTCTGAATTTAGTCAGGAATGTGAAACTCAGGTAGAATCAGAATCTGAAAGTGAGGCTGATGTCGAAGCGTTTTCCTTATTATGTTGGAATTGTCGAAAGGAAGGGCATAGATATCAGGATTGTGTATCTGAAAGAAGAGTTTTTTGTTACGGTTGTGGAGCTGCAAATACTTATAAACCAAGTTGTAGTAAGTGTTCAAAAACTCCAAAACCGGCATGTCGAAGTCGCAATTCAGACAGAAGACTTCGAGTGCCTTCAGGAGCCAAGCCACGATGACCGAAGAGTAGTATATGCAGCAAATATTACTCAACTTCCATACCCTGACGAACAACAAATACCTGCTAGTCCTTTGCTACATAGCAAAATCCCAATATTAAAGGGAATAACTATACCAGAAGACAAGTATCTACATGAATTGCAAAAACATAAGTCTCTCAATTCTACTCGAATAAAATCATTCTGGCAAAATGTCAAGCAAAGTAAAATTGGCATCGAGTATATAAATTCACTACCGACAGGACCATAAGATCCTCGACCCTTTTTGCCAATTCGTGTGCTAGATCGAATAGTTTACGGCCTCTTAGACTCCGGAGCATCAATTAGTTGTGTGGGAGGTAACTTAGCTCGTGTGGTAATGACCAAAGGGGATTTCAAAGGCATCAACAGTAGTGCTACAACAGCCGATGGTCGATCACAGCGGATAACAGGTTTTTTCCAAGCTGAGGTGGAATACGCCGACGTAAAGAATCGGTTAAAAATTTACATAGTGCCCTCACTGAAACAGGATTTATATCTAGGGATAGATTTTTGGAGGCTTTACGATCTTCTTCCCAGAAATTTACATATATCTGAATTAGACTCATCGGAGACTGACTGCAAAGTCAAAGTAGATCAGCACAGATTGTCCGATATGGATAAAGCTAAACTATCGAATGTGATTAATTGTTTTCCGTCGTTTAGCCAAGAAGGTCTTGGTAAGACCAACCTTATATCACATTCTATTGATGTAGGTATGGCTAAACCAATAAAACAACGCCATTTCCCTGTCTCACCGGCCGTTAAAAAGGCGATGTATGCCGAGATTGACAGGATGATACAACTGGGAGTAATAGAAGAGTCCGACAGCTCATGGTCATCTCCAATCGTTATGGTAACGAAACCTGGAAAGGTTAGAATTTGTTTGGATTGTCGCAAGGTAAACAGTTTCACCGAAAAGGATGCATATCCTCTTCCACAAATTAGTGGCATATTGAGTCGCTTGCCGAAGGCCGAATATGTAACAAGCCTTGACCTAAAAGACGCGTACTGGCAAGTGCCTTTAGAAATTTCTTCTCGCGACAAGACGGCGTTCACTGTCCCTGGTAGACCCCTCTATCAGTTTAAAGTTATGCCGTTCGGGCTTTGCAATGCCACAAGTACAATGTCTCAATTGATGGACAAAGTGGTGCCAGCTCATCTGAGGAACGAGATTTTCATTTACCTAGATGATCTGCTGATAGTGTCTTCAAGTTTTGAGAGTTATTTAGAAGTGCTAAGAGAGGTTGCGCTACACATAAGGCGTGCAGGCTTGACGATCAATATTGGCAAAAGTCATTTCTGCATGCTGAGGGTGCGATACTTGGGCCACATAATCGGCGATGGAGGAAGCCGAACCGATCCCGAAAAGGTTGCCGCAATTAGGGATTTTCCTTTGCCAAAAACTTTGCGTAATTTGCGAAGTTTTATGGGTCAAGTTTGGCAAGTTTGTTCCTAATTTTGCGTCTCTTGCTGCCCCTTTAACAGATCTGATGACCACGAAAAGAAGATTCAGTTTGACAGAGGCAGCTGTAGAATCTTTTGAGAAGCTAAAGCAATGTCTTAGCGAGGCTCCTGTTTTATGCAGCCCTGATTTTTCGAAACCGTTCGCAATACATTGCGACGCGAGTAAGACCGGAGTTGGAGCTGTATTAGTCCAAGTTTTGGAAGAAGGAGATGAGCGTCCTATTGCCTTCATTTCGAAGAAATTAAATAAGGCGCAACGAAATTATACCGCCACAGAGCAAGAATGTCTCGCTGCGATCGTGGCTCTTAAAAATTTAAGGGCGTATTTGGAAGGACATAGATTCAAAATCATAACCGATCATGCGTCATTAAAATGGTTGATGTCTAACCATGACCTAAATTCGCGTCTAGCTCGATGGGCTTTGGCCTTACAAAGGTATGATTTCGAGATTGAGCATCGCAAAGGTTCGCTTAACGTAGTTCCCGACTCCTTGTCTCGGGTAAACGAAGACGTGATAGCTGCGATAGACTTGCGGGATAAATTTCTTGTAGATCTAAATTCCGATCACTTTAAATCAGCGGAATATACCGAACTCGTGCAGAAAGTGAGTGCAAATCAGACGAATTTTCCGGATCTTAGGACCGATAGCGGTTACATTTATCGAAAAGCTGAGCATTTGACAGGAGAGCAAGTGCACGATGAATATGCCTGGAAGCTCTGGGTGCCGAAGGAACTGGTTCCTGAGATACTTTCTCGCGCTCACGATAGTTCGTTGTCTGCTCATGGTGGGATACACAAGACCATCGAAACAGTTAGACGTTATTATTTCTGGCCTGGACTTGTGACAGATGTTAAAGCCTATATAAATGCTTGTGAGGTGTGCAAAACCACAAAAGCACCAAATTATGTTTTGCGACCACCGTTAGGAAAAGCACCTGAAAGTCAACGATTTTTCCAAAGATTTTCTTGGACCATAACCCAGATCCAGAAGTGGAAATATTGGGATTTTTATCGTTCTCGACCATTTTTCCAAATATGTTTTTCTTAAACCAGTAAAGAAGATAGATGCAGGTGGCGTTATAAAATATTTGGAAGGAGAATTGTTTATGTCGTACGGCACTCCCGAAACGATAGTATCGGACAATGGATCTCAATTCCGTTCGCACGCTTTTCAGAAGTTAATGCAGCAGTACGGCATTAGGCATACGCTGACTGCTGTGCATTCGCCTCAGGCTAACGCCTCTGAGCGCGTTAACCGGTCTGTTATCTCTGCAATTAGAGCGTATTTGCGGCCTGATCAGAAAGATTGGGACGAATACCTAAATAGGATTAGTTGTGCGCTGAGATCATCCGTACATTCAAGCCTAGGAACATCTCCTTACTACATGGTTTTCGGGCAACACATGATTACTTCTGGTTCTACGTATTCTTTGTTGAGGAAGCTCAACCTATTGGATGACCGATCCGTCAAGACTCGTTCGAGATAGGGGGGAAGAAAGCATGCCAACGGATGTTAACGAAGCACTCCGAAAACGAGAAGAAATACAATCTTAGGGCTAGAGTTGTTTCGTATGCAGAAGGGCAAGAAGTATTTTGTAGGAATTTTAAGCAAAGTTGTTTCCAGACGGGATACAATGCTAAATTCGGTCCTTCTTTTGTAAAAGCCAGAGTTCGCAGAAGGTTAGGAAACTCTTACTACGATCTTGAAGATTTGCAAGGGAAACTATTGGGTACATACCATGCGAAAGGTATTCGCCAATGAGATGTCTTCAGTCGGCATCAGTCTAGGGTATCAGTGAGATATATACCCTAGCCAGATGTTACCGGGGGGCTTTTGTAGTGGCGACTGAAGAGCCGCGAGATAAATTTTTTTACCTAGAAGAATGCTTCAGATCATAAAAGCTTTAGGCCAAGTTTTTATTTCAGCTTAAAAGCAGACAACATTTTGTGCAACTTTTAAGCCGAGCTTTTAGTGCATGTGCATTAAATTCGTGAGCTGCATTTTTTGTGGTATTTGCCTGAACAGATTTTAGGGCAAATATAACAGATAGCTCAAAGCGGCGCCAGGGAAGATCTGGAAAGCTCTTGTTCCAATTAGGAAATGTTTCGCTGCTGCTAAGCCTGAACCTAGGTCGCTCCACCTATTTCCGTGCTAAATTCTTTTCAAATTGAGATCCGGTGGAGTGCACAAGTATTGCAGTTGCTTCCCGCAGACCAAATCTTAAATAAGGGCTAAGTCCAAGCGGACAGCATACAAATTTGAGTGCGAAAAAATTTAATTTGCCGGAGCTTAAGCAAACTCAAGTGAGTAGAAAAGCTGGCAGTGTCTGTGTGCAGTGCGTAACTCTTTTGTTGCACAGGTCACAGGAAAGTGTCTACGAAGGTTGCAAGGCGACCATCTGGCGTCGACCCAAGTGAAAGAGGTTATACTAGGGAGACCCCTTAATTTTTCACCGGGGACAAACATCCAGCGGGTAAATATTTCGAAAAGAGTATTTCGGTTATTGGTTGCTTACTGTGGTGAATTTAAAATCAACAGATTGATCCCAGCAAGCAGTTTTGAGTTCCGGTCCCAAGGAGCACCCCGTAAGCGGGGCATGACGGGCTAGGAGCCGGACGGAGGGATGAATACCTAACTTCTAGTGCAGTTAAAAACATTCTTCAGTGGCAGGCTATGCAGTTGCGGAAAATTTTGTTGGTTTTGTTTGGCAGTGATCGGCGGTTTAAATTGTTTGACCCTGACATGACCTCTGTGCCCTTGCTGCTTTAACCTATATTCGGTGAAGTGAACATAACTAATGGGTAGTCCCGATCAGTGGCCATAGGCAACGTCCGTCGTCCGACAGCTGTGTATGCGCGAATTAAATGCGAATTAACTGCGCGAATTAAATGTTCAATCTCAAGGATTTTACCTTTGAAAACGATGTGCCCCAGTTTTGTTTTATCCAAACGGTCTTAACCTACATGGCATGACGTAACGCTTCCGTAAGCCTTCTCTGATTTTTTTTTTATGCAAACTTTTGCTGAAACTAGAAGCCAAAAATAATGAGAGGAACTATCTTTGAAAAATTATGAAGGAAAATAATTGCAAAAATATTTAAGTAATTTTTAAAATTTAGGTTTAAGCTAAATTGATTAGTTTTCTTGCTCAAAGCAAAGAATAGGATAGAAAGATATCTCTTTATTGCTTTTGTTTCTAAGCCAGCCTACTGCTTACACTTGGCCAGGCCAAACAACCATTAATTTCCAGCACACCTTCGAGGAAGATCGATCTTTCGCCGATGGATGAGATGCGTGAATGTTAATAAACGAACATTATTTTTTTAGAAGTTCAAACCAAAAGCTAAATAATAAAGTATGGAAATTCTACACTATGCTGAAAGTTATCCATGAATTAAATATCGCTACCAATTGAATTAATTAATTACTCTGAATTGAAGATCGCAAGAAAATTAAACCAATGAACTATCGCTACGAAAATTTAAACTTTAAATATTGCAATTTATGAAGTTATGAGAAATGATGTAAACTAATTTAGCCATTCAACTTAGAGCAGCGTTCAAAACAAAATTTAAATTTAATTAAAACAAAGAAGTATGTTTAAAGATATTTTTTTTTAATTTTTGAATATTTTAAGAGTATACATATATAGCATGGGGCATGGGGTACCGCAAGCGGAGGGAGAAAACCTTAAAACGCTTTTCAACCGACTTTGTTTTTCTCTGAATTTAACCCCGCCTCCACTGGTGAGATCCATCTACAGAGTGCGCCCCCGTCAAACTGGGCAAACACTTGTAGACCCGATCATTCTGATAAAAATGGAACACGTGCGCGAAAAGGCGGCGCTACTACGAGCAATAGGGGCATACCGGCGAACTACGAAACAACAACTGAGCTTACAACTTATTGGTCTGGAGTCGCCAGCACTGATGTACATAAATGAACAGCTGACAAAACATAATTACGAGGTCTTCAAGAGAGCAATGCATCTCAAAAAGCACAAGCGCATCACAGCTGTCTTTACTCGCCGCGGAGATGTCTTTGTTAAGCTGATCGACGGAGTGGAAGCTCACTGCGTGCAGAGCTTGCACGAGCTTTCTGAGCTGAGCAACGATGTGGGAGGCCCGGCGATAAATAGCTCATTTCGAGATTAATCTTAAACTTAGATACATAGTTTTAGTATTTCTTAGATTAAAATTCATTGTAGGTCGCTTTGTTTACGTAATGTTCTCCGTGGTGTTTAGACAATTCATTTATTCATATCTAGTGCGTGCGCAGCTAATAATTATATTTAAATTTTGGAAATGGAAGACAATGTAGACCTAACTGAAGTTAATAGCCATATCCTATTGCGCATACTCACAAAGCAGAGAGCTGGGCTTAAAGTTTGTCACATTAATGCTCAAAGTTTGCCGAGAAAAATTGATGAGTTTAAATATCTGTTTGTAAATTCTGGTCTAGATATTATATGTGTCTCTGAAACATGGCTTGGCTGTAATGTTTGTGATGTGTTAATTTCGTGTGATGGCTATAATGTTTACCGTGCGGACCGTGTCAGTCATGGGGTGGTGTAGCAATATTTGTTAGTAAAAGTTAGTGTCCAAGTTTATATGTAAACATCCCGATAGTAGTCCAATAGAATACTTATTCCTAGAAATTAAAAATCAGTTCTCACCAAAAAATGCTGATGGGATGCATATACCGCCCACGTAGTAGCATTAACTTTGACGAAATTCTAAACAAGTTATCAGACATCACTATGAATTATGAAGACATACTCTTAGCAGGTGATCTTAATAGTAATATACTTCGGGAAGAGCACCTTAAAAACAACATGGAATCACTAGGCTTGAATCTTGTAAACTCTACATATCCGACTCATTTCAGCAAAACATGTAGCTCACTGTTAGATGTATTTTTGTTAGTAATGTTGAAAATATATGTTTGTATGACCAACTCATTGTGCCTTCGTTCTCTAAACATGACCTTATATACTTGACCTACAATTTTGACCTTCAGTATAATGACAAAAAATAGTATTTAGGGACTTTAATAATATTGACTATTACCTTCTTAATACCGAACTCGATAAGTGCGATTGGAATTACATTTACTGTCTACCAGATGTAGACCAACAACTCAGCTTGCTCCAGTTTAATATTAGTTACTTGTATAATTGTGTCGTGCCAATTAAAAGCAAAATCGTGAAACATTTTATCAAACCATGGTTTAATAATGAAATAAAGGCAGCAATACAAACGCGAAATTTCGCATATCAAAAGTGGAAAAGGTATAGGACTCAGCGACATTATGACCACTTTAAATCATTGAGACAAACAGTCACTAAACTAATTGACACGGCAAAGTCAAAATACTATACCCATAAATTCAAAAACACAACATCATCTAGACAAACCTGGAAAGAAATCAAGTCATTAGGAATAGGAAATCAAAATCAATACCGGGACAAGATATTAATGTTGAGGAGCTAAATCAAAACTCTCAGAATGCAATGTACCTGAAATCGATGACAACAATTTGTACCTGAGATCAGTACCTGAACATTTCTGTGATAATAGCTTTAGGTTTGTTTGTGTCAATCAGTGTGAAGTTCTCGTCAATATTCTTAAAATTAAATCAGACGCAGTTGGACTTGACGAAATAAATCCTAAATTCATTAAAATAATACTTCCCAAAATTCTCATATACATAACAAACATTTTCAACACTGCATTTACAACATCTGCATTTCCGGACTGTTGGAATATCGCAAAAATTGTCTCAGTCCTGAAAGCTAACAAGGAGTACAGACCGATATCAATTCTACCATTCTTATCGAAAGCCTTTGAGAACATTATGGCAGCCCAAATAAACTCTTATATAGGTGATAAAGGCTTACTCAATAACAACCAATCGGGATTTAGGAAAAACGTAGCTGCACCTCAGCAATCCTGAAAATCTCGGACGATATACGCGAACACGCAGACAAATCCAATGTGACGCTTCTGTCTAAAACCCAACAAAATCAAAATGCATAATCATATATAAAAAGAAATTAAATATTGCTGACCTGCAGCCATTAATGATAAACAGCATGCCCATTGAATACGTTGAAAATGCTACAAACTTAGGTATCATATTCAATAATAAACTTAGTTGGGATGACCATATAATCAGGGCTGTAGGAAAAACGTATGGTTTGCTAAGATCTCTTTCCCCAGTTAAAAGTCTTTTACCTATAAATGTTCGTATGCTAATTGCCAAGACCTGTTTAATCCCAACACTTTTCTATGGTATCGAAATTTTTTCAAATTGCGATGCAGCCAGCCATAAAAAATAAAAGTGGCATATAATAATATAGCTAGATTTATATTCAATCTGCGCCGATTTGACCATGTGACCAGCTATGCATATAGAACATTTGAACTAAACTTGACCGACTGGATGAAACTGAGGGTGTTAATCTATCTGCATAAAATAATTTACACGGGGAGCCTAGCTATCTCTTTGAAGCATTAAGATTCCCTTCCTCTAGAAGAGCAAATAACTTGATTCAAATAAGACACAGATCTCTGCTTTCAGAAAGACAGTTTTTGTACATGCAATTAGGCTATGGAATCAACTTCCAAGTTCTCTAAAAATATTAGTAGCGCATCGCAGTTTAAGTCAAAACTTACATTACACCTACAAAATACCAACTTAACTTAAAACCAAAAAAAAAAAAGCGACCTATTCATTAACCCTTAGTCTTTAAGAGTAGCTTTAAGATTTTTATTCAAACCTATGATTCTAAATTTTAATTCAAACCTGTATTTTTGTTTATTTGCATTTATATTAATTTGTCCTACGTGACTATCGCACTAAATTTAAGTTATCAACTTGTAGCGTTAGGAAAACATTATAAAATAAATTGAAATTGAAAATTGAAAAATTGAGCCATGCTCTTGCGGCAGGTGATCGTAGGTAGGGTGGGCATTATGCGAGCGCAACAACATCTGTGTCTCCGCAAAAAATGTAGTTTTCTCTCTGTCCTTCTGTCTTTTCTCTAAACTTCCGCTGTTCTTCTAACTTATCTCCTTCAGTGAATTTTAATTATCACATCTTCCGGTTTAGCCTAGCTTTTATTTTTGTCGCAGCACGCTCAATTCTTGTCTTGTTAGTAATGATGTGTAGTCCGTGTCCGAGGTCTGGGTCAGCAAGACCACCACCCCCAAAGATGACGAGCTAGAGCCGGAAACATACAGCGTGCCCCAGCAGCTCAGATCCTCCCAAAGCAGACGAACTTGAACGTTACACACTACAAACGGTAGAGATAACTCACTTTCAAACACAGCACGTGATTCTTTAGGAGGCGACGATAGCGAGAGCACTTCAAACGTTATTCAGGCTATTATAAAAAGTCAGCAAAGGGAAATGATGACAGAACTAAGCTCATTCGTTAAAAGGACTATCGAGGAGAGCCTTAGAGCACAACTAGGCACAGTAATAAAAAGCAACAACCGAATCCGCAAAGTGAGGTTCAGAGGGATTCACCTTCACAAAGAAACACAGAAGGATTAGGAAATCAAATTAGCAGCTCATCTAATAGGTCAGTAACACCAGAGAAAGCTGCAAATATTCTGGCCTGTTGGCGCTTAAAATTCGATGGATCAAAAGACTCCATGGTCGTTGATGAATTTCTGTACAGGTTGAGGTCTTTAACATCTACGACTTTAAATAACGATTATGGATTACTCTGCGATAACCTGCATCTGTTGTTCCCAGCCAAGGCCAGCTATTGGTTCTGGAACTTTCATAGAAATACTACGGAAAGAGTTTGCCACGAAAAGAGCGGATTTCGTGGCAAACTTTTTCCGTAGTATTCAGACAAAGCATCGATGACACAAAAGATGACTTTGACTTGTGGGAGTTGATAAGGAGAAGGCGACAAAGAGAAGGTGAATCATTTGATGATTTCCAATCAGCTATTGAGGAGCTGGTATCACCACTTTCCAACGAAGTGGCAGAAGATAAACTAGTGGATATTTTAAAGCGCAATGCTAAAGTTTCACTTAGATATGAGCTTCTTCACTTAAAAATTAAAGACCGCAGCGAACTGCGAGAAGAAGTTAAGAAGCACGACAATTTTTGTCGAGAAACTAACAATGCCTTACCTCGAAATAGGTTCGGGAGGCAAAATGTATCCGAGATCTTAACCGATACTCAAGAGGAAGAGGAATCCGTGGCACAGTTAGTAAAAAGGGATTGGACAAAAGTGACTTGCTTTAACTGTGATCAGGTCGGCCACGGTTATAAGGAGTGTTTGGCGGAAAAGCGTTTACATTGCTACGGATGTGGGGCTAAAGATGTATACAAGCCCCGATGCCCAAAATGCAATCCGTCGGGAAACTGGAAAAAGGATGCGCAGAACCAGAATCGATCAGCGCATCCGACAAAACGTCCGATATTAGCGTCGCGAAAGTAGACTAAAATCCTAAACTACACTTTAACACATTAAAATCAGTTACCCATGCAGCAACCCAAACCTTAGATGAACTATTAGACATGGAAGAAAGCGAGCTATATAACAAACCATTATTCAATATACGAATCAAACCCAAACGATCAACATTAAGAAGTCGGGAGTTCTGGAAAAAAGTAAGAGCAGATCGGATTTAAAATTATTTCAGCAGTCATATTGAGTTCCGACAATCGTTTATACACCGACATTCTAATAGAAGGTACAACTTTTAAAGCGCTTTTGGACTCCGGGGAAACAGTTAGTTGTTTAGGAGGAGAGGCAGCCAAAACCTTAGCGAACCATCAGAAAATCCGCAAATGTTCAGAAAAAATACGAACAGCTAGCAACGAATCTTGTTCAGTTGTAGCAAAACTTTTAGTTTCAATTATGTTTCAAGATAAAGTTAAAGAAATTGATTTTTTTTTGATACCGGAATTAAAACAAGATGACTACTTAGGTGTTGACTTCTGGCAGAGTTTCGACCTTCTAGCTAAGTTACTTAATAAAGAAGAAACAGTAGGTGAGTTGTATACAGGGGATGATCCTTCCAGAAAAGAGGACCCAAAAATGCATTTACTAACGGAAGTTCAGAAAATCAAACTTGAGGTAGTAATAAACACATTTCCATCATTCGAACGTGAGGGACTTGTCGTACTCCTCTTATTGAACACTCTATAGTTATAAACACAGAAACCCCAGTTAAACAAAGGCATTGGCCAATCTCACCGGCCAAGGAGAAATGGATGTTTGAGGAAGTAGAAAAGATGATAGCCTTAGATGTTATAGAACCTTCGAATAGTCCGTGGAGCAGCACTTGCGTATTGGTTAAAAAGGGAAATAAAAACCGATTATGCTTAGACTCACGCGAAATCAACAAATATACACGAAAGGACGCTTATCCCTTGCACCATATAGATGGGATACTTAGTCAGCTGCCTCCAGCCAAATACATAACTGGGTTGGATATGAAGCATGCCTACGGGCAAATACCTTACGCTGAGTCTTCTCGACCTTACACCGCGTTCACTATCCCAAACAGACCATTTTACCAGTATAAAGTTATGCCTTTTGGGTAAACGAATGCCGCTCAGACTCTGTGTAGGCTCATGGATCAAGTAATACCTGCCCATCTGCGAACGCGTGTTTTTGTATATTTAGACGACTTTCTAGTGTTGTCCGATGATTTTGAATCTTATCTAATGTTGTTACGAGAAGTAGCAATGTACTTACGAAAAGCTAATCTTACGATAAACGTAGCAAAATCAAATTTCTGCATGCAGGAAATTAAGTATCTCGGGTTCATAATTGGATATGGCCAACTGAAAACAGATCCTGGAAAAATACGAGCAATAGAAGATTTTCCAATACCTAAGTCAGTATAACAGCTTAGGCGTTTTCTGGGTCTTGCCAGTTGGTATCGCCGTTTTTTTGATAATTATGCCACAGTAAGTTGTCCGCTTACCGAGCTTCTGAAGTACTCGAAACATTATGCGTGGAATCCTTTAGCAGATAAAGCATTTAATGAACTGGCAATGTCTTACGTCCGCTCCTATTTTATCCACACCAAACTTTGCGAAACCTTTCCTCCTTTTGTGCGACGCAAGTACTTTTGGGTTGGGGTGCGTGTTAGCGCAAAACAATGAAGAAAACGAGGAATTACCTGTAGCATTTATGTCCGAAAAGCTGTCGAAGTCTCAAAGAATCTATTCCGTTACGGAATTAGAATGTTTGGCAGTTATTAAAGGAATACGTAAATTTCGGGCGTACGTAGAGGGCCAGGATTTTGAAGTAATTACAGATCACGCATCTCTACAGTGGCTTATGAGTCAAAAGGAATTGTCTGGTCGTCTGGCTCGTTGGGCAATACAATTACAGGGATTCTCTTTCCGAATAACCCATAGAAAAGGTACTCAAAACGTTGTTGCAGACGCGCTTTCGCGCAAAGATGAACCTGCAGTATCCGAAGTAGAAGAGCAGGGACAGATTGTCGATCTTAATTCCGAAGAGTTCAAGTCAGTGGAGTACGTTAATCTTATAGACAATATTCGTACAAATCAGGCTAAGTTACCCGATTTAAAGATTGTAGATGGGATTATTTATAAAAAAACCGAACCAGTTGGGGGAAATGACATTGTAGACCAACTCATTTGAAACTATTATTTAAAACTTTACATGGATCTTCTAGGACCTTACCCAAGATCAAGAAATAGAATATTGGTGTCCTTATAATTGTCGACTACTTTACAAGATTTCATTTCCTGCACCCACTTAGAAAGTTTACATCAAATCGAGTGTGTGAATTTTTGGAAACATCGCTGTTTTGTACTTTTGGAGTACCGGAATCTATATTGACCGATAACGGCTCACAATTTGTGTCTAACTATTTTAAAGCTTTCACTACCCGTTTTGGCGTTAAGCATACTTGTACTGCAATTTACTCACCTCAGGCTAATGCCAGCGCGCGGCTAAATAGATCTGTTTTGGCCGCAATACGGGCCTATATAAATCAAGATCACACCACTTGGGATGCTAAGTTACCAGAAATTAGTGCAGCATTAAGATACAGCATTCACCAAAGTACGGGCTATTCTCCATATCTGTTAGCGTTTGGGCAAAATATGGTATTAAACGGGAAAGACTATGAAGTACTGCGTCGACTTCAATTACTTTCGGAGGATACTAAAATACAATATCCAGGTGCGCTTCAAATTATGCGGACAGCCACACATAAAAACGTTTCCGAGGCACATGACCGAAATGCAGCTAGGTACAATTTGCGTAACAGAAATATAAGTTTTAAGGAAGGTGATAAGGTATTAGCTCGTAATTTTTGCCAAAGTAGTGCAATCAAAAAGTTTAGTGCCAAATTGGCACCAGTCTTTGTACCAGCCATTGTCGAACGTAAGGTAGGATCGTCATACTATCAGTTATCAAATGAACAAGGAAAGAAGTTAGGAATTTTTCATCTTAAAGATATTCAAATAAGATCATAAGAAACTGTCCTTTTTTCTGTTTTCTCATTGCCAGTAATAACTAGCACTCGCAAACTGTGTGTAGTGGCCAGTTAAGATAAAACGTGCCTATACTTATACTTTTAAGCTTCGCTTTACTATTGCATTGAGTGAAACTTCTTTAGTATAAGACAATTTATAGTTCGTCGTCAAAAACCTTTGGCTGGGTTTAGAAAAAGTGCAGCTTGCAGAACGCTCATTTAGATATGCAAGACTCAGGTAGAAAATCGTATGATTATTCCGTTATCTCCCTGACTTCAGTAATTAGTTGGCGACAGCTCTGAACGAGCCCTTGAAAGCTCTGTCGCGAGCCCAAATTTCATTTAGCGACGAAAGACAATTTCATTACCGTCGATCGAGCACAAGTGCAAGTGTACAGTTGCCGTATATCCAAGTAACTAAAGAACCTCGTGTATCGTTTTACCGGTTTTAAGTGTTAAAACACCGAAGGTAAAAATTGTTAAGAAATCGTACGGGAGTGGAAATTCAGTTGAGAAATATACCGTTTGCAGATAATCGACTCAGGAGTTGCCGGCCAAGGCCGTATACCCTTCTGGCCCTTGAATGGGCAGACACTTTTCAACAAGGGCAAGGAGGAGAGACACTTTTCAATTACGGAACTATTATAAGCCATTGTTTGCCGGCTATTGAAACCGAAAAGGCCAAGTCATCAGAGAAGCTGGATCAAAGTCCTCCTGAAACTTCTGTAGGCTGACCAAGATTACGTAAGCGATACTGAACCTCAACAACGGGAAGGAGATATAGGGCCCCAATGACCCGATAATTGTCTCCTGTGCTACACTGGATGGTCTTAAGGAAACTCGGATGACCATTACGCCTCGCTAAATATGGATGCATTGGACAGCACATGGCCGCCTCTAAAGCTGCTCCGATGTGGTTACTGAGTGGCTTGGAAACTGAAGTTGTATGTGCGGGGTAGTCGCTGAAAAACTGTTGCTACTATAGGTGGACGACTGTTCGAGATCTTTTCTTTTAATTAACAATATTTAGCCTATGAGTCTTTTAAGTAAAATATAGTGTTAAGGATGGTACGTTGGAAAAGGGTATGAGAACAAAACAAAATAATGAAGTTTAAATCGAGTTAAGGTTAGGTTTTGTAAACTTATAAATCTTTTCGATTCCCTAAGACAGCACTCATCAACAACCGTCATCCATGAGCTCAACGATCACGCTTGGAAATCATAATGAAAGTAAAGGGTGAGTTTATTTTGGTGTAAGAATTAAATGGATTAGACCCGTATTATAATATATACATGCGCCTTATACTTAACTAGTTATATACTTGAAGTAAAAACCCCTATCTTCTAAATATCTACTATCTTACGTCCATTTCGTTTAACTATTTTCAATGAATTAGACTATACATTTATTCTTATCCTTACTTTTATAAACATAGAATTATATACTTTAAAAACTATATTAGAAAATGCTGAGAATTATTATGAATTATTTTGAAACCTATTCGAATTATTAAAATGTACACTTATATTAAAATGAGACTGCCATCCATTGCCTTACAACAGTCATTGAAAAGGCCATTGGCTCTCAACAAATAGCACTAGGTGCCTTTCTAGACATCTCAGGAGCTTTTGACAACACGTCATACGAGGCAATCCGTGCCTCTCTTGTACGTAAAAATGTCGCCACACCCATTATTAGGTGGATTCTGGAAATGCTCAAATCCAGAATCATAACTGTAGACCTAGGCGGAACCATGACCTCAATCACAGCCACAAGGGGATGCCCTCAAGGGGAGTACTCTCTCCTCTCCTGTGGACTCTGGTCATAGACGAGCTACTGTTTGAGCTCAACAACCTAGGGTTCCCCACTCAGGGCTACGCTGACGATCTAGTCATCTATATAGTGGGCTGGCATGAGCAAACCATCTCGGACCGCATGCAGCAAGCCCTCAATATAGCCAATAGATGGTGTCAGGATAAAGGACTATCCATAAACCCGTCTAAAACTGTTCTAGTTCCATTTACCAGGAAAGGTCTCTCTCTCTGACAAGACCATCCCTAAATGGATCAACCATTGACTTTTCGGTTGAAGCTAACTACCTGGGAGTTATACTTGACTCCAAGCTCAACTGGAACTCACACCTTGAAAAGACCATTAACAAAGCCACTCGAGCATATTTTGCTTACAATAGGCTTTTCGGTAGAACATGGGGCCTAAGTCCCAAAATGATCTATTGGTCTTAGAACACTGTGGTAAAACCGATCTTAACCTATGCATCTCTTGCTTGGTGGACGAAATCTACCCAGAAGACAGCTGCGGCTGCACTTACCAAAATACAACGACTGGTCTGCATAGGCATCACTGGAGCCATCCGGACATGCCCCACTGCAGCACTTGGAGTTATAACTGGCATTCCCCTCTACCCATCGCCCTGAAAAGGAGGCCTGCCTCGGGGCACTTCGCCTCAAAACATCACCGATATAAAAGTGGTGATCTAACTGGGCATCTACGGGTACTCGAACCCCTAATAAACGAACCCATTCTGCGTTTAACTGACGAGCAGAAACCAAAACTTGTTTTCCACAGAAACTTCTCTGTAGTCCTGTACACCAGACACGACTGGACAACAAAATCAATATCTCTGCCAAGTGGATCACAAACGTGGTACACTGATGGATCGAAATCGGAAAACGGCGACACCTGGGCTGGTATTTTTGGACCAAGGTTCAACAAATCCATAGCCATGGGAAAGTCCCCAACCATCTTCCAAGCAGAGATACACGCCATAGAAATCTGTGCTCGTGAATGTCTTCGCAGGAATATGCAAGGCGCACGGATTTACATCTTCTCTGACAGTCAGGCGGCGCTCATAGCGCTGAGATCTTTACGATCACCTCCAGACTTGTAGAAAACTGTTTCCAGCAGCTGAACGCCCTTGCCTCCAAAAACACCTTAACGGTGGGCTGGGTGCCAGGGCATGAAGGCCATATAGGAAACGAGGTGGCAAACTCCTAGCAAAACGCGGGGCGATGACACCGCTAATCGGCCCTGAACCATTCTGTGGACTTTCGAAAGGACACAAAGGGAACTTCTCAGGAAATGGGAGGAAAATGAGATAAGTCGTCACTGGACCGACAGTGCAGGGCTGAGACAAGCCAAACAATTCCTCGTCCCCAGATGTCGCGATCCAAACGCATCATCAATCTTAAAAGAGTGAGATTCGCACTCTAACAGGCTACCTAACAGGTCACTGCAACCTAAGGTATCACCTTAAGAAATTAAAACTTTCAGAAATCGACACATGTAGATTCTGTGAGCTGGAGCCAGAAACAACAGAACATGTTCTATGTGAATGCCCCTCACTAATCAGACGTCGACTTCAACAACTAGGAGGTGAACTTATCCCCCCCTACAGGATTTGGGAAGAGATAGACCTCGCCAAAGTGCTCTCCTTTATCAGAAGCCTAGGAATAGAGGCTCTACCTTAATCCTACAGGCCGGCACAAAAGACCTAACATCTGGTCGCGGTGCAATAAGGCCCTAGTAATAATAATAATAATATTAAAATGATCGCTTAATTTCTTAATTTATTCGTCCCGAGTAGAGCATGTGCAGGTCAGGGTTAATGTGAATTAAAACTAGAACTTTTGAAAGGGTCATATTATTACCTAATATAATAACGGAAGGGAGGGTAAAGAAACGGGATAACTAACATCTAATTCCCGATCTAAAGTTCGGAACACTACTTGGCTATTGTCGGTTTCCCTTTACGGTCATTTTCTTTTATCAACAATACCATTATCGATCATACTTTTACAGTTAAACGTGTACCTAAAATATTATGCTAATGGGCTTGATTGGCGTTTAGGAGAGTAGAAAGACCCCACGACAATCCGGCGAGCTAGTTTGAGCACAGCTAGAGGTACACTAGTCGAACTACTGTCAATCGTCTGTGTCGTCCAAAATCAATAGCTTTTGGCTATTTCCGGACAACATCTACCTCTTGTTGACACAGGGGAACCACCCACATTACACATCATGTACACCAGTTTGGGAAACCTGGTTTCGAAAAAAACGAAAACGAAAGCAAGTATGAAAGCTAATTCGAGTGTGACCGACTGTACAATACCGGTATCTAAAGCACTGTGGGTAAAATTAAATAGCACATAAACATGGAAAAACGAAAATATTGTCAAATGGAGATAAATGTAGCTACCAACATAAAAAAAAATACAAATGTTGCTAGGAACAAGTTGAGCAACACCCAAAAACCCAAATGTTGCTAGGCAACACGCATTGGTGCTGTCAACAACCGGGACCCACAGGGTACAAGGTATAATAACTCCGTGCAAACCGATAATGTATATAACAGGCAGACGGAGGTATATCCGACACCATAAATTAATATATTCTTTATCAGCCTCACCAGCCTAAACGATTTATCCGTCTGGGTCGTGGGCTGGAACCATTGCCGGGCAAGGAACTTTTTTGTTCTGTGGTATGTTTGTTTATTTTATTATTAATGAGTAAATAATTTTGTTATTTGAGGTGTTTAGCTATCTCGAGTTCAAATTCGGCCTAATTTCTCATAAGTAAATCAAGACTCGATTTGTGCCAAGATCACACACAGATCTTTGTTGTACAGTGGGTTGTCCAGACGCGTTTCGATCGATACCATCTCGATCATCTTTAGTGGACTTTACTGTACGATTCACATTAGCGCCTATTTAAACGACTGTGCCGCGGACAGGAGACCGAGAGTCAAGGGTATTATAAGTTAGTGCCAACCGAGAATGAATGTAACAGGCAGAAGGAGAAGTCTCCGACCCTATAAAGTAAATATATTCTTGACCAGCGTCACCAGCCGAGTCCGTCTATCTCTCCGTTTTTCCGTCTGCCTGTCCGTCTGTCTGTCGGTTTCTACGGGAACTTGTCTCTCAGTTCTTGAGCTATCGGGCTGATATTTGCAGCATAGTCTTATTTCTTTAGCACGCAGTATATACGTATGTCGAAACGGACCACCGAATCAGTCCACCGAATCGGACCTCCGAATCGGACCACCGAATCGGACCACTATATCCTATAGCTGCCGTAAGAATTTTTTCGAAATTATTGTAAAAAAAAATTTTTACTTTTCTGTTTTTCGTCGCAGTATATACGTCGGCCGAAATCGGACCACTATATCCTAAAGCTGCCATACGAATAATGGCGAAATTAAGGTGAAAAAACTGCTTCTCTGTTTTTCAACGAATTTCTATTTATTTCGAGATATAGTCGTTTTTATAGTTCTAGAATTACGGTTTTAATTTCATTAAGATCAGACAACTATATAATATAGCTGCCATAGAAGGGATCGGTCGATTTATATGAAAATGTAACATTTTACATATAAAATGTAAAATTAAAACAAAAAAAATACATATGACATTTTTTAACATTACCAAAATGGATCAATTCTCAATGATCCAATTGCAGACTGCAAGGGTATACAAACTTCGGTTTACCGAGGACGGATAACCCCTTAATGGTACCAATCAAATTAATACATTGTCTTTGTATGTATATAAAGGCGATTATTTAATTTTTATCTTACTTCAACTTAATTTAGTAAATTTTTATTTAACAAAACTTAGCTTTTTTTCATAGCTAAATCCGGCTGTTCATCACATCTAGCAAAGTTAACAGACCATCTAAAGGCGGTGTCAAACACTGTACCTTTATTCTAGTAGACATCTGGCCAAAAATTTTACAAAATTTCTCATTTTACTTAACTTTGCAAATCCACGATAAATCCATTTTTCAACGGAATTGAAGGCCTGTTTGATACTTTGGGCGATTAAATTTAGAAAAAAAACACGTTTTGATTTTTCAACGGATTTTTTTCGAGTTTTTAGGATGCTAGCAGCATGTTAACATTTGAGTTAACAGATTAACATTTCCACTTTTTTCAAGTTTTCGACCCCCAGCACACAAAGTACTTATCCAATATACATAAAGTGTAAAAAAATCTAAAGGTTAGTTCATTATCTGAAAACTAAATCATTCGACGGCTAAATTGGTTGGCTACAACTCGAGCTATAAAATGAGAAACGTAAAATGAGCATTATTTTTGTGTAAAACTTTAAAAAATCTTTAAAAAACGTATCCATAGAAAAAAAAATTAAAGCCATTTTCGTGATCTGGGGACTCAACTCTACCAGAATTTCGCATCAACAGGCTTGGAGCATTTTGAGTGTAAATTAGTGTTATCTGTTTGTCCCTTAATCTGTTTGGATTTTTTTTTACATTAAATTCCGCGCTTAACCTTAAATTTATTTTAAACCCAAATTCTCATAATAGCATTTTTGACGTGATAACGTCATATAAATCGATAGAGCAGGCTGCATGCACGCTCGAAAAAGCATGACTCATGTGTCGTTACCTCTGCCGCGACACAGGCAGAGCAAACGTGACGTGAGCAGGAGCAGCAGAGAAGAGAGAGAATGAGAGAGAGTGGTTAAAATTTAATGCTTTGCACTCTTCTGGCAACCGCAAGGGCAAAGCGGTGTATCTCCGTCTCGCTCTGCTCTCCCGCTTTGTCTATTTATAGCTCGAGCACTGACGCAGGCGAATGTGTGTATTTCAGTCTTTGACGTCGCCCTCTTGTTTGCATGCGTGGTGCAGAGCTTAGAGTGATCGAGTCTTAATCTCACGATCGCTGGTTCGAATACCAGCCGCAGCAATTGTGTTTTCAAAAAAATATAAGTTGGCTTTTATAGACTTTCTATAATATTTATATCCATTTAACTTAACATATCAACAAACAGCCGGCACTTCCTAATCCTCTCCAGAAACTGGCCATTTGCAGCCGGCACTGCCTGATCCTCTCCAGAAACTGGCCATTTACAGCCTCCCTCTCTCAATTTTACATAATTTTTTTACCGTGAACGTGTGAACGTCTTAAGTAAATGCTACCATTCCATCAGTATTTTCTTAAGACGTTGTCACATTCAACGTCAGTAAACCGACTTTACAGACAACCAATTTTTTTTTGATAAATTTTTACTTGGTTGTGTGGTCTATTTAAGGACTTAATAAATTGTAACAGATAAAACGAACTATGCAGATGGCATTCTCGAAGAAAGCGATTTCCTGGAGAAAAAACCTGAAACTCTGCAAAAATATAATTGGTTCCTTTGTTTCTTGTAAGAAAACGACACAGAAAAATACGACCGATTCACAGGGGCAGAAACCAAAATTAAGAACGCTCAAACATAAATAATCACTCCATTTTTCCACTTGACCTTGTATCATCATTTTTGCTCATTTATTTTTGAATGGTCGTTACGCAAAAAAAGAAATAAAATAAAGTGACATAATGGAAATAAAAAAAATCTAGGAACTTAACCAAAATTTAGAAGGACTCTTTTTTTTTCTTTATCGATTCAATAGCATATTTTTTTGTCGGCCTTTGGCTTAAAGGCGTCACACACAAATTAACAAGTTAAAAATAAAATTTCTTCTTTCTTTCAGCCTCTGCTGTTTTTGAGCGCTTGAAGTTTTTTCGCTGCAGATTAAAATCAACTTCAACGACGGCTGCGCGACTTTCCTAGGCTCAAGAAAAATCTCAAGCAGCGGCAGCGTTGTGTAGAGTTTTGCTCCCAGACTTCGCCAATTTTTGGCAAAGTGCGTCTCCCTCTCACTTGCCGAACTCCCCTTAATTGCAGCTTGGTTTTTATGCATATTAAATGCCTTATTAAGCGCCAAGCCTGGTAAAAAAATGTCCACTTCTAAATATGCATGAGTGCCAAAACCAAAACCCAAAAAAAAAAGAAAAAAAAAACCGGCTAGGACTTAGCGGTGCACCGAAAATACGGCTTAATATCCTACTTTCGGTTTATTTCGCGTTCTTTTTCATTCCTCCACGGGATGGTTTAGAACAATTGTACAATTTTCAACAAAAATTGACTTATTTCCTTTTACATAAAATATGATTTTTGGTTCCATTTAGGCACAATTTGTTGGTCTGACGCCTGAATTAAGAAAGGCAGATAAAGATTCCACAAAACTGGCGGTTTCTTAAAGCTGGGACTGAATATTAAATTTTATTTGAGCTTGTTTTAAGAGTAGGTCTGGTTTAAATCGGATGACCAAGATTATGTAGTTTGTTCAACTGAGCAATAAGATTAGCGTTTGCCTGATCATTTTTTGGTATCGTATTTTCAAATCAAAGCGAGCCAGGATGTGTAATAGGCTTAGTTTTGGTGTTGACAAAATTATAAAACTGTTTTGGGCCCTGTGAGAACTGAACCCTACAACGAATCAAACAGTTTTTAAAACACTGCGCTTTGAGTACGGTGAAGTTAGACTGAGCAGCTAAATAGTGAGAATGGACAGCTTGAGAACCGTTACGTTTAAATTTAGAATTAGACGAGTCAACTGTTTACTAAGCCGGCGAGGCTTATTTAAGATGGACGGATATTATAACGGAACTCAATTCGTAAAAAAGAAATTCATGGCATTGTTCAAATATCCATGGCACCAATCATGTCAGAGATTGGACCAATTAAAGTCAGACATGAAATTTGTCACGAACCAGTTCGTAGTTCCTTTTTGCAAAAGCTCAACTCGGTGGCTTCCTTCTTACACAAATGGGGTGTTGAAAAATTCACGATCAGATTCATAAGAGAGTGCGAAAAGGAGTCGAGAGCGAACTAACGAAGAGGGCAGACTGCGGTTGCAACGAACGGCAACAACGAGAACGCGTCTACTTTTAAAATAACGTTCTACACCCAAAAACCATTATTAAATAATCAACTTTGTATTTCTTAAGCTTAGTACGCAGATGCTCGAACAGTTCGCAACCCCAAACAGATTTAATCTTTTTCCAGTGTGACTGTTTCTTAAAACGCTCTTCGGCATTATTGGGAGGTAAATGATGCGGTCATACGTTTTTAAAATAAGCTGTTTTATGTTTGTTGACAATATAATCTTTTCGAAAGACAAGGAAGTTGCACAAATTTGCAGCTTCGTTTTGGAATATATAATCTGCCCACAATGGCCACCGACACCGTGGCCCAGATTCTCTCAATCACGTACAACCGCCTCTGTTTCCCCTACTAGTTACCCAACAAACGCCTTCATCTCAGCCACCGAAAGTGACATCTCACCGTGCTCACAAAAGTCATAACCAAATAAGACATCGAGGGAGCTATTGCCTTCCAGACCTTTAATTATGCAAATATTCTATATTGCCCAAATCTCATATTATTGAATTTGACTCTACAAATTTAATTACTTTAACTTTATCTCTTCTAAACTCATGGACTTTTATTTTGTGTAAATTATTGTTCTAGGCGGGATCTATATATTTGAAATGTGTGAAGAAACGGTAAGAGAGAGTGAGAGCCCAATAGTTGAGAACACGACGTTTAAATAAATTTCTTATTCTGTTCGTCACCCCGCTCTGGAAATACCAAAAGTCTTCCATCGCGCCACCTGGTATTTTTCTGGTATTTTGTTCGTTCATCTGCGTACCGGCCTTTAAAACAGGGCTGTCGAAAAGTGTTTCCCGACTATTGACCTCTCGCTCTTTCTCACTGCTTAAAAACGCTGTTCGAGTCTCTGCGTACTAAGCTTTAACGTTCAATCAATTAATTAAAGTATTTTCTAGTTACGACAATACGTTTTATTCAAAATAATCCGCGCTACCCACCCGCCTGACAAACTCCTGACAAATTTATCTATATACGCACATACATGTGTATATTGCACACCACATTTACATATGTGTGTGTGACATTCTCAGAAGTGGGATATAGTGCGCAATAAGTGAATTCAAAAAAGAGAAAGAAAGCTAACTTCGGTAAACCGAAGTTTATATACCCTTGCAGTCAGCAATTGGATCATTGAAAATCGATCCATTTTGGTAATGCAAAAAAAAAATGTCAAATTATGTAAATTTTGTAAATTTTACATTTTACATGTAGAATTTTACATTTTTATATAAATCGACCGATCCCTTCTATGGCAGCTATATGATATAGTTGTCCGATCTTAATGAAATTAAAACCGTAATTCTAGAACTATAAAAAACGACTATATCTCGAAATTTATAGAAATTCGTTGAAAAACAGAGAAATTAAAAATTTTTTTTCATTAGTTTCGCCATCATTCCTATGGCAGCTATATGATATATTTGTCCGATTTCGGCCGTTCCGAATTTCAGCCCGGTAGCTCAAAAACTAAGAGACTAGTTCGCGTAGAAACCGACAGACAGACAGACAGACGGACATGGCTAGATCGAATATATATACTTTATGGGGTCTGAGATGCCTCCTTCACTGCGTTGCAAATATCATGGCAAAATTATAATACCCTCTGCAAGGGTATAATGAACGAAAACACCGACAATGCCAAAGAAGTACTACATCACAAAGAAAGAACTACAAAATAAGTGCAGAGCCGTACTACTATCGACCTCGGGAAATCGCGAAGACTTATTAAAAAGACTAAATACTCAAAACAGTGACGATAAATACGCGAGTGCTGAGAATCAGTCGATGTAGAAAAAAATTTACGAATTAGAGAAATCATTTTGCGATCTACGCGAGAGGTCTTTTCATCCGAGTGGAATTGAAATAATGTTAGAGTGTAGCGAGAATGACGAAAACAACGTGCACCAACATCGCGAGCATGTTAACAATTGCTTGCCAAACGTGTCTCAACGGGATCTGGTAATGTTGCTACATGTCAGCAACATACTATCGTTCCGCAGTACGTAAACTTCTCATCGATACCGCAGAATTGTATTAGTCCGCACGTACACATTTCTTCGGCACAGCAAAATGTAAACGCTCCTCTTTCAAACGCTCATCTGGGACACGGCTATGCAAATACGTCTTTCGGTCCGAAATCGTAGCTTTACTCTCGGAATTTAACCCATTATCCGCCAAGTCCTCAAGTTCACATCAATTTATCAGACGTGTCAACTCTCTTCGAGCCGCTTATTGTTGGGATGATCGAAAACTTATATTTGCAGTTCAACAAAGATGCTCGGTGCAGCGCACTACTGGGCTGACTCAACAGAACAAGTCTTTCAAACATGGCCAGAGTTTACATCGAAGTTCCACAACGATTTTCCATGCCTCAATAATCATGCAGACGTTCATCTTAAAATATCAAAAAATCCGCAGGGACATCTCTGAATTGCCGCAAGACTATTTCTATAAAATGCTAGCCACTGGTAAAACGGGTGAGTTATCTGATTCAGCAATCCTACTCACATCATTAACGGCATCAACGACTACGATCTTAAAAGGAAGATATCCAATAATTATGCATCATGTAACGACCTTTTAAGAGATATTCTTGCCTATTCCGCACATAACGAAATTAAACACAATAATTTTCATATGCATAGCAAACGTGATTCGAACGCTCAAAACAGGACGTGCAAGCATTTACACAACTTCCTTTTAACGATAAAGTCGAAGTCTCAGTTAAATGTTATAATTGCCAAGAGAATGGACACTATTCGTCAAAATGTCCTGAACCTCAGCGTAAGCCGCGTTGCAGTCACTGCAATCGCACCACACACGACTCAGCCAATTGTCCCGAAAACCAAAGGTTAATAAAATCGATACTGATGTTTATTCGGACATTTGGAAAACAATTTCGGTTAACGGAACTGTACCAATGCATTTGTGGACCCGGGAAGTACACGTACCTTAATACGTCAATCATTCGCAGAAACTATAGATGTATCCCAACGTTGAACGGTTACATTAAACGGCTTCAGTGACGGAAAAGTTCTCTGCACCCAAAAACTCTTTGCAAAAATCCTCATCGATGAAATCGCGTTTGAAGTAGAAACACTAGTTGTACAAGATGACTTAATTACCGAAAATGTATCGGATAAATCTTCTCATTAACAAATCTCTCATTAACAAAATGGTAATAACTTCAACGTCGGACATTCCATGTTATACCAAACCATATATGATCTGCTTGAGTGTAATATTATTCGCCCCTCGAATTCGCCATATGCCTCAGGAATCGTCATCGCCGACAAAAGAATGGAGAACATCGTCTTTGCGTTGACTACCGTCGCCTTAACAGTATCACGCTTAAACTTCCATTTCCTATGCCAAACTTAGAAGAACAGTTTGCCCAGCTATCAGGGAACGCATACTTCACGCAATTGGATTTACGCATGGGGTATCATCAAATCGAGTTAAGTGAGTCATCCAAGCAGTACACTGCAGTCGTTACTTCCGATGGCCACTACGAGTATAACAGAATGCCATTTGGTCTGGTCATGCTGCAGCATTCACCAACCAGGTGAAGTACTCGCCTATTTGGATGATGTTATAATTCAAAGCAAAACTTTCAGTGATTCAAAGACTCGAAAAATTCTTTAAAAGTTCTTAAGGAAAGCGGCCTAACTTTACGGTTTGACAAATGTAAGTTTCTTAAATAGGAGATAACTTTCCTTGGTCACATCATAAATAAAAATAAAATAACTCCTGGGGAAAATAAATTTAATGCCATTCTAAATTTTAAGGTTCCGACAAATGTAAGAGAGGTAAGATGATTTGTAGGCCTCACGGGATTCTTTCGAAAATTTGAAGAAAATTATTCCACAATTTCTAGGCCTGTTACCCTTCTCTTGCGTAAAATCGAACAAGCAACCTTTAACTGGGCGGACGTTCAACAAGTAGCCCTCAACGGACTTATCGAAAAATTGTGTTCCGTACCAGTTCTCGAATTTTACGATTTTTCAGAGTACCACGAGGTCCACACCGACGCTAGTGCTGTGGGCATAGCAGCAGTTCTTTACAGTCTTCCGATAAAACGGATTGGCGACCAGTATTCTATTTTAGTCGGCATTAAACCACAGCTACGAACTCGAGACATTAGCCGTAGTTGAGACGCTTCAAAGATTCAGAGTGTACATTCTAGGAAAGCCCTTCCGACTCGTTACCGATTGCTCTGCCATTGCCAAGGTTAAAGTAAACAAAGAGTAAATACCGCAAGTAGCACGTTGGTGGATCAAGATTTTTGACTATGACTGTGAATTTATTCATCGGGATGGCAGCAAAATGTCTCACGTTAATGCGTTGAGTCGTGCTCCTGATTTACCTACACAAACACCCTTAGATGAGATAGTACGCACCATAAAACTGACATTGACGACTGGCTTTTAACTTTGCAACTACAGGACCAAGCACTCGCCGAGATTATCGCAGTTCTGAAAGGCCAAATTCATACAGATTCGTTAAAACGATTGAAAATCACCGCTTATATCGTATGGTCGAAAATGGGAAAGCGTTTGTCGTGCCAAAGGCAGTAAGGTGGCGCATAGTAAGGACATGTCACGACGATGTAGGACATTTTGGCTAAGAAAAGACTATCGGACGAATTAAATAACGTTTCTGGGACCCTTCATTCGCAGCAATTGAGGAAATACTCATGTACTAGCTGTATCCGACCCATTCAGGAAGTTTATAATCGTAAAGGCAGTCAAAAGCACAAAACCTCACCAGTACTGAACATTCTCAATGAAGTATCAAGTTATTTCGGTTTGCCTAGCATTATTATATCTGACCGCGGAACAGCGATTACCTCAAAACAGTTTGAAGATTACTGTAAACTTAACCATATTCAACATATTAAGAATGCTGTACGCACACCTAGCGCAAATTGTCAAGTAGAGCAAGCAAACCAAACCATCCTTAACTATAAACGAACCATGAATGACAACCCGAAGGATTGGAATTTAACATTGAACAATCTCCAATGGAGTGTAAACTCACAAAAGAATGACATGTCAGGATTTAGTCTCATTGATCTCGTCTTTAACTTTAATGTCAATGTGGGTCATTATTATTAAAATGAACCGGCAACAGGCGAGTCCCGCAAGCTGGAACCACGTTACCGAGGTCCCTACCAAGCTGTTAAGGTCCTTGGAAACGATCGCTATGTCATCAAAGATATTCCTGGAATGCAGATTACAGGACGCAAATACTGTTCTGTGTTCTCCTCCGACAAGATGAAACCGTGGTGTTCTAGTATTTTCGAGCTGGACGTATCTGAAGACGAAGATGACCGACTCGAGGACGATCCGAATACAGGATTGGCCAAACTGTCACGAACCAGTTCGTAATTGCTTCTTGGAAAAGCTCAACCCGGTGGCTTCCTTCTTACAAATAAGATGTTGGAAAATGCACGATGAGGTTCATAAGAGAGTGCGAAAAGAGTCGAGAGCGAACTAACGAAGAGCAGACTACGAACGAATGTAACAACGAGAACGCGTCTACTTTTAAAATAACGTTCTACACCCAAAACCATTATTAAATAAAAACTTTGTATTTCTTAACGTTCAATCAATTAATTAAAGTATTTTCTAGTTACGACGACACGTTTTATTGACCATAATCCGCGCTACCCACCCGCCTGACAGATTCCTGACAAATTTATCTATATACGCACATACATGTGTATATTGCATACCACATTTACATATGTATGTGTGACAAATTATTCAGCCGTTGAAAACCCGCCTTGCGAAAGCAGTGGACCTTCTTAGCTGGCCGATCAGACTTATTCTCCATAGCAGTCCCTCAGTTGGGTTTGCGTCAAGGGCGGAACCTTGACTACACTGACTCTTGCCGGATCTGCGACAAAGCAGTGATCGATCAATGAATTTCGTACATGGTTGACTTGAGACAGCGAAATGTCAAACAAGCCATCAATAAAGTCGTGACGTGCTGTAGCAAAAGGGTATTTGAGGATTCATTTGTGGACCAAATAGCCCCAGGAATGCTCAAATCACCTAGAACTACTAAATGGTACCTATCCGAAATTCTATTGGAGACCGCCTGAATAGCGGAAAGGTGGTTCCAATAAATAGAAAGTTCCGTCAAGGAGGGAATGTAGGAACATGTAATGAAAGTAAGGATCCCATTAAGAAATAGCTTCGCACAAGAAAATTTAACATTGTTGCTTGCCTCTAAATTTAAAATTTGAGACGTTAGGTTGGAGTCAACCGCAATGAGGACAACGCCCCCTCGCCTGGAAGGCCGATCAAGCCTGTAAAAACTTCGAAAAACTACACAGCTGTAAAAATTTCGGAGCTAAGGATCTTCGGCTTCTACCTTGTTTCTGTAAACACAATTACCTGGGATGCAAATGAAAGGCTTTCAGAATACAATTAAGGAAGCTTACTATGTGAGCCTCTTCCGATATGAAAGAAGGAGAGAATTGGTTAGTTTTTTGGAGCGGACGACGTAGATGGCACTGTGGTTTTGTCCGGCCTAGGTAGACTTATTCCTACAGGCCGTCTTTTCTTTTTCTTAGCTTCGTAGTCCTTAACAACAATATACTATAGCAGTAGTATAAAAACCCTAATTGCAGTTAGACCGACGGCGTTTGCGCAGACGACACCCTGCGGACCTATGGATACTTGGCCGAGACAGACATGGGGACTACTTTAACACCATCTAATCGACCATACCACTTTCCTACCCGCAGTTTCCGGGATCTATAGTTACTATTTATTAAACACAAAAGCAAGAGCTATTCTTGTGTGGCGTGATAATTAAACTTACAAAAAAAAATTTGATTCAACCTTCTCAAGCATCGGCAGATGTCTATATTGAAGTGATTTTGATATTTTATATGTCATATAACATTTTTTATATTTCTTTAACACAATATACTCTGCTGACTTCTGGCTATAAGTACTATAAAAACCGGGTTTTCGGGACCTTTGATGTCGCTTAATGGGGTCATAAATTAGCTTAATTAGGGTCACCTGTCAAAATTTAAGTGTTTTAAGTAATAAAAATGCAATAAATTAGGGTCAGCTGTCAATTTTAAAAGTATTTAGCAATAAAACTGTAACTAATTGGGGTTAGTTCCCATAAGACAAGTGGTGGGATCGAGGAGACACTTGAGAAGGGTGCATGCAAATTGATCCTGCACGATCGTGTCCCATCGAAGGACACTCACACACCCTCAATTTAATTGCTTATGGTGTCACTTGAAAGGGTGCGCGTGCGCGGGAGCGATCCCGCACTCGCCCGTCCCCACTTGAAAGGGTGCACGTGCGAGGGAGCGATCCCGCACTCACCCGACTCCACTTGAAAAGGTCGCGCACAAACGTGAACAAGGCTCACCAAAGGACACTCATCCATCGCCACTTGAAAAGGTCGCGCACATGCACGATCAAGCCTCACCGAAGCATACAAGGCTCACCAAAGGACGCTCACCCTCCCTCAAGTAAGTGCTGCGGAAAAAAAAACGAACAAGTGTAAACGAAAACGCTCACCCAAAGTCTAACGGAAAAATCGAGTATCAAATTTTTATGAGCAACTATCTCTTTGCATTATGTTTGCTTTTTGATTTTTGTGAGGCTACGACCCCACTTGAAAAGGTCGCGCACGATCAAGGCTCACCGAAGGACGCTCACCCGTCCCAGCCGACCGTTACAAGGCAGTGTGGATCGAAAACATAAAAAGGGGTGGGGAAACACAAAAAAAAGGACGTTTAAAATCTGGTCCCGAGAGAAGAAACTAGGAAGGCGCAAGGGAAAGAAATGGGACGGGGGTCCCGCACAAATTCCACCCGCAATCGTTTGGTTACAAACTTTGTGCGGGACGTAGATCAAAAGAAACACTCTCCCTCCCTCAAGTGAGTGCTGTGGAAAAATGGGTATGCTTACGGCACCCACAGAACGTTGCCCATAAACCTACACATTCGAAAAGTAAAAAAAGATGCACTCTTCCATCATTCAAGAGACATAGCGCCACATCCCTTCCATACAATCTGTAAAACAAATCCCATTCACCATTTCCAATAAAATAATAAATAAATTTAGATTTTGAGTATATTATATTTTTGTTTTTTTTTCAAGTACAAAGATTAGAAGCGATGTTCTAAGTTGACATACATTTTATAATTTTAAGTGATTTTGTGAGCGCACTGCAAAGAAATTTCAGGGACATGTATCAACACCATTTCTGACGTTATTATCCGCCCAACAACAACATGCGAAATGTTGGCCATGTGCATTCAGAACCAGTGGTGTATCAGCCATCCTCTTATTAAAATATTTTAACGACTCCTTCAGATATTCCATGTGTTCAGGAAAAATTTGTTCCTTATACATTTTCATGAAATTATTTATTCTGAATATAAGGTGTTTGATTGTAGTTGTGCTGCTGCTGCTGCTGCTGCTGCTGTTGGCAATGTTATTGTGCAACGTATTATTGTTTCCGTGGACGTCTACTTGCGACAAATTTCAAAATTTGAATGAGAAAATCCCTCTCAAATTTTTACACAATACGTTGAACGAGGCCAGTCAGTGGTGTGTATTCTAGAAGTCGGTCATGAATGAGAAGGCAATATACCTTTGTATTCACCTCACTTGTTGCAGTTAGCTCAGTGGAAATTTTAACATCAACCGGTCCCGATTTGACTGTCTCATTTTGATGAGAAAGATCAATTACCACCAACGGCGCCTTCGCTATGAATTGCTTCGGAGATAGAAGTGGTTTAGTAACTCTCTTGAAATCTTGCATATATATCATACAAGACAGCAAAACGGTTTTCATTAAATTTACTATTCAAATCCTCATAGGGATGACTGACGCAATAACTTAAAATCCTCCTTGTAGCGTCAGGATACTAAATAAATAAATCTAAATCTAAACGATGTAAACTTCTGAATTCAGATATACTTTTGCATTTCTCAAATTGTTTGTAGTAAGTTGTCCATTTAATGTAAATGCAAGGACAGCGAATCGTGAACGTTCCCTGTTTGACGAAAGCTTGACATTCCATATATGATGTGTTCCTTGTAACAATGTCGGATTTATATAACAATCCCAACTCCAGAATGCTTCACTTTTAATTACATTAAACAATTTAATTTTTTTGGCGTCACTTGGGACGATGTGGGGGATCTTCCAACTTATGCTATGTATATTATGCAAGTCAATAGTTTTAACATACATGTCATCAGTATTTTTAGCAAGCAATAGAATGAGTTCATGTTTCCCATTAAGGATTATCTTTTTATGGTCCAGAAAACCCAGTAACTTTTTTAAAGGTACAGAAAAACTGAAATGACCTCCTGAAGGAATATTGTTTCCACCACTCCATCCAGCATAGCGATAAAGTGCTACTTCCTGTTCTCTGTGAGAACATTTTTAATAGTCGAGGTTATACCTGTAAATCGACACCTGTCGATTTCTGTAGAATTGAGGCAATAACGGACTTCATCGAGGAAATAAGCCATGCAAATATTTTTAAGCATTCCGCTGACATTATTAGTACTGCTTGCTCCTGTATTTGCGTCAATAATTTTGCTAAGTGTTCCCTCAAAGTGGAGAAAACTTTCAGATGGAAGGACATACAAATCTTGGTTCTGTATTGTGATACGAACTTCATCATTTGTCTGAAAGTTTTGTCGATACGGATAATAAGAATGGTATTATTTTTTAATGATACTCTCATCATTGACAGGCTTTTCTTGAACATAAAAAATTTCATTCATTTGAAAATAGTTTTTTTTAACTTTATTGTATATTAAATCCCAGCGATTTTAAAATCAATTTATTTTTTAATGTTAGAGCAGGTCTTTTGTGTGGAGTCCCTCGAGATAATGATGTTTTCACTTCAGCTTTAGATTTGATAATGTTATCAATGGCGCGATGTGCAGGCTTTTTATTATAGATAATCATATTGCTGATCGCAAGTGAAGCCGAATCGAAACAGTTTCTCCACGCAAATTAACTAAATCTCCGTTCTGATCAGTTATCCGTACTTCGAGCGTGCTTGTTTCTCTGGAGTTGACAGGTAAATAAATCAAATTTTGAGGTGTAATACTCATTTTATATCCTGGGGGGACATTGATTCCAAATTCATGAAGCATGTGATTTGGTTTATTCCCCACATATGACCCACTAATTATGTTGCATTCCAATCTGATTGAATTTATTTTTAAAATATTTACAGGATTATCTGAGATGTAAATTTCATTTTCATGTGGTCTTAGTTTACGTTTATTAAAACCAAATAACCGTCCAATTGATCTTTCATGATTAAAATATACTGTTTCATTATACCTGTCGGGTCACGCAGCCGCAGCAGCTAACTAACTTAATTCGATCTCTTATATTAATTGCATCGCGAAAAGCTCTCTCTATCTAGCTCTCTCGTTTTTTGTGTTCTTGCATTCTTGGGCCCAGCATTCGGCTGGCTGTCCCTTTGTAAAAGTAGTACGAATTCTGATCTCGACGTTATATGCACTCTCGTCTCGCCTGCTGTTCTCTCTATCGCTAATAAATTGTTAATAAGCATAAAGGAAGCTGAAGCTCGCATTTTTAATTTAACAATAACTAATAAAAAGCTTATTAGTTCAACATTGGTGACCCCGACGTGACTTGTACATAAATAAGACTAAGTGCAAATCATATACATAAGTCTATAGTCCGCCGCGGTGCATTGGCGGAGCAACAATCATAAGGCCTTAAATGCAGTGAGCGCTATAAATAAATAGCAGTTGGTGATAGCGGAAATTTACATATAAGGCGCACATTCAGCTTTACATAGAAGCGTACATAGCCAAGTAACGGGCTGCTATTTCCTCGTTTGCTTTGCGCTCATCTTCCCGCTGAATCCGAATTTCGGGCATTTCGTCTGCTGTTGTTGTTGTTGTTGCCATGGCTGCAGGAACTTTTGGAGATGTTACTGCTGATGCAAACAGGGCTATATTTTTAAAGCGCAAGGCAATGGCTTTATTTAATAGAGTGGAGCGCTTAGTGGATTCCCTATCAAGTGCGGCGTTAACTTCATGCGACGAATCCGGTCTTCATGTGAGGTTGGAGTTGATTGATGGGCTTCAAGAGTCATTTAAAAAGGTGCTCGGTGAGCTCGAAGAATTGGATTTCGAGGAAATTGAAAGTGATTTAAGTGAGAAATTTGATGACATTCTCGTAATTCTGAAGTCATCGGTTCGATCCGAAATTTCAAAGCGCTCCTCACAGCTTCTTTCGCATTCAACTTTGCTGACGGCATCACCCGAGTTTTCGGCCCCAGCAGTCAGCTCGACATAGAAGCATTGCTGCCCACTGAGCTTCCAAAATTCGCTGGAGGTTATGCAAATTGGTCTGACTTTTATTCTATGTTTACCACGATCATAGATAGTCATCCGGACCTCACCAACGTGAAAAAGCTGCAGCATCTGCGATCGTGCCTGAGGGACTCAGCATTGGAAACTATTCGCTCATTGGAAATTTCGGATGGCAACTACGCAATTGCTTTAGATTTGCTGCAAAATAGATTTGATAATCGACGTTTGGTTTTCAGGCACACATTACTGAGATCCTGGGACTTAAGGCGGTGCAGAGTGGTTCCGTTTCGACACTTCGGGAGCTGTCCGATAAATTCAACGCTCATATTCGTGCTCTCAAAGGACTGGGCGACGGAACAAATCGCAGGATGCATTATCGTCCAAGTCCTGTTCCAAAAGTTGGATCCGGCCAGTCAGGCAAAGTGGGAAGAGCGTTTAGAGGACCCTGCCTTCGTCAATTTAATTCCTACGTGGGAGTCAATGGCATCATTCCTGGAGCAGCGATGCAGGACGTTGGAGACTATGGATTTCGCCATGGCAAACTATGCGCCGGGCAATCAGGTGGGAAGTAACAGAATACCCAATGCTCGTAGATCAGCATTTGTTGCCTCGAATGCTAACCCATGGATTTGTATATTCTGTAATGATACGGGCATTCCATCTCTTATTGTCAGAATTTTAAAATCTTGTCTCCTGCGAATAGGCTTCAAGAAGCGAAACGTCTCGGTCTTTGCATAAATTGCCTTAAGGTTGGTCATCAAGTTCGGCACAACTCCAGTAATTGTCGTGCATGCGGATCTAAGCACCACCCTGCTTCACCTGGGAAACTCACCTTCCTTTCCTTCATAAGAAGGAGCACAGCGTCAAGAAGCACTTCCCTATGCCTCACCCTCTGCACTGCCTTCCGCTTCGACTGCTCTTATTGCACAGGAGTTTAGTAATGATATTGTGCTCTTAGCAACGGCTAGCGTCTTAGTAAAAACCGATCCGGGTTTCGTTCCTGTCGAGCTCTACTCGATTCGGGCTCCCAACTGCATCTAATAACGTCCCGATTCGCAAATCAGCTTCAAGTAAAGAAAATAAAATCTTCAGCATCTGTAACTGGAATAGGAGATTCCAGTTTTGTGTAGACGGTCACTCGGTCAATATTACGATTCAGTCCCGAACTTCCGAATACTCAGCCAACATTACAGCGGAGATTGCTTCGAACATAACAGAGCGACAGCCTAGCTTCAACGTCGACATTGGCAGCTGGAACATACCCAAAATATACAGTTAGCTGACCCACGGTTTTATGCTCCCCAGCGGGTGGATCTTTTAATCGGAGCCAGCCTCTTTTCGAGATGTTGTGCGTTGGCCAAATCAAGCTCCCGCCTGGATTACCCCTAATTCAAAGACCCGTCTGGGTTGGGTTGTTTCTGGAGGCTGTGGCCTTTCCAATGGTTCGGCTTTAATGTCGTCTCAAGATGTACTTCTCGCTAGCAGAGAATAGTTTCGATCGGTTAGATGATCTTCTTCGACGATTTTGGGAAGTGGAAAGCTGCGCTGAGCCAATTATACGCTACCAAGGAAGAATTGGATTGTGAAGCACATTTCGTAAGACACGTTCGCTTGCCAGCTGGTGATTATTCTGTTCGGCTGCCTGCCAAGTTCAATCTAGATCTTTTGGGAGAGTCCTACCAGCAAGCTTATCGAAGATTCTTGTCCTTAGAGAAAGTTGAATCGTCAGCCAGCCTTGAAGGCTCAATATGCAGCATTCATAAAGGAATACCTCGATCTAGGACATATGTCATCAGTTTCTGCCACTGACATCGGGTTGTGCCGATACTTCGTCTCATCATTGCGTCATTAAGGAAGATAGCTCCACTACAAAGCTTGCGTAGTTTTTGATGGATCGGCGGCCAGTTCCTCAGGCTATTCTCTCAACGATGTTCTAATGGCAGGCCCTGATTCAGCCTAAGCTGTTCCAGATTCTTCTTCGGTTTCGTTCACACCCAGTAGCAATCACAGGAGACATTTGCAAAATGTACCGTTGTGTTAGGGGTTCAGCCTGAGGACAGTCATTTACAATGCATTTTGTGGAGGATTCCCCAGGACCAATTGCGGGTGTTTAAGCTAGACACCGTTACTTATGGCACGAAGCCAGCATCATTTCTGGCTGTGCGAGCTATGCATCAGTTGGCAGCAGACGAGCATACAGCGTTTCCTCTTGGGGCTGAGGTCATTCGTCGCGATTTTTATGTGGATGATTTGATATCTGGAGCCAAGTCCAAGGAAGAGGCAGTCATCATTATGGATCAGGCATCAAAACTTCTAGCCAAGGGAAATTTTGAGCTCAGAAAGTGGTGCTCAAATGTCGGCTGTTTTGGATGGAGTTGCAGACAAGGATAAGGAGTCCTATTTAAAGTTTGATGATGGCACTGATTTCGCAAAAACCTTAGGTCTCGCTTGGGATCCAGTTTCTGACCAACTATTGTTTTCCTTTTCGGTCTTGTATTCAACATCAAGCCCCTGCAATGATCTGTCCTGTCTGCAATAGCGCGATTTTACGATCCTCTCGGGCTGGTTGGACCTGTGATCACAAAATCGAAAATTTTCCTTCCAACAACTGTGCAAGGGAGAAGTTATCCTGGGATGAAAGCCTTCCTGAGTCACAGAATACGGAATGGAGTGCTATATGTACGAGTTTTGGACAGATTAAGCATGCGTCATTTCCTCGGCTGGTTCGTTCTCAAACTCTGAGTGAAATTCATGGATTTTGTGATGCCAGCATAGAAGCATATGGTGCCTGTGTCTACATCGTTTGCAACGGCCGATCTCAATTACTTTGCTCAAAGTCAAGGGTAGCCCCCTTGAAAACGCTCACTGTGCCCAAGCTGGAACTGTGTGGGGCGGAACTCCTGTCTAGGCTCATCGCAGAAGTGGCTGGGACGAGTGCATTTGAGGGAAGGTTTTACTGCTGGAGCGACTCTGCTGTAGCGCTTTCATGGATCCGAGACAGAGCCTTCCAGATTCAATATTTTTGTAGCGAACCGAGTAGCTGCCATTCAAGAGCTAACTGAGTCCAGTAGAGTGGCGATATGTTCCAACATCTTTAAATCCAGCTGACATTCTCTCCCGAGGTGCTTTTCCTGCTGAGCTCAACGAGTCTCCTCTCTGGGCTCATGGACCAAAATTCTCTGTGGCCCCCAAAGCTGATTGGCCGACCCAATCACTGCTGAAAAAGCCAACGCTTGAGGTTCGCCGGAGGATTCTACTAACAAAATCTCCATACGAAGACATAGTGGGCAGTTCAAATTTGCCCATTTCCTTTGCTGCCCTTCAAAGAATTTTGGATACGTCTATAAGTTTAGTAATCTCATTCATCGCCCTACGCTCACGGTGTCTGACCTTCAAGGCGGTACTCTGCTGTTGCTTCGTCTTGTCCAGCGCTCATTTTATGGGATGACATCAAATCACTGCAGTCAAAGGGAATGGTGCACTCCTCCAGCTCGCTTGCATCTCTGTCGCCCTTCATTGACCAATTTGGGCTTCTGAGTGGATGGCCGGCTAAGGAATTCTTCTCTGGATTTTAATGGACGTCATCCAAATATATTACCACGGAGTCATTCGGTCACTATTGCCATTATTATTCACTTTCATGAACGCAATCTGCACACTGGACCACGGGCATTACTCGGCATAATTCGATCCCAATATTGGCCTATTGGGGGAGGAAGACGGTTACGAAGGCGGTAAACAAATGTATTAGATGCTTTCGAATGAAGCCTCGAGTAGTGGAGCATATCATGGCGGATCTTCCAAAGGAGCGACGATGGATCTCATGCGTTCGAAGTCACTGGCATTGACTTTTGCGGGCCATTTTTCTACAAGTCAGAGGCGCGAAGCAAGCCTTCAGTAAAATGCTACGTTTGCGTCTTCATTTGTTTCGCCACGAAGGCTATTCATTTGGAGTTAATCAAGGATCTCTCTACGGTATCATTTCTACATGGTCTCAAACGATTTATATGCACTAGAAGAAGGCCGCGGCAGATTTGGTCTGATAATGCTACCACCAACTTTGTTGGCGCTCGCAATGAGCTGCTCGAACTAAGGCGCCTATTCCTCAGCAGTGATCACCAGAGAGCTGCGTTGGACTTGCCTAGCGGAGGCTATTGATTGGTGTTTCATTCCTCCTAGGTCGCCACACTTTGGCGGTCTTTGGGAAGCGGCTGTGAAGATAGCTAAGCATCATTTCTACCGCTGTTGGCACTGCTGTTTTAGCCTTTGAGGAGTTGCGGACCCTGGTGTGTCACATTTCGGCGGTTGTTAATTCTCGACCATTAGTCTCGATTTCAGAAAACCCAGCTGATCTGGATGTATAACTTAGCACATTTTTGAATGGTGGTCCGCCTTCCTCTTTCGTCGAGCCGGATGTGACCAGTCTTAACTTCAATCGCTTGGATGGATGGCAACGCGTGGCCGCGGCAGATCTTTTTGGTCCCGATGGAAGGAAGAATACTTAACATTACTGCAGCAGCGCTCCAAGTGGCGCACCCCAAAACCTGGCCTGGCTGTCGATGACTTAGTTCTGGTCAAGGACGAAAACTTGCCCCATGAAGTGGCCACTCGCCAGAGTGATCGAGCTTCTGTTCGGTGGAGATGGGGTTGCTCGAGTTGCCGTTCTGAAGACAGCATCTGGAGTGACAAAGCGAGCAGTAAACAAGCTGTGTCTGCTGCCCCAGGATGTGAAACCCAGGCCAACAGGGGAGCATGTCGGGTCACGCAGCCGCAGCAGCTAACTAACTTAATTCGATCTCTTATATTAATTGCATCGCGAAAAGCTCTCTCTATCTAGCTCTCTCGTTTTTGTGTTCTTGCATTCTTGGGCCCAGCATTCGGCTGGCTGTCCCTGTAAAGTAGTACGAATTCTGACTCGACATTATATGCACTCTCGTCTCGCCTGCTGTTCTCTCTATCGCTAATAAATTGTTAATAAGCATAAAGGAAGCTGAAGCTCGCATTTTTTAATTTAACAATAACTAATAAAAAAGCTTATTAGTTCAACAATACCCTTGCATATAATTATGCTTATTATAATTTTGCCTTATTATAATTTTGCCATGATATTTGCAACGCAGTGAAGGAGGCATCTCAGACCCCATAAAGTATATATATTCTTGATCAGCATCACCAGCCGAGTCGATCTTGTGTCCGTCTGCATGCAATCGTCTGTCTGCATGCGAAATGCGTCTGTAAATGCGTAAATGCCGATGCTGCAATGGTTTCTACGCTTAGACTAGTCTCTCAGTTTTGAGCTATCGGGCTGAAATTTCAGCATAGTCTTATTTCTTTAGCACGGTATATGTCGGAACGGCCGAAATCGGACCACTATATATCCTATAGCTGCCATGGGCCGGAATTAATATGCAAAATTTTTAAATTCTCTGTTTTTAACGAATTTCTATAAATAGAGATATAGTCGTTTTTTATAGTTCTAGAATTACGGTTTTAATTTCATTAAGATCGGACAACTATATCATATAGCTGCCATAGAAGGGATCGGTCGATTTATATGAAAATGTAAAATTCTACATGTAAAATGTAAAATTTACAAAATTTATATAATTTGACATTTTTGTTTACATTACCAAATTGGATCGATTTTCAATGATCCAATTGCTGACTGCAAGGGTATATAAACTTCGGTTTACCGAAGTTAGCTTTCTTTCTCGTTTTTAGTTGAAATTTGAAATTCAATTTTTGTAGTGTTATGAAGTCCATACTCTTTGAGCCTGTTAATAATATATTTTATTATATCATCAACCTCATATGAACCCATCGGTATTTCTATGACTTTATTTCCATTATGGAAGAGATTGTTTCCCATATCAACATTTGGAAATAGAATTAAATGTATAAAAGTCAATGAGCGCACACTCATAATTATGTTTTAACTCAATTTGTGGGAAAAATTTTCAGTTATAACTGATGCGTTTCCAGTTAAGGTGAATGTTAATGATGTACTCATTATGAAGCTTGAGAATGGACTGTGTTTTTTCTCAAACACCGCATTATACTTATTCAATCATTTATTTAAGTATTATAAATTGATCAAATCCCTTTCTAAATCGTCCAGTTTTCATTTCATCATCCTTTGAAATTACCAAAAATCCAAATTTAGCTTCCCAACATTTCGTGAAATATTCATAAATGTATTAAATCCATATCACAATTTGCATGATCTCACAAATACGGTCCATGTTAAATCCATCCTGCTTGAAAATAATAATAATAAAAATTCGCATTATCACGAATTAAATGTTTTTGGAATATAAGTACGTTTGTGACATATAGAATCTATTTCTGTGACGTCCCAAACAGAAAAGCTTCTAGCATTACCTTGCTTTTCACGCAATATCGTCAAATATCATAATCGAATTATTTTTAGCTTCCTGGGGTGACAAAACTGCATCATTTTTTTGAGAATGTGTAATATCCCATACCTTTGATAGGTTTAATAAGTTTTCAAAATATTCATATTTCGGTTGATATAAGCTCTTTGAAAATATATATAAATGCCAAATTTGAGACCATTGGATCTCAATTAAGCTTACTCACATTCGTTTTTCCACTGAATTGGATGGACCGAATTAATGCGCTAATTGTATTCGGCAACAAAGAGCTGTGACGCTTGATTTTTATCTCCATGTCCGCCACCTTTAATATTTCTTACTATAATGGTTTTATTTTGTCTTAATAAACGCATGTTTTAGAGTTAAGTACTTCATTCAATGAAAATCATTCGATAATTGAGGATGTTATAAAATGGGCAAACATTTTTATAATCAATTAGTCATAAAGCCAAATGTCAAGAAGAAGAGCACTGGTCTAGTTAATAATATAATAAACGGACTACCATTTTGAGGCTCATTTACCTGGTTACAATTACTGTGGACCAGGCACAAAGCAATAGAGAAGCGGTTAGCACGTGGTGATCGAGATCAATAGTGAGGCCTGTAGGTTACATGACATTGCCTATTCAAATAAACAAGGACCTAGCTGAACGACATATTTTGTCATGATCAAAGCAACAAAAAAAGAAAGTAGTATCTCTTGCTTCAATAATCAAACAGGCTACCAACCTTAAGCATAAGCCGCTTGACATAATGAATGCAGTTAAAGTTGCACGCCGAGGAAAAATGTTGTAATTCCACGGTTATAACCGTCCCCAAAGTTGGAGGTTTTATTGAAAATTATACGCTCAAACCCTAAATATGATGATAAAGCCAATGGATTGGGCGTTAAAAGTGGAGACATGAGTTTAGAAGATGATGAAGATGAACAGTTCTATTCACAACCAGCTATAGATGACTCATCATTAATACTATCGGATCACGACTTGTCTCACATATCGAATGTACTACCGAATCAACCCTCTTCACCTACATTAACAAGAAAAGTGTCTCCTCACACATCAACTGCGATACCGACTCAGCCCTTAATATCAAATAAATCCCTATTGCTTGAAGAGAGTTCAAAAAATTTGAACATTAGTGAACTTTCACGGTTACAAATAATAAAATTGAATTTGATGATGGTCAAAACTATCGTCTCACTAGTGGTTTATATTTATATATTTTAATTTTCCACCATCTACCAATAAATTAAAATACAAATGACCTAGAAATATACAAAGAAATTTTATTAAAAACACAGGTCGACAAAAATCGACCATTTTTTTTTGCCGGCAATAAAAGCCATTGAATCTGATAGATCTGAACCGGTACATTACTAGTTTCCATCACCCACCAATTTTGAGAAAATCGCGGTCAAAGTATCATGCACTGCTTGAATCGGCACTTTTCAAGGCTTAATAACTCCCAATCCTTACGTTGCCCAGAGTGGGTATTCAGCTTAAAAAGAGCTTTGGCCTTTCTACTTCAATATTAAACCAGAATATCCAATGAGAGACCTCTCGTTCTTTAGTTATAATGTATTTTACAAACTTAAATTTGTCACAAATTTTTGCTATGTTGTAGCCCTGAAACTTAACAAATCTGGTGAGAGTCTTGGCTTTGGTTAGAAGTTTCGGACTAGTAATGTACCGGTTCAGATCTATCAGAATCAATGGCTTTTATTCGCCGGCATTTTTCTTGTCGACCAGTGAAACCAATGTATACCGAAAAAATTTTTATAAAAATTTACGGATAAAAGGAACAAGGGCAGTGAAATATACAAAAATTATAAAACCACTTATATCGACTAAAACACCCATCGCCGAGTCCACACCCAATCGTGTCAAAGAAATTGTAATTGGGAAAGGATTCATGACATTGGAATCAAATAAAAATTATATTTATTGGGACGACCCGAATGAGTTGGTGGAACGGCTTCAACTCTTAATAGCTTCACAAGCTGCAGGAAACACTAATCACACTAATGAGATCACATAAATAATTAGTGAATTAACCGAAGCTAAAATTATATGCTAATCTAGTATATATTCATTTAACAATATTCAAATGAGATTAATGTCAGCATGTCCGTTGACAAATTTGGTCGTTACATAAGCGGCAAGGAAAACTCTAATAATCCAAAACGATATGAAACAAGTGAGAAAGCTACAGTCGAGTGTGACCGACTGTGAGATACCCGGTACCCAAAGTACGTGAAATTAAATAGCACATAGACATGGAAAAAAACAAGTGGGAAAGCTACAGTCGAGTGTGACCGACTGTAAGATACCCGGTACCCAAAACATTGTGGGTGAAATTAAACAGCACATGAACATGGAAAAAACCATTTTCTGACAAATGAAGACAAATAAGCAACACGCACGTGCACGCTCTCTACTTTCTCAGAAACTTTATTGTTTAATAACTTCTATGTTTATCATCCGATTTTACTCAAATTTTCAGAACACGTCCATGATTGCCTATTTATTAAGCCTATCTATTTACTTTGCGCCAAAATTACTCATTTGGCTTATAAACCGTTTTTTATTATTTTCGGGGGCGGAAGTGGGCGTGGCCAAATTTTAAAACAAACTTGATCTGCATGCAACAGATTTCAATGTTGTCACCAAATTTGGTAACTCTAGCTTTTATAGTCTCTGAGATCTGTTGTTTCACACGGACAGACAGACGGACAGACGGACATGGCTAAATCAACTCGGCTGGTGATGCTGATCAAGAATATATATACTTTATGGGGTCGGAGACGCCTCCTTCTGCCTGTTACATACATTCTCGGTTGGCACTAACTTATAATACCCTTGTACCCTATGGGTACCGGGTATAAAAATGTTGACAAATAAAGACAAATGTTGCCAAAAACATGTTGAGCAAAGTTTAAAAGAGACAAATTAATTACGAATTAATACTGCGCCCGAAAGCACGCAACACTTTTTTTCGCTACTGCCGTTGTTGCTCAAGAGGAGAAGAAACTATTGTTTAATAACTTCCATGTTTATCATCCGATTTTACTCAAATTTTCAGAAAACGTCCGCAAATGCCTACTTATTAATTTTATCTATTTACTTTAGCCCAAAAATTACGACTATTGCATATATAAAGTTTTTTACGAAATTCGGGGGCGGAAGTGGGCGTGGCCAAATTTTAAAACAAACTTGATCTGCGTGCAACAGATTCCAATGTTGTCACCAAATTTGGTAACTCTAGCTCTTATAGTCTCTGAGATCTGTTGTTTCACACGGACAGACAGACGGACAGACGGACATGGCTAAATCAACTCGGCTGGTGATGCTGATCAAGAATATATATACTTTATGGGGTCGGAGACGCCTCCTTCTGCCTGTTACATACATTCTCGGTTGGCACTAACTTATAATACCCTTGTACCCTATGGGTACCGGGTATAAAAACTATCCCAGGTCTCTTCATTGATGCAGATGGAAACTTTAATATACAACAAAAACGAATAATAAATGGTGTCAATCCAAAGGAAAACACAGACATAGCAATCAAAGAATATGTCGACAACTCTATAAAAAAACTTGAAGATTCAATGTTGAGTGAAATAGTTGTTAGTACGCCCGACTTTAAAACTGAAGATATTGAAGCCAGATTAGACAAACTTGAGGTCGTTGTCTCAAAAATTATTGAAAAATTTGCATCTGGTTTGAGATTGAATTAATTAAAAAGTATTAAGAAAATCATTACATTAAAATATTGTTAAAACTAAATTTGTTTGTGTTTAAGTAACTTTCTAAAAATGACTAGACGGGGAATTATTAATGAAATACATGCTCCAGCACGCAAACATTTTATACGACGCAGAGTGATTACAAAGGCAATTAATGACTTTTGGCAAACCGACTAGGTTGAAATGGGAAAATATGCCTCCTCAAATAATGGATATCGCTACCTTCTAACAGTAATTGATACATTTTCCAAATTTGCTTGGGGTAAGGCAATTAAATCTAAGACTGCGAAGGATGTTGCTGAGGCGATGGAGAAAATATTCATGTCTGGACGCGGAGTACCTAGGAATCTTCAGACGGATGATGGTAAAGAGTTCTTCAACGCTCAGTTTAAGGGATTAATAAATCGATATAAAATCAATCACTTTTGAACATTTAGTACTCTAAAGACTTCAATTGTTGAAAGATTCAATAGAACATTAAAAGAACTCATGTGGAAGGAGTTTTCTATCAATGCAACCTATAAATGGATTGATATGTATCAAGAGTTAATTCACTTGTACAATAACAAAGTACATAGGACCATAAAAATGGCTCCAATTAATGTAAACACTGGCAATGAGAAGCATATCTTGGAAACTGTACAATAATATTAAAATGAAAAAAAAAAAAACGAATTTCGAAATATAAGGGAATATTTGAAAAGGGGTACACTCCTAACTGGAATGTCGAGATTTTTAGAATAGCAAAAGTTCAAAATACGTACGAATACGCAGATTTAAATGGTAATCCAGTTAAGGGCGCTTTCTACAAAGAAGAAATAAAAAAACACGTTTTCCTAATAGTTATCTAGTGGAAAAAGTGCTAAGAAGAAAGGATAATAGAGTTTTTGTGCGGTGGTTGGGTTTTCCCAAGTCTGATGACAGCTGGATAGATAAGACTGAAATTTTGTAAGTAAGTAAAATAAGTACAACAATATCAAGCATTTTGTGTTTTCTCTTTCTTTTATTTAAAGTATTTTTGACAATCTAATTCTTAAATTAGTTTTTATACATTAGTTTTAATTTATTTTGACATTTTATACTTATACATTTTTTAAATAAACAATTATATTATGAGCTTAAAATTGTCGTTTTATTTTTTTATTGATCTCATCTACTAGGATGTAATGCATAATTAATTCCCCCGTGTGAATGTCGAGCGCACTTTCATTAGATTCTAATTTCCTCTTAGGTGAATTTATTTTACTCCCTACAGCTTGAGTGCCTTGGGAGTTTTCTAACCTAATTATTTGACTACGCCAAACTCTTGACTGTGAGTCTAGAGTGCTCAAAGTACCCTCAATTTCATGTTGGATAGTTTTATAATGCCCTATTGCCAGAGTTGAAACTCCGTCTTCACAAATTTTTCTCTTGTCATCTTTGTTGTCTAATGTTATTTTAGTTATTTTAATGTACTTATTTCATGCCCTCTAGACCTAAACATGTACATACTATCGCTTTCTTGCTCTCCTGTAAACAAACAATTTTTATAACTATTAAACGTAATTTTTCTAAGCAACTTCACTCCTTATTTTTCTTTACATTTTTCGGAGCTACCATCAGAATTTTGTGATGTGTAGGCGTACATTTTGAACGCAGGCCAACAAATTCTAACATACTTTTCCCTTGTAGCTCATCTTTCATATAACCCATCCGCTTCTTATTACACTTGGGGAAATTGTAAAACCTAGCCAATTCACCTGGATACTCAGATGTGTCAAATTTTGAATCAACATCACTACAAATATCTTTATACAAGTCATCTGTTTTTATAGAGTAAATAAATGAATCGGTGTCCATATAATTTAGTTTCAGTGCATCTTTGAATTTTGGCATCATATAAGAGTAGTGAAAATCATACATTTTCCATTTGGATAATTCCAATACTACGAAACCTAAGTATATGGGCTTATCACAAACGTTATGCATTCGATTCATTTGAATTGCATATAGATTTTCACTAAACTTTGATGCACTGTGAAAATTTGATCTAGCTATTAACTCCCTAGCACATAATTTTGGACGACCACCTCGTGGGCCTACGGGTGGGGCTTCCCATTCTGTAACTAACTTCACATCTACCCTTTTTCTAGAATCTTCCATACACTTACCATAAACACTATTATTTAATGATTTAAAAAAATCTCGTTCAAAATTACTTTTTGCCTTAGTTCTGTATTCAGTGTTTATGTCAATATACTTTTTGAGCCACGCTTTCTGTTTAAACGCTAAAATGGTGTGAATTTTTTTAAGTCTCAACCCATACATCAAACACTGTTTTAACGATTTGTAATGTATGATGTATTTTTCCTTATCACGAAGATCAGCTATCAATTTTTGAACTTTAGAATCTTTCGAAGGGAGTTTGTTGGCTGGACAGAAAGGTAGGTCATTATGAGAGTCGTGAAGCGAGTATGGATATTCCAAGTCAACTTCTAGTATATATCCATATTCACTATTTTCTGGAATATTTACTAGATTAAATGTGTTAATTTCTTCTTGATCTAACCATTTGAAAGCTTCATATGGGAGCTTTTCACACATGGCCCAGCCATAGAGATTGTTCATGTCGATGTTATACAGGTATTCTGAAAGCTTTGTGGGGTCAAAACTTTTCAGATATTTATGGTTTTCTTTTGTATGTCTATGACTACATTGCACTAACCCACCTCGAATTCCACTCTGAATATATGTTAGCATATCAATATCAGCGAATAATTCTAAAGTAATTTCGGTCGTTTTAAGCATCGCATCCCATGACAAGCCTGGAGTCGTATAATAATGGGCAGGATCAAGTTTATAAATGTTTGAACAAATTGATCTAAAATTCTGAAAAACGTCTGTTAACAAAAAAACATCAGTTTTTAAATACAACTCCAAGTAGTCTTTAAGTGTTTGACACTTGAAATGTTTCCACACTTCACATGCGTGGGCGTAATCGACTTCAGAACATTCTAAGTCTGTTAAATTACTATAAAACTTGCTTCTTGGTGGGAGACAAGTTTCTGTTATTTTTTGAACAGAATCTAAGTATTCATAGGGGAATACTCCTTTCCTACGATGTGAAGCAAAATCTGATGTATTCGGATATTCCTTTTTTAAAACTTTAAAATCACCTTCATTTAAATTAGCTGCTAAAGTTTTTAGACTAGAAGGCATAAAACGGAAAGTATCCAAAAATCTAATTTCTAGTTTATTCTTTTCTAGAGGGATATACTTTGAAATTGAAATATATAATTCTTTATTCAAGGAAATTACTTTAATTTCCCCTTCAACCTCACCAAGTTCTTTAACAAATAAGTGAGCATCATATCTTGAAAAATTATGGAAGAAGACTGGAATAAAATTTCCAGTCTTAAATTTAAGATTGCACTCACTATGTGCTGCCCCTCTAAATTGCCCAGTGAAGTGGCAATAGTCCCTCACCCTATCATTACCTAAGACCCCCTTACAAATATGACCATTAACAGCCTCATCAAAATCGAATGAGTCCTGGGTGCTCATTTGTAATGGTACTATACACTTTCATATAGTTTTCATGAATTTCGGACAAATCGGATGTTAACTTACTGACAAAAGTGCGCCCGACATTTCCCCCCGTCTTACTTACAAACTTATCTAGACTTGAATCAAATGCACACTTTATGTAGTATGCAAATGCTATAGGAATATGCTTATTAACTATTTGGGTCCTGTCACTTACATTTAACGAAGAGGGCTCTAGTAGGCATATAAGGTGGCATCACTACAATCACCTAACCAGCTGACACACCTATCCCTGACACTCACCGAAAACTATCCAGTTTTTCCACCGATGGCAAATTGGCCATATTCAAGAAGGATGAAGTAAGCAGCACCGAAGAGCAGAAAGTCGAGAATGTATGAAACCGAGAAGTAGTCGTGGTAGAAGAAAAGTCGTAAAGCAGAGAAAAGTCGCAGAAGGAGAACACATTAAAGTTGAAAGTCGTTTAAAGTTGTCGCGAAATTATTTATTTACCAACCTAATCCTATATCATTTATCTGTTCGGCATTATATAATTCTTAATACAAACTTAATATTACCTGATAAATCTTACATGCATTCGAAGTCTGCATATACAGCAAATGGTATTTCCAGCTGGCGATGATAATTTGAGAATTTGAGCTCAGTGGCACCCTCTTTCGGTCGCTCAGTCACAACGTTGCTGCATCTCTCCGCATGGCGCTTGTACCTACCCTCACTCGTTGAGTAGGATAGACATTTGTTGCAAAAGAAACGTCTCACACTTTTCTTTCCCAATTGAGATGAAAGAAGACTGAAATAAAAAATTTTTAATTAGTTTTCAATAACAATTTTCATAATTAAATTTTTTTTTTTTTTTTTACTTACGCTGAAATATTTTTATCCACATATAGTGTCCATGAATGTCGGGGGTTGGAGCATCGAGGTACATCAAATTTATGTGTCGCTCCATTTCGATCCCATTGCAGAAGAGTGGACCAAACACTTTGCTGCTTTCCTCATCATACCCAAACACATTTATGCTTATGTGTGGGTTTCGAGATGTAAACTAATTTAATTTTCCAATTTCCATAGGAAAAGTTAATCCTGTAAAGTCGACTGTGATGTTGTTGGTGTGGATAATGGGTAAAGATATATCCACTCCATATCCACTGCATCGTTCTCCTTTTCTCTCGGGTATTATTGCCCACTTGAAGCAAAAGACATCGTTGTTCTGCACATTAAGGACTGCTCTTCTATTTTTAAGTTTCCTTGGCAGCTCAAAATGTGCTGAACCCTTCGGAGGAACACATTGTAGCATGTTTAACTCCATTCGAATAATTCGTGTCAATGTCCATCTGGAATCCTTTTCCTGGAATTCTCCCATTTTTGTTTTTATAATATTTGAATGGGAATCGTAGAGTTCTGATAAATTGCTTCCTATCGTAACCAGACTCATCTTACTCTGGAACGATTTTATATCGGTTTGCGTATCATGTTCTTTTATTAACATGTACTCTGCAAACAATTCAAAATTTATTTTTGATGCAGTATGGAAGCTGAGTACTCTCTCAATATGAGGCAACAGAGCTAGGCCTGCTTCATTCAGGAATTCATCAGGAATCCTAAGAGCAGCTCCCTCATTTAAAAACATATACTGCAGGATACGTCCCTTGTATCCATCAATAATCTGTTTTACTTGGCCATCAACCGGCCGCATTGCAAAATTTTTATGTTGTTCGGTGCGTACATGGTGATGCCATTGCATATTTGGGGCGAGGTATTGCTGGCAGGAGTTGCAGAAAACAGCATTCATGTTGAAAGTATAGTTGGTGTTGTTGGCGTACATTTTGTTTAATTTTTGATTTTGTGAATATAGTTTTTAATTTTAGTATTAATTTTTCCGCACGTATTCGTTTTGAGGATGGAGTTTTATTTAACTTTTTCACTTTTTTAAATTTTAGTATTGATTTTGTTTTGTTGTTAATGTTTTCGTTTTGTTGTTGATGATAAACTATGATTTTTGATCACTGGGACTGAGAAATGCACATCGAATCGTTTGAAACACAAACTATATGTGATTCTTAAGGCTCCACGAGACTAGCCTTTGACTCACAAAAAACAAAAATAATTTGATACTCTATTTTTCCGTTACACTTTAAGTGGACAGATTTTAGGTAGTGCATAGTTTACAGGATAATATTTACTCTCGATCGTGTTACTGTCCCTTTTGACCCGTACGTAACCAAACGAATGCTGGTGAAATTTATGTGAGACCCCCCGTCCCATTTCCTTCACATTCCTATTTTCCTCTTTCAGGATCAGATTTTTTAGCGTACTATTTTGTACCCACTCCTTTTATGTTCTCGAACGAGACTTGTAATGGGCGGATGGGATGGGTGGATATCGTTGACACTTGTTCGTTTTTCCACAGCTCTCACTTGAAGGAGGGTGAGTGTCCTTTTGTGAGCCTTGTTCACGTTTGTGCGCGACCTTTCAAGTGGGGACGAGGTGCGGGATCGCTCCCGCGCACGCGCAAGTCAGTCATGTCGGGGACAATCTTCAAGCTCGTGTCTCCTCGATCCCACCACTTGTCTTATGGGAACTAACCCATATTAGTTACAGTTTTATTGCTAAATACTTTTAAAATTGACAGCTGACCCTAATTAATTGCATTTTATTACTTAAAACACTTAAATTTTGACAGGTGACCCTAATTAAGCTAATTTATGACCCCATTAAGCGACATCAAAGGTCCCGAAAACCCGGTTTTATAGTACTTATAGCCAGAAGTCAGCAGAGTATATTGTGTTAAAGAAATATAAAAAATGTTATATGACATATAAAATATCAAAATCACTTCAATATAGACATCTGCCGATGCTTGAGAAGGTTGAATCAAATTTTTTTGTAAGTTTAATTATCACGCCACACAAGAATAGCTCTTGCTTTTGTGTTTAATAAATAGTAACTATAGAACCCGGAAACTGCGGGTAGGAAAGTGGTATGGTCGATTACATGGTGTTAAAGTAGTCCCCATGTCTGTCTCGGCCAAGTATCCATAGGTCCGCAGGGTGTCGTCTGCGCAAACGCCGTCGGTCTAACTGCAACTAGGGTTTTATACTACTGCTATAGTATATTGTTGTTAAGGACTACGAAGCTAAGAAAAAGAAAAAGAAGGCCTGTAGGAATAAGTCTACCTAGGCCGGACAAAACCACAGTGCCATCTACGTCGTCCGCTCCAAAAACTAACCAATTCTCTCCTTCTTTCATATCGGAAGAGGCTCACATAGTAGCTTCCTTAATTGTATTCTGAAAGCCTTTCATTTGCATCCCAGGTAATTGTGTTTACAGAAACAAGGTAGAAGCCGAAGATCCTTAGCTCCGAAATTTTTACAGCTGTGTAGTTTTTCGAAGTTTTCACAGGCTTGATCGGCCTTCCAGGCGAGGGGGCGTTGTCCTCATTGCGGTTGACTCCAACCTCAAGTCTTAAATATTAAATTTAGAGGCAAGCAACAATGTTAAATTTTCTTGTGCGAAGCTATTTCTTAATGGGATCTTTACTTTCATTACATGTTCCTAAATTCCCTCCTTGACGGAACTTTCTATTTATTGGAACCAGCTTTCCGCTATTCAGGCGGTCTCCAATAGAATTTCGGATAGGTACCATTTAGTAGTTCTAGGTGATTTGAGCATTCCTGGGGCTATTTGGTCCACAAATGAATCCTCAAATACCCTTTTGCTACAGCACGTCACGACTTTATTGATGGCTTGTTTGACATTTCGCTGTCTCAAGTCAACCATGTACGAAATTCATTGATCGATCACTGCTTTGTCGCAGATCCGGCAAGAGTCAGTGTAGTCAAGGTTCCGCCCTTGACGCAAACCCAACTGGGGGACTACTATGGAGAATAAGTCTGATCGGCCAGCTAAGAAAGTCCACTGCTTTCGCAAGGCGGGTTTTCAACGGCTGAATAATTTGTCACACATACATATGTAAATGTGGTATGCAATATACACATGTATGTGCGTATATAGATAAATTTTTCAGGAATCTGTCAGGCGGATGGGTAGCGCAGATTATGGTCAATAAAACGTGTCGTCGTAACTAGAAAATACTTTAATTAATTGATTGAACGTTAAGAAATACAAAGTTTTTTATTTAATAATGGTTTTGGGTGTAGAACGTTATTTTAAAAGTAGACGCGTTCTCGTTGTTACATTCGTTCGTAGTCTGCTCTCTTCGTTAGTTCGCTCTCGACTCCTTTTCGCACTCTCTTATGAACCTCATCGTGCATTTTCCAACACCTTATTTGTGTAAGAAGGAAGCCACCGGGTTGAGCTTTTCCAAGAAGCAATTACGAACTGGTTCGTGACAGTTTGGCCAATCCTGTATTCGGATCGTCCTCGAGTCGGTCATCTTCGTCTTCAGATACGTCCAGCTCGAAAATACTAGAACACCACGGTTTCATCTTGTCGGAGGAGAACACAGAACAGTATTTGCGCCCTGTAATCTGCATTCCAGGAATATCTTCGATGACATAGCGATCGTTTCCAAGGACCTTAACAACTTGGTAGGGACCTCGGTAACGTGGTTCCAGCTTGCGGGACTCGCCTGTTGCCGGTTCATTTTTAATAATCATGACCCACATTGACATTAAAGTTAAAGACGAGATCAATGAGACTTAATCCTGACGTGTCATTCTTTTGTGAGTTTACACTCCATTGGAGATTGTGCAATGTTAAATCCCAATCCTTCGGGTTGTCATTCATGGTTCGTTTATAGTTAAGGATGGTTTGGTTTGCTTGCTCTACTTGACAATTTGCGCTAGGTGTGCGTACAGCATTCTTAATATGTTGAATATGGTTAAGTTTACAGTAATCTTCAAACTGTTTTGAGGTAATCGCTGTTCCGCGGTCAGATATAATAATGCTAGGCAAACCGAAATAACTTGATACTTCATTGAGAATGTTCAGTACTGGTGAGGTTTTGTGCTTTTGACTGCCTTTACGATTATAAACTTCCTGAATGGGTCGGATATAGCTAGTACATGAGTATTTCCTCAATTGCTGCGAATGAAGGGTCCCAGAAACGTTATTTAATTCGTCCGATAGTCTTTTCTTAGCCAAAATGTCCTACATCGTCGTGACATGTCCTTACTATGCGCCACCTTACTGCCTTTGGCACGACAAACGCTTTCCCATTTTCGACCATACGATATAAGCGGTGATTTTCAATCGTTTTAACGAATCTGTATGAATTTGGCCTTTCAGAACTGCGATAATCTCGGCGAGTGCTTGGTCCTGTAGTTGCAAAGTTAAAAGCCAGTCGTCAATGTCAGTTTTATGGTGCGTACTATCTCATCTAAGGGTGTTTGTGTAGGTAAATCAGGAGCACGACTCAACGCATTAACGTGAGACATTTTGCTGCCATCCCGATGAATAAATTCACAGTCATAGTCAAAATCTTGATCCACCAACGTGCTACTTGCGGTATTTACTCTTTGTTTACTTTAACCTTGGCAATGGCAGAGCAATCGGTAACGAGTCGGAAGGGCTTTCCTAGAATGTACACTCTGAATCTTTGAAGCGTCTCAACTACTGCTAATGTCTCGAGTTCGTAGCTGTGGTTTAATGCCGACTAAAATAGAATACTGGTCGCCAATCCGTTTTATCGGAAGACTGTAAAGAACTGCTGCTATGCCCACAGCACTAGCGTCGGTGTGGACCTCGTGGTACTCTGAAAAATCGTAAAATTCGAGAACTGGTACGGAACACAATTTTTCGATAAGTCCGTTGAGGGCTACTTGTTGAACGTCCGCCCAGTTAAAGGTTGCTTGTTCGATTTTACGCAAGAGAAGGGTAACAGGCCTAGAAATTGTGGAATAATTTTCTTCAAATTTTCGAAAGAATCCCGTGAGGCCTAAAATCATCTTACCTCTCTTACATTTGTCGGAACCTTAAAATTTAGAATGGCATTAAATTTATTTTCCCCAGGAGTTATTTTATTTTTATTTATGATGTGACCAAGGAAAGTTATCTCCTATTTAAGAAACTTACATTTGTCAAACCGTAAAGTTAGGCCGCTTTCCTTAAGAATTTTAAAGAATTTTTCGAGTCTTTGAATACCTTCACTGAAAGTTTTGCTTTGAATTATAACATCATCCAAATAGGCGAGTACTTCACCTGGTTGGTGAATGCTGCAGCATGACCAGACCAAATGGCATTCTGTTATACTCGTAGTGGCCATCGGAAGTAACGACTGCAGTGTACTGCTTGGATGACTCACTTAACTCGATTTGATGATACCCCATGCGTAAATCCAATTGCGTGAAGTATGCGTTCCCTGCTAGCTGGGCAAACTGTTCTTCTAAGTTTGGCATAGGAAATGGAAGTTTAAGCGTGATACTGTTAAGGCGACGGTAGTCAACGCAAAGACGATGTTCTCCATTCTTTTTGTCGGCGATGACGATTCCTGAGGCATATGGCGAATTCGAGGGGCGAATAATATTACACTCAAGCAGATCATATATGATTTGGTATAACATGGAATGTCCGACGTTGAAGTTATTACCATTTTGTTAATGAGAGATTTGTTAATGAGAAAATTTATCCGATACATTTTCGGTAATTAAGTCATCTTGTACAACTAGTGTTTCTACTTCAAACGCGAATTCATCGATGAGGATTTTTGCAAAGAGTTTTGGGTGCAGAGAACTTTTCGCCACTGAAGCCGTTTAATGTAACCGTTCAACGTTGGGATACATCTATAGTTTCTGCGAATGATTGACGTATTAAGGTACGTGTACTTCCCGGGTCCACAAATGCATTGGTACAGTTCCGTTAACCGAAATTGTTTTCCAAATGTCCGAATAAACATCAGTATCGATTTTATTAACCTTTGGTTTTCGGGACAATTGGCTGAGTCGTGTGTGGTGCGATTGCAGTGACTGCAACGCGGCTTACGCTGAGGTTCAGGACATTTTGACGAATAGTGTCCATTCTCTTGGCAATTATAACATTTAACTGAGACTTCGACTTTATCGTTAAAAGGAAGTTGTGTAAATGCTTGCACGTCCTGTTTTTGAGCGTTCGAATCACGTTTGCTATGCATATGAAAATTATTGTGTTTAATTTCGTTATGTGCGGAATAGGCAAGAATATCTCTTAAAGGTCGTTACATGATGCATAATTATTGGATATCTTCCTTTTAAGATCGTAGTCGTTGATGCCGTTAATGATGTGAGTAGGATTGCTGAATCAGATAACTCACCCGTTTTACCAGTGGCTAGCATTTTATAGAAATAGTCTTGCGGCAATTCAGAGATGTCCCTGCGGATTTTGATATTTTAAGATGAACGTCTGCATGATTATTGAGGCATGGAAAATCGTTGTGGAACTTCGATGTAAACTCTGGCCATGCTTGAAAGACTTGTTCCGTTGAGTCAGCCCAGTAGTGCGCTGCACCGAGCATCTTTGTTGAACTGCAAATATAAGTTTTCGATCATCCCAACAATAAGCGGCTCGAAGAGAGTTGACACGTCTGATAAATTGATGTGAACTTAAGGACTTGGCGGATAATGGGTTAAATTCCGAGAGTAAAGCTACGATTTCGGACCGAAAGACGTATTTGCATAGCCGTGTCCCAGATGAGCGTTTGAAGAGGAGCGTTTACATTTTGCTGTGCCGAAGAAATGTGTACGTGCGGACTAATACAATTCTGCGGTATCGATGAGAAGCTTACGTACTGCGGAACGATAGTATGTTGCTGACATGTAGCAACATTACCAGATCCCGTTGAGACACGTTTGGCAAGCAATTGTTAACATGCTCGCGATGTTGGTGCACGTTGTTTTCGTCATTCTCGCTACACTCTAACATTATTTTAATTCCACTCGGATGAAAAGACCTCTCGCGTAGATCGCAAAATGATTTCTCTAATTCGTAAATTTTTTCTACATCGACTGATTTTTAGCACTCGCGTATTTATCGTCACTGTTTTGAGTATTTAGTCTTTTAATAAGTCTTCGCGATTTCCCGAGGTCGATAGTAGTAGGGCTCTGCACTTATTTTGTAGTTCTTTCTTTGTGATGTAGTACTTCTTTGGCATTGTCGGTGTTTTCGTTCATTATACCCTTGCAGAGGGTATTATAACTTTGCCATGATATTTGCAACGCAGTGAAGGAGGCATCTCAGACCCCATAAAGTATATATATTCTTGATCAGCATCAAAGCCAAGTCGATCTAGCCATGCCCGTCTGTCTGTCCGTCTGTCTGTCTGTCTGTCTGTCTGTCGGTTTCTACGCGAACTAGTCTCTCAGTTTTTGAGCTATCGGGCTGAAACTTTCAGCATAGTCTTATTTTTAGCACGCTGTATATTTGTCGGAACAGCCGAAATCGAACCACTATATCCTATAGCTGCCATAGGAATGATGGCGAAATTAATGTAAAACAAGTGGGAAAGCTACAGGCGAGTGTGACCGATTGTGAGATACCCGGTACCCAAAGCATTGTGGGTGAAATTAAACAGCCCATGAACATGGAAAAAAGAAAAAGTTGACAAATTAAGACAAATATTGCTAGAAACATGTTGAGCAACACTCAAAAGAAACAAATGTTGCTCTTTCTCTCTCTCAAGCAGTTTACCCAGAAACTTTATTGTTTAATAACTTCTATGTTTATCATCCGATTTTACTCAAATTTTCAGAACACATCCACGATTGCCAACTTATTAAGTCTATCTATTTACTTTAAGCTGAAAAAGACGAGTATAGCTTATATACCGTTTTTTATAATTTTCGGGGGCGGAAGTGGGCGTGGCCAAATTTTAAGACAAACTTGATCTGCGTGCAACAGATTCCAATGTTGTCACCAAATTTGGTAACTCTAGTTCTTATAGTCTCTGAGATCTGTTATTTTACACAGACTGACAGACGGACGAAGATTTCTCCTTCTGCCAGTTACATACATTCTCGGTTGGCACTAACTTATAATACCCTTGTACCTTATGGGTACCGGGTATATAAAGGCAGGTTCCCCTTTTACTAGGCGTAGTCGAACTCCGGCAACTATAGCCCAGTGACATAGCCTAAACCCTGCAGCCACAATCCTGTGGCACGTGTCAGGTTTTGAGGACTTCAGGGATTCTAGACAACTCCAAGGATGACTCTACATCAGTAATGAGAAGCAGAACCAGTGCCATCAAAGCCGCAATAATCTGACAACAAATATATAAAAGCAAAGCCACCACTACAAAAACCATTTCCTGAACATATAAAATCAATTCCCTACACCAATACCTATCTTATTTTTTTTATGTCTTAAATAAAATAATTATTAAAGGAACATACTGAGAATTTAGGGAATTCAAACAACAACAACGATAAAATTAAAACTGAAGGATGACCTCACTCACACGGTGACAATAGCAATAGAACCAGCAATAATAACCAAGCAATAATAAGCAATAATAACCATAATACAATAATAACCATAAAATACTAAAAACAAAAACTGTAATCCAAAAATATCCAGCAGCAGCCAAACAAACAGATATTAAAAAGAACCGAATAAATACATTTAATGCATATGCAAACGTGCACCCCTCTCTGTACCCAACAAAGTGAAGCAACGCGAAGACGACACCACAGTCGCAACCTCGGCGGCGACTCAGCTCTCCAAGTTTAATACCTTTTATATATTTTTTTATCTAAGTTTTTGTCTACCTACGTTTTTCTTAGCTTAGTTATATTTTTATACCCTTGCAGAGGGTATTATAATTTTGCCATGATATTTGCAACGCATTGAAGGAGGCATCTCAGACCCCATAAAGTATATATATTCTTGATCAGCATCACCAGCCGAGTCGATCTAGCCATGTCCGTCTGTCTGTCTGTCCGTCTGTCTGTCTGTCCGTCTGTCTGTCTGTCCGTCTGTCTGTCTGTCGGTTTCTACGCGAACTAGTCTCTCAGTTTTTGAGCTATCGGGCTGAAATTTTCAGCATAGTCTTATTTCTTTAGCACGCAGTATATATGTCGGAATGGCCGAAATCGGACCACTATATCCTATAGCTGCCATAGGAATGATGGCGAAATTAATGTACAAAATTTTAATTTCTCTGTTTTCAACGAATTTCTATAAATTTCGAGATATAGTCGTTTTTATAGTTCTAGAATTACGGTTTTAATTTCATTAAGATCGGACAACTATATCATATAGCTGCCATAGAAGGGATCGGTCGATTTATATGAAAATGTAAAATTCTACATGTAAAATGTAAAATTTACAAAATTTACATAATTTGACATTTTTTTTTACATTACCAAATTGGATCGATTTTTAATGATCCAATTGCTGACTGCAAGGGTATATAAACTTCGGTTTACCGAAGTTAGCTTTCTTTCTCGTTTTATACCCTTGCAGAGGGTATTATAATTTTGCCATGATATTTGCAACGCAGTGAAGGAGGCATCTCAGACCCCATAAAGTATATATATTCTTGATCAGCATCACCAGCCGAGTCGATCTAGCCATGTCCGTCTTTCTGTCTGTCCGTCTGTCTGTCCGTCTGTCTGTCTGTCTGTCGGTTTCTACGCGAACTAGTCTCTGAGTTTTTGAGCTATCGGGCTGAAATTTTCAGCATAGTCTTATTTCTTTAGCACGCAGTATATATGTCGGAACGGCCGAAATCGGACCACTATATCCTATAGCTGCCATGGGAATGATGGCGAAATTAATGTACAAAAATTTTTAATTTCTCTGTTTTTCAACGAATTTCTATAAATTTCGAGATATAGTCGTTTTTTACAGTTCTAGAATTACGGTTTTAATTTCATTAAGATCGGACAACTATATCATATAGCTGCCATAGAAGGGATCGGTCGATTTATATGAAAATGTAAAATTCTACATGTAAAATGTAAAATTTACAAAATTTACATAATTTGACATTTTTTTTACATTACCAAATTGGATCGATTTTCAATGATCCAATTGCTGACTGCAAGGGTATATAAACTTCGGTTTACCGAAGTTAGCTTTCTTTCTCGTTTTTTTTTACATTACCAAAATGGATAGATTTTCAATGATCCAATTGCTGACTGCAAGGGTATACAATCTTCGGTTTACCGAAGTTAGCTTTCTTTCTCGTTTTATTTTAATTCATAAAGAGCACATAAATATTACATAATATGACTCAAATTCTATAGCCCAAGATTCGACCGGGAGATCTCTTGTCGTAGGACCTCTAAAGAGGGTAAGCTTTACGGGACATAAGTTCCCCATTTACTAATATATTTATGTGCCACCTATAACTCCACTAGGAGAAATATTTTATTACATTTATGTTTAAGTCAAATTTAATACATATATTTTCTTACTTTTTATTCAAATATATTTCCTATAATGTTAGTTTAAAATCAATTTTATTTTCCTTGAAATAATCGAATTTAATTACTCCTCATAATTTTGCATAATATACATATCTCCTCAGGTTTAAGATTCAATTTTTCTTTCTTGTCAATGACTGACATTAGAATAATAAACCATTCTAATATATTTATAATGTTCACAGAATTCTAAACATGTCTTGGTAGAAACCTATTTAAAGCGGGGCATTGGTACGAATGGGAGAAATGGGTCAAGAAAAATTACTTATCTTTCGACTGACGAATAAACACTACAGGGGATCATATAGAGCAGCCAGCGATGATCCATTGGCACGCGAAGGCAACGACACCACCGACGTAACAGAAATGGCGCCCAACTAATTAGGCAATATCATTTGATCCTTTATTGCCAAAAACTTATTTTTTTTTTACGAAAAAAACACCTTAGTTTCAAAATAAACATTTTTTATTACTGTTTCAAAAATTTAGAGTCATCAGAGCTGATCACTTGGGTGGCAAAAGCAACTCACAATTTTCATAACAATTTTTTTCTTTGAATTTAATCATTAATATTTATATCCAAAGTAATTTTCCTGAGTGTTCCTTTAAAGTCACCAACTTCTCAGACAGATAGTTCTAGAAGAGGCCTTCCGATCTGAAAACGATAGAATTGGCATTTGACTTTGAAGACCCTTTTTAAAATTTTAAATATTAATAATAAAAACTTCTCTTAAAAAGTGCAGACCATTTTTGAAAATATTTAACATAAATAAACTTAGCTGCTTAGCTCGTACTAGGCTATGCCAGGTCGCTCGCAAGGTTCGAGTCCAGGAAGAGCAGGGTCGCAAGCAAATAACGACGCACCAGCGACCGTTCTTAATAGTATTCAGTCATCGCCATAATATAGGCGCCACCAGCGATCGGCGTAGCGGTTTGTCACGCGTTTGTCGATCCAGTACTGAGGGGGTGGGGGAATGACCGTAACCGTACAGCCTACGCTATTCAGTTGTACTAGGCTATGCCAGGTCTCTCGCAGTAGTACGGCTACCATAGCTATTGGGAGGGACGACAGAAATTATCTCTCTGGCAGACGCTATTCAGTCGTACTAGGCACAGAACCAGGTCGCTCGCAAGGTTCGAGTCCAGAGAGAGAGGAGCAGGGAGGCAATTCCTTTTGCCTGTCTGGAATAAAGCTTCTTCCGCCTGCATGTAAGCGAGTCTACCTGTTTTCCGACGACAGGGGGAAGGAGGTTCGGACAAAGCCGTCCTGTGGGAAAACAGCAGTCTAATGCACTGTGTTATCACGGGAAGAGGTCAGTTGAATCCATTTTGCGAATTCACTTGAATAGGGCATATTTGAATTTTATTTGGGGGCCTAATTTCGGTCGATTCTTGACCTATACCAATACCCATGAGTACCAGCGCACCCCGTTTTGAATTACACATTCATTTTTGTCACAAAAAATTTTTGCTGACCAGCACACAAAGACGAAAACAAACAAAAAATATATATTTTTAACAAAGTCAACAAATACACATCTTTTCTATATATAATTATAGGCCTGCAATTCCAGTTTAATAAAAAATATTATTATTTTTTTATTCAACTGATTATTACAAGTTTTGCTTATGTTGTGAAGAACACCAACCTATTATATTGAGGTCTCAAACTGAACTTAATTCGGGATTCTAATTTACTTGACGATCAAGCCTCGGTCTTTATTACTCTGAGTGAGCTTTTGATTTTCACTTGAGTGAATCTTTATTTGCATACAAGTGCCTTGGCTTTTGGATACAAGTGCTCTCTTTGATTTAATGACTTTGGTCTGACTTTGAATTGAAATAGGAGTTTCCTGTTTGCGAGCCGAACTTTGATTGCCTTTGAACGTGTGATCGTGACAATTGGAGGAGTTGTTTAGTCTACGACTGGGACTATGATTTTGGGGACTTTCCGTTAGCCTTCGCTTGTGGTGTCCTGTTACAAGTGTGGGATACATAAATTGATGGGAGTATTAGTTTGGGAGTATATGTTTTTACATAAAATAATGGGAATATTCGGGTATGATATGTTTACATAAAGTGATGGAATATTCGGAGTACTATGGAACTGTGTATATGTTATTATGCGAAGTCTTGTGGGACTATGGATATGTCACTACCCAAATCTTTGAATTTGGCCTGTCCTCAGGTCGTTAATCTGGGATATAACATTATATTATCTTCTGGATTTTCATCAATATTATTCTCTTCGGTTACATTATGTGATATAGGGGTGTCTTTGCGTTCAGAGAATTTAACAATGAATTTCTTAGGTATATTTTTAAACTTATAGATTCAATACAATTTAGGCCTAATACAGTTATAACAAATGTAGTTAAGCATATAATCTGGAATGTATTATAATATTTGACATATGAATTTATTATTTCTTTTGTTTGGATATAAGATAATGGTTTTATTCTGGTTATATTATTGTTTACATAAATTGATTGGGAATAATATTATTAAGATTAATTAGCATTTCTTTCTGTAAATTCCAAGTTAGTAAAATATTTGGTTTTATGTAATTAATCTGAACATTTCTATGGGGGTTTGTGTATCTGCATTTAGCTGGTTCTTGTTTAATTATTCCACTTATGCATTTGTCAAATACAATTTGTTCTGTGTTTTTATTAAAAACTCTGTCTTCGTAAATGTTAAATTTGTCGGAAGTATCTTCTGTTAATATGTTATTAAACTCATCCGGATATGGAACTATTTCGTAAATTGGAGTCTTAATTAATTCATTCGGGATGTGGGAAATTATCAGGATTTCATTTCAAACTGTTTTGAGCCAAGTTGATGTTTTGATCTTTAGTTTCCTTCAGTTTGTTAATTATGTCCAGCCCGTTATTAACGACATCAATAACACTGGTCGACAAAAAAATGCCGGCGAATAAAACCATTGATTCTGATAGATCTGAACCGGTACATTACTAGTCCGAAACTGAAAAGTTTCCATCACATACCAATTTTGAGAAAATCGCGGTCAAAGTATCATGAACTCGCATTTGTCCAATTGTAACTTCAAGTTTGCATCCCTTAGTTTTCTGAAGACTTTCTTTAGAGATAAGATGTGTTCTTCCAATGAAGTGGAAAAAATTATTATATCGTCTAAATAAACTAAACAATCTTTGTAGATTAAATCTTCCAAAAGATTGTTCATGCATCTCTGAAAAGTTGTAGGAGCATTCTTTAGCCCAAATGGCATTCGAGTGTACTCGTAATGACCATGTTTAGTAGAAAACGCTGTTTTAGCTATTGAATTTTTATCCATTTGGATCTGATGAAATCCCTTAGCTAAGTCAATGGTAGTGAAATACTGACATTTTTCCAATTTGTCGAGGATCTTGTCCATTCTGGGAATCGGAAATTTATCGATGACAGTAATTTCATTTAAATTCCTATAGTCCACAACCAATCTATACTTTGGCTTACCAGAGGCGTCAGCTTTCTTTGGAACTACCCAAATAGGTGAGTAGTAAGGAGATTTCGATTTCCGAATTATTACCTGCTCAATCATTTCTTTGATTTGCCTATTTACTTCCTCATCTACACTCTGAGGATATTTGTATGGCTTGCGATACACTGGGTCTTCATGCTGGGTTTGAATAGTATGTTTAATTGTACTCGTGAAAGTCAAATTCTCACCTTCCCTGTACTGAATGTCACCATATTCAAATAGGACCTTCTTTAAACTTTCTATTTCCTCTTCATTCAAATGTCCGAGCCTAAATTCATTATATTCGCGCAATTTGTTGTTAATCGCGAAGTTTACCGATTTATCTTCTGTGGAAGGTGGACTAAGGCACTTTTGTGCAGTCTTATCCTCCTCTTCCATGTCTTCATCAGTGTATCGGAATTTGTATGTTATGTGACCTAATTTGATTGTACCATTTTCATAGTCAATCTTTGCCTTGGTAACTTCCAAGTAACTTCGACCTAACAGGATTTCATAATTGTCTGAGAATTTATGGAGGTAAAATTTTTGATCGGACGGACATATCACACTGGGTTTCACTGTAATACTTTTACGTATTTCTACAGGACCTTTGATTGTATAAACTTAAAGATATTCTTTTTCTCCATCTAATTTAGCAAAATTTGTAATCGTTATATTAATTTATGATCCTGTATCTATCATACCTTTATAAAAATTGTTATGAAAAGCTAACTTTATATAGCTGTTATTTTTTCGGTTTTCGCGGCTGTTTGATGAAAATTTACGTCCATCCTACTCTGTCCACTCTGACATTCCCTTTGTCTCTTCTCTGGATTAGTAGTGGATCTGTATGTGTTATTCAGATTTTGGTAATTATTCGGATTTTGTTGCCTAGCTTGATTTAATCCGGTGCTGACCGTCTGATAATTACCCTGTAAATGCGGGGGTATTGGACGTTGTTGATTTTGATTTTGATTCGGGTGGTTCTGAGAAGTTGTTGCGATATTATTAGAGTTATAAAATGAAAATGAATTTCGATGATTATCTTAATGCCTTTGGTTGTTACCTTGATAATTTCCCCTATTCCTGTAATGTCTTTGGGTATTTCTATTTTGCGTGTATTGTTCTACTGGACATGCGTCATAAAAACCTAGTTCCATAGCCGCTTTTTTCAATTTTGGAATATTGGCTATATCTCTGCGAGCTAACGACATTGTTCAAGTGACCTTCGGACAACTGGGAAACTGCCATGTTTTTGGTTTTTTTCAGAATATTAAGTCTCTTACCGTAAAGGATTTTTTAGTTATCTGTGTGACTACACGTAGGTTTTATGTCACTGCACTACACACGTATTTTCTTTTGCGAATCTCAATTTAATTCACTTTATTCACTTCGCCGATTAAGGATTACTATTTGTTTAGTTATATCCTTATTAGTTGATCAGTACCGTAGTTAAAAGGACTTTATTTTAAGATCCTACCGGCTGCGCCAATTATAAGTCTGCAATTCCAGTTTAATAAAAAAATATTATTATTTTTTTTTATTCAACTGATTATTACAAGTTTTGCTTATGTTGTGAAGAGCACCAACCTATTATATTGAGGTCTCAAACTGAACTTAATTCGGGATTCTAATTTACTTGACGATCAAGCCTCGGTCTCGAGCTTTTCTAATTTTGTAGTGAAATTATTCTGAGTGAGCTTTCGATTTTCACTTGAGTGAATCTTTATTTAGTCTTGTATACAAGTGCCTTGGCTCTTGGATACAAGTGCTCTCTTTGATTTAATGACTTTGGTCTGACCTTGAATTGAAATAGGAGTTTCCTATTTCCTATATATATGTCACTATATATATATTTATATGTTTATATACTACAAAACATATAATTAATCAACACGATAAATAAGCAATTCGGTTACGCGATTGGTTGGTCGCCCGAATACATATTACGTTAACAGGAGATAAGAAGAAGAAGGCAGGCAGGAAATAAGAAGAAGAAGAAAGTTACTCTTAATATACCTGCGATGCGAGCTACTAGAGCATCAACTCTGGCTGCTAGAGAAGACAGGCAAGCTAGGGTCTGAATACCAGAAGCAAGGACTAGTTTGTCACCAGCTTTAATGTCACTTAGCTTTAATAGCAAACAACCTAGGAAGTTTGGCCGACTGCAGTAGCGTCATTATGAACGATTCCGAAGGGGCTGTTGGAGGGGAACACATTGAGTTAGGACTACCACAAGGGCGGTCCAGCATTCTTCCGAATACCCAAGGGGCTAGGCCAAGAGGGGAGGAATACGACAGCCGAATCGAACGAATGCTTTCCGCACTGATGGTGTCTAATAATGAAATAAGAACGACCATGGCAACTAGGATGGCTGAGCTGCAGGAGGATCTCAGCAGCTTGCGACGCAAGGTGACGGAACTGTCAGCAACACAACCAAGGGAGAGTCCAATACCTAGGGGAAACCATGAGGTCAGTTCAACACCCCAGAAGCAGGGAGCAGTTCGGCGGTGCCAACCCGAGCCAAGACAGATACCAGTAGCAGCATACCGACCAGTACCAAGTCCGTGAGAGAGAGGGGGGAGAACCAATACCACTCCAACTCTAGAGACAGTGATGCTCAGCTTACCAGCTATATATATATAGCTATAGCTATAGACAAATGGAATTTGAAGTTCGATGGGTCCAGCAGAGGCGTTTTTGTAGAAAGTTTTCTATTTCGAGTGAGCCGCCTGATGGAAATGCATGACTAACGAAATGACTAAAGCCTTCTCTACGTCAGTTAATGACTACGTTACCATTAAAGAACTTATGGAACGGCGCCAAGGGTACAACGAGAGCTTTGACGACTTTATTGCAGTCCTGCATACTATTCAATTTAAATCGAAAAACAAAAGCTTTTTTACTTGCTTCGCCAATAAAAACCTTGGCGGCCTTTAAGAAAGAGGGAGTCCGAGTCGAGAAATGGATCCGGGAAAAACGAGCTCGACCTAGGCATGTAAACGAGATCATCAAAGACCCAGTGGGTGACATAGAAGCCGATGAGTATCAAGTCGAGGCATTTTAAAAGAGCCGTACTCCTTAGAACAACGGGGGAGCATCGTATGGGAGAGGAAACGTTTTTGACAGAAAGCCAGGGGGGAACGCTTTGGCAGGTAGGAGGGACGCCGACTCCGGGAAAGAATGTACGTCGCCGATCCACCCCTATCTTTGTTAACAAAACCCCAGACTTTTACCGGAAACGAGGAGGAACCGAGGGGCCAGATGCCAAGCTCGATTCCACGAGACAGCCTGCAACTTCTTTGGCAAAAACGACTCATATCATTTAACTGAGTCAGCGTTTTTACAACATAGGAGGGTCGGGAAAGCCTGCTCAGACCAGTCCCATTCCAACATAAGCAGGCAAATATGATTTTCGAAAGTTAATTGCGCATATTGGAACCCCTTTAATTAAAACCATTTGAATATATTGCAATGAAACACAGAGAGAGAACGTCAACTCAACGAAAAGCAGTACCACACACATCTTTGTATACCCATCACTCTAATTAAAATAAAAAAAAAAACAAAATCAACACTTTGCAATAGCCCAATACCAAAAAACAAATGTTAGCTCGGCTAGATCAGTCGATAGAGCAGGAGACTCTCAACCTCAGGGAATGGGTCGAGGCCCACGTTGGGAACGTAAGAGGCATAACCGCCGATGTAAATTTCCTCACGGGATCATTCCATGCTGCCTAGCATCGACGAACCCGAGTTTGTTACGTACGCCGGTTCTGCCCGACGGGGACAACAAGTACACGTGAAAGAGGATATGGGGGTAGTTTTACAACAGAGCTATCGGGCTGAAATTTTCAGCATAGTCTTATTTCTTAAGCACGCAGTATATATGTTGGCCGAAATCGGACCACTATATCCTATAGCTGCCATAGGAATGATGGCGAAATTAATGTAAAAACAATTTTAACTTCTCTGTTTTTCGACGACTTTCTATATATTTTGAGATATAGTCGTTTTTTATAGTTCTAGAATTACGGCTTTAATTTCATTAAGATCGGACAGCTATATCATATTAATGCCAAGGTCGATTTATATGAAAATGTATAATTGTACATGTAAAATGTAAAATTTACATAATATGATATTTTTGACGTGATAACGTCTTATAAATCGATAGAGCAGGCTGGCTGCACGCTCAAAAATGGATGACTCATACGTCGTTACCTCTGCCGCGACACAGGCAGAGCAAACGTGACGTGAGCAGCAGCAGCAGAGAAGAGAGAGAATGAGAGAGAGTGGTTAAAATTTAATGCTTTGCACTCTTTTGGCAACCGCAAGGGCAAAGCAGTGTATCTCCGTCTCGCTCTCACCGCCCGTTTTGCGACGGTGTTTCTCCGTCTCGCTCTGCTCTCCCGCGTTGTCTATTTATAGCTCGAGCACTGACGCAGGCGAATGTGTGTATTTCAGTCTTTGACGTCGATCTCTTGTTTCCATGCGTGGTGCAGAGCTTAGAGTGTTCGAGTCTTAATCTAACGATCGCGGGTTCGAGTACCAGCCGCAGCTATTGTGTTTTCAAAAAAATATAAGTTGGCTTTTTATAGACTTTCTATAATATTTATATCCATTTAACTTAACATATCAACAAACAGCCGGCACTTCCTAATCCTCTCCAGAAACTGGCCATTGGCGGCCGGCACTGCCTGATCCTCTCCTGAAACTGGCCATTTACAGCCGGCACTGCCTGATCCTCTCCAGAAACTGGCCATTTGCAGCCGGCACTGCCTGATCCTCTCCAGAAACTGGCCATTTACAGCCGGCACTGCCTGATCCTCTCCAGAAACTGGCCATTTACAGCCGGCACTGTCGGATCCGCTCCAGAAACTGGCCATTTGCAGCCGGCACTGCCTGATCCTCTCCTAAAACTGGCCATTTGCAGCCGGCACTGCCTGATCCTCTCCAGAAACTGGCCATTTACAGCTGGCACTGCCTGATCCCCTCCTGAAACTGGCCATTTACAGCCGGCACTGCCTGATCCTCTCCAGAAACTGGCCATTATTTGCAGCCGGCCACTGCCTGATCCTCTCCAGAAACTGGCCATTTACAGCCGGCACTGCCTGATCCTCTCCAGAAACTGGCCATTTACAGCCGGCACTGCCTGATCCTCTCCAGAAACTGGCCCTTTGCAGCCGGCACTGCCTGATCCTCTCCTGAAACTGGTCATTTACAGCCGGCACTGCCTGATCCTCTCCAGAAACTGGCCATTAGCGGCCGGCACTGCCTGATCCTCTCCAGAAACTGGCCATTTGCAGTTGGCACTGCCTGATCCTCTCCTGAAACTGGCCATTTGCAGCCAGCACTGCCTGATCCTCTCCTAAAACTGGCCATTTACAGCCGGCACTGCCTGGTCCTCTCCAGAAACTGGCCATTTGCAGCCAGCACTGCCTGATCCTCTCCAGAAACTGGCCCTTTGCAGCCGGCACTGCCTGATCCTCTCCTGAAACTGGTCATTTACAGCCGGCACTGCCTGATCCTCTCCAGAAACTGGCCATTAGCGGCCGGCACTGCCTGATCCTCTCCAGAAACTGGCCATTTGCAGTTGGCACTGCCTGATCCTCTCCTGAAACTGGCCATTTGCAGCCAGCACTGCCTGATCCTCTCCTAAAACTGGCCATTTACAGCCGGCACTGCCTGATCCTCTCCAGAAACTGGCCTTTGCAGCCGGCACTGCCTGATCCTCTCCTGAAACTGGTCATTTACAGCCGGCACTGCCTGATCCTCTCCAGAAACTGGCCATTAGCGGCCGGCACTGCCTGATCCTCTCCAGAAAATGGCCATTTGCAGTTGGCACTGCCTGATCCTCTCCTGAAACTGGCCATTTGCAGCCAGCACTGCCTGATCCTCTCCTAAAACTGGCCATTTGCAGCCGGCACTGCCTGATCCTCTCCAGAAACTGGCCATTTGCAGCCGGCACTGCCTGATCCTCTCCTTAAACTGGCCATTTGCAGCCGGCACTGCCTGATCCTCTCCAGAAACTGGCCATTTACAGCCGGCACTGCCTGATCCCTCCTGAAACTGGCCATTTACAGCCGGCACTGCCTGATCCTCTCCAGAAACTGGCCATTATTTGCAGCCGGCACTGCCTGATCCTCTCCAGAAACTGGCCATTTACAGCCGGCACTTCCTAATCCTCTCCAGAAACTGGCCATTGGCGGCCGGCACTGCCTGATCCTCTCCTGAAACTGGCCATTTACAGCCGGCACTGCCTGATCCTCTCCAGAAACTGGCCCTTGCAGCCGGCACTGCCTGATCCTCTCCTGAAACTGGTCATTTACAGCCGGCACTGCCTGATCCTCTCCAGAAACTGGCCATTGGCAGCCGGCACTGCCTGATCCTCTCCAGAAACTGGCCATTGCAGTTGGCACTGCCTGATCCTCTCCTGAAACTGGCCATTTGCAGCCAGCACTGCCTGATCCTCTCCTAAAACTGGCCATTTGCAGCCGGCACTGCCTGATCCTCTCCTGAAACTGGTCATTTACAGCCGGCACTGCCTGATCCTCTCCAGAAACTGGCCATTATTTGCAGCCGGCACTGCCTGATCCTCTCCAGAAACTGGCCATTTACAGCCGGCACTGCCTGATCCTCTCCAGAAACTGGCCATTTACAGCCGGCACTGCCTGATCCTCTCCAGAAACTGGCCATTTACAGCCGGCACTGCCTGATCCTCTCCAGAAACTGGCCATTTGCAGCCGGCACTGCCTGATCCTCTCCTAAAACTGGCCATTTGCAGCCGGCACTGCCTGATCCTCTCCAGAAACTGGCCATTTACAGCTGGCACTGCCTGATCCCCTGAAACTGGCCATTTACAGCCGGCACTGCCTGATCCTCTCCAGAAACTGGCCATTATTTGCAGCCGGCCACTGCCTGATCCTCTCCAGAAACTGGCCATTTACAGCCGGCACTGCCTGATCCTCTCCAGAAACTGGCCATTTACAGCCGGCACTGCCTGATCCTCTCCAGAAACTGGCCCTTTGCAGCCGGCACTGCCTGATCCTCTCCTGAAACTGGTCATTTACAGCCGGCACTGCCTGATCCTCTCCAGAAACTGGCCATTAGCGGCCGGCACTGCCTGATCCTCTCCAGAAACTGGCCATTTGCAGTTGGCACTGCCTGATCCTCTCCTGAAACTGGCCATTTGCAGCCAGCACTGCCTGATCCTCTCCTAAACTGGCCATTTACAGCCGGCACTGCCTGATCCTCTCCAGAAACTGGCCATTTGCAGCCGGCACTGCCTGATCCTCTCCTGAAACTGGCCATTTGCAGCCGGCACTGCCCGATCCTCTCCAGAAACTGGCCATTTGCAGCCGGCACTGCCTGATCCTCTCCAGAAACTGGCCATTTGCAGTCGGCACTGCCTGATCCTCTCCAGAAACTGGCCATTTGCAGTTGGCACTGCCTGATCCTCTCCAGAAACTGGCCATTTACAGCCGGCACTGCCTGATCCTCTCCAGAAACTGGCCATTTACAGCCGGCACTGCCCGATCCTCTCCTAAACTGGCCATTTACAGCCGGCACTGCCTGATCCTCTCCAGAAACTGGCCATTTACAGCCGGCACTGCCTGATCCCTCCTGAAACTGGCCATTTGCAGCCGGCACTGCCTGATCCTCTCCAGAAACTGGCCATTTACAGCCGGCACTGCCTGATCCTCTCCAGAAACTGGCCATTTACAGCCGGCCCTGCCTGATCCTCTCCAAAAACTGGCCATTTACAGCCTCCCTCTCTAAATTTTATATAACTTTTTTACCCAGTGTCAAATAATTGAGAATGATTCGTTGTTAAACTAAGAACTTTTGTGTATTAAATAGAAAATTATTCGGTCTTAAACGAAGTCAATTTTGCACTTTACTTGTTGTTGAATGTGACAACGTCTTAAGTAAATGCTAACATTCCATCAGTATTTTCTTAAGACGTTGTCACGTTCAACGTCAGTAAACCGACTTTACAGACAACCAATTTTTTCAACATTACCAAAATGGATCGATTTTCAATGATCCAATTGCAGACTGCAAGGGTATACAAACTTCGATTTACCGAAGTTAGCTTTTATTCTTGTTTATTATTTTTATACCCTTGCAGAGGGTATAATAATTTTGCCATTATATTTTCAACGCAGTGAAGGAGGCATCTCCGATCCCATAAAGTATATATATTCTTGTTCAGCATCACCAGCCGAGTCGATCTGACCGTCTGTCCGTTGCTACGCAAACTTGTCTCTCAGTTTTGGGGCTATCCAAATGAAACTTTGAAGATAGTCTGGTCCGGAATCGGACCTCTATATCCAAATTGTTATTTTTTTCTTTATTTATTGAGATATTGGTCCCAAATTAAATATATAATCCAATTATATTTTAGCTTTACAATTTAAATTTCGTGAAAATCGGACCGCTATATCTTATAGCTGCCAAATTAACGATGAGCCCGGAATAATAGATTTTCCTTGTTTTTAAAGATATTGGACTAAAACTTTGTAAATTGCGTTTTAATTTAAATATAGCCGCACATTTAAAATTTCATGCAAATCGGCTTGCCGAAGTTGGCTTTATTTCTTGTTTTTCTCTGCCTTTTATTTATGTCTTGGTTTTTTACAGAGTTCGGAAGGTTGGTTCAAGTCTCACTTAAAGTTCTCCAAATGCAGTTTGCAGTCGCAAGCAGTATAATATTATCCTAACATATATTTTATATTTTTCCGCTTCCTCATTAAGCCCAATGTAACTATACGTGGTCTCAAACATTTTAAATGAATATGGTTTGTGCAAGTATATGCTAGCTATAGAACAATATTATTTAATTTAACTCAATCATAAGGGATATAAAAATCTGACCAAAGTTATAATACTTCCCTCAGGGTATATTATTTTTACAGTGGGCCAAGCCGCCTGGGGATTGCTAGTTATTTCATAAATATCATTGTTATTTCATGGCGCCCAACATCATTGACATATATTTACGTGGATAACGAAATAAAAGATTATGTTTTAGCCAAGTTTGAAATATTGATCTTACGTTGGGCAAAATCGGGCAAAAAATCTCGTATTGCCAAATATGGAGACCTTCAGATATTCTCACTCATTTTAGCTTCGAACCTCATTAAGATTTTCTGTCAAACGCTTTGGAGACGAAGAGCCAGAGTCCAGAGAGATGAGTCACCCGTCCAAAAAATTTTAGGAAGAGGAAGAAGGACCCAACTAGTTTACCCTTACATTTTTAAGTCCAAAGGTTTGGTAATTAAACGCATAGGAACTGCAGGCTTTGTGATTTTTATACCCTTGCAGAGGGTATAATAATTTTGTCATGATGTTGCAACGCAGTGAAGGAGGCATCTCCGACCCCATAAAGTATATATATTCTTGATCAGCGTCACCAGCCGAGTCGATCTAGCCATGTCCGTCTGTCTGTCCGTCTGTCCGTCTGTCCGTCTGTCGGTTTCTACGCGAACTAGTCTCTCAGTTTTTGAGCTATCGGGCTGAAATTTTCAGCAAAGTCTTATTTCATTGGCACGCAGTATCTATGTCGGAACGGCCGAAATCGGACCACCATATCTTATAGCTGCCATAGAAATGATGGGGAAATTAATGTAAAAAATTTTAACTTCTCTGTTTTTCAACGAATTTCTATAAATTTCGAGATATAGTCGTTTTTTATAGTTTTAAAATTACGGTTTTAATTTCTTTAAGATCGGACAACTATATCATATAGCTGCCATAGAAGGGATCGGTCGATTTATATGAAAATGTAAAACTCTACATGTAAAATGTAAAATTTACAAAATTTACATAATTTGACATTTTTCTTTTAACATTACCAAAATGGATCGAATTTCAATGATCCAATTGCAGACTGCAAGGGTATACAAACTTCGGTTTACCGAAGATAGCTTTCTTTCTCGTTCGTTATAATATCGCAGCCTGACCACGGGTAATGAACAAACAAGTATAGGCATCGTCACGAAGGTCGGCCGATCGTCTAGCCGCTGTCTGCAAGCCGTGCTTATTGTTGTTGTCGGCTTAGCAAAACAATATACACAGTGCATATGCATATATGTGGTTGTCTTCCCTTGCACTTGTCTTATCTCAGTTAGATTTATCGAAGATGGAATGGTTATGTTCGAAGTCAAATTACTTTTGTTCACGAACTCATTTGGTTATAGTTGCTCCAAAGTTTGCATGCTCATATTTGGCTGTCAAAAGATCTATAATTTTTTCTCTTTGTTCGCTTCAGTTTGAAACTTGAGTAAATATTTTCCATTAGGCCAAGCGCATACTAGCAGCTGATAGCGGAACTTATTGCTGAGATTAAAAGCGAACTGATAACTTCACAGCTCCTCAGCGAGCTGAGATTTTTTGGTCGGGCACACCGACAGCATAATGTGAAGCTGATGCTTATCTATATATGGGACATTCCATATCAACTCGGCCACCCCTGTTTTTTTTAACTGTATTTTTTGTCTTTCAAATTGCATGCACCATTTCAATGCTATGATTTTTTAAAGTTTTTTGTCCAACCGCGATTATCTCGAAAAGTATTGATGGTAACGAAAAAATATTTAAGGGTCACTATATGGACATGGAGCACTTTAAAATGTGGGTATGCATTTTTTTTTTTCAGAGCGAAAAAAAAAACAGGGGTGGCCGAGTTGATATGGAATGTCCCATATATAAAAATGGAGCCCAAAAAATGTGTCGTAAAAAACTACTGGAGAACGGCTGGGCCGATTTTGGTTAAAATTGTTTTTTCAGTTGTAGGTAACTAACAGGAGAAGATCAGAACGTAATAAAATTTTTAGAAAATTGTTGTAGTTTTAGCTTGAGTAATAGTTGATAGTTTTATTTAAGGATATTTTAGTAGAGATTAAGTTTTACACGTTGTTGGCGATAGAGATGAAGAGAACAGAATTCTTTAGATAAGATACTTATGCGATAACAATACACGCGATATATATAAGGTATACGATATGTGGTGACCAGGGATGAAGATCAATGTGCTGCCAATTGTATTTCCAATACTTCCCCTCAATTGGTAAGGTGTTGATCGACTGGACGTATACCCAAGGATGTCTTGCAGGTGTTGTGTTTTGAGGCCCCAAGCCCTTTCGTTAGTATGTCTGCTGGCATCTCGGTCGTTGGGATGTAATTCACGGATATAGTTCCCTCTTCAACCAGCTCTCGGATAAAATGGTGGCGGATGTCAACATGCTTGGTGCGTTTGTGGAATACGGGGTTGCGAGCAAGTTGACCAGCTCCTTGATTGTCGTTGTGGATGACGGTCGTCTTCAGTTGCCCCAAAACTTCTGTTAGGAAGCTTCTAAGATGAACAGCTTCTTTTGAGGAGTCAGATAGGGCCATGTACTCTGCCTCTGTTTACCTGTTAATAGCTTCTTTGGCCTTCCGCGACCACGTTTCATCAATACTTCAGGTTCTGGCTGCTCTTCGTCTGGTTCAGAGTCCTCTGGCTCGGGATCTTCTGTTCGGTTGCCTTCGATGTCATCTGGGTCGTCATTTTCTGGTCGATCAACTGCAGCTGGTATAATGTCGATGTCGATTGGAAATTCCATAAATTCCTCGTACTTATAATCGTGCCCAAATAGATGTGTGAAGACGACGTCTCGGCTTTTAATTAACGTTTTGGTTTCCACATCATACAGCCTATAAGCTTTGGCATCGCTGCAGTATCCAACGAAAACACATTTCCTGGATTTTGAGCTACAATGCAACCGTCCGTTGCTTTCTACTCTCCCAGGATATTGCTGCACTTGCGAACTTGAAAGCAAAACCTGTGAAAGATCTGCGATCGTCAATGTTGGCGGCCCAGTCAGCGTCTGCGTAGCCTACTAGGTCTTGGCCACTTCGTTTATAAAGCAAGCAATAGTTTTGAGTGCCTTTTAAATAGCGTTATAACCTTTTGCAGCCATCCAGTGTTGTTTCCCAAAATTGGTATTATATTGGCTTAGTGCACTCACTGCGAATGCTATATCAGGGCGCGTTGAGACTGCCAACCACATTAAGGCTCCTACCAAACTCTGATATGGCACACTAGAGATTTCTTCCTTTTCGCTTTCGGTGGTTGGACACATTTCCGTAGACAATTTTCCGCTCGTGTTCATTGGCGTATTTACAGGCTTGCAGTTTTCCATGTTGAAACGTTTCAGGATGTCTGCTACATACTTCGGTTGGGCCATGGTGAACTCTGTCTTGTCTTCGCTTTGTTTAAATTCGATGCCCAAACAATACGATAGCTTGCCCAAATCTTTCATCTGAAATTTGTTGGACAATTCATGCTTTAGCTGCGAAAGCATTTGGGCGTTATTGGTCGCTACTATGAGGTCGTCTACGTAAAGCGATACCATCAGGATTCCATTTGGTTCACGTTTCAGGTACACGCATTGGTCGGCTGCAAGTGGCTTAAGGTCCAGTTCTTTGAGTTGGCTGTCCAGCTTTTTGTACCATTGGCGTCCACTCTGCTTTAGGCCATATAGTGCCTTTCTTAACTTGCAAACTTTCTCCGGGCCATATATCTTCTTTACTTTTGCTGTTAATATTTCTTGGAACTCAGGTGGGACGCTGATGTAAAGCTCTTCCTCAATGTCTCCATTCAAATAGGCGCTGTTGAAATCGAATTGATGAACATCTAATCCAAGTTCCGTAGGTAAAGCTATTAGTATCCTTATTGAACTCATTCGGGATACTGGAGAAAAGGTCTCGTCGTAATCAATGCCTTCGCGTTGTGTAAATCCTTTTGCGACCAGCCGAGCTTTTCGGCCATTTATCTTTCCGTCGGGTGAATATTTTGTTCGTAGAACCCACTTCGTTTCGATAACCCTATGGTTTTCTGACGATCGACAACTTCCCAAGTATTGTTCTTTTTCAATGACTTGTACTCGCTTATCAATGCCTCCTTCCATTCGATAGCATTCGTACCTTTAAGAGCTGCGCTTGCAGTTAGCTCTTTTGAGTCCATTACGAGTGAGGTGGCTTCATAAAATATCTCTTCTTGATCGGACTCGGGCTGATGGTTGGATGTGTCGATTTGGTCTGCAATTATTTGATTGTAAATTAATTTTGGCCTTCTGATCGTTTGTCCAGCGAGTATGCAATTTGACCAAACTTCTGCATATGCTTTACAATTGGGATGCGATTGTTCCACAGTTTGAAAGGCGTTTCTCCACATAGGCTTCTTGAAGGACATCTGTTTCTAATGTAGTTTGCGGTGTTTACTGCTTCGGCCCAGTAGCTCGCAGGTAGTGCAGCCTGTAACATCAGACAGCGAGCCATTTCTACAAGGGTTCGGTTTTACGTTCGGCTGTACCGTTTTGTTGAGGCGTATATTCTACGGAATACTCATGCTTTATTCCTTGAGCTGCAAGATAATTTTTGAACTCATTATTAGTGTATTCTGTACCGTTATCTGACCTGATTGTTTTCAGCTTCTTTCCAGTTCGCCGTTCGACGTAGTTCTTGAATTCTTGAAATTTCTGGAACACTTCTGATTTACTTTTGATAGTGTAGAGCTCGCACCATTTCGAGAAGTCATCTATAAATGTCAAAAGTAACGGCTGCCTCCGTGGCTGTTTACACGCATGGGCCCGCATACGTCGCTGTGGATTAATTCTAGCACATCCCTTGCTCTTGAATTTGATACTGGAAACGGCTTCTGGGATTGCTTCTCCTTGATGCATATTTCGCAAATTGGGAGACTCTCCTTTAGGTTTACCCTAGCTCCTTGGACTTTGCCTTTTCCGATTAGTTCTTTCAGATCCGGCTCATTTAGATGGCCGAAACGCTCATGCCATTCTTTGATGCTGTTTTGCTTACTTACAGCGATCTGACTGCTTTCGTGTGCTTCTTCGATCTGGTACAAGTCCAACTTACGGGGAGCGGTAAAAACTAATTCTTCTCCTTTAGCTCTGACTACCTCAGCTTTCTCCTTCTTGAAAATTACATTGAAGCCGTGATCACATATTTTTGAGACCGATAAGAGATTGGTCCTTAAATCCGGCACGTAGAGTGCGTTTTTCAGGCTGGCAGTGAACTTGTTGTTTGGGGAGAACTGCACGGATCCATATCCTTTTATATTTGTAGCCTCATCATTTGCCAGTCTCGAGCTTCGAGCCTTCTCCTGGCTCCAGGGTCTCGAACATATTTTTCTGTGAACACATGTGGGACGTTGCTCCAGAGTCTAGACACCAGTTATTATTATTATTATTATTACTATGGCCTTATTGCACCGCGACCAGATGTTAGGTCTTTTGTGCCGGCCTGTAGAATTAAGGTAGAGCCTCTATTCCTAGGCTTCTGATAAAGGAGAGCACTTTGGCGAGGTCTATCTCTTCCCAAATCCTGTAGGGGGGATAAGTTCACCTCCTAGTTGTTGAAGTCGACGTCTGATTAGTGAGGGGCATTCACATAGAACATGTTCTGATGTTTCTGGCTCCAGCTCACAGAATCTACATGTGTCGATTTCTGAAAGTTTTAATTTCTTAAGGTGATACCTTAGGTTGCAGTGACCTGTTAGGTAGCCTGTTAGAGTGCGAATCTCACTCTTTTTAGATTGATGATGCGTTTGGATCGCGACATCTGGGGGACGAGGAATTGTTTGGCTTGTCTCAGCCCTGCACTGTCGGTCCAGTGACGACTTATCTCCTTTTCCTCCCATTTCCTGACCAGTTCCCTTTTGTGTCCTTTCGAAAGTCCACAGAATGGTTCAGGGCCGATTAGTGGTGTCATCGCCCCGCGTTTTGCTAGGGAGTCTGCCACCTCGTTTCCTATATGGCCTTCATGCCCTGGCACCCAGCCCACCGTTAAGGTGTTTTTGGAGGCAAGGGCGTTCAGCTGCTGGAAACAGTTTTCTACTAGTCTGGAGGTGATCGTAAAGGATCTCAGCGCTATGAGCGCCCGCCTGACTGTCAGAGAAGATGTAAATCCGTGCGCCTTGCATATTCCTGCGAAGGCATTCACGAGCACAGATTTCTATGGCGTGTATCTCTGCTTGGAAGATGGTTGGGGACTTTCCCATGGCTATGGATTTGTTGAACCTTGGTCCGAAAATACCAGCCCCGGTGTCGCCGTTTTCCAATTTCGATCCGTCAGTGTACCACGTTTGTGATCCACTGGGCAGAGATATTGATTTTGTTGTCCAGTCGTGTCTGGTGTACAGGACTACAGAGAAGTTTCTGTGGAAAACAAGTTTTGGTTTCTGCTCGTCAGTTATACGCAGAATCGGGTTCGTTTATTAGGGTTCGAGTACCCGTAGATGCCCAGTTAGATCACCACTTTTATATCGGTGATGTTTTGGAGGCGAAGTGCCCCCAGGCAGGCCTCCTTTTCAGGGCGATGGGTAGAGGGGGGAATGCCAGTTATAACTCCAAGTGCTGCAGTGGGGCATGTCCGGATGGCTCCAGTGATGCCTATGCAGACCAGTCGTTGTATTTTGGTAAGTGCAGCCGCAGCTGTCTTCTGGGTAGATTTCGTCCACCAAGCAAGAGATGCATAGGTTATGATCGGTTTTACCACAGTGTTATAAGACCAGTAGATCATTTTGGGACTCAGGCCCCATGTTCTACCGAAAAGCCTATTGCACGCAAAGTATGCTCGAGTGGCTTTGTTAATGGTCTTTTCAAGGTGTGAGTTCCAGTTGAGCTTGGAGTCAAGTATAACTCCCAGGTAGTTAGCTTCAACCGAAAAGTCAATGGTTGATCCATTTAGGGATGGTCTTGTCAGGGAGAGAGACCTTTTCCTGGTAAATGGAACTAGCACAGTTTTAGACGGGTTTATGGATAGTCCTTTATCCTGACACCATCTATTGGCTATATTGAGGGCTTGCTGCATGCGGTCCGAGATGGTTTGCTCATGCCAGCCCACTATATAGATGACTAGATCGTCAGCGTAGCCCTGAGTGGGAACCCTAGGTTGTTGAGCTCAAACAGTAGCTCGTCTATGACCAGAGTCCACAGGAGAGGAGAGAGTACCCCTTGAGGGCATCCCCTTGTGGCTGTGATTGAGGTCATGGTTCCTCCTAGGTCTACAGTTATGATTCTGGATTTGAGCATTTCCAGAATCCACCTAATAATGGGTGTGGCGACATTTTTACGTACAAGAGAGGCACGGATTGGCTCGTATGACGTGTTGTCAAAAGCTCCTGAGATGTCTAGAAAGGCACCTAGTGCTATTTGTTGAGAGCCAATGGCCTTTTCAATGACTGTTGTAAGGCAATGGATGGCAGTCTCAGTTGATTTGCCAGTTTGGTACGCATATTGGTACTTATGTAGGGGAAGATGCTTGAGGTTCGCTTCCCTGATGTGCTGGTCAATTATCTTTTCCATAGTTTTAAGAAGGAAGGAGCTAAGACTAATTGGTGTATACGATTTAGGCAGTTGGGAATCTTTCTTCCCTACCTTTGGAATAAACACAACTTTTACTTTAGCCCATTTGCTTGGTATGTGTCCAAGCACGAGACTAGCTCGGAATAGACGGACCAGGGGAGTGCAAATTGGTGCAGTCCCCGCTGCAATAGGCATGGATAAATTCCATCTGGTCCAGGGGATTTGTATGGGCTAAAACTTTGTATGGCCCATTGTACGCTATTTTGATGAAACAGTCTAAAGGGCATGTTTCCAATACGTTCTGATAGATAGGGGGTTCCTTCTTTCAGCCCCATTGGAGTCTGCCACAATAGCCACGCGCAGGTGTGGGCACTCTCCAATCTCAGAGAGGTAGGTTGGTGCCTCACTTTCTGAGATGGGTTGCTCCATGGCCACGCACCCAGGAAAGTGAGTAGATAGGAGTAGACTACTCGTTTCCTTTGGGTTGTTTGTGTGGGTTCCATCTGGCTTTTCAGCGTACAGATGCCGTTTGAGTGGTCTTTGGAGAGGGCTTTTTGTAGCCTGACAGCTTCCGGGAGAGTTGAAATCTGCCCGCAGTGTTGGCGCCACGTAGCCCGTTTTGACCTTCTCAGCTCTTTGTTATACAGCGTTAAGGCGGATTTGTAGGAATCCCAAGTGACCTTCCCTTTTCTCGCCTTATTGAAGAGCCTTCGCGCAGCTTGTTTAAGATCGTCAAGGCTCTTGTTCCACCAGGAACAGCCCGACTGATCTTACGAACTTTTGTTCGCAGCTGACGTGATATGCTGATTCAATGTTTGTATGAAGCACAGTAGCCTCACGCTCTAACTCGTCTATTGTTAGTATCGGACGGGTGGAGCAGTCTCTGGATTGCTCAAGTTCAAAACAGAAAAGATCCCAGTTTGTGTTCTTGGGATTTCTAGTAACTAGGCTACATTGCAAGGCACCTCCTATATCAAATCTGATGTGCTGGTGAGTCTGACATAGTGATCTCATTCGCAACGTGCCAGTTTGAGACAGCGGACAACATATTCAGACTGCAGAGAGTTAGGTCGAGGACTTCCTCTCTAATTGCATTGATAAATGTGGGCTCGCTGCCCTGATTTAGTAAACCTATGTTATTACTAATTATGTACTCAAGAAGGTACTCACCTCTTTTGTTGATGTTGCTGCTCCCCCAGACCGTGTGATGCGCATTCGCATCGCAAGCAATTATCCACCGGAGCCGGTTTCTCTGGCAGTACTCTACCAGGGCACAGGTAGCCGCCGGAGGTACATCGTCAGTGTCGCCGGGTAGATAGGCAGAGGCCAGCACTGTGGGTATTTTAACCCAGACCGCCACCAGGTCCTCAGTTATGAACTGTGAAAGGGGAACAAATGTTAGATTTTTGTTTATTAACAAGGCCGCTCTGGGGCGAGGTTGGCCGTTTGCATATAGCAGCTTACCAGATGGGGTGCTAAGCCCCAGGACACGTCCGGCATTTATCCATGGCTCCTGGATAAATGCTATGTCCATCGTAGCAAACCTCTCGCAAAGGACGTCAGACGCGGCCTTTGCATGGTGGTGGTTCGCTTGGAGACATCTGAGGTGTCTCCGGGTGTTGGGGAGGGTGGGGGAAGGAGGACGGGACATTAGTCCGCCCTCTTGCGGCCCCTAGCCGCCATCTTCCGGCCTCGGTTGGTGCCCAGAAGGGCCTCCTCCTCAGGTGTGCGCCTCACACCCTTGTTTAAGCGCCCTGTTCCGCGCGTGATGCACCCGTGCAGGGGAGGGCGCATAATTTTATTCGGTGGCATGGGCTCTTGGGCAACTATGGTGCCGCTAGCCTCTGTGCCTGCGCGAGCTGTGCCATCAGCGGCATTCTTTGGCGTTGTCGCAGCCGTGCCCTTTGTAGCCTTTGAGCAGGTGGGCTTCTCCGCTGCGAGCAGGAGCCACCGCCTGCGTCTTCGGCTGCGCGCTGGCTTTTGGCTTAAGAGTAGCCGTGCCCCACGCGAAGGACAGCTGGTATGCCAGCGACTTCAAGCGATTGGCCGAAACAGGATCCAGCGCAATCGTGATGATGGCCATGCTTTGCCTCATTTCACGGTGGAAGACACGCCAGTCTCACACTCGCAGGCCGCTGTTCTGGCCCTCGACGAGCTTCAGGATCTCGTCCGTCTTCATTTCCGCGTTTGGAAGCGGAAAGTACCCAATGAAGACAGCGGCACGTGGAGCCTCTGCCTCTGGGACCACCTTGATGTGGGCGTCTTTCCACAGCCGTAGCTTTGGCACCTCTGTGCATATCCACTCGGCTGTCTCTGCATTCCCACACGTCACGGCCATCCACCCTGGTCGAAAGGTGCAGCCAGAGAACAACGGCTTCACAGAGCCGTGTCTCAGGGCCATCACTCTCGATAGGATGGCGGACTGAATAGTGTTCAGTTGTTCGGTCGTAAGGAGATGCTCAATGTAGTCGGCAGGGAGTATCGCCATCTTCGCCGAGCTGGCAACGTCCCTATAAGAGGCCATAACACTTGGGGCGACTGCGCCTGTATTGCCTGCCCATCCGCTGCTGCGGTTGTGGTGGCTGCTGGAGCCTCCGTGGCCGGCAAAACATTTGCAGGATCGCCCTTCGTCTGGGCACTAGGTGCCACGGTTTTGTACATGGCCATCTTTTTCGACGCCTCTTCTGGGGTCGTGTTGGGCATTTCCCTTGGAGGGTCCATAGGCTTCTGGGAGAGCCTTTTGGCCTCCTCCATGGGTACGCCGTTCGCAAGGTGTCTGCGCAACCTCTTCCTTGCGGCGCCCGATAGTGCGATCCGCCTTGGTTTGTCATCCTTAGGGGAGGCGAGCAGAGTTTCTTCCTCTTCCTTGGTGATGCTGTCGGTGCCAGAGCTTTGTGAACATATGTCCATAGCATCTCCACCAGTTACTGCAATCACTGTTTGTATAATTAGCTATGTTGATGTACATGCTATTACTCTGGTTCTTCATTGGCTTTGACCTGCACTCAGCTGCACGGTGACCGACTTTTCCGCAGCTGTAACATTTAAACTTAAACTTTTGATTAGTGCTTAGTTGTTTCGGCTTGCTGGGATTATACTTCTTGTGCACCAATAATGCTCCAGGCGTCGACTCGCTGGGATTCCTGTTTCTTGCCTCGTACTCGTCTAATAACTTTATTTTGAGTGCTTCCGTTGATATTAAGTTTTCCTGAGTTTCAATTGCGATTCGAAACTTTTCGTATTCCTCTGGGATACTGTATAGTAGCAAGATGGTTAACAGATCGTCAGTATTCATGAGATCAACTTCGTTTATTTTGTCTACTAAATCGGAAAACTTATCTATGTGGCTTCTCATGTCTCCGCCTGCATTCATTTTCAGTAAGATCAGGGATTTCAACAGTGCGGCTTTACGGGCTGGCCCCGTAGACTGGTAAGTGTTATGCAGCTTTATCCAAATATCGTTTGCAGTTTCGCAGTTCTTCGTATGCCTTAGTTCCGATGTCGACATGGCCAAATTGAGGTCGGACTTAGCCTTTGCATCTTCGTTTACCCACTGTGCGAAATTATTTTCGGGTTTTAAAGAGTCCGTTGACATATTTCCACGAGTCGTTTTTATCAATAAGGCCTGCATTTGTATTTTCCAGGTGTCGAAATTGTCTTTGCCCAAAGGCTCTATGCGTATACTAGCAATACTCATTTTGCTTTTAATTTGCGTTTAGTTATGCTACACAAGCAAACATTTCACGAAGCTACACAAGCAACGACACGCTTCTTTTCTCTGTTGCCAATTAGACGCGTTCTTTTGCGTCCCCAGAAGTCTCACACTCTTGCATGCATACGTGATGTATATACATATGTGTGTGTCGGCAATTTCACCACAAATTGAAATTTGCCATTTGATCTCACTAGTTGGTCACTATCCTTGTTCTAACTATTTTCTGGCGCAGTGGAAGGTTGCTGGTCCCATAACCTGTTGTAGTTTTAGCTTGAGTAATAGTTGATAGTTTTATTTAAGGATATTTTAGTAGAGATTAAGTTTTACACGTTGTTGACGATAGAGATGAAGAGAACAGAATTCTTTAGATAAGATACTTATGCGATAACAATACACGCGATATATATAAGGTATACGATATGTGGTGACCAGGGATGAAGATCAATGTGCTGCAATTGTATTTCCAATAAAAATCCTCCAGGGTAATGGTAAAAAACAGATAATTAAAATATCAAATTATATAAAACAGTAGTGTATCGAAATATATGTCAAAGTAAAGACAAATCGTTTCAATATTATTCGGTTTCTTATTCGTTTTTATCAGACGTCCAGATTTGTTTAATTTCTTCCTGTGATTTGTAGGAATAATGCCTGCTATAAGAGGGCCAAACATTGGACGACGTACACGTCGAGCAACATATAGTCGGAATGTCCATGAAAGTCAAACGCAAGACGAACGTGCAGAAAGAAATGAATCGAGACGAACCCGTTTAGCACAGATTCGCTCTACACAAAGAGTACCAAGAACAGACTTGAATCGCGCTGCATTTGCATACAATTTCTCAACGTCCTACAAAGACCATAGCTGCGTTGTTATCGGTTCATTGTCTGTGGTATGTCAGCACTGCAATGCACTGAAGTTTCGATTGGAAGCTCCCGGCTTATGCTGCGCAGGTGGCAAGGTAAAATTGCCGATTTTGACTCATCCACCAGAGCCATTGTATTCGCCTCTATATGGAAATACAAGCAAATCAAACCATTTCCTGTTGCACGCACAAAGATTTAACGGATGTTTTCAAATGACGTCATTTGGAGCAGAGGTTGTTCAACAACCAGTCTACAATCCGAGTTATAAGGTAATAGAGTAACTCTTTTATCAACACGAACAACTATAATTTTTCACGAAATTGCATCACAAAATTCAGATTCAAGGGCAAATTCACCATCGAGCGGGCGCTTTGTTACCACCACCAAACAAAGATCATAAATTCCTTCAGATCTATTTCGTTGGTGATTCGGCAGTTGAACTTAATCAGCGTTGTGCAATTTTCACTGCAACTAAACGTGAAATAATACAACAATTGCAAAATCTTCTTCAAGAGTGTAATGAATTGGTCAGATTGTTCAAAACAGCTTTGGATACAATGCATTATGACGACCACAAAATCATTATCAGAGCAGATAAAAGACCAGCAGGAAGCCATTCAAGACAATTCAATGCGCCCACTATCAATGAAGTCGCAGTGGTGATTGTTGGCGAGAATGTGGAATCACGCGATATTGTTCTCAAGCGTCGGGATGATGGACAATTGCAACGCGTTTATGAGACTCATCGGTCATATGATGCACTTCAATATCCGTTGAAGTTCTGTCGTGGAGAAGATGGCTATCACTTCAACATAAAGATGGTCAATCCAACGACAGGTTTGTTTAATCACTTCTTTTTCATTCTGCACGTAAATTCGAATTCATATTACAGGAGAAGAAACGAATAAGAAAGTCAGCTTAATGAATTTTTATGCATATCGATTGATGATTCGACTAGATGTTGACAATAATCTGTTGAGATACCGCCGTTTGTTTCAGCAGTACTGTGTCGACATGTATGTAAAAGTAGAAACGGAGCGTCTCAATTTCATTCGTTTCAATCAGTCAAAGTTATGATCTGCTAAAGGTAAAAATTCTTATGGATTACATCGTTAAGCAGAAGGTTTTTGGCGTAGTTCGTTTTGGATGTACTCGGTTGAATGGCAGAAGCGTGGCTTACCACATGCGCACATTTTGCTTTGGATGTTCGACAAGATCCGACCAGAACATATTGATTCGATTATTTCTGCCGAAATACCAGATCCAGAAACTGATCCGGAGCTGCCTTCCGTTGTGAAAACGAGTATGATAAATGGCCCTTGCGGAGTCCACAACCCAGAATCACCATGCATGGAAAACGGAAATTGCACAAAACGATTTCCCCGTCCGTTGGTGGCTGAAACAATCAGTGAAAACGATGGATATCCATTGTATAGGCGTCGTTCTCCAGATGACAACGGCAGATGGATCGAAATGATGGTAAAAAATAACAAAGTCATCGTCGATAACCGCTGGATCGTTCCATATTGTCTTTTGTCGAAAACGTTTTCAACGCACTGCAATGTTGAGTACTGCAACTCTATAAAATCAATCAAATACATTTGCAAATATGTGAACAAAGGGAGCGACATGGCGGTGTTTGGCATTGCTGATCCGAATGCAAACGACGAGGTGACGAAATTTCAACTTGGACGTTACGTAAGTTGTAACGAAGCCATTTGGCGTCTGTTTTCATTTCCGATTCATGAACGTCATCCGACGGTCGTACACTTATCTGTTCACTTGGAAAACGGCCAGCGTGTCTACTTTACGGACGCGAATGCAGCGCAAAGAGCAGAACGGCCACCAGCGACAACGTTGACAAATTTATTTTCTACATGCGAAAGCGATCCGTTCGCAAGGACTTTACTCTATTCGGAAATGCCACGCTATTATACATGGAACGCTGCATCGAAAAGTTTCAACGCCGAAAAGAGGCGATGCTGTTGATGGTTTCGCTGATATCTATTCGACTGATGCTCTCGGACGAATATACACAGTTCATCCACGCCAAGACGAATGCTTTTATATTCGCTTGCTTTTGGTGAACATAAGAGGCCCTACATCCTTCGAGTCCCTGCGTACTGTGGATGGTGTGCTGTGGGCCACTTTTCGGGAGGCTTGCCAACGTTTAAATTTGCTTGAAAACGACACATTGGGACTCAACGCTCGCTGATGCCACTGTTTCTCTTTCTGGATCAAATCAAATTCGTGCATTATTTGCAATAATCATAGCCACATGTCATCCGTCGAACCCGACCGCACTGTGGGAAAAGTACAAGGACGATATGGCTGACGACATTTTAATAGACGTTCGCAGGACAACTATGAATTTCACTCTTGCCATTAACGGAGAAATGCACAACGAAGCTTTAATACGGATCGAAGACATGTGTATGCTCATGTGCGGCAGTCTACTGTCGACATTGGGAATGCCAACGCCACATCGTTCAGTGCACGATGCTTTCAATCGCGAATTTCAACGGAGCAACACTATGACCAAGATAACTTGGCCGAAAGAGTCCGAACCAATGTGCCGTTTTTGAATGCCGAGCAGAAGAACGTGTACGATTCGATAATGAAGGTTGTTGACGATGGATCGGGAGGCTTATACTTTCTCGATGCTCCTGGTGGGACAGGCAAGACATTTGTCATTTCGTTGATTCTGGCAACGATTCGATCAAGATCTCAAATTGCGTTGGCTGTTGCATCATCTGGCATTGCTGCCACGTTGTTGGAAGGCGGTCGAACTGCACATTCCGCTTTGAAGCTGCCCATGAATCTTCTCACGGTTGACAAGCCAACATGCACAATAAGCAAGAATTCGGCGACAGCGAAATTGATGCGAGAATGCAAAATCATCATTTGGGATGAATGCACGATGGCACAAAAGCGAGCTTTGGAGGCAGTTGACCGAACGATGAAAAATTTACGCGGTGATTCGAAACTATTTGGTGGGTCTTTGATATTGCTGTCCGGAGATTTTCGTCAAACGCTTCCCGTCATCCCGAAATCCCGAAATGAAGTTAATGCATGCCTTAAATCGTCTTCGTTGTGGAGATATGTCAAAAAGCTGAAATTAACCACGAACATGAGAGTCACATTGCAGAATGACCCGTCCGCTGCTGAATTCTCGAGACAACTGCTGGCACTTGGCAATGGCGAAATTCCTGTTGATGTTTCGACTTGATCAATATCGTTTCCGGCAAATTTTGCGTGTTCACATCGTCAAAGGAGGAACTCATTAACAAAGTGTTCCCCGACATTGCGCAAAATTATAAAAATATCGACTGGATTAGTGAACGGGCAATACTAGCAGCGAAGAACAAGGACGTAGATAATTTGAATTACATTATTCAAAATCAAATCGATGGAGAACTGCATTCATACAGATCCGTTGACAGCGTGACCGACGAGGATGAAGCGACGAACTATCCGACAGAATTTTGAACTCGCTAGATGTGCCAGGAACTCCACCGCATAATTTGCAACTGAAGGTGGGATCAATTATTATAATGCTGCGGAATCTAAATCATCCGAAATTGTGCAACGGTACGCGGTTGTCCGTCAAGAAACTGATGAATAACGTGATTCAGGCGACGATCATCAAGGAGCATTTAAAGGAGAGGTAGTCCTTATACCACGAATTCCGATTATTCCAACTGATCTACCATTCCAATTCAAGAGGATTCAGTTCCCTGTCCGATTGGCATTTGCGATGACAATCAACAAATCGCAAGGCCAATCGTTAGAAGTCTGCGGGATAAATCTAGAATTTCCCTGTTTTTCGCACGGCCAGCTGTACGTTGCATGTTCGCGTGTTGGTAAGCCGTCTTCATTGTTTGTTTTTGCGCCGGAAAATAAAACAAAAAACATAGTATATCATATCGCTCTATACTAAATAAAGAAATGCAGTGTTTGACTATTACCCTGGGGTTATATAATGGCGTCGAATTAGGGCGAGACAAAGTTCGCCGGGTCCGCTAGTATACATATATATTTGTTTAAAAAATACATACATACATACATATCTATATTGAACCGCTTTGGGCGCAACATTTATTTGAATTATTTATTGTATTGTATTTCTGCAATCACTGTCGTCCCCTCTCCCCTCTCTCGCTAAAACTCGCATTAACAGTTGGGAAGTTAATCCAAGCCGCACACCATTACACACACACAAGCCTTATATACAGCAGCTGCAGCGGTGAACTTTTTCGTTTTTCGCTTTCGCTTGTGGACCGGTGCAAACGTTGTTGTTGTTGGGCCCTTTTCGTTTGGGGCGCTCAGATTAGCGGACCGCCAAGTGACGCGATACCCTGTATTCGACGGGTATATACTTTTTGGCGTCATTTGCACCCCCTATTAATATTGATACTGCGTGATTTGATTTTAATTCGATAATTTTTTGATTCGAAAGTTTATTAAACCTTCGTTGTCGTCGTCTGATTGAGAAAATTATTTTTCGGCCATTTAATTTATTTATTTGAATTTTAATAAATAAATAACTTTAGGTACAATGAGTACAGAAACAAAAAATAGGTCAGTTCAAGTAGTGCTAAAAAGCAAGCTCCAATATCGGGTTAAAACTATTAGCCGCTTGAACGACCGGTTAGAACAGAAATCGATTCCGATTCTCGAGGAAGAATTAAAATGTCGACTCGAAAACTTTAATGCTTCAATTAATAAGGCAAATCAATCGCAAGAACCGGACCGCTTTGGTCCGATTTTGAAAAAATGTCAGCATCTATCCGCTGAAGAGTCGACTAAACCAAAGCAAGACAAATTAGTGTCGAGCAAGCAACATTACCGTAGCTCATTTTCGTGTTCCTCCTTCAACAGCAAGCCTCAGCAAACTTGTAGCTACTGCAATGCAGCAGATCATTCACTGACAAGTTGTAGTCCGTTTTGCGTCTCGCTGTCATGCAAAGGTTCGAGTTTGTTAAGTCTGCCTCCTTATGTATCAATTGTCTGCGAAAGGGCCACACAGAAAAAGTTAATTTGAAATCATTGTTCTTTGTTTAGTACTACATCGAATATTAATTATACTTATATTAAAGCTAAGACTAGGGTCACTTTGTTTTTATGTTATGCTATTATCTTTAAAGTGCGAATTAAGTTTTTCTTTAAACTGCGCTGCACTGCTAATATTTTTAAGGGAGTTTGGGAGTTGGTTCCATAGCCTTATAGCGTTTATTAAATATTGTCGTTCAGAGAGTAGGGATCTGTGCCTAATTTGAATAATATTATTTGCTCTCGCGAAGCGCGAGAATCTAAGCGTTTCGTAGAGATAGCTTGGCTCTTTAATTAAAAATAATTTTGCAGGTACACTAACACTCTCATTTTCATCCAGTCTGCCAGGTGTAGTTCAAATATTTTGTAAGCAAATCTAGAAACGTGATCGAATCGATGCAGATTGAATACGAATCTTGCAATACTGTTAAAAGCAATTTTAATTTTGTGCTGGCTGATTGAATCACAGTTTGCAAATACTTCAACCCCATAGAAAAGTGTTGGGACTAGGCATGATTTAGCCAGTAGCAAACGTATATTTATGGGTAAAAAAGTTTTTAATGGAGGAGATACATCTGAGTAAACTATACGTCTTTCCTATAGTTGCGTTGACATGATCACTCCAGCGCAGCGTACTGTTGGAAACAAAACCCAAGTTGGTGGCTTTGTCTACGTACTTAATAGGAATGGCGTTAAGAACTAAGGGCTGGATCGAAACACTATTTACCTTATTTTTATAGATTACTAGCTGACCCGGCGAACTCCGTTTCGCCACCAGATGGCTTCGTTTTATGTAACATTTCGTTTGGTGATTAAAAGATGAAGAAAAATTTTTTTTTTTTGTTTTATATTTGAAAAGGAAAAGCTTTATTTCATTTCACAACAGTAATGAATTCATTTTGATTACAAAAGTGAAGTGTTATTTAGTTGAACTTCTCTAAGTGAATAAAAGTGAATCCAAAGTAAATACTGAATCGAAGCGTTATACGTGTCCGCAAATTATCAGTTTCATTGAAGTTCTCTTTGGTAATTTACATTTTTGTTTTTGGTCTGACGTTAACACAAACAAATCGGATGGTTTCCCAACTCGTGAATACGCAACATATAACTGCCCATGTGAGAAACAATGATTTTCTAAATTTATCCCGCAAACACTAAGCGATTTGCCTTGCGACCTGTTAACGCAAGGCGAACAGAAATCTCAATCGTTTGAAGTCAAACGGTAGATCAGTCGGAATCATTGGTATTCGAGGAATACATACATTTTAATATGCGTACTTTCCGTTAATAATGGATGCCTCAATTAAATTCCTGCGATCCGATGGCATTCGTTCTAATGCTGTTTTGAACATATTAACCACAGCATTATTAGCGTGAAAAATGCTTGCAACTGTTCAATATTTCGTCTGTTTAACTGTTATGTTCCTGTATATTGCACCGCACATTCAGCTGATCCACCATTTACGAAATGAAATATATTTGCAGAAATTGATGCGGTTCATCTGGTGTTAGCACCATTGAACCATGTAAATGTAATATTTTGTTGTTGTATCTTTTACCTTGCAAGTCGGCATGAAGCCGCCTTCCCGACTGATATTAGCTCCAAAGGAAATCTTGCGAAAGTAGTTATTGTTTTCAAGGATATGTTGAAGAAAATGGATGGAATTGGGATCAGTTCCATCGAACAATGGTTTCAGTGGCTGTGGTGGTGTAAGTAATGGATCCAGTTTGACTTTTCCACTTGCGCAGCACAATCCATCCGTTTCTCTTTTGAACTTTAAAATATCGGCATATAGTCGTCATTGGCCAAGTATCTAAATTTGCATTATCACTGTAGTTCGCAGTGTGATCATACTGGAATTTCAAGCGATTGTATGATGCCAATGAACTTCGTGTCCTCAAGCGTTGTCCCAATCGGGCATTTTCTCTTATTATACTTTGCCTTTTTCGCTTAAGTTCTGTGAATACACTTGTTGCTGACTTGCATGTCTTGTGCGGCGGCCGATGTTCGCACGTCGTCCTCTAGGCATTTTGAACTATGGACTGAGTGGTAAATTTAATTTCATATGCACGATCCACATAATTTACATAGTTCAACTTACCACTTGGTTTCCAATTTAAATGTTAGGAAACGAATAACTTATTTTTAAAATTATTTTTCACAATTTCACGGTGAACACAATACCGGCTTGTCACATAATATTAACTGATCAGAGAACAATGAGTAGATGTCAAACAATGTATCACGCACCGCATGCTATGTATCAGAGGTGGCAATATATGAAAAAGATTTTCCCCTCGAGTCGCGGAAGTATCACGGAAGAATCGCGGAAGAGTAGCGGAAGTATCGCGGAAGAATCACGGAAGAGTCGCGGCAGAGTCGCGAAAGAGTCGGGAAGTATCGCGCAAGTATCGCGAAAGTATCGCGAAAGTATCGCGGAAGAGTCGGGGAAGTATCGCGAAAGTATCGCTGAAGTATACCGGAAGAGTCGGGGAGAAGTCGCGGAAGAATCACGAAAGTATTGCGGAAGGGTAGCGGAAGAATCGCGGAAAAGTCGTGGAAGAGTCGCGGAAGAGTCGGGGAAGTATCGCGGAAGTATCGCGAAAGTATCGCGAAAGTATCGCGGAAGAGTCGGGAGTATCGCGGAAGTATCGCTGAGAAGTATCGCGGAAGAACCGCGGAAGTATCGGAAGAATCGCGGAGGTATCGCAGAGGAGCGCGGAAGTATCGCGGAAGTATCGCGGAAGCATCGCGGAAGAGTCGCGGAAATATCGCGGAAGAATCGCGGAAGAGTCGCGGAAGTATCGCGGAAGTATCACGAAAGTATTGCGGAAGTATCGCGGAAGTATAGCGAAAGTATCGCGAAAGAGTCGCGGACATATTGGGTCCATCATTTCAATGTATCCGTACATTATTCATTTCAGCCAAAACAGCACGACGTATTCGTGATTCACTACAGGTACGGGTCAACAGATCTATTTCGTGCATTACCTTCATCTGCACTCCGTGATTGTCTTTGTAATACCCCATTTGTACTACCCGTTCGCCTTCCTATATTTGCTCGTCTTGGTCTTGAGAGAATGAGGAAAGTACGCATATATATAGTAAACTTTAACAGTTCTAGACTCACCATTTATACAAACGACAGAAAATGTTTGACGAAAATTACCTGACAATAATATCAAAGCAGCCGTTTTAGTTATGTATGTGAAAAAGAAAATGGCTGTTGAAAATGGCTATTGGCTGCATACTCGTATTTTTTTTTTACTTTTAAACCTTCCCTGGACTTCCACGAATAATTCAAGACCAAAATTAGCCAAATCGGTCCAGCCGTTCTCGAGCTTTAGCGAGACTAACGAACAGCAATCCATTTTTATATATATAGAAGATTAGGCACTTGGATTTCGCCGGATTAAGTCCTAGGCCGTTATCTTTGGCCCAGTTACTAATTTGGACAAGTTCACTATTACATATATTTACACACTTATTTATTCTATTTAGGGGACGACTCACATACATCTGGACATCATCTGCATACATATGAACATTACAATTAGACAACACGGAGGGAAGGTCATTTACATAAAGAGTAAACAGCAACGGACCAAGAACAGAACCTTGAGGCACGCCACGTTTTAAAAATACAAACGAAGACGAGACATTTGACATTAAAACAGATTGACGACGATTAAGTAGGTACGATGACATAAGTTTGACGGCTGTCTTTGAAAATCTGAATTGAGCTTTCAATTTGGCACATTGGACATCATGGTTAACCGTGTCAAAGGCTTTACTATAGTCAAGAAGTACTAGAAGCCTCACATAGGATTTGTCAGCATAGTCACGTATATCGTTCGATATTTTTATGATTGCTGACGTGCAACTGCGATTTTCCGAAATCCGGATTGACTTTGATTTAGAAAAGCATTTTCGTGTATAAAAGAATTAATTTGGGCTGCCATTATGTTTTCAAAGGCCTTTGACAAATATGGAAAAATTGAGATGGGCCTATATTCTTTGTTTGCCTTTGGGACGGGGACAATTTTGGCGATTTTCCAACAGTCTGGAAACATAGATGTTGTAAAGGCAGTATTAAAAATGTGCGTAATAAATTGTAAGATTTTCGGAAGTATTAATTTTAAAAATTTAGGGTTTATATCGTCAAGTCCAACAGCGTCCGATTTGATTTTAAGAATATTGACAAGCACTTCACACTGATTGACACACACAAATCTAAACCCATTATTACAGATATTTTCAGGTACTGATCTCAGGTACATATTGTTATTGCAGATTTCAGGTACATTGTATTCTGACAGCCTTTGGTTCAGTTCTTCTATGTCAACTTCCTGTACCGCTGTTGCTTTTGTTTACCTATTCCTAATGCCTTAATTTCTTTCCATGTTTGTCTAGTAGATGTTGAATTTTTGAATCTACGACTACGAAAGTTTGTCTTCGCAGATTCAATTAGTTTAGTAACGGTCTGTCTTAATAACTTAAAGTGTCCGTGGTGTTGTGGAGTCCTATACCTTTTCCACTTTCGATATGCATCGTTCCGTGATTAAATTGCCTGGTTAATTTCATTGTTAAACCATGGTTTAACTGAATATTTTATCACTTTGCATTTAATTGGAACATAAGTATCATACAGGTAGCTGATGTTGTTTTGTAGTATTGAGAGCTGCTGGTCTACCGTTGAAGATATGTAAATATTATTCCAGTTGCATCTGTCAAGTTCGTCCATAAGCATTTCATAGTCAATGTTCTTAAAGTCTCTAAATACTATCGATTCGTCATTGTATTGAAGGTCAAAGTTGTAGGTCAAATATATAAGGTCATGTTTTGAGAACGAAGGCACGATGAGTTGGTCATACAAATATATTTTTCAATGTCAGTAACGAAGAAGACATCTAACAAAGAGCTGCATGTTCTGCTGAAATGTGTTGGAGACACAGAGTTTACTAAATTTAAACCTAATATTTCCATTTCACTTTTGAGACGTGTTTCCCGCAACATGTTGCTATTGAGATCACCAGCTAATAAAATGTCTGCATAACTTAGTGTAATATCTGATAGCAAATTAATTACTTCGTCATAATTAATATTGCAACGTGGGCGGTAAATGCATCCGATAAGAATTTTCCTTGCTGTAAATTGATTTATAATTTCAAGAAATATATATTCAATAGGGCTATTATCGGGATGCTTACATATAAACTTGCACTTTAATTTTTGCTAACATATAGTGCTACACCCCCCCTCCCCCATGACTAACACGATCCGCACGGTAAGCATTGTAACCATCACATGAAATTAAAGTATCACAGATATCTTTAACAAACCACGTTTCAGATACACATATGACGTCTACACCAGAATTCACAAACATATATCTGAACTCTTCAATTTTCCTCGTCAGACTTTGAGCGTTTAAGTGACAAACTTTAAGGCCAGATCTCTGTTTTGCAATTATTCGCAATAGGGTATGGACATTTATGACTTCTTAATTGTCTTCCATTTCAAATACTTAAACAATATTACCAGTTGCGCACGCATTATGTATTAAACATAACATTGATAAAACATTGCAGAGCACATAAAATAAACAAAGCGACCTACATTAATTTTAAATCTAGTAAATACAAAATTATGAGTGAAAGTTTAACATGACAAATTGAGTAAAACTGATTATTCTCGAAATGAATTCCTATTTGTGCCGCTCACATCGTTGGTCAGCTCAGAAAGCTCGAGTGATCTTTGAACATATCGAGGTTCCTCTCCGTCGCTCAGCTTCACGTAGACCACTCCACGGCGTGTGAAAACAGCTGTAAGCTGCTTGTGCTTTTTGAGTCGCATTGCCTCTTTGAAGACCTCATAATTATGTTTGGTCAGCTGTTCGTTAAGATAAATCAGCGCTGGCGACTCAAACCCTATCAGCTGAAGGCTTAGTTGGGTTTTCTTTGCTCGCCGGTATGCCCCTATTGCTCTCAGCAGCTCCGCCTTTCCGCGCACGTTTTCTAACTTAATAATTATAGCCAAGATCATCCTTCCACGTCACATGTTTTGCATGCCACGTAATTGGACAGGGTGATTTTGGCTACGTCGATCGTAAGTGTCCGAACAAAGAGCGGTGACTACGTGTTTGCCCGAGCACTGCTGGACTCTGGGTCCCAAATAAATTTTATAACGGAAGAACTGGCTAACCGCTTACAGATCCATAGAGAGGAGTCGCGTATCAACTTACTTGGTATTGGCGAGTCCAATTCTCAAGTGAAGAAAAAGGTACACACAGTGGTGAAGTCGCGAATAAATGGTAATGAGTTCTCTTTCGATTTCTGGATCATGAAATCGATCTCCGGTTATCATCCTGATCAATCGGTGAATATCAGTGATTGGAAGATCCCAAAGAACCTTCCATTAGCAGACCCTTACTTTTACAAGTCTCAAAAATTGATATGTTAATAGGAGCAGAATCATTTTTCGAATTGCTAGCTGTTGGTCAAATTAGACAAGGTCCTGACTATCCAACTCTGCAAAGACCCTTCTTGGTTGGGTTGTCTCGGGCAGATACAAATCTTCCATCCCGAAACAAGTTGTGAATAGTTTCAGTTGTAGTGAAGAGCCCTTAGTATCGATTGAGAGCACACTACAGAAGTTTTGGTCACTGGAGGAAATGCCATCTCCAAAGAAAATTCTATCGCCTGAGCACAAGTTATGTGAAGACCATTACCGGAAGACTACTCAGTTATTGCCATCAGGTCGGTTCGAAGTAAGGCTGCCGTTTAAGTCCGATCAAAATGGGTTAGGCAACTCCTTTGAGGTTGCAAAACGGCGGTTTTGTCGCTTGAGAGAAGGTTGTCTCGAGATCCTAACATGAAAGCCATGTACTTGGAATTCATGGAAGAATATCTCGCCCTAGGTCATATGTCGCCTACAGACAACAAAATTCCTTCCGCTCCACACTATGTCATACCTCATCAGTGTGTTTTGAGGCCCCAGAGTACGTCCACTAAGCTACGCGTCGTTTTCGATGCGTCTTGCAAGACGTCGTCTCAAGTGGCCTTAAGTGACATCCTGATGGTTGGGACGACAATGCAAGAAGAGTTGTACTCCACTCTACTCCGCTTCCGGCTGCACAGGTATGCCCTGACTGCCAATGGAAAAAACATGGGTTCATGAAGCGGATAGGCAGTTTCAACTCATAGTGTGAAGAAGAGACCCCTCTGAATCCTTGAGATTGTATAAGCTCAACATGTGACATGTTAACTGGTGCTGCATGCGTAGAGGAGCTAAAGACGATCAAGTCTGAAGTGTCTCAGGTTCTTCAAACAGCAGGATTTAAATTGACAAAGTGGTTTTCAAACTCACCTGAGGTCACTGCATCTGAGAGCACAGTTAAGTCGATACCTATCTCGGATTCAGAGTCAACGAAGGCATTAGGAATTTCGTGGTTGCCAAGCGAAGATTCCTTTAAGTTCAAAATTGACACATCTGTCATGGGTCTCCGAGCGACAAAACGGAAGATACCATCGGTAACATCGAAGCTGTTCGACCCCCTCGGCTTATTAAGTCCCATAGTAATTAAATGAAAGATCCTATTGCAGGAACTTTGGCTTAATAAGTTAGATTGGGATGAGTCGATTCCTATACATTTGGAAACAGCATGGAATATGCTAAAAAGCACCCTGTCTCAACTGGACGAGATATCTCTTTCTCGGTTTGTGCATACCGAACCGATGTCACCGGTACAGTTACATGCCTTTGCCGACGCATCCATGAGAGCATATGGAGCTTGCGTCTATATCTGCTGGGTTCGTAGCAAAACTGCCGAAGGTTTTAAACTATCGTTGTTGACTTCCAAGTCTAAAGTAGCTCCGCTCAAGACTAAAACGCTCCCTAGGCTTGAGTTATGTGCCGTTCACCTTCCCGCAGATCTCTGCCATAGAATCAAACCCTTATTAAAACTCCCTATCGAACGAATAGTATACTGGTCGGATTCTGAAGTTACTCTTCATTGGATTCGATCTCATCCATCTTCGTTGTCGACATTCGTTTCGAACAGGGTAGCGGAGATTCAAGAATGGTCAGGAGAAGCTACATGGCGGCATGTACCAACAAAGCAGAACCCAGCAGATATTGTTTCGAGAGGTTGTGACGTCGACGAACTTGGGCAGTCAATCTGGTTTACTGGACCAACGTTTTTGAAGGACGAGGAAGAAAACTGGCCCAAAAATGCACATTTCGAGCTGGAAGAGGAAGTCTTGCGACAGGAGGCAAGGAAGACTAAGGTCGGACTGACCGCTGCTGTGCAAACTTCTGGGTTGCTGGATGTCATCGAGGGATTTTCGTCACACCTCAAACTGCTAAGGGTGTTCGCTTATATGTTCCGCTTCTTAAGAAAATGCAAAGACAAGAGTATAGTTTTCGAAAAAACTCTGTCTCCGACTGAATACATTGAAGCTTTTCATAAAATTGCTGAAATAGTACAAAAGCACGAGTATCAAATAGAAATTGAAAAAGTTCGTAAAGGCGCCAAGGTTGGCCCTAGTCTACAACGTTTGAACCATTTCATTCATGAAGATACGGGCACTTGGTGCAAATTTTCGTTGTTGCGAGTTGGGGGGCGACTAGCTAACGCTCCTATATCGTATGATGCCAAGTTTCCCTTGCTGTTGACGAAACGCTCCCACTTTGTGCAAAGCTACGTCCGGCATCTGCACCATTCAAACTTTCATATCGGTCCACGAGCACTTGTGAGCATCCTACGACAGCGTGTTTGCATCGTAAACGCTCAGGAACTCTGCAGTCAGACAGTTCGATCATGTGTGCGCTGCTTTAAATGCAAGCCTCGACTGATGACACAAATCATGGGAAATTTACCGGCAGATTGACTCTGTGCTCTCCGCCCATTTGCGATATGTGGCGTTGATTTTTGTGGCCCTGTCTATACGACGTTAAAACTACGAGGAAGGCCTCCGTACAAGTCGTACATTGCCCTGTTTGTTTGCTTTGCGTCCAAGGCGGTTCACTTATAAATTGTTTCAGATCTAAGCACTGACTCCTTTTTATTGGCTCTTCAAAGGTTTATTGGTCGCCGAGGATGCCCCCAAATAATTCATTGCGACAACGCGACGAACTTCGTCGGAGCAAGTCGCCACTTCCAGGCTCTTCGCGAAAGGATCGAGGAGCAAGCAGACGCGATTCGCGAATTCGCATCAAGAAGTGGATGCGAATTTCCGTTCACACCCCCTCGGGCTCCGCACATGGGCGGTCTATGGGAGGCAGGTGTCAAAACTGCCAAGCACCTACTCCTACGAGCGGTGGGCAGCGCGCTCCTCAACGCGGAAGAGCTGGGGACAGTCCTTTTCGGGATCGAAGCCGTGATGAACTCGCGGCCTCTCGGAGCGATCAGCCAGGACCCAAGCGACGGAGAGGCGCTAACTCCCGGACACCTGCTGACAGACGGGCCGCTCCTCGCAGCACCAGCACTCCGGACCCCGGACCAGGCGGGTCTCAGTTGCTTGCGGCGATGGCGGCTTGTCTCGTCAGTCAGGCAAACGTTCTGGCGGCGATGGTCCCGGGAGTATGTGCTGGGCCTACAAATTCGGGGCAAGTGGCATCAGCAGCAGGACAACGTCAAGGAGGGACAGCTCGTCCTCGTAGCAGAAGACAACCTTCCGCCTCAAGAGTGGCTCCTGGGAAGGATCATCGCGACACACGCAGGAGAGGACGGCATGGTCAGGGTCGTCGATCTTAGGAGAAACGATGGCGGAGTGTTCCGGAGAGCGATCCACAAGCTGGCGCCACTACCAGTGGTTTGAAGCCGTGCAGGCGTTAGTTTTTTTGTCAATCTCATGGAATGGATGTACATTTTTGAAGTCTAGTGTAAGTTAGTTTAGGGCGAAGGCGGGAGCACAATAAGGCTCTCTCTCGCTCTTTACGATTTCGCCCCGCCTCCGCCAACCTTCGTTAAGCTAGGCTCTAAGCATATAATTGTGAGAAGAATATAATTGTCGTAAAATTGAAGTCGATGCGCAAACACATCTTTTTCGTTCTGCCGCACTAAAAAGTAATTTCTTGCCACCAAAAGTTTTCGGTTTTTAAATTCTAATAAACTAATTAGAAATTTCAGGATGAAAAATCGCACTGCTAGCGACTGTAAGGCTAGCGCGGTCTTAGGTGTTATTTGACTCTCGCGTCCGTCTGTCTGTTCGTCTGTCGGTTTCTAAGCGAACTAAGTCTCTCAGTTTTTGAGCTATCGGGCTGAAACTTTCAGCATAGTCTTATTTTAGCACGCAGTATATATGACGGAACGGCCGAAATCAGACCACTATATCCTTTAGCTGCCATAGGAATGATGGCGAAATTAATGTAAACAAAATTTTAACTTTTTGTTTTTCAACGTATATTAATCAATTTAAAGATATAGCAATTTTTTACGGTTATAGAATATATCATATAGCTGCCATAGAAACGATCGGTCGATTTAAATGAAAATGTAAAAATCTACATGTAAAATGTAAAATTCTATATGTAAGATGTAAAATGTTTTCAAACTAAGATATTTTTTCAACTGTAACCAAAATGAATTGATTTTCAATAATCCAAATGCAGACTGCAAGGGTATACACATTTCGGGGTACCGAATATAGCTTTCTTTCTTGTTTTGGCTTAGATTCGACGTAGATTTTTCTTTTATTTTTGCCAGACCTTTCTGGTTTTCTTTCCTGGACAGCTGCGCTCCAGAAATTATTTTCCCTCCAGAGAACGCACTGTATTTCGCGACTGTATGCACAATTTGTATCGGCGCTTCGGCGCGGTTTTTTCACTTTTTAATAATAAATTGGCTTTTTATCGCACTTTGAAAAAAAAAACACAATAACGGCGTAGATGAGTTTTGGGTCAGTTGGAAAAGATCGACTAAAGCCGCATGGGCGTTTTTAAAGCGAAAATTTCCAGAATAACAAGTTTTTTTTGCAATATATTTGAGATTGAACAAAGTTAGCTGCGCTTATCAGTGCCGCTGATCTGTATTTTCTGAATTAAGAGAACAAGCTTAAGATAAGCATGCATCTAACTGATATCAGCGATGCTATCGCCATACAAAGCTTTTGAGCGATGTTACCAAAAAAAAGTTTTTTGGGCACATTTTTTAAATAAGAAACCTTGGCCGTTACAATTTATAAAGGTTCTTTTGAAGGTATGTATATATGAGCTAATCCCACGTGTCGCACGTCAAATTCGTACGATTTTGTATATAAAAATTTCATATTTTCTTAGGTTTCTGAAAAAGATGTAGTAAGATTATGTGTTGTGCTTAGAGGTATTCAAGTGAAATAATCGCTCATAATGCGTTGTGTCGCACGCTACACAGAATGGAAGTAACTTTTTAATTTTCCATTTCATTTGCAATTTTTAGCGAACTATGCATATAAAAGCATGCAAAATCCAATATATAAAAAAAAGGTATGAATTAAAGAGTGCATAAATAACTTATAATATTTGAAGTCAAAAGTTTATGTTTTTTTAAACTATTGTGTCGCACGTTAAGTGTCTCACGCTACATTTTTTAAATAAAACCAAATTATTTTTATTTTAAGAAAACATTTTTATTTTAATTTAATAACATTTTATAATGGACTTTTATTTTTATAATAATGATAACAATGAAAGTAATGTTTCTTTGAAGTGAGAAAGAAAGAGTTAATGACAATTTATTAAGTACATTTAATTTTAAGTTAATTCATCTTCTATAGAAGAAGCAAAATAGTACCGGATTTTATTCCGGGAATGCTCGACATAATACTACATCTCTCCGAAAGAAAAGCATTAGTATTTCTGATGTAACTGCCATTTACATATAAAATGGTGATGCCATGTATTTCTTTCTTTGCCAATTAAAAAAATCTTTGGCATTATTTAAAATTAGATTTTTTGATTTAACCATTTGCCATACTTTTCTCTTTACTACGGCTCCAATTCCATCAACTGCACCCTTTCCGTGGGAAGATGCGAACAAAAATTCACCTCAAAGTTGTTAACTTGAACTCATTTCAAAAATTTAGCAGATTTTTCAATATAAATTTGTTTGTATATTGACTGGCACAGCCCTCGGAAAATATGAATATTTTAGATACAGAATTGTTTTTTTTTTAATTTTTTTATTATAAGCATAATGAAGCAAAATACGTTAAACTTGTGTGATAGCGTGTCGCTCTTGGTTGCAAATGATTTGGTTGCATTGTGCATTCAAGCAACACGGGTAAAAGTGGTCACTTGGGAGTACGAAAAATGAGCCGATTGTACCTCATTTTGGTTCAATAGGCGGATAGTTTTCAGCAAATTCAATTTGTAAAACTTTTTCATCTTGTACAACATAGCAAAAATTTGTGACAAATTTAAGTTTGTAAAATGCCTTATAACTAAAGAACGAGAGGTCTTCCATTGGATATTATTGTTTAATATTGAAGTAGAAAGGCCTAAGCTCTTTTTAAGCGGAATACCCCATCTGGGCAACGTAAGGTTTGGGAGTTATTAACCCTTGAAAAGTGCCGATTCAAGCAGTGCATGATACTTTGACCGCGATTTTCTCAAAATTAGTGGGTGATGGAAACTCTTCAAGTTCGGACTAGTAATGTACCGGTTCAGATCTATCAGAATCAATAGCTTTTATTCGCCGGCATTTTTCTTGTCGACCAGTGTATTGTTTAAGGGGACAAGAACATCTATTAAAGCTGTAACGCATTTCTTAAAGTCGTTACCCATACAAACTTCATTGGCCTCGTCAAAAGTTTTATGGGAACTCAGGAATATTTTTATGAATAGCTTCAAAAAAAAATGAAAAATTTGCGTGGTTCTGGCAAACGCACATATGAGGAAGCTTACTTGACACTGGAAAATTTTTTGGTCGATTTTTGTGAGACTTGCTTCGGGAAATTTGTCTATCTGGAATCTTTTGTTTAAATAATTCGTACGCCTCTTGAATGGTTACCACCATGAAGCTTTTTGACATGGGAATACCAGATTTTCTTAATAATGTTACCTTCCTTCCGGCAGTTTGTGTTGTATCGGATTCTACTTGGTCCGTCATATACACCTGCCATAAAAAGTCTGCGTACAAACCTTACGCCAAACTTTGACGGCAAAAAGAAAATATATTCGTCTTGATTTTTTTTTATATTAATAAGACATCTATTTGCAATAAACATACCATGTATTCATATATTTAAATCAACAACATTTTTAATTTAAATTAAAACAAAAAAAATCCCATCTTTTAGACAAGAAAAAGCAAAGAACGTGAATTTAACGGTAATTAAAGCATTTTAATTGAATTTTCGGAATTAATACCTATAAACCAGTGGTCGGTACAGCCCTATCCCGCTGGATAGCAAATTTCTCAGTCGTCGTCGCTGCCGCTCATGCACAGTATGCACAAAATAGAACAGAAGAATCAGTGCAGGCAAATTGTTACTGTGTGGCTAGATTTAGCCATTTTTAGATATAGCTAGTTTTTAAGATATAGCTATTTTTGCCATTTTACAGAACATTTAATCTATCTTTTTTCTCATATCTAGCCATAGATAATTCATTTGGCACTCATACATGTGACCGTAGTGGTGCGGATCACTGCTATAAACCAAACATCGTTTACTTATTGCTTATCATTTTTATACCCGGTACTCGTAGGGTACAAGGGTATTATAAGTTAGTGCCAACCGAGAATGTATGTAACAGGCAGAAGCATGATACAATTATAGAAGGTAGTCTCGTCGGAAAAATAAGGCCCTCGTTCGGAACAATAAGGCCCTAGTTCGGCTGTCAAAGTTCGTGTGGGAGAAACGAATGTATACGACAATAGAAATTGTGTATTATCCCTTATATGGTGTTTGGGGTTAAAACTGGCCTATTATAATAACACAGGTCGACAAAAATCGACCTTTTTTTTTGCCGGCCAATAAAAGCCATTGAATCTGATAGATCTGAACCGGTACATTACTAGTCCGAAACTGAAAAGTTTCCATCACCCACCAATTTTGAGAAAATCGCGGTCAAAGTATCATGCACTGCTTGAATCGGCACTTTTCAAGGCTTAATAACTCCCAATCCTTAAGTTGCCCAGAGCGGGTATTCAGCTTAAAAGGAGCTTTGGCCTTTCTACTTCAATATTAAAAAATAATATCAATGGGAGACCTCTCGTTCTTTAGTTATAATGCTTTTACAAACTTAAATTTGTCACAAATTTTTGCTATGTTGTAGCCCTGAAACTTAAAAATCTGGTGAGAGTCTTGGCTTTGGTTAGAAACATTGGTTTGGGATTATAACTTAAGTACACAAACCAAACGTTTAATGGGCTGACAACACATTCTCTGGACATTTTAATTATCATATTTATATACAAAGTTGAATTTGTTCTTAATGTATTGAACTTAATAACAATAATTTCTTGGAAAGTTTGAAGAAACATCAATGTTCCGAACCCAAAGCAGTCTCTAACAAAAATGTTCGAAATATCAGGGCTACAACATAGCAAAATTTGTGACCAAACTAAGTCTGTAAAATGCATTATAATTAAGTCTCCCATTGCATATTAATGTTTATTGAAGTAGAAAGGCCAAAGCACTTTTGAAGCTGAATACCCGCTCTGGGCAACGTAAGGGTTGGGAGTTATTAAGCCTTGAAAAGTGCCGATTCAAGCAGTGCATGATACTTTGACCGCGATTTTCTCAAAATTGGTGGGTGATGGAAACTTTTCAAGTTCGGACTAGTAATGTACCGGCTCAGATCTATCAGACTCAATGGCTTTTATTCGCCGGCATTTTTCTTGTCGACCAGTGTAATAAGTTAGAGCTTTTTCTTTGTAATTTAATTTTTAATTTGCGAGCTCGATTCGGCGTAGCTTAATTTTGGAACTGCTGGTTCCGGCTCTGCTTTTCTTTCCGGAACAGCATCATTGTTTAGTCGCCTTCTCTTGAAAGTCGTCCCCTTATTGGTTGTCGACTTCCACTGTGAAGCAGGCTGCACTCCAAAATTTGCTCCCACAACGTTCTCTTTACCAAACATTTCGGGGCATTAATAAAAGTTGCGCTTTGGACGTGTTTGCGACAAAAATTGCATAACAACATTTTTTTGTTTCACTTAAGGGTTAATAAAAGATTTTAAAATTTGTACACACACAGCCTTTTACGTCAACGAGCAAACACGAAGTGTTCGATAAGGCCCTACACCCGAACGCTAAACACACGACGAGACTACCTTCTATAATTATATCATGGGCAGAAGGAGGCATTTCCGACCCCATTAAGTATATATATTCTTGATCAGCATCACCACCCGAGTCGATTTAGCCATGTCCATCTGTCCGTCTGTCCGTCTGTCCGTCCGTCCGTGTGAAACAACAGATCTCAGAGACTATAAGAGCTAGAGATACCAAATTTGGTGACAACATTGGAATCTATTGCACGCAGATCAAGTTTGTTTTAAAATTTGGCCACGCCCACTTCCACCCCCGAAAATAGTAAAGAACGGTATATAAGCCATATGCTTTCACCCACAATGCTTTGGGTACCGGGTATCTTACAGTCGGTCACACTCGACTGTAGCTTTCCCACTTGTTTGGTTTCACTTTTGTGTACGCGTGTAACGCTTTATAAATTAATTCGTTAATTAATAATGTGCCTTTAACTATTGGCATGTGCTTAAAAAATAGTCACGTGTTTGCAAAACTTGAATTTACTAATCACCAAGAATTATGTGATTTACTTGAGAGACTTCGATCAACTAAAAACGCAGCGCTTAAAAGTTTTCCACTAAACCGCGTGGGCGCTGAATAAGCTTTCTTTATAACGGAGCTGCTGAGTGAGATAACGCAAGTAATATGCTGACAAGCTTGGCTGTATTTTTGAGCAAGCTTTTGGTAGAGATAACAAAAATAAAAACCCAGTGACTCTCAAATCTAGCTGTATATACAAGAACTGGCCATCACAACACAGTAGATTTTATTAGCTTTTACAGTAATAAAATTAGCTTGAAAATCGGTCAGAGTGTTTAAATAATACACTTTTGGAGATCTTTCGAGTGAAATTTTCCAATTGCTTGACCATTATCTTCTAATTCGTAAGAATGGTTACCGTGTTTTCGAACTATTTTTGCCTTTAAAAACTTAGGAGCAAGTTTTGCATTGAATTTCTTTAGCTTATTACTCAGAGCAAAATTTCGTCTCTAAACTTGTTCTCCTACTTCATATGTAACATACCGAGTACGAAGATCATTAATCCTCTTATTTGATTGATATGTCCTGCTGATTTTTTCCTTTATAGCCTCTGTTAATACTTGTAGCTTGTCTGAATCTAAAATGTTCTCTCCCACTTTAAGACTTTCTAACTTTCTTAGCAGGTCATAGTCTTTCGCATGCGAAACCATATTGTTTTCAAAAAGTGCAAAGTATGGTGAGCATCCGATTACGGTATGATAAGCAGAACGCAATGCACCTGAAATGTCACGGATTTTATCATCCCATAATCGTTGATCTGCACCTAGATATGATCGAATGCCTGATATTGTTGATCTATTGAGACGTTCAGAAGCGTTTGATTGTGGACTGTAAAAGCTTTAAGAAAGTGTTTTATCCCATGCCTTTCAAGAAATTACTTAAACAGTGATGATTTAAATTGACTTCTTTTATCTTCTGGAACACCAAATACATGAAAAATGTTGGTCTTCAAAAACTCAATAACAAGATCAAATGTAAATTTTGGTAAAGATATAAGAAAATTAAACTTTGTAGGATGATATAACCCAATAGACACTCCTACGTTTCTTTTCTTCGATCTAGGATAAGGTCCAAAAAAATCCATACAAAGGCGTTGAAATGGCCTTTCACTTGTTGCTGGTCTTTCCATAGGTGGTTTCAGTGTGATGCTTGGGGCTTTTGATTGTTTACAAACATCGCATCTCTTAATAAAGTCATTTACTTCTATTGCCATGCTCGGCCAATAAAACTTCCTTGGAAGTCTTTGTAAGATTTTTCCTATACCTCCATGTGCATTATAAGGTAAATGAGCATTTTCTATAACTGATTTCGTCAATGCTTGTTGAACGTTGATGATGCACTACGGTCAGTACACTCAAGTGGCCCTTTAAAATCAAGCCCGTGCTTGTTAGGGTTAGGTGTTAATAGGCCCAATAGAAAAGTATAGGTACAAGAATGCGAGGAAATATAAACTACTATCAGGCAGCTCGATTGCTATCTTGCATGTGTACTAAGTGGGTTAAGATTAATGTTTTTAGTTGAAGGTACCCATAGCTTCCAGCAGTTTGACTCGGAAACGCCGACGCTAAGAATTGATTTCTACGATATATGTACTGATCAAAAACTTTCAGGTCTGGTAAACGATATTGATTCTCCAGTGTAGAATTTTTCTGCAAAACGTAGTCTTTAGACCAAAAGTGGAGTGAGTCTAAGTCGATTGCTGGTAAAACAACATCAAGTTCATTGATTTTTTGACGTGATAACGTCTTATAAATCGATAGAGCAGGCTGCTCGAAAAAGCATGACTCATGTGCCGTTGCCTCTGCCGCGACACAGCACTATGGGGAAAATGACCACTTTATCTGGCATTTATTATTGTGAGTAAACCAAAAGAGATTTTTCACTGCGGTTTTTTTTATTATGTTGTTATAGACCATAAGAACCTATTTTAGAAAAATGGGCGTGTCAACGCCCCTTTTGCCCAAAAAATCGAAAAAATAATATTTTACATGCATTTTTAGATATTAACTTTTCAAATTCAGTAACCTCTACGTGCTTACGTTGTAGATAGGAGTTTCGCCACGCCCCCTCCCGCCCTAAAAATTGTGAAAACCCAGTTTTTAATTAATTTTCTTTATTTTCATCATTTTCTTCATTTTCCAGCCATTTCTTTACCTCCAGCTTATACCCAGCATGCAAGACGAACTCAAAAATTCTTATCCAGCAATGAAGTGGGCTTACTCCATATTTCAGATTGTCTGAAACTGGCAAAAATTTTAAGCACTTGAAATTTTTATTTCCAAGGAAATCTCTTTGGCTCGAGTGGCATATGGGGCATGCTTGAAATGATTTTGTGTCCGTTAATGCATTCAGAACTTTTCCATCAATGGCAGTGAGATATGGACTGAATCTTACATACACAAATTGAGTATCGTTTAAAGATACCTTAAACATCGTTGACTTCAACATTTCAATTTGCAATTGTATGTCCCTGCTCTCTTCTAAAATGACTTCTTTTGTTTCTTTGAGAAACTCCAATTTTAGTGGACGACAAAACCTAATGGACTGAGGGTGCGATTGTTCCACAACAAATTTCCGGATGAGTCTATGAGTCGAAGAGGCATTATGGTAGTGGCAAAAGGCATGAGTCTCCGTTACACGATCTTTTATCTGCGTATGCCTGGTTATAGTTCGCCTGTCCAGTACTTCCATCGAATCCGTAGCTGACGATGAGCTCAGCAGATAAAAATCAGTGTGCTGATTGGCCAATACACCATGGATAACATCTTTTGAAGTGTCACAATCCGAAAAGCTGTGTGTTCCAAAGGTCTTGCAGAGAGACCTTGGCTACAGTCTCTGATACATTGATTTTGCCTGGTCTGCATTGCTTCTTTGCTCTGCCACATTTTTATAAATTGGGTAGATATCCACATTTCTCTTACGAATGTCATCTCGGATAGAACAGTACTGCTCCTTGGTCAATCCTTGATCCAAAATTAATGCCAACGCTTCGTCTTTGGACGCACTTATAGGCTGATCAACGGGCTTTGTCAATCCTTCTCTGACTTGCTTGGCTTTTCCGGGGTACTTCCTAGTATTTGAAGAACTGCAGCAAGATCATGTAGTCCTTGTTTCCGGGCAGCTGCGGTTGCTGCATGTACTAGCAAAAACATCGTCCCCTTGGAATTTGGAAAGTTCCGCTGCTTGCAGTCTTTGAGCCCTTTCGCCTTTCGATTCAAATGGAAGTAGTGGTCGTCCAACTGGTCTGTTACTTTTTTAAAGGCAAAGTTGTGTTGCCTTTCATCCATGTGGAATGTTTTGTTTCGAAGTTCTTATAAGAGCTATGACATTTAAGCCAGTTGTAATACAAATTGTTGCAAAATTGGTGACTTTTATGTTTTAAAATATTATCATCCACATTATTGCACGCATGCAGTTCAAAATATCTTTGAACGGCCTTCTCGCTCGTGCCGGCCCCTCTCGCTATTCCACACTGCAAACAAGTCGACGTTGGAAAAGTGAGGTTACCTAATAAAAATGCAAATTCCGCCAAAATATGGAAAAAATATGACATTAGGACCAATTCCTGTAAACTCAGAATTGACAACGCTACAACAATCACTTGGACAAACACTTAAACAATTCTAAACTCTCTTAGATAATCCTTTCCAAAGTTGAAATTTGTTTCTAAAAATTCAGCTAAGGAAGCTCTTAGAAAACTGCAAAATATTAGTATACACACGCACAATTTTAACGATTTAGTACATTTAACACACAGTGCAAACCTGCGAGATCAGCATTCATGTTTTGGTTTCCTCTAGTTGTTGTTCCATCATTAAATATTAAAATCCAAACTCAGCGTACAAATTCACACAACTTAGCCGCACGTGCTTTCGATTGCAACAGCTGACTTAACAGCCGTTTTTCTAACAGGGGACTGTTAAATTTAACATTTTGAGTTTGGGGCATAACAGTCTGATGTTTTCTTAATGCGTTAACAGTAAAATTGTCGTAATTAGAAAACTTTTAAAAAACATGCAAATGCCAGATAAAGTGGTAATTTTCCCCATAGTGCACAGGCAGAGCTAACGTACGTGAGCAGCAGCAGCAGAGAAGAAAGAGAATGAGAGAGAGTGGTTAAAATTTAATGCTTTGCACTCGAGTACCAGCCGCAGCAATTGTGTTTTCAAAAAAATATAAGTTGGCTTTTATAGACTTTCTATAATATTTATATCCATTTAACTTAACATATCAACAAACAGACGGCACTTCCTAATCCTCTCCAGAAACTGGCCATATGCGGCCGGCACTGCCTAATCCTCTCCAGAAACTGGCCATTTACAGCCGGCACTGCCTGATCTCCTCTCCAGAAACTGGCCATTTACAGCCGGCACTGCCTGATCCTCTCCAGAAACTGGCCATTTGCAGCCGGCACTGCCTGATCGTCTCCTGAAACTGGCCATTTACAGCCGGCACTGCCTGATCCTCTCCAGAAACTGGCCATTTGCAGCCGGCACTGCCTGATCCTCTCCTGAAACTGGCCATTTGCAGCCGGCACTGCCTGATCCTCTCCAGAAACTGGCCATTTGCAGCCGGCACTGCCTGATCCTCTCCTGAAACTGGCCATTTGCTGCAGCCGGCACTGCCTGATCCTCTCCAGAAACTGGCCATTTACAGCCGGCACTGCCTGATCCTCTCCAGAAACTGGCCATTTACAGCCGGCACTGCCTGATCCTCTCCAGAAACTGGCCATTTACAGCCGGCACTGCCTGATCCTCTCCTGAAACTGGCCATTTACAGCCGGCACTGCCTGATCCTCTCCAGAAACTGGCCATTTGCAGCCGGCACTGCCTGATCCTCTCCTGAAACTGGCCATTTGCAGCCGGCACTGCCTGATCCTCTCCAGAAACTGGCAATTTGCAGCCGGCACTGCCTGATCCTCTCCTGAAACTGGCCATTTGCTGCAGCCGGCACTGCCTGATCCTCTCCAGAAACTGGCCATTTACAGCCGGCACTGCCTGATCCTCTCCAGAAACTGGCCATTTACAGCCGGCACTGCCTGATCCTCTCCAGAAACTGGCCATATGCGGCCGGCACTGCCTAATCCTCTCCAGAAACTGGCCATTTACAGCCGGCACTGCCTGATCTCCTCTCCAGAAACTGGCCATTTACAGCCGGCACTGCCTGATCCTCTCCAGAAACTGGCCATTTGCAGCCGGCACTGCCTGATCGTCTCCTGAAACTGGCCATTTACAGCCGGCACTGCCTGATCCTCTCCAGAAACTGGCCATTTGCAGCCGGCACTGCCTGATCCTCTCCAGAAACTGGCCATTTGCAGCCGGCACTGCCTGATCCTCTCCTGAAACTGGCCATTTGCAGCCGGCACTGCCTGATCCTCTCCAGAAACTGGCCATTTGCAGCCGGCACTGCCTGATCCTCTCCAGAAACTGGCCATTTGCTGCAGCCGGCACTGCCTGATCCTCTCCAGAAACTGGCCATTTACAGCCGGCACTGCCTGATCCTCTCCAGAAACTGGCCATTTACAGCCGGCACTGCCTGATCCTCTCCAGAAACTGGCCATTTACAGCCGGCACTGCCTGATCCTCTCCAGAAACTGGCCATTTGCAGCCGGCACTGCCTGGTCTCCTCTCCAGAAACTGGCCATTTACAGCCGGCACTGCCTGATCCTCTCCTGAAACTGGCCATTTACAGCCGGCACTGCCTGATCCTCTCCAGAAACTGGCCATTTGCAGCCGGCACTGCCTGATCCTCCTGAAACTGGCCATTTGCAGCCGGCACTGCCTGATCCTCTCCAGAAACTGGCCATTTACAGCCTCCTCTCAATTTTACATAATTTTTTTACCGTGAACGTGTCAACGTCTTAAGTAAATGCTACCATTCCATCAGTATTTTCTTAAGACGTTGTCACGTTCAACGTCAGTAAACCGACTTTACACACAACCAATTTTTTGACTGGCAATCGGAAGAGCGCGTCAGGTACTATATTTAGACTTCCTTTTCGGTGTATAATGTTGTAATTTTACAGCCCATCTAGCTAAACGACCGTTATGATCAGTTTGGCGCATTAACCATTTTAAGCTAACATGATCCGTAATAACTTTAAATTCTAGTCCTTCTACACATTTTGCTATGCTTATTATAGCTCCCAAGTATTCGTATTCTGTAAAACAACATTTTTGCTGCGACTGGTTTAACCTATGCGAAAAAAATGCAATAGGTCTCTTTATGTTTTCGTCATCAAGTTGAGCAGGAACGCCACCAACTCCTGTTTTCGATGCATCGCATTGGATGATAAAGGCCTTCTCGAAATTTGGTGCCACTAATAATGAAGTTAATCTACGTTTTACCTCTTCAAATGCCTGATTAGCCTCATCTGTCCATTTAAAGTCCTTGGCCTTTTTAGTTAAATCTGTGAAAGTCGCTGTTATTGTTGCATAGTTTGCCAAAATTCAACGATTTTAACCTGCACAACCTAAGAATTTACGAAATTCTTTAACAGATCTCGAAAGAACTAAGTCTCTTATTGCTGACACTCTTTTTGGATCAACCTTAATGCAACCGTTCCCTATTACATAGCCAAGATATCGAACTTCAGAAACGCACTATTTACAGCCATTACTTTGAGAAGACTTATGTGCTGAGTAAATGTTTCACTAACCAATAATAAGTCGTCTAGGTAAACAAATACACGGCTCTTAGGATCAGGTGGAATAATAATGTCCATCAAACGACACATTGTTTGCGCGGCATTGGTTAAACCAAAAGGCATTACCTTAAATCTGTACAATGGTTGGTTTGGTACACTGAATGCAGCTAGATCTCTATAAGATTCCTTCAGTCCAATTTGGGAACAGGCATGTTTAAGGTCTAAAGAGGATATGAACTTAGCTTTAGGTAGTCTTGATAGAATTCCGTTAATTTTTGGTTGTGGATACGCATCTTTAACAGTTACTGCGTTCACTTTGTGAGAGTCAAGGCACATACAAAACTTTTCACCTTTCTGCACAACTGCTACAGGGCTACTCCATGAACAAGTTGGAGGTGCGGTTTCGATCACTCCCAATTTGATCATATCATCAATATCTGAGTGTATTTTTTCCTCCATTGCAGGTGATACTGAAAAATATATCTGTTTAATAGGCTTTGCTTCTGGACTAATTTCAATCGCGTGTTCTAAAATAGATGTTTTTCCTAAGCCATCCGTATAAAAATCTGGAAACAGTGCCATTTTTCATTCTGTCATTTTTTGTCGCTGTTCAAAATCTAAAGTATCTGGCAAGTTGAGTTCGTTAACGTAAATTGATTGGTTTAGTTGACTCATCAATCCAAAGGTATACCAGAAATCAACTGTTAGATAAAGATTTTGTTTGAAATCAGTTAATATATAAAGAGTTCGAATTTTGGATTGATTTCGGAAAGTAACTTCAGTTTTAATGGTACCAAGAATATTATATTTTTGACCTCCTGCGGTTTCTACTAGTGAATTGCTAACTTAGAAATCCTTCTTATTGTTTAAATATTCTTTTGCTGCTTGACCACCTAAAAACGAAAATTATGCTCCTGAGTCTAAAAATTCGCCATAAATCTTACCGAAAATTCTTACTTCTATGAATGGTCTAATATTCTTTTATTTATAACCGATTGCATCTAAACTAATCTTTGCGATTGATCCTTAGTTTTTTTAAAAAGTTGCGCAATCGTAGAGTTTCGCTTAGGATAGTTTTTAACATCAGTTACAATTTCTTTACTCTGGGTTAAGGATTTTGTTACGGACTTTTATATAATTTCTTAATCGAACATGATATGGTATTATAGGATATACTTTTCCTTCTATGACGTATTGTCCTAAATGTGTAGATTATATATACTTTGGCAAAGGATGAGTTAAGTCCTCCGAAATAATCAGTTTTTATACCCGGTACCCATAGGGTACAATGCTATTATAAGTTAGTGCCAATCGAGAATGTATGTAACAGGCAGAAGGAGGTATCTCCGACCCCATAAAGTATATATATTCTTGATCAGCATCACCAGCCGAGTCGATTTAGCCATGTCCGTCTGTCCGTCTGTCCGTCCGTCCGTCCGTGTGAAACAACAGATCTCAGAGACTATAAGAGCTAGAGTTACCAAATTTGGTGACAACATTGGAATCTGTTGCACGCAGATCAAGTTTGTTTTAAAATTTGGCCACGCCCACTTCCGCCCCCGAAAATCGTAAAAAACTTTATATAAGCTATAGTCGTAATTTTTGAATTAAAGTAAATAAATAAAATAAATAAGTAAACACTTGCGGAGGTTTCTGAAAATTTAAGTAAAATCGGATGATAAACATAGAAGTTATTAAACAATAAAGTTTCTGGGAAGGCTCTTCTTCTTCTTCAGAGCCACAAAGGCAATAGTGAATAAAATGTTGCGTGCTTTCGGGCGCAGTATAAATTCGTAATGCAGCTTCGTACAGCTGCAGAATTTGTCTTTTTTGAACGTTGCTCAACATATTTTTTAGTAACATTTATCTTCATTTGTCAAATATTTGATTTTACCATGTGCGTGGGCTACTTAATTTCACGCACAATACTTTGGGTACCGGGTATCTCACAGTCGGTCACTCGACTGTAGCTTTCTCACTTGTTTGTATTGGAGCGTTAATTGGCATTGTTGTCTACATCTGACCTAGGGGTTTCCTGACAGAATACACAATTTGGCCGTTTCACCATCCCAAAATCCTTCCGCTTGTAATGTTCGACTAAGGTTCAAAGGAACCCTAGGACATTATTCGGTATGCTGAACGTAGAGGTCGTGCACTTCTAGCGATGCTCTGCGCTATGCTCATCGGAATTGGCGTGGGTTGTTTCGACTCCAGCTATACCCTCGCATTAACCAAACAAGAAAATTAAGTGCACTGGCTGTATTAACTAAATATAAAACGAATCAAAAAAAAATGTAACGGGCCGTACCCACGTACGCGTATGTATAGGAATAAGTAGAGCGTCGACTAATCACTGGCTTTGATAACTTTGATGTTATTTGTTCCCTATTCTGTACCCACCCTTTCTTGGTAACATTGATATCGCTTTTTAGTTACCCCTTATCTGACTTCAAACTCCTTTTTACCGTGATCTCGACATGTTGCAGGTCTGGCGACGACCCATAAAGAAAATGTTCACTCTATCATTTTGCTTTCTTGTCCATAAACTTCATAATTTCCTTTTATTCTAAGTATAAGGGGGTTTGATTCTTATTGTTCCCATTATAAATCCAATAATTTTTACGTTTTAGTTATCATTTCTTTTTGTTCCTAAATTTTATCCGTAACCTTATTTAATTAATCTTTTAGTTTTCATAATTTTTCTTGTCCCAAAGATCTTTCAACGTTCTGTCGAGTGCCTCCAGTGACCTCTTATGGGCCATTGTACATTCATCCCAAACAATCAATTTGCATACCTGTAGGATTTTGGCCATTGCGCTATTTTTGGCGATGTTGCAAATTGGTGTTTCGTTGATTTGCATGTTTAATGGTAACTTCAAGGCAGAATATGCAGTTCGACCGCCTTCTAGCAGAGTCGCAGCTATTCCAGATGAAGCCAACGCTAGAGCTACATCACTTCGCGATCTGATTTTCGCCAAAAGCAATGAAATGAACGTTTTTCCGGTTCCTCCGGGAGCATCAAGGAAATAAATTCCACCAGATCCACTGTTCACTGCTTCTGTCAAAGTGTCGTACGTAATTCTTTGTTGTTGATTTAATTGTGAAATATTTGTACGAACTGTTTCGGCCAATGCTTCAATGTCGTACTGTTGTTCTCTTTGCATTTCGTGGTTTAATGCATCGTGCATGTGACGATTGGGTGCAGTCAATCCCAAACACGAAAATACTTTATTTGCCATCAATAAACACATATCTTCTATCATGATCAATACCTCATTGTAAATTTCTGCAGTCATTTGTAGTGTTGTATTCAAAGTTTGACGGCGCACACGATGCAAAACATCCTCAGACATGTCATCTCTATACTTAACCCAGAAATCTTTTGGATTCGAGGGGAAACATGTCGATATGATAATCGCAAACAATGTACGAATTTGATGCGGCGATGAAGATATTACGGAATCCTTGAGCGTATCATCCCAGTGCGAATCGTTCTCGAGTAAAAGTAATAGTTGACATGCCTCACGGTAAGTTGCACACAGCTGTCCATTAACTGTTCTCAGTTGTTTAAACGATGTCGGACCGCGAACATTCACCAACAACATCCGCAAATAATAGCATTCATCGTTATTTGGATGTACTGTGTAGATGCGACCCAGACCGTCTGAAGCAAATACGTTTGGATGTCCTTCAACGGGTGTTCCTTGTTTTCGACGCTGAAACGATTTCGATGATGCACTCCATGTGTAGTAGCGTGGCATGTCTGCATACAGCAAAGTGCGAGCAAAATCATCTGTTTGACAGACTGTGAAGAAACTTTTCATAGTGTTGTCGACGGTGGACGTGGTGCTCTGTCTGCCGCGTTCGACTCATTAAAATAAACTCGTTGACCATTTTCTAAATGGACTGCCAAATACACTACTGTAGGGTGTCTTTCATGGATCGCAAATCCTAAATTGCTTCGTTGCTACTTACATAGCGACCCATCTGGTACTGTGAAACTACGTCATTTGCATTGGTTACAGCAAAGACGGCCATATCACTACCTTTGTTAACATATTTACATATGTACTTTATCGACTTCACAGAGTTACAATATTCCACATTAATGTGAGTCTCAAAAGCGTTGGACAATTTTGGCGAGTATGGCACAATCCAACGGTTGTCTACATCAACATTTTGTCCTCTTACCTTCTTAACTACCGATCGCCCATTGTCTGCAACTGATCGCCGACGATACAATGGGTATCCATCATTTCCCGTTACGGTTTCAGCAAGCAGGTCTCTTGGGTTTCGCTTGGAACACTTGCCGTCGACCATACAGGATGAATTGTAGTTGAAAACTCCGCAAGGTCCGTGTATCATGTGTTTGGTAACTACTGCATGCAATTTTGGGTCAACTGTTTCATCAGGAATTTCAGCTGAAATTATGGAATCAATCTCATCTGGCTTTATTTTGTCCACTAACCAGATTAAAATGTGCGCATGTGGCAAACCTCGCTTTTGCCATTCTACAGAGTACATCCAACAACGGACTTGGCCATACACGTGATGCTTTATAAAGAAATTTATAAACGATTTTAATTTTAGATTTTAGAGATTTTAATAAGTCTGGGCGGCCATAATGCCTAACATATGACATAGCATCCTGAGCATATTCGTGCGTGTGGCGCGGGCTTCCTATGTAAGTAGCTGGCAAAATTGTCATTCTTCCCACATTATTCACATTGCCATCTGCATTTATAGCATCGCGGAGATGAATGTATTCCTCTGATCGAAGCTGTCGTTGGTTCAAACGGATGAATGTCAATCGTTCAGTCTCAATTTTGACGTACATGTCAACTGCAAACTGATGAAAAAGTCGTCGACACATCAAAATATGATTTACCTTCACGGATCATGAGTCTTGTGAAGTAGTTCTTTGGCTGGGGTGAAGCTCAGTCACGCCAGGATCTCTTTACAGAAAAATTTATAAAGACAGGACATGGGTCTTCAATGAACGGTTGGCTGACGTGAGATGGAGGGTGTCAGCCACTGGGCTGTCTGATAGAAAGGTTTTGATTTTTGTATTAGCAAAGAGGGAAGGGGTCAGCGGTAGGGCGTATTGGCCTGGCTCCCGGCACTCGCCAGGGGGGGGGGGGGGGGACCGAGAGGGCTAAGAGGCAGTCTACACCAAGGGCACGCTTCTTGTGGAATTCTATGTATTGCGGGATTACCTCAGGCACTCGCCGAAGGTGTTATCGCTATCTGTCGTGTTTCACATCGACAGCACTCGCTGTCGGATACCCGGATATATATGTATAGGGGGAAGAGGAACAAAAGCTTGATCACGTATTCTTTTGGGGGATTTTTCAGGTGGAAATGGTTTTATTCTGATTTCACTTCAAATTTCATTTCTCCTTATGTCGTTAAATTTTGTGTTTAGTTATCGCGTTACATTAGGTTTCGGAGACGATCTAGCCTACTCTAAGGTGCTACCGCATCGAGGCCAGCCGAGACTTATATTTTCGCACGGCTGCTTGGCCGGACTCGCTGGCCACTCGGTACGGTCTCACTTTGGGAAACTCACCCGCCTCGCACGCACACACGCACACGTTGGGGAAGGTTGGTGCTCCGCCGCTGGTCCTGGGCCGGCACAACCGTTCCCGATCCACTGCTGCTTCCTGGTTCTGCTGGTCTCCTTGCTAAACTCCGGCAGGTGTCACTCGACCACCTGGGCTCGCTGAGCACTTTTTACGCCAGTCTTTCCCGATCGTTCGGGGTTTTCCGTGGGCAGGTGTCACTCGACAACCTGGGCTCGCTGAGCGCTTTTCTCGTTGCACGTGCGCACTTTCCGCGTTATATTTTCCCGAGTTCTTACTTGGAGTGGCACTCGCCGTCTCCCGTCGCTACATTTTCCTTCAGCGTCACTCGACCTCTGCACAGGAACTGTCCTCAACTCCGCTTCGCGAAACTTCTCGCGGTCCAGTTTCAGAAACTTCCAGAAGTTTTTAGCCTCGTCTCCTCTCGCTCTTTCGTTTAGGCGCGTGCCAATTTTCGGTGGTTGATTTGGTGGCGTGATCGTGCTCTCTCTCGCTCTCTCTCATACTCCGTTTGGTCATGTGACCGCTGCTTGTGGTGAATTCCGATGTTACGCCTGTGTGTGGGTGTGTCCGTGTGTGAGCGCTTTCCAGACTAGTGATGGGACTTCGAGTTAACTATCGTTTGTGGCTTTGGTAGCCTTAAATCTATTTATTTAAATCTATTCCTTAATAACTTAATATGACTTACTAGCTAACAAAGGGGGGAGGAAGAATTTTACAGGGGACTATATACAGAGTATGTACATTTATTTGTGGGGAGGCGGCTGGCTCCTCACAGTCTGTATGAATAAAAATTCATAGCACTAACTTTTTTGTTGGTTTCAGCACCTGCAACCAAAAATGATAAATTTTTAATTTGTTACTTAGTTAAATTTAATTTAAATATATTAACCAATCTTGTTCAATCTAGTTACCTGTTATTTTATCTACCATTTTGACATTAAAATGGTATCCATCTTCCCCCTTCCAGAAGATCAAAGGATATTGTAACGCATCATAAGACCTGTGTGTTTCAGATACACGTTTTAAATCATTATTCCGACGATAAAGCACAATATCTCTAGATTGTAAATTTTCTCCCACAATGACAACAGCCACCTCGTCAATAGTGGGTGAATTAAACCTCCTTGTGTGTTCACCGGCAGGTGTTTTGTCAGCTCGAATGACAATATTATGACTGTCAGATGGCATCCAATCCAATGCTATTCTGAAAATGTTTACTAAATTGTTGTTCTGATGAAGAAACATTTGTAATTCTTGGACAATGGTTTTCTTCACTGTTGGATTATGAGCACAACGCTTATAAATTTCCGCATCTAAATTGCCCATAAAATAAATTTCTAAAAATTGATGATCTGCATCTGGTAGTGGTAACAGCGCCCCAAGTAAGTAATAAATTTGTCTTGTATCTGTAATTTTTAAAGATTCGTCGAATAGTTATTTCCGATATACACCCCCACTCCCACTCCCATCTGATTAGGTTCAACATTATTTCCAGTTTTAAACTCAAATATATCCCAAAATAGTTGTCCAATCGAGTTGATTTTTCTTTTTATTTGAAAAACATTCAATTGTAATTATATTTTGCAAAAAAAATTATGAAACAGTTTTAAAATGTTATTAAAAAATTTCAATTTTCTCAATCAGTGCAAAAAATGACTACTTTTCCGCTCATCTGAATAGCTTCATCTGAGAAGCAGTGAGTTTTGATTCAAAATTTTGATTTATTTTGTTAAAAATTTTGCTATTTGGTTTTTAAATTAAAGCGAAAAAGGTTTAGTGGTAGCCTTTAAGGGATGGAGAAAAATGGGAAATCGAAGCTTTTTCATACTGTGGGTTAAACCATTACCCAATAATTAAAAAAGGAAAAAAACTAAAATTTTAAAATCTCATGCTGGTCGAGTCCTGCTATGGAAAAAATACAACGGGAGGCATTTTTAGGGCATCCACTGAAACGGACAGGCTGGTTTTCGAGATATTTGTTGAAACAATGTTGAACCTAATTAGATGAGCGGCAGTGTATAATTTAATACCTTGAAAGTGGGCATGAAATTGTCTTGTATAATATGTGTAGCGCCAAACGATGTCATCTGGAAACAGCTGTTATATTTCTGAATATTGGCCAAGAAGTGCTTAGAATCATTTCCAATTCCAGAAACTAAAGAGCGTAAAGGATCTGGTGGTGGCACCAATTGTGGCAATTTTACTTTGCCTACTGCACAACATAATCCAGTAGATTCGCCACTGTATTTTAACGCCTTACAATATTTACAAATTATTGTCATTTCCCCAATTGTTACCAATGTCGTCACAATAATCTATTGCCGGATCATAGTGGAATGCATGTCGTTCCAGAATCACAGGAGCATTGCGTCTACGGAATCGCTCAATTTCATTATGTCGTGCTCGCTGATGTTGGGTTTGATGTGCACGAACTCGTTGCATTCTAAGCCTATCTACTCCATTGTCACTCATTGAAGAACGCAATTCTGACATAGCAATACGACTATTTTCTTGATCTGTCACTCTCTGGTCATCAGTGCGGTTAACACGTGAGGTAGCTCTTCGCACATATGTTTGACTGCGGCGACCTAAGTCAGGTCGTCTTCTCCTCGGCATCGTAAATTGTAATTAACAAAGTAGTAAAGCTTCACTTTCACAAAAGATTAACAAAAAAACCACAAAACTTGAAAAGTCACTACCACAAAGAATCACCGAAGTAAAGAAAGTTCTCGCGCACGTAGCTTTAATCGTCACTTAGAAGGATGCACTCTTTGTCTCATACTTTAAAACGGTACAATTATATATGGTGGTAAAATTATTACCCACTTAAATTTATTGGTTAAAAGCTTTTTCCACCACCACTAAAATTTCGTGAGGTGAAATTTTCGATTTCAATTTAGTGGTGTGCAAATTCTTTTTCACCACTCTTTGAATTTAGTGGTAGTAAAAAATATTGTACCCACTAAGATTGAGTCCAGATTAATTAATTTGCACCGCAACTAAAATTTTAAAGAAGCGCAAATTTAATTGAAGTCAAATTTTATTTAATGCTATTGAATTTTGTGATTACACTTTTTATCTTTCCTAAATTGATGGGCTGCAAATTTCTTACCACTAAAATTAAGTGGTTCTGTTACCTACTAAAATTAAGTGGTCAAAAATTTGTTCTTAGTGGTGGTGAATTTATTGAGCTGAAATTTCTTAACATACAACTACACATAAGAGACGTTAATACCCAAGCTTGAGCATTCGAAACAACAAAATTTGATTCCGAGCATTTTCATATTTTTTTTACTTTTAAACCTTCCCTGGACTTCCACGAATAATTCAAGACCAAAATTAGCCAAATCGGTCCAGCCGTTCTTGAGCTTTAGCGAGACTAAGAAACAGCAATCCATTTTTATATATATAGATATTAATATGCTATCATAATGCGACTATTTAGCAAAAATTATTGAAATGGAGTATAAACTACAAAATACAAACTATACTTGGAACTTCGCCACCAATAGAACTCGTATCTCTTTACTCTCGAGGTGCCATGTTCTCGGAGCGCGCACAAAATTTCGGCTGGCAATGCCTCTCGCTCACTCTCTCCATCCAGTTAACTGCCTCCCAAGCTCTAGGCGAACTACATGACCGGGTATGTTGGGCTGAGCTTAAATCCGATCACGTGTTAATGTAGGCGATTCCGGTAATTCGGTGCCTCCTTCCTTCTTGCTCCAACTTGTAGGAGACGGCTTGCTGGCCGAAGCCGAAAACGATTCGCATGCCGTTCGCAGTGCAGAGGGGCTTATTTCGTTCTTCTTCTGCCTGCTGATGCACTAATCGCCGCACTAAGATTCCTAAGTGATCCACTACGTGCGGTGCGCCACCCACTCTTTGCAGTGTCTCGCCGACTCTTTGCAGGTACACGTAGGTGACGACGTGTGTTTTCGCACCGGCTAGCGGCGTTGGCTGCAAAGCTGCCGTTGCGGCTACTACTGTACTGCTGAGGAGCGGATCGCTAAAAGGGGTTCTGAATATATTCTGACATTAGCCGATCGCGCACATTACGCGGCTTGAGTTAACTGTATTCACCTTATATTTCTTGTTCACTTCACTAGTTATTATACTAAAACACTGGTTGCAGGCTGATTAACTTGTCGCCCTTCACGTTGTCTTGGACTTATTATCTTACCACGTGTTTTTAAGAAACTCTTGATCGCTCGCAATTTGGCTTACGTCTTACGGCTGCTGCGATTGAAAATCAAGTGAGCGAGCATAGCTCGGAATTTTCCTCTTAGGTCGCCTGTTCTTCCAGTGTGAAGCAGCGCGAAAAATAACGGCACTATGACGTGATGCTTTTGGATTCTCTCGGTTTGCCTGATATTCGCTAATATTTGGCTGTGGCTGTGCTCGTTGTGTGAGCGGGACGGCCGGTGTGCGTTGAGAGAGAGAGCTGGCTCTGAATTTCGGGAATTCTGCCGTCGCTCACGGGAAAGATGGGTACAAAGAATTATCTTAACCCTTTATGCTTTCGGGTATTATTTGGACCCTTCAACCACAGTTAACTGATAGAGAGTCATATCTCGAAAAGCGGTTAACTGAAATGATTGTTCCCTTACTTGCTTACTTGTATATCCATAAGATGGTATACTCCTATTGACTTATTATTCTCGTTCGCTAATTCGTAATACGACGGGCTTATTTTCTTGATAACCTTCGACTTAACGAATAGTTTACTACTGAACTTCTTGACTGCATTGCTATGAGCAAAATTTCTGGCAAATACAGTGTCGCCTACACACAGCTGCACGCTCCGACTTCTTAAATTGTAATGCCGTGCGTTTGTCTTATGTGTGGCTGCTATTCTTGCTTTAGCTTCTTGTCGAGCTATTTGAAGTAACTCAGGATGCTGTAGCGCTACGTCGTCTTGTAACATGCCTTGCTTCCGCAAAAGATCGTAATCTCTCCCATCTAACATCATATGTTGTCCGAAGCAAAGATAATACGGTGAATAACCTGTGCTCCGATGAAAGTTTGCCCTAAGTGAACCGCTTATTTCGCTCAGATGCTTATCCCAGTTGGTATGATCGTCGCCTACGTATGCTCGCACGGCTGCTAGCACGGATCGATTAAGGCGCTCACTCGCGTTAGCTTGAGGAGAATATATTGCTGTACAGATATGCGATATACCAAAACGATTCAGAAAAGCCTTGAAATAACCTGATTTAAATTGTGAACCATTATCGGTTAACATTGCTTCAGGGACACCAAATGTATAAAAGACGTGTTTCTCTAAATAATCGCAAATTTTGTCAGAAGTGAATTTTTTTAACGGGTGCAAGGAATGGAACTTGGTCAAATGGTCAACGATAATTAGTAATCCGATATTGCCATCTTTAGATCTCGGATATGGTCCTAATAAGTCCATATACAATTTCTGAAAAGGTCTGTCTGATGTCATGGGCTTGCCCATAGGCGGTCTAAGGGCTATGTTGGCGGCCTTAGTGGACTTACATACTGGATATTTACCTATATTCGTACGGATTTGAGTGATCATTCCCGCCCAAAATAAGCATTGCTTGAGCTTCTGAGCCATTCGTCCCATGCCTAGATGAGCGGAGTCGGGTGGATAATGTGCCCGACGTAGAACGCTTTCTCGAAGTTTCGATGGAACCCAAAGTTTCCACGCATCGGTACTACCCGCACCTTCAACTAGTTTATATACAAACCCATCGGATACACGTAAAGTCGGTAACCTCGATTGGCTCTCTTGTACTCGCTTAATCAACTCTAAATGCTCCTGCGATTTAAATTCTTCGGAGGACAGATCAATCATTGGGCCAAATTCTTGAATTTCACTGACTACTAGTTCATCTCGCCACGAAAGAGTATCTGCTACGACATTCTGGGTTCCATTTCGGTGTTTTATGTCAAAAGAAAACCCTTGTAAACGAATTGACCACCTAGCTAATCTTCCAGATAAATCTTTCTGCTTCATTAGCCATTTTAGGGAAGCGTGGTCAGTAACTTTTACAAAATCTTGTCCCTCGATATACGCCCTGAATTTACTTATTCCTCTTATCACAGTCAAACATTCTAATTCGGTGACCGAATAGTTACGCTGCGCTTTCGAAAGTTTCTCGGACATATACGCTATGGGAAGCTCATTCCCTTCTTCATCTTCCTGTGCTAACACACTGCCGATACCCGACAAACTAGCGTCCCAAAGAAGAGTAAACGGTTTTGAGAAGTCAGGTGTACGCAGAACGGGTGACGTTGTGAGACCATCTTTCAGTTGATTAAAAGCCTGCTCTGCGTTTGGATTCCTATGAAATGGCTGATTTTTCTTTAATAAATCGGTTAATGCTCGGGCGATAGAAGCGAAGTTCTCAACAAACCGCCTATACCATCCGGCGAGACCTAAAAATCTTCTCAGTTGCTTTGGCGTTGTTGGATTCGAAAAATCTTTGATCGCGGATATTTTATCTGGATCCGCTTTCTGATGTCCATCTCCAATAATGAATCCTAAATATTTAATTTCTTTCATACAAAACTTGGACTTTGCTATGTTGATCGTTAAATTCGCCTGGCGAAAGTATTCTGCAACTTCTTCGAGCAGCTGCATGTGCGATTCAAAGTCATCAGAGAGAAGCAAGAGATCGTCTAAGTAGACAAATACCCTGGTTCTCAGACTAGGTGGAATTACTTGATCCATTAATCTGCAGAGCGATTGAGCGGCATTGCATAATCCAAACGGCATTACCTTGTATTGGTATAAGGGTCGATTTGGAATGGTAAAAGCGGTGCATTGGCGAGATTTCTCTTCTAGAGGTATCTGCCGAAAGGCATGCTTCATATCTAAGCCGGTGATGTATCGAGCGGCCGGCAACCTACTAAGAATACCGTCCACATGTGGTAAAGGACAAGCGTCCTCTAGTGTGAGCTTATTTAGTTCACGCGAATCTAGACAAAGTCGAGACTTCTCCCCTCTCTGAACGAGTACGCAGTTGCTGCTCCAGGGACTCTAAGACTCTTCTATAACATCTAATGCAAGCATGTTCTCGATTTCAGAGAACATTACCTTCTCCTTCGCTGGGAGACTGGCCAATGCCTCTGCTTAACTGGACGGGAGATGCCTATATCTATGCTGTGCTCTATTAGATGCGTGCGCCCCAGGCCTTCTTTCTCGTATGACGGGAGTTTCTGTATAACTTTATTTAAGCTTTCTTTCTGGGCTACTGACAAGACGTGGATCTTGGTGGTATCATCCGCCTCACCTATTGTGTTAACTAATCCGAACTTATTCCAAAGTCGATACCTAAGTAGACATCCGGCTTTAACTCGGGTATTATAAAGAATTATATTAAGTTATTCTGGTTACGGTATTTGATTTCTGTGACAAGCCTTCCTTTAACGGAACATGCGAAATTATTCGCGGTTCTTATATGTCCCGAACAGTTTCGCAACTGAGGGTGATTTAAAAGGCTTCCGCGGCGTTGCCTCCAATGCAACTCACTGTAGCGCCTGAATCTAAAAGCGCTACGTAAGATTTATTATCTATTTTAATATCTGTATACAATCGATTATCTCCGTTAAAAAAGGAGAAATAAGGCGTTTGCGATTATCGCGAACTTTTATCAGAAAATCCTAGATCGCCTTGTGAATCTTTTGGGTTTACGGTTGAAAGTAAAACTGTTTACGTCTCCAAATATCCGATTTCTTGCTTCTGTATACCTAACAAGTCGGTCTTGATATGACATATTCTCTACGTTGCTTTCATATGAATTGTCGACTACCGGCTAATCGTTTTGATCTCGGCAATCCGACTCGGTCTGTGTGGCACAGTGTATCCCTAGTGTTTCGGATGCGGCAGCAGGGTGATCGCTGACGCATCCCTTTGCCGGTTTTTCGACGGGTTACACGTTTGACATTTAGGCTTAAAAATGTTCTTGGCCCCGCATCCATAACGAAAGATGCGGCGTTGACTCTCAAGGCATTCGTCAAACCTGTGGCCTACACTATCGCAGGTTCAGCATTTTAACGGTTTTCGCTGCATTGCAACAACTTCATCCGTCTGCTGTTCCTCACTCTCCTCATCTAATTGAGACACAAACGCTCTCGGGACAAAACTACTCTTTACCGGTTGCATTTTAACTTGCTTACAGAATTGTTCATGTGTTCTCAATTCTTCTCGCAATCGCGCTAATGTATTAATTCCTAAGTGCATTAGTTCAAACCTGAGTGACGTTTTGGCATGTCTTATAGGTAAGCGCACCAAAGACTCTTCAGATATAGGGTTTCGCAATCGCGACACGAGTCTTTCCACATGAAACTGAAATTCTTCAAAAGGTTCTTTAAATAGCTTCTAAAAATATCCATGTCTGTGTCGATATCTTTGAATTTCTTACGAAACTCTTCGCAAAACTTCGACCAAGTGAAGTTTGGATTACCGCGATGGAACTTCCAATACCATTCTGTAGCCTTTCCCCCAAAGAATAGGTGTAAATGGTCACAGAGAATGTTCTCATCCGCGTTTAGATTCTGTCGCGCTAAAGACTGGATGCGCCAACTTTGGATAATGGTTGGCACCTTATCCGGATGGACTGACGCGCTCGATCTATTGCTAATACCACTTCTTTGCTGATGGCTGTTTTATCCCGACTCTTCAATTGAGTTAGACGTTGGTCTACTCCTTGGTGCCGTAGCACTATTGTTTTCCCTAATTCTCGATTCGGCTTGAGATCTTGAATTGCTCTCTACCTGCATTGTTGCTAGTTGTGTTCTAATTACTGAAGTCAAATCCTGTATTATCTGACGCTGACAACTTCGCATTTCGGATTGCACTACTCTCGTAATCTCTTCTCGTTGATTAGAGACGTTTAAATATGACGTGATGCTGTTTGAAATGTCATGTGCCGCCTGATTTGAGATTTAGATCCGGTGGGATAGGGTTATCATACCCTACTATTACCTCTTCCATTTACTCTGGCACTGATACGAGCTCTTCTTGGCCTATTGCTAACAGGAATACTGGGCGGCTGTTCACTGGGAATGCGGAGCTGCTCTGCGGCTGACATCTCGGCATGTAAATTATTACTCGGAGACGGAAGCTGTCGCAACACGCATTGCATCCTACAAGTTGGGCATAAATTAGATTCTTGAAGTGACTCAATAATACAATGACTGTGAAATTGGTGTGCATGGATCGACTGTTTGTGTGTCTACTGTGTTCATTGGTTCATTGCAGATGTTACAAAACGTTGCATTTCCGCTCAAAGCTTCCGCTTCAATATCTTCACTACTATGGTTTACCACCATTGTATACTTTTCTTGTTAGATATATTCTGGATCGTCACCATTACAACAACATGCTATTCGGGCTTCTTCGTTCTCATGACTTAATCGGCTCTACATTTCCTATTATTGAATTTACTGAATTACGACGGACTCTATGAATTTCAAAGGCTGCTCAATCCCTAACTACTCTAGAGATTTCTATTTCCGTTTCTCAATGATTCACAGAGGTATTTATCTGAACGATTACATAGATCTGTAGCTGCCTATTTTATTCTGGTTAGCTAGTCCGTGATTGACCGAGCTGAGCTACAATTCCAGAGAATAAACTAGAGCAAGCTTCCATCACCTACTAAAACATTCAATCTGACTTTCTCTGTAACGTATTCCTTCTTTAGAGAAGCTTTTTCCTAGGTCGTTCCACTCTGTAAGTTGGATAATTTTCGCTCTTCCATAGGACAATTGCATTCTACTCTTACAGACGCTACTTCAAAAGATTTGATCTGACAAAAAATATAATTGTTGAAATTTGTGGATGTTGTTCAAGAGCAAAATTTCGCGGAAATAGTTGAATATGTATTCGTTATCGGACCAATCTATGAGATCTAGGCCATCTATGCCCTACGTTGGGCGCCAGTTTTTGTTGATTTATAAAATGATGGCTATTATGTAGTGTTCGACTAAGGTTCGAAGGAACCCTAGGACATTATTCGGTATGCTGAACGTAGAGGTCGTGCACTTCTAGCGATGCTCTGCGCTATGCTCGTCGGAATTGGCGTGGGTTGTTTCGACTCCAGCTATACCCTAGCATTAACCAAACAAAAAAATAAGTGCACTAGCTGTATTAACTAAATATAAAACGAATCAAAAACGGTTATATAGGAATAAGTAGAGCGTCGACTAATCACTGGCTAGGGTAACTTTGATGTTATTTATTCCCTATTCTGTACCCACCCTTCCTTGGTAACATTGATATCGCTCTTTAGTTACCCCTTATCTGACTTCAAACTCCTTTTACCCTGATCTCGACATGTTGCAGGTCTGGCGACGACCCATAAAGAAATGTTCACACTATCATTTTGCTTTCTTGTCCATAAACTTCATAATTTCCTTTTATTCTATGTATAAGGGGGTTTGATTCTTATTATCTATTGTTCCCATTATAAATCCAATAATTTTTACGTTCTAGTTATCATTTCTTATTGTTCCTAAATTTTATCCGTAACCTTATTTAATTAATCTTTTAGTTTTCATAATTTTTCTTTTAGCCCAACTATAGAGACTGATCATTTTAATTCTTATTGGCTAAGTTCGCATTTTTATATTTTTATACCCTTGCAGAGGGTATTATAATTTATTCATGATATTTGCAACGCAGTGAAGGAGGCATCTCAGACCCCATAAAGTATATATTTTCTTGATCAGCATCACCAGCCGAGTCGATCTAGCCATGTCCGTCTGTCTGTCTGTCTGTCCGTCTGTCTGTCTGTCTGTCTGTTTCTACGCAAACTAGTCTCTCAGTTTTTGAGCTATCGGGCTAAAATTTTCAGCATAGTCTTATTTCTTTAGCACGCAGTATATATGTCGGAACGGCCGAAATCGGACCACTATATCCTATAGCTGCCATAGGAATGATAGCAAAATTAATGTAAAAAATATTAACTCATCTGTTTTTCAACGAATTTCTATTAATTTCGAGATGTAGTTGTTTTTTAGTTCTAGAATTACGGTTTTAATTTCATTAAGATCGGACAACTATATCATATAGCTGCCATAGAAGGGATTGGTCAATTTATATGAAAATATAAAATTCTACATGTAAAATGTAAAATTTACAAAAATTTACATAATTTGTCATTTTTTTTTTTTATTACCAAAATGGATCGATTTTCAATGATCCAATTGCTGACTGCAAGGGTATACAAACTTCGGTTTACCGAAGTTAGCTTTCTTTCTCGTTTTTTATTATTTTGTTTTTTTGTTTTCATATTCCAATCTGTCTTATTCTTCATTAGATATTGCCAAAATATTTGGGTTAACCACTTCATTAGTTATCTATATATATATATATATATATATATAATCAAAGAAATTCAAAAGGGGATTCCTACAGTGGCCTTCAGCTGAATTTGCATCAAAAATTAACTTGTTCTGAACTTACCATATAAACACTTTTCATTCGTTATTAAGGTTTTACTCACGACCATTAAAATCCTTCGAAGCATTCTCTGGGCCCATCGAGGCATTAGTTGGTTCCTTCAGAAGAAATGTAAAGAAACATACGAATGTGTGCATGTGTGACGTTACCACACGTTAATTCGATGCAACTACCGCTTACATATTCGTGACCCACCTATTAGGATTATATTTCTAATATTAATATGCTATCATAATGCGACTATTTAGCAAAAATTATTGAAATGGAATATAAACTACAAAATACAAACTATACTTGGCCCTTCGCCACCAATAGAACTCGTATCTCTTTACTCTCGAGGTGCCATGTTCTCGGAGCGCGCACAAAATTTCGGCTGGCAATGCCTCTCGCTCACTCTCTCCATCCAGTTAACTGCCTCCCAAGCTCTAGGCGAACTACATGACCGGGTATGTTGGGCTGAGCTTAAATCCGATCATGTGTTAATGTAGGCGATTCCGGTAATTCGGTGCCTCCTTCCTTCTTGCTCCAACTTGTAGGAGACGGCTTGCTGGCCGAAGCCGAAAACGATTCGCATGCCGTTCGCAGTGCAGAGGGCTTATTTCGTTCTTCTTCTGCCTGCTGATGCACTAATCGCCGCACTAAGATTCCTAAGTGATCCACTACGTGCGGTGCGCCACCCACTCTTTGCAGTGTCTCGCCGACTCTTTGCAGGTACACGTAGGTGACGACGTGTGTTTTCGCACCGGCTAGCGGCGTTGGCTGCAAAGCTGCCGTTGCGGCTACTACTGTACTGCTGAGGAGCGGATCGCTAAAGGGGTTCTGTGAATATATTCTGACATTAGCCGATCGCGCACATTACGCGGCTTGAGTTAACTGTATTCACCTTATATTTCTTGTTCACTTCACTAGTTATTATACTAAAACACTGGTTGCAGGCTGATTAGCTTGTCGCCCTTCACGTTGTCTTGGACTTATTATCTTACCACGTGTTTTAAGAAACTCTTGATCGCTCGCAATTTGGCTTACGTCTTACGGCTGCTGCGATTGAAAATCAAGTGAGCGAGCATAGCCCGGAATTTTTCCTCTTAGGTCGCCTGTTCTTCCAGTGTGAAGCGCAACGCGAAAATAACGGCACTATGACGTGATGCTTTTGGATTCTCTCGGTTTGCCTGATATTCGCTAATATTTGGCTGTGGCTGTGCTCGTTGTGTGAGCGGGACGGCCGGTGTGCGTTGAGAGAGAGAGGCTGGCTCTGAATTTCGGGAATTCTGCCGTCGCTCACGGGAAAGATGGGTACAAAATTATCTTAACCCTTTATGCTTTCGGGTATTATTTGGACCCTACACGCTTTAGCATTAGCCCAAGAAGTAGAGGCTAATCATGAGCGATACATGTTCGCAAGTAGCTTTGCTCGTAGCACAGAGGAAAAACTCCAAAAGTCTGAACAAAGAAGTTCAAGAACAGACGCTAAATTTAACCTGCAGGGTAAAAACCCACATTTTAATAAAATACCAAGACAGCCACTCAGGCAGGATCTGGTCCAACCAATGGTCGTTGACCCCTCATTATCCCGTTTTAGACAACCAACCCAAATCCAGCAAAGTAGCCCGTTTCCAAGAAAAACTTAAAACACTTACCAAAATGTTCAACCCAACATTTACAATAACCAGGGACAGACAATTAAAAGGCAAAATAGTAGTAGCGCAAGATTCACAGGGCCAAAACACCAAAGAATAAACCACCTGGCAAAAGACAACGACCCACTCAATGAAACCAATGACGAATACCCAGCAGTATCTGAAGAAAAATGTGAGGACATAGACGAAGACCTTGTAGAATACGACGTAATTAATTTTTTAGGCATAACTCCCTGCTCCCATTCATAGAAAGGGATATCGCAGGGAAAAAAATAAATCTTTTAATAGACACAGGGGCTTCCAACCATTAAATCAAACCTATAAAAGAATTAAAAAAGTTATTTTCACAGATAAGCCATTTTCTGTTAAATCAATCCATGGCCACAGTACAATAAACAAAAAATGTTTAATGCATCTTTTTAACACAACTTCACAATTTTTCCTGCTACCAAACATAACAACGTTTGATGGAATAAATGGACTGGACTTACTAAAAAAAACTGACGTCATACTTGACCTAAAAGGGAAAAAGTTAATAACTAATAACAGTTCGGAAGAAATTAAATTCTTAAATGTGCAAATGTTTATTTTACAAAGGTTGAGGATATAGTGGTACCACAGAAAATAATTGAAGAATTCCAGGAAATGTTAGGAAACATGGCGTATTTGCAGAGCAGAAGTTCGAACTTCCAGAGCGAACGGACGCGTATACATCCTGCTCCGAAGTTTCTATTGGAATCTAATCTAACATTATTCACAAAATTCCAATTTTGCCGAATACGGTAAACTTTCGCAAGTTCTATTAGTGGCAGAATAATCGCGGCGGCCTTAATCAAAATTTAAGCTTAAAAGACATTTAAATAGTCTGCAGACGCCAAGTTGCTTAGCCTTTGTTGTTGCCTGTGCCCTTGCAACTTCTCCTTACATCGAACACCGACTTCAAACTTCTACACACACGTCACAATTATAACGGCACTAACCCGAATCACACAGCAAAACAAAATAAAACGCACAGCTGAAAAAATACACTGTAACAAAAATTATAATGGGTTCCACTGCACCGCCGACAAAGCGCACCCGGAACAACGCTGGGACTTCTAGCGACCGCGTCTCCGATGCATATTCATCACAGCTGCTGGATCTGCCAAGATTCGTTTCCAGCAGACGGACCAGATCGCAAACCACGTTATGGAGGCCACTCATCTCGAGTGAGGTCAAGGAGATGGGTGCCGAGTCACCATCTGCAACGCGACGTTGTCGATCTTCGATCTCAAAGAATCGACTCAGTGACCGAGTGGAGCGGTTGGACCAGCAGGTGGCTGATCTGAGAGAAATGGGTGAGCGAGTGGGTCGCCTGGAGGCAAAACGGGCTGCCCAACACACGCGCGTGCGAGATGCGCATCCACGGTGTCCGCTTCGCAGAGGGAGAAAACGTTAGAGCTCTGTACAACAAGCTCTGCCTTAATCTCCAGCTAACTCCACCACCAAGAATCTGCGATACTTTACGAGCCCGAAAATCGCAACAAACGCGCGTAGATCCAGTCATTATTCTTAAAATGGAAAACATCCGCGAGAAGATCTCCCTTCTTACCAAAATTGGGTTGTACCGGCGCGAGCACAAAAAACAACTCAGCTTGCAATTATTGGGCCTCAACTCCGATGCTGTGCTATATGTAAATGAGCAGCTTTTAAGAAAAAATTACCTAATTTTTAAAGAAGCCATGCGTATTAAGAAGCACAGAATTCTCTCAGCTGTCTTCATACGGCGTGGTCTTGTACACGTGCGCTGTCATGGAAGAGAGGGCGTTCACTGCATTGAGCGCATCGAGGAACTTTTATCTCTTAAGTCGTCGGATCCTCCCCCGCACTGTTCAAGTGCCTCTCACACCGTAGCATAAGCTGGATCTGATAATGCTGCGGGCGGCTCTAATAGCTTTCGTTCGTAAGCATTTATGCACAGCTTTCTTAATTAAGTTAGGTTTATAATTATACTCTTATTTCATAGTTTCGATCTTAAATATCCTAACTATTTCCTTATAATATTTATGCAAAATGAGATAGGTAGTTCCATAGCTGGTGCCTTGATAAAAACAATAAGTAAGTATAAAAACGGTCTCAAGGTCGTGCACATAAATGCACAAAGTCTTAAAGAAAATTTATGAATTTAGATATATTTTTACCCAATCAAATGTGGATGTGATATGTGTGTCTGAGACGTGGTTTCTGCCTGATTTGTCCGACCTGTCTATTGCTTGTGATTGTAATGTTGTGTTTCGTTTTGATCGTATTGGACATGCTGGTGGTGTTGCTGTATACGTAAATGTGTTGCTTAAATGTATTGATAAATGTGAACAACCAAGTGAATGCTTAATTGAATATTTGTTTTTAGAAATCACAAATAAAGTAAAACAGAAAGTTTTACTTGGATGTATTTACAGACCGAACCGTACCAACGACTATGAGCCACTACTTAGTGTGTTATCGGACATTTCTCTTTCATATGCAGACATCATACTAGCAGGCGACTTTAATAGTAATCTTCTAAAGATAACCATCTTTTAGATAATTTTGGCTCACTAGGCCTATATGCCGTGAACTCAACGATGCTACACATTTCGGAAGTACCTGTGATACAGTTGTTGACTTGTTTTTATTAATGACCGTAGTAAAATTTTACTTTATGACCAGGTCTCCGTACCAGCTTTCTCTAGACATGACTTAATTTTCCTGACATATGTCTTGACCCTTGACAATAAAACAACTTCTTTAAAGTATAGAGATTTTAAGAATATTGACTACACTGAACTTGAGCTAGATTTTAATGCGTGTCAATTTATCAAACTTCTGTTAGTGATTGTCAATTAAATGTTTTAAATAACAATGCCCGTTATTTGTTTAATAAGTTTGTGCCGTTAAAAACGAAGGTTATAAAGCCTACACAGAATTCATGGTTCAGTAGGGAAATACGGATTTTAATTTATCAGCGTGATGCCGCTTACTTAAAATGAAAGCGATACAAGACCGAGGATCGTCACAATAGGTACAAAAATGCTAGAGTGACGGTAAACAAAAATAAAATCCGCCAAGTGCGAGTACTATAGGTCTAAATTTGATGATGTTCTTCTGTAAAACACCGCTGGACTGAAATCAATAAGCTAGGTATAGGAAAAGGCACACTAAAGACTGAACTTAATGCAGATGTTGAAATACAAAACCGAAAATTTTTGGAAATAGATGTACCTGAAGCAATATGCAACCCGTACCTGAACACTGCACCTCCCTGTGATAATAATTTTAGTTTTATGTGCGTAAATCAGTGTGATGTCCTTGATAGTATTCTTAAGGTAAAATCAAACGCGGAAGGTCTTGATAGTCTAAGCCCAAAATTTGTTAAAATTTTACTTCCCTTGCTGTTGCCCCACGTCACACATGTTTTTAACACCGTTTTAACCACGAGCTCATTTCCGGCCGAATGGAAAAAGCCAAGATCATTCCGATCCCTAAAGCAAATAACGATTTCAGGCCCATATCTATACTGCCTTTCCTTTCAAAAGCTTTTGAAAACCTAATGTCCTCTCAGATTCAACTTTTTCTGAATAGCAACTCGCTAATCCATCGTAAACAGTCCGGCTTTCAAAAAACGGGTTGTATTAGTGCAATAATTGACATTAGTGAAGATATTAGGCAGAAGCTTGACAACAATTGCGTTACGTTCTTAACACTTCTTGACTACAGCAAAGCCTTTGACTCATTCAATCATAAAATCTTAGCTTCAAAGCCTTAGAACTAATTTAATTTTTCAGACTCAGCGGTAAACTTAATTAATTCATATTTGACTAATAGATTGCAAGCAGTAGTCGCTGGAACGAAGTCTTCCACCTTAAGGCAACTAACAAGAGGTGAACCTCAGTGATCAGTTTTAGGGCCATTATTGTTTACCATCTATGTCAATGATTTACCTAGTGTCCTGTCTGACTGTGAAGTACATTTATATGCTGATGATGTTCAAATATATGTTAGTAGTCCTGTCAAGAAGTAGATGTTTGCGTCAGTAGAAGTAATAAAATACTGTCAATTATTGACAAATGGGCGAAGGACAATGGCCTTGGAATAAATCCAAGAAAATCGAAATGCATCGTCATATCTAAATAAGCGATTGATACTAAAATTCTCCCAAAATATGTATTAACAATACTTCAATCAGTTATGAAGACCATGTAGTTAACCTGGGCACAACTTTTAGTAATACCTTAACATGGAGCAAGCACATTAATAAAGCAACTGGTCGCACATATGGTCAGTGGCGTCAGCTTGCAGCCTCTAAATCTTTTATACCAGAAGAAATAAGGTTATTAATTTCCAAAGTTATTCTAAATCCTACACTCTTTTATGGAATCGAAGTTTTCGGCCATTGCGATGCGCGGGACATGCAAACTTTAGTGGTCGCTTTTCACTCAATTGTACGTTTTGAGTATAATTTAAGACGCTATGACCATGTATCACACCTGTCTTGTAAAATTCTTGACCTTAACATGACTACCTGAATAGAATATAGAACTTTAATATATTTTCACAAAATTGTGACCACCAAAGAACCTATATATTTATACGAAAAATTTCTCCTGCGACTTCGCTAAGGACGAACAATTATATATGCCCTCGAACGCTAACGCTTTGCTTGAAGAGGCAGTTTCTTATTAATGGTATCCGATTGTGGAACAATCTCCCTCATCAATACAAATCAATTAGGAGCGCAACTCTATTTTCTGATAAAATAAAAATTTCTTAAAAACAGTGTGAATTAAAATAATTAAAACTAGTTAATACAATATAAAATAAAATATAAAAACTTAAAAAAACGAAAATTCTACAAATTAAAAAAAAATAAGCAAATTAGCCATAGACTGTAAACTTGCAGCGCTGGGCTAAAAATAAAAATAAACTTAAACTTAAACTTAAACGAAGCACTTCCCTACAATGCTAATTGACGCCGACGCGATTATCCCGGGAAATGCCTTCAACAATTCAAAGACCGCCGCTTGGTTAACGGCAACAATGAGCAGAGTCGTTTTATTCTATAAAATGTACATCGGATTAACTTAACCAGAAATACACTTCTGGATTATTACATACCGCAGTTTCTCTTCCCTCTCTCTAGGATAGCGCAAATCGGAGTGATTCTGCGCGGCTAAACTTAACTTAACTTTGGCCCAATTAGTGTGACCAGTGTTGCCATCAGCTCGTTACAGAAAAAGGCTAGATTGATTATAAAAAAGGATAGAAAAGGACAAAAATTTAAAACAAAAGGACAAAAACAAGACAAAATATTTTTCCATACATTTTATGTAATATCACTCTCCATTGGTTGCCAACTCGTTTAGGATATCGTCAATGTCATCATTGCAAGCTTCTAAACTTCGATTTTTGTAGATTGGTTGCTTCCAATCATTTTTAAATATTGCTCAGAATTTCATATTCATGGCAACATACGCCTTTCCGGCGTAGCCCAAACCTAAAAAGAAAAACAATTTCAATAAATGCGTGAAACAAAAGAGTATTAAAATATTAAAATATTTACCTGATCGATAAAATCGCATTTAATGTTTCTTTTTGCAGTCGGTTGCGCAATTTGGTTTTTACCAAATTAGCTTGGCTAAAAACACGCTCAACTTTGGTCAATTTTCGGGTTCATACTGCATTTGCAGTATTTGCAGTATGCCTTTTCATTGTCTTTTTGATTACGACACATCCACTGCACCAGATCTGGCTGATTTAGCCATGAATCACGGAACTTTTGTTTATAAACTTCTTTTGGCATCTTTCCCGCACAAATTTCATAATAAAAGTAACAACTGAAAGCACTGTATATCGATATATACGATTTACGATTACAACAGGGTTGCATTAATTTAAAAGTGCTGCTATCGATATAAAAGTAATGTACATTTGGATTACTTTTCAGCACTTTACACAAAAGTAAAAAGCGGATAAAAAGGCCAGGCCAAAATAAAAAAAGAACAGATAAAAGGCTAGGGGACGTTTTAAATTTTTTCCGGCTGATGCAGTTAAAAACCGGACAGATCTGTCCGGAAAAAGGATAAAACGGCAACACTGAGTGTGACCGAGCACAACAACTTCAAATTACCTCACACAAATAATACTAGCTCTGACGGCGCCTAATTCAAACTTAACTGACTATCGATAGCCACTAATCCGTTCCGCGACATCCCCGCCCCGTGAAGCAGCCGCATTCATCACATCCAGAACAGCTAGCTTTGAAGCTGGACGCATTGTCGTCTTGGCTCGATCGTCAGTCCGCACCGCCGCTCGTCTAGGCACTCCATCTCTTCCGGCGAACACCTCTTCCACGACGCCTCGTCTCCACTCTCTGCGTGGTATGGCCGGATCGCAGATGAACACCTGATCTCCTCGACGTATAGGCTCGACGTGCTGGCACCATCTCTCCCTGCGCACAAGTGTCGGCAGGTACTCATGTACCCATCTCTTCCAGAATCAATCCCTCATCATGCGGGCGATGCGCCACTGCCTCCTGGTAGCGCATCTCTCTGACTCCTGCCCGTCATCTCTGGGAAGATCCGGAATATCGGGTCCTCCTTTCAGCAAGTCGTTGGGGGTCAGTGGAGCCTCCTGGCCCACTATAACTGGTAGATGAGTGAGCGGACGAGAGTTAACTATGCTCTCCGCCTCAATCAGCAAGTTCTCCAGTACGTGCTCCTTGGGCGCAAGCTCCTTCAACGTATGCGCCAGCACCTTCTTCACGAACTGGACCATCCTCTCCCAAGCGCCACCTTCAGCTGGGTTCGCTGGGCAATTAAAGATCCATTCGATCCCCTTGGACGACAGCTCGCCATGGATCCTTGCAGGTTCAAATACTTCGCTGAATCTCTTGGCCTCTCGATCGGCTCCAACGAAGTTCTTTCCATTATCGCTCCTTATTCTTACCACCGGTCCACGGCGGCTCATGAAGCTCCTCATAGCGATGATACAGGAATCTGTTGACAAATCATGAGCCATCTCCAAGTGTATGGCTCTTGTGGTTAGGCAGGTGAATAAAGCCACCCACCTCTTCTCCGTGCGACGTCTAATCGTCACAAGCAATGGTCCAAAGTAGTCCAGGCCGGTATACTTAAATGGCCATCCGTTGGCCTCCAGCCGGTCCTCTGGCAGGGGACCCATCACGGGCTGCGTCGGTCGCGCCCTCCGTAGTTTACATATCTGGCGGTTGGCCACTACCTTCCGTAGTAGCCTCCATAAGTTCGTAATCCAGAACTTCTGCCGGATCTCGCTGATAGTTGCCTCCACGTTTTGGTGGCACATCTTCTCGTGGTGATGATGCACAATCATCTCCGCCAGTGCGTCTTTGTGGGACAGGATGATCGGGCGTCGCGCGCTATATGGCACACAACCCACCGCGTCGATCCTCCCACTGACACGCATAACACCTTCGTTGTCCAAGTACGGGATAACCCACACAGTTGGCTGCCCTTGGCGACAGCCTTTCCTTGGGTATCCTCAGCAAACGCTTCTCGCTGCGATTGCCGGATCAGTGTGCGCTCTGCGTTAGCGCATTCCTTCGACGTAAGTCCGTGGTCCTCTCGGTCGCTACGTAGTCCACGACATCGTCGAATAAATCTGAGCACCCATACGGTGCTCCTGACCAATCGGTTGTAGCTCGAAAATCTCTGTAACGATATAAAGGGGTGTTTACCACGACCAGTGCAAACTCACATTTTATCTCTTCTTCATCGTCGGCCTGTGGGACGCAATCGCCACTCGATGAAGATCTTGGCCAGCTTTCTTCAGGTCCCTTCAGGAATGGAGGTCCGCTTAGCCACCGCGAACCGAGGTCCTCGTGCCGTTGCGCCCTCGTCGCGTCGTCTGCCATTGGGACACCTCCGTGGACTCTAAGATTTCTGCCACCCGGTTTCCGACAAACTGCTTGTATCTCCGGTGGGTGTTGCTTATCCAGTGCAACACTGTCTTAGAATCCGTCCATAGTACGCAGCTGCTGATCGCCACACCGTGCTCCTGTTTTACGGTGTCCATCAGTCTCGTACCCAGTACGGCTGCTTGGAGTTCCAGTCGTGGGATTGACATAGGCCTCATAGGAGCACATTTCGTTTTGGAGCACACGAAATGCGCCTGCACGTCGTTGTTTGCGTATGTGGCCAGCCAATAGGCCGCCGCTGCGAACGCTGCGTGTGTTCGCACTCGTCCAGCGCCGCCAGCTCTCAAAGGCTGCTGCCAACCCGTCTGGTAGCGGCTCGTCCCAGTCGACTCCTCGCCGCCAAATCTCTCTCATCAACAATTTGGCAGTGATCATGTAGCAACTCAAAAATCCAATCGGGTCGAACGTAGACATGACCAGACTCAGGAACTCCCTCTTGGTAGGGACGCGTTCCCCGGTCATCACGCTGCTGGGAACTCGATGATATTTGACGCTAAATTTGAAGTCGTCTGTTGCCGGCTGCCCATACATGCCCAGTACTTTCTCCTCCTCCCAGTGCCTGAGATCCGCTTTGGATCTTAGTGGGTTCAATGTCTTAACCACACCTGCTGAACTGGAAGTAAACCGGCACAAATCAAACCGGCATCTGCATGTATTTCTCTCACCCGTGTCGAAACAGCGACAGCCTCGTCTTCGCTCGTGAAACTGTCGACGTACTCGTCCACGTAGTGATACTCGTTTATCGCCAGAGCGGTCCGGATCCGTGCTGCTGTACTGCAAAGCATTCACGGTCTTCACATAATCCGCTGAACATGGTGAGCAGGCCGCTCCGAACGTCATCACCTGCATCTCGTACGTATCTGGATCCCGACGATCATCTCCGTGTCTCCACAGGAACCTCTGGGAGCATCTGTACTGTGGCTGTATCAATACCTGATAACACATCTCCTTGATGTCTGCACAAACCCCAACTACTCCTTCCCTAAAGTGGAAGAGTACTGCTGGTAGGGGCTTGTAGCGCTGAAGGCCTTTCATCAGCGCTGAGTTCAGCGATACGCTGTTTACCTTGGCTGCCGCATCGAAAACCAGCCGGATTTTTCCGGGCTTGTTTGGGTTCTCTACCCGAAGTGCGGCAGGTACCACACCCTGTTGCCTTTGGTGCTGGTCACTTCCAGCTGCTCCAGTCGTCGTGCGTAGCCCTTCTTGACTTAGTCATCCATAATTCCATTGTAGGCCCGCGGGAAGTCCACGTCGCGCTTCATTTTCCGTTCGATGTTGACGAGTCTCTTAAGTGCCATATTGTAGCTCTCTGGCAGTCTCACCTCGTTGTCCTTTCATAGCAGCCCAGTCTGGTATCGTTGCCCTATACCCTTAATCGTTTCCTTCAGGATACTCAGGGCCCGTGCGTCGCCGCCATCTGCGACTGGCGGTGCCGGCTTCATCCCGCCATCTGCGACTGGCGGTGCTGGCTTTACCCCGAAATTCTCAATTTCACAATTGCATAATCCAAACGGCATTACCTTGTATTGGTATAAGGGTCGATTTGGACTAGTAAAAGCGGTGCATTGGCGAGATTTCTCTTCTAGAGGTATCTGCCGAAAGGCATGCTTCATATCTAAGCCGGTGATGTATCGAGCGGCCGGCAACCTACTAAGAATACCGTCCACATGTGGTAAAGGACAAGCGTCCTCTAGTGTGAGCTTATTTAGTTTACGCGAATCTAGACAAAGTCGAGACTTCTCCCTCTCTGAACGAGTACGCAGTTGCTGCTCCAGGGACTCTAAGACTCTTCTATAACATCTAATGCAAGCATGTTCTCGATTTCAGAGAACATTACCTTCTCCTTCGCTGGGAGACTGGCCAATGCCTCTGCTTAACTGGACGGGAGATGCCTATATCTATGCTGTGCTCTATTAGATGCGTGCGCCCCAGGCCTTCTTTCTCGTATGACGGGAGTTTCTGTATAACTTTATTTAAGCTTTCTTTCTGGGCTACTGACAAGACGTGGATCTTGGTGGTATCATCCGCCTCACCTATTGTGTTAACTAATCCGAACTTATTCCAAAGTCGATACCTAAGTAGACATCCGGCTTTAACTCGGGTATTATAAAGAATTATATTAAGTTATTCTGGTTACGGTATTTGATTTCTGTGACAAGCCTTCCTTTAACGGAACATGCGAAATTATTCGCGGTTCTTATATGTCCCGAACAGTTTCGCAACTGAGGGTGATTTAAAAGGCTTCCGCGGCGTTGCCTCCAATGCAACTCACTGTAGCGCCTGAATCTAAAAGCGCTACGTAAGATTTATTATCTATTTTAATATCTGTATACAATCGATTATCTCCGTTAAAAAAGGAGAAATAAGGCGTTTGCGATTATCGCGAACTTTTTCCAGAAAATCTAGATCGCCTTGTAAATCTTTTGGGTTTACGGTTGAAAGTAAAACTGTTTACGTCTCCAAATATCAGATTTCTTGCTTCTGTATACCTAACAAGTCGGTCTTGATATGACATATTCTCTACGTTGCTTTCATATGAATTGTCGACTACCGGCTAATCGTTTTGATCTCGGCAATCCGACTCGGTCTGTGTGGCACAGTGCATCCCTTTGCCGGTTTTTCGACGGGTTACACGTTTGACATTTAGGTTTAAAAATGTTCTTGGCCCCGCATCCATAACGAAAGATGCGGCGTTGACTCTCAAGGCATTCGTCAAACCTGTGGCCTACACTATCGCAGGTTCAGCATTTTAACGGTTTTCGCTGCATTGCAACAACTTCATCCGTCTGCTGTTCCTCACTCTCCTCATCTAATTGAGACACAAACGCTCGGGACAAAACTACTCTTTACCGGTTGCATTTTAACTTGCTTACAGAATTGTTCATGTGTTCTCAATTCTTCTCGCAATCGCGCTAATGTATTAATTCCTAAGTGCATTAGTTCAAACCTGAGTGACGTTTTGGCATGTCTTATAGGTAAGCGCACCAAAGACTCTTCAGATATAGGGTTTCGCAATCGCGACACGAGTCTTTCCACATGAAACTGAAATTCTTCAAAAGGTTCTTTAAATAGCTTCTAAAATATCCATGTCTGTGTCGATATCTTTGAATTTCTTACGAAATTCTTCGCAAAACTTCGACCAAGTGAAGTTGGGATTACCGCGATGGAACTTCCAATACCATTCCGTAGCCTTTCCCCAAAGAATAGGTGTAAATGGTCATAGAGATGTTCTCATCCGCGTTTAGATTCTGTCGCGCTAAAGACTGGATGCGCCAACTTTGGATAATGGTTGGCACCTTATCCGGATGGACCGACGCGCTCGATCTATTGCTAATACCACTTCTTTGCTGATGGCTGTTTTATCCCGACTCTTCAATTGAGTTAGACGTTGGTCTACTCCTTGGTGCCGTAGCACTATTGTTTTCCTAATTCTCGATTCGGCTTGAGATCTTGAATTGCTCTCTACCTGCATTGTTGCTAGTTGTGTTCTAATTACTGAAGTCAAATCCTGTATTATCTGACGCTGACAACTTCGCATTTCGGATTGCACTACTCTCGTAATCTCTTCTCGTTGATTAGAGACGTTTAAATATGACGTGATACTGTTTGAAATGTCATGTGCCGCCTGATTTGAGATTTAGATCCGGTGGGATAGGGTTATCATACCCTACTATTACCTCTTCCATTTACTCTGGCACTGATACGAGCTCTTCTTGGCCTATTGCTAACAGGAATACTGGGCGGCTGTTCACTGGGAATGCGGAGCTGCTCTGCGGCTGACATCTCGGCATGTAAATTATTACTCGGAGACGGAAGCTGTCGCAACACGCATTGCATCCTACAAGTTGGGCATAAATTAGATTCTTGAAGTGACTCAATAATACAATGACTGTGAAATTGGTGTGCACATGGATCGACTGTTTGTGTGTCTACTGTGTTCATTGGTTCATTGCAGATGTTACAAAACGTTGCATTTCCGCTCAAAGCTTCCGCTTCAATATCTTCACTACTATGGTTTACCACCATTGTATACTTTTTCTTGTTAGATATATTCTGGATCGTCACCAATACAACAACATGCTATTCGGGCTTCTTCGTTCTCATGACTTAATCGGCTCTACATTTCCTATTATTGAATTTACTGAATTACGACGGACTCTATGAATTTCAAAGGCTGCTCAATCCCTAACTACTCTAGAGATTTCTATTTCCGTTTCTCAATGATTCACAGAGGTATTTATCTGAAGGATTACATAGATCTGTAGCTGCCTATTTTATTCTGGTTAGCTAGTCCGTGATTGACCGAGCTGAGCTACAATTCCAGAGAATAAACTAGAGCAAGCTTCCATCACCTACTAAAACATTCAATCTGACTTTCTCTGTAACGTATTCCTTCTTTAGAAGCTTTTCCTAGGTCGTTCCACTCTGTAAGTTGGATAATTTTCGCTCTTCCATAGGACAATTGCATTCTACTCTTACAGACGCTACTTCAAAAGATTTGATCTGACAAAAATATAATTGTTGAAATTTGTGGATGTTGTTCAAGAGCAAAATTTCGCGGAAATAGTTGAATATGTATTCGTTATCGGACCAATCTATGAGATCTAGGCCATCTATGCCCTACGTTGGGCACCAGTTTTTGTTGATTTATAAAATGATGGCCATTATGTAGTGTTCGACTAAGGTTCGAAGGAACCCTAGGACATTATTCGGTATGCTGAACGTAGAGGTCGTGCACTTCTAGCGATGCTCTGCGCTATGCTCGTCGGAATTGGCGTGGGTTGTTTCGACTCAGCTATACCCTAGCATTAACCAAACAAAAAAAATAAGTGCACTAGCTGTATTAACTAAATATAAAACGAATCAAAAAACGGTTATATAGGAATAAGTAGAGCGTCGACTAATCACTGGCTAGGGTAACTTTGATGTTATTTATTCCCTATTCTGTACCCACCCTTCCTTGGTAACATTGATATCGCTCTTTAGTTACCCCTTATCTGACTTCAAACTCCTTTTACCCTGATCTCGACATGTTGCAGGTCTGGCGACGACCCATAAAGAAATGTTCACACTATCATTTTGCTTTCTTGTCCATAAACTTCATAATTTCCTTTTATTCTATGTATAAGGGGTTTGATTCTTATTATCTATTGTTCCCATTATAAGTCCAATCATTTTACGTTCTAGTTATCATTTCTTATTGTTCCTAAATTTTATCCGTAACCTTATTTAATTAATCTTTTAGTTTTCATAATTTTCTTTTAGCCCAACTATAGAGACTGATCATTTTAATTCTTATTGGCTAAGTTCGCATTTTTATATTTTTATACCCTTGCAGAGGGTATTATAATTTATCCATGATATTTGCAACGCAGTGAAGGAGGCATCTCAGACCCCATAAAGTATATATTTTCTTGATCAGCATCACCAGCCGAGTCGATCTAGCCATGTCCGTCTGTCTGTCTGTCTGTCCGTCTGTCTGTCTGTCTGTCTGTTTCTACGCAAACTAGTCTCTCAGTTTTGAGCTATCGGGCTAAAATTTTCAGCATAGTCTTATTTCTTTAGCACGCAGTATATATGTCGGAACGGCCGAAATCGGACCACTATATCCTATAGCTGCCATAGGAATGATAGCAAAATTAATGTAAAAAATATTAACTCATCTGTTTTTCAACGAATTTCTATTAATTTCGAGATGTAGTTGTTTTTTTAGTTCTAGAATTACGGTTTTAATTTCATTAAGATCGGACAACTATATCATATAGCTGCCATAGAAGGGATTGGTCAATTAATATGAAAATGTAAAATTTTACATGTAAAATGTAAAATTTACAAAAATTTATAATTTGTCATTTTTTTTTATTACCAAAATGGATCGATTTTCAATGATCCAATTGCTGACTGCAGGGTATACAAACTTCGGTTTACCGAAGTTAGCTTTCTTTCTCGTTTTATTATTTTGTTTTTGTTTCATATTTCAATCTGTCTTATTCTTCATTAGATATTGCCAAAATATTTGGGTTAACCACTTCATTAGTTATCTATATATATATATATATATATAATCAAAGAAATTCAAAGGGGATTCCTACAGTGGCCTTCAGCTGAATTTGCATCAAAAATTAACTTGTTCTGAACTTACCATATAAACACTTTTCATTCGTTATTAAGGTTTTACTCACGACCATTAAAATCCTTCGAAGCATTCTCTGGGCCCATCGAGGCATTAGTTGGTTCCTTCAGAAGAAATGTAAAGAAACATACGAATGTGCATGTGTGACGTTACCACACGTTAATTCGATGCAACTACCGCTTACATATTCGTGACCACCTATTAGGATTATATTTCTAATATTAATATGCTATCATAATGCGACTATTTAGCAAAAAATTATTGAAATGGAATATAAACTACAAAATACAAACTATACTTGGCCTTCGCCACCAATAGAACTCGTATCTCTTTACTCTCGAGGTGCCATGTTCTCGGAGCGCGCACAAAATTTCGGCTGGCAATGCCTCTCGCTCACTCTCTCCATCCAGTTAACTGCCTCCCAAGCTCTAGGCGAACTACATGACCGGGTATGTTGGGCTGAGCTTAAATCCGATCATGTGTTAATGTAGGCGATTCCGGTAATTCGGTGCCTCCTTCCTTCTTGCTCCAACTTGTAGGAGACGGCTTGCTGGCCGAAGCCGAAAACGATTCGCATGCCGTTCGCAGTGCAGAGGGGTTTATTTCGTTCTTCTTCTGCCTGCTGATGCACTAGTCGCCGCACTAAGATTCCTAAGTGATCCACTACGTGCGGTGCGCCACCCACTCTTTGCAATGTCTCGCCGACTCTTTGCAGGTACACGTAGGTGACGACGTGTGTTTTCGCACCGGCTAGCGGCGTTGGCTGCAAAGCTGCCGTGCGGCTACTACTGTACTGCTGAGGGAGCGGATCGCTAAAGGGGTTCTGTGAATATATTCTGACATTAGCCGATCGCGCACATTACGCGGCTTGAGTTAACTGTATTCACCTTATATATCTGTTCACTTCACTAGTTATTATACTAAAACACTGGTTGCAGGCTGATTAGCTTGTCGCCCTTCACGTTGTCTTGGACTTATTATCTTACCACGTGTTTTAAGAAACTCTTGATCGCTCGCAATTTGGCTCACGTCTTACGGCTGCTGCGATTGAAAATCAAGTGAGCGAGCATAGCTCGGAATTTTTCCTCTTAGGTCGCCTGTTCTTCCAGTGTGAGGCGCAACGCGAAAAATAACGGCACTAAGACGTGATGCTTTTGGATTCTCGGGTTTGCCTGATATTCGCTAATATTTGGCTGTGGCTGTGCTCGTTGTGTGAGCGGGACGGCCGTGTGCGTTGAGAGAGAGAGGCTGGCTCTGAATTTCGGGAATTCTGCCGTCGCTCACGGGAAAGATGAGTACAAAGAATTATCTTAACCCTTTATGCTTTCGGGTATTTGGACCCTACACGCTTTAGCATTAGCCAAGAAGTAGAGGCTAATCATGAGCGATACATGTTCGCAAGTAGCTTTGCTCGTAGCACAGAGGAAAAACTCAAAAGTCTGAACAAAGTTCAAGAACAGACGCTAAATTTAACCTGCAGGGTAAAACCCACATTTTAATAAAATACCAAGACAGCCACTCAGGCAGGATCCGGTCCAACCAATGGTCGTTGACCCCTCATTATCCGTTTTAGACAACCAACCCAAATCCAGCAAAGTAGCCCGTTTCCAAGAAAAACTTAAAACACTTACCAAAATGTTCAACCCAACATTTACAATAACCAGGGACAGACAATTAAAAGGCAAAATAGTAGTAGCGCAAGATTCACAGGGCCAAAACACCAAAGAATAAACCACCTGGCGAAAGACAACGACCCACTCAATGAAACCAATGACGAATACCCAGCAGTAGCTGAAGAAAAATGTGAGGACATAGACAAAGACCTTTTTAACACAACTTCACAATTTTTCCTGCTACCAAACATAACAACGTTTGATGGAATAAATGGACTGGACTTACTAAAAAAAACTGACGTCATACTTGACCTAAAAGGGAAAAAGTTAATAACTAATAACAGTTCGGAAGAAATTAAATTCTTAAATGTGCAAATGTTTATTTTACAAAGGTTGAGGATATAGTCGTACCACAGGAAATAATTGAAGAATTCAGGAAATGTTAGGAAACATGGCGTATTTGCAGAGCAGAAGTTCGAACTTCCAGAGCGAACGGACGCGTATACATCCTGCTCGAAGTTTCTATTGGAATCTAATCTAACATTATTCACAAAATTCCAATTTTGCCGAATACGGTAAACTTTCACAAGTTCTATTAGTGGCAGAATAATCGCGGCGGCCTTAATCAAAATTTAAGCTTAAAAGACATTTAAATAGTCTGCAGACGCCAAGTTGCTTAGCCTTTGTTGTTGCCTGTGCCCTTGCAACTTCTCCTTACATCGAACACCGACTTCAAACTTCTACACACACACGTCACAATTATAACGGCACTAACCCGAATCACACAGCAAAACAAAATAAAACGCACAGCTGAAAAAATACACTGTAACAAAATTATAATGGGTTCCACTGCACCGCCGACAAAGCGCACCCGGAACAACGCTGGGACTTCAGCGACCGCGTCTCCGATGCATATTCATCACAGCTGCTGGATCTGCTCAAGATTCGTTTCCAGCAGACGGACCAGATCGCAAACCACGTTATGGAGGCCACTCATCTCGAGTGAGGTCAAGGAGATGGGTGCCCAGTCACCCATCTGCAACGCGACGTTGTCGATCTTCGATCTCAAAGAATCGACTCAGTGACCGAGTGGAGCGGTTGGACCAGCAGGTGGCTGATCTGAGAGAAATGGGTGAGCGAGTGGGTCGCCTGGAGGCAAACGGGCTGCCCAACACACGCGCGTGCGAGATGCGCATCACGGTGTCCGCTTCGCAGAGGAGAAAACGTTAGAGCTCTGTACAACAAGCTCTGCCTTAATCTCCAGCTAACTCCACCACCAAGAATCTGCGATACTTTACGAGCCGAAAATCGCAACAAACGCGTAGATCCAGTCATTATTCTTAAAATGGAAAACACCCGCGAGAAGATCTCCTTCTTACCAAAATTGGGTTGTACCGGCGCGAGCACAAAAACAACTCAGCTTGCAATTATTGGGCCTCAACTCCGATGCTGTGCTATATGTAAATGAGCAGCTTTTAAGAAAAATTACCTAATTTTTAAAGAAGCCATGCGTATTAAGAAGCACAGAATTCTCAGCTGTCTTCATACGGCGTGGTCTTGTACGTGCGCTGTCATGGAAGAGAGGGCGTTCACTGCATTGAGCGCATCGAGGAACTTTTATCTCTTAAGTCGTCGGATCCTCCCCCGCACTGTTCAAGTGCCTCTCACACCGTAGCATTCATTCGTTTTCTCTTTCAAAGTGAACGGTCGTGTTTTTGTTTTGCGCCTCGTATTTGTGTAAAATCTTTGCTATAAACCACCGGGGTTTATTTAAAACTTCTATCCTGTGTCAATAATAATTCACCGTTTCACTTCGCGTGTGCATGCAGCTGTTTTGTGTATTAATAACTATATTAATTGCAATTTTAGTTTTGTGCAGCGAGTTGCTTATCTGCATTTTTGTATTCCTCTTTGTGCTTTATCCGTTACGCCGAAATTACAGCTCGACGGCTTAAGCTCCTAACTCTCGCTCTCTTGCTCTCTCTTAGTGCACGTAACTACTCTTATTTTCTCTTAACTTCTGACTGGTACAGTGGTAAGTCGCTATAATGTCTTCTAACGTTGTCTGTGTAATAAAACCTGCAAGAAAGTAATTTCTGATGAAGACCCTACTATTGGCTGCTGGCTGTGTGACAATGTCGTGCACGCCAAGTGCATTGAACGCACAGGCCGGCTGGCTGATAATTTTAACAAAAACATTGGATTGCGCTACTGCTGTGAGGCTTGTCGCGATGTTGAAAGGGAAATGATGTCATTTATGCGGCAAACCAAAAATGGTTTTAAGGAGCTTCTTGTTAGTTTTCGTAAAACTAATGAGGTGCTCCTGGCGCTGGACTCCCAGTTTAATGGCCTTAAGCTATTAAATGAGTCCCCTAAGCGCAAAAACCACGGTTGGCACACCGCATTTGGGCGGATCCCAACAACTCGCTATGAGTTCTCAACAGCTGACTCGGCACAGCCCCGACCCCAATATATCAAACTCCTATGATATTGAGGTCGGGTGCAAGAAAAAATTCAGTCTCGAATGTGCCGTGACAGGGACCGTAGCTCCAGTGTTGTCCGTTGAGTCCGCTGGCGGGTCAAAATCAAAATTAACGACCCCTCAGATCCTCGTCCCGAATGCTCCCAGGGTGACAGGCCTGGATTACCGGCCGAAATTGGTAATACAGCCAACCAGTCTGTGTTGCCAAAAGCCCTTATTGCAGTACCACCAACGAGGCAGATATTTGTCTCTCGGCTTCACCCATCTCAAACATCTGAAGATGTTACTGTCTTTATTCGAGACAGAACGAAGTCCGATAAAATTAAGGTGGAAAAATTTAAATTTTCTTACGCTAGGGATATTTCATCTTTCAAAATAAATGTCCTGACGAACTCTTTAACACAATATGCTCTGCCAATTTCTGGCCGCAGTATGTTGTTGTTAAGGAGTACGAAGCCAAGAAAAGAAAAGAAGGCCGGTAGGAATTAGTCTACCCAGGCCGGACAAAACCACTGTACCAGCTCCAAAAACTAACCAATTCCCTCCTTCTCACCTATCAGAATGCAAGGGGTTTACGTAGTAAGCTTCCTAAATTGTATTCTGATAGTGTTTCTTGCATCCCAGGTGATTGTGTTCACGGAAACCTGGTTAAAGCCGGAGATCCTAAGCTCCGAAGTCTTTCCAGCTGTGTACACAACACACAGGCTTGATCGGCCTTCCAGGCGAGGGTGGGGTCCTCATTGCGGTTGACTCAAACCTCACGTCTGAAGTATTAGCTTTCGAGGAATGCAACGATGTTGAATTTCTTTGTGTGAAGCTATCATTTAATGGTAGTTTTATTTTTATTACATGTTCCTACATTCCTCCTTGTCGGAACTTCCTACTTATTGGAACCACCTTTCCGCTATTCAGGCGGTCTCCAATAGACTTTCGGATAGGGACCATTTAATTGTTCTAGGTGACTTTAACATTCCTGGAGCTATTTGGTCCACAACTGAATCCTCTAACACACTTTTAACTACTGCACGTCACGATTTTATTGATGGCTTGTTTGACATTTCGTTGTCTCAAGTCAATTATGTACGAAATTCCTTAGATCGCTTGCTAGACCTCTGCTTTGTCTCTGATCCGGCAAGAGTCAGTTTGGCTAGGGTCCCGCCCTTGACGCTACCCGAAGATCCATACCATCCTACTTTCGATGTGACTATCGATATTGGGACTGCTATGGAGAATAAGTCTGATCGGCCAGAAAGAAAATTCACTGCTTTCGCAAGGCGGATTTTCGACGGCTGAATAATTTTATATCTGAATTTGATTGGTCCGATCTCTACATGTGCACTGACATGGTGGGTGCCATGGATATTTTTACAATGCCATGAACTCCTTTTTACAGAATGTGTTCCGTTATACTATCCGTCAATCTCCAATAAGCCTCCCTGGTTTAGTAAAGAGTTGACTCGCCTCAAAATGTTAAGTCCAATCTCTATTCTAAATTTAAACGTAACGGTTCTCAAGCTGTTCATTCTCGCTATTTAGCGGCTCGGTCAAAGTTTACCGTGCTTAACGCGCAGTGTTACAAAACTATTTGACTCGTTGTAGGGTTCAGTTTGCGCAGGACCCAAAACAGTTTTATAATTTTGTCAACACTAAACGTAAGCCTATTACACATCCTTCCTCGCTTTCATTTGAAAATACGACAGCAAACAATGATCAGGCAATCGCCGATCTTTTGCTCAGTTTTTCAAACTACTTATTCTCCGTCATCCGATTCAAACCAAACCTATTCTTATAGCATGCCCAAATCAAACCTAATCTTCAGTCCTAGCCAAACAGCTCCCTTCTTTTGGATCTTCAACGTGTCAAGCCGGTTTATTCGCCAGGTCCCGACGGAATACCAGGCTGTGTGCTTAGGTATTGTGCCGAGTCCCTGTGCAGTCCCCTTCTAAAATTGTTTACCTTATCCTTAGAAACTTCCCGATTTCCCCGGAAAAGAATCATTCGTGATTCCTCTCCACAAAAAGGTAGCAAAGTGGATGCTAACAACTATAGAGGAATCTCTAAGTTGTCAGCCATCCCAAAACTTTTCGAAAACGTAATTACTCCCCATTTGCAGCACCTGTGTAGATCAGTAATTTCTCCATGCCAACATGGATTTATTAAACGAAGATCAACGACTACTAACCTTCTGGAGCTCACTTCTTTCATTATAAGGGGCTTTCCACAAAATTTGCAGACAGATGTGATCTATACTGATTTCAGTAAAGCATTTGACTCCGTTAATCACTCCCTTCTTGTTAGGAAACTCGACTTAATGGGTTTTCCTGTCGATCTTCTTAGGTGGATCTCAAGTTATCTGAATGGTAGGACGCAAAGGTTCTATTTAAAACAACTTGTCGAATGTTCTCCGGGTGACCTCTGGTGTCCCGCAAGGAAGCCACTTGGGTCCCTTACTTTTACTTTATTTATTAACGACCTGCCCAAAGTCTTGACTAACTCCAGAGTACTCATGTACGCTGACGACGTTAAGCTTTGTGTGCAATACAAGGACCGCGCTTGCCAGTCGGATTTACAAACAGATCTTAATAACTTTCAAACTTGGTGCAATGTAAACTTATTAAACCTGAATGGCTCAAAATGCAAGCTGATGACATTCTCACGTGTCTCTCCATGCTTGCGACTTATACGCTGAACTGCTGCTCTTTGGAAAGGATCACGCTAGTTGACGATTTGGGTATCCGCCTAGATCCTAAACTGGAGTTTATTGATCATATTTCGTGCATTGTGAATAAAGCCAGGGGTGTGCTTGGATTTATTAAACGGTGGTCGAAGGAATTCGATGACCCCTACGTCACGAAGAATTTATACACTTCGTTAGTTCGTCCTATTTTAGAATATGGATCTTGCGTTTGGAGTCCCCAGTGGGACGTTCACAGCAAACGCATTGAGTCTGTTCAAAAGAACTTTTACTTTTGCTCTTCGTGGCTTAAACTGGGATGCAAACCTTAGGTTGCCCTCTTATTCTAGTAGACTTCTCCTGATTAACCTACCTTCCTTAGCAAACCGTAGAACGATGTTAGGCATTGTCTTTATGTGTAATCTGATCCGTGGTGACGTGGAAAGCAGCGATCTATTGGGTCAGTTGAATTTCCACGTACCATGTAGAACGACAAGATCCTACCTGCCTTTGGTCTTGCACCACTGCAGAACATCCTATGAAATGCATGAACCCTTTAGAGTATTATGTGCAAATTATAATGATTTGTATAAAATTACCTCATCTGTAGATAGCCTTCCTAAACTAAAAACATTAATCTTAACCCACTTAGTAAATATGCAAGATAGCAATCGAGCTGCCTGATAGTAGTTTATATTTCCTCGCATTCTTTTTCTATACTTTCCTTTCGCGCCTATTTAACACCTAACCCTAACAAGCCCGGGCTTGGTTTTAAATGGCCACTTGAGTGTACTGACCGTAGTGCATCTTCAACGCCCAAAGAAGAAAAATAAGCTGGATCTGATAATGCTGCGGGCGGCTCTAATAGCTTTCGTTCGTAAGCATTTATGCACAGCTTTCTTAATTAAGTTAGGTTTATAATTATACTCTTATTTCATAGTTTCGATCTTAAATATCCTAACTATTTCCTTATAATATTTATGCAAAATGAGATAGGTAGTTCCATAGCTGGTGCCTTGATAAAAACAATAAGTAAGTATAAAACGGTCTCAAGGTCGTGCACATAAATGCACAAAGTCTTAAAGAAAATTTATGAATTTAGATATATTTTACCCAATCAAATGTGGATGTGATATGTGTGTCTGAGACGTGGTTTCTGCCTGATTTGTCCGACCTGTCTATTGCTTGTGATTGTAATGTTGTGTTTCGTTTTGATCGTATTGGACATGCTGGTGGTGTTGCTGTATGTGTTGCTTAAATGTATTGATAAATGTGAACAACCAAGTGAATGCTTAATTGAATATTTGTTTTAGAAATCACAAATAAAGTAAAACAGAAAGTTTTACTTGGATGTATTTACAGACCGAACCGTACCAACGACTATGAGCCACTACTTAGTGTGTTATCGGACATTTCTCTTTCATATGCAGACATCATACTAGCAGGCGACTTTAATAGTAATCTTCTAAAAGATAACCATCTTTTAGATAATTTTGGCTCACTAGGCCTATATGCCGTGAACTCAACGATGCTACACATTTCGGAAGTACCTGTGATACAGTTGTTGACTTGTTTTTATTAATGACCGTAGTAAAATTTTACTTTATGACCAGGTCTCCGTACCAGCTTTCTCTCTAGACATGACTTAATTTTCCTGACATATGTCTTGACCCTTGACAATAAAACAACTTCTTTAAAGTATAGAGATTTTAAGAATATTGACTACACTGAACTTGAGCTAGATTTTAATGCGTGTCAATTTATCAAACTTCTGTTAGTGATTGTCAATTAAATGTTTTAAATAACAATGCCCGTTATTTGTTTAATAAGTTTGTGCCGTTAAAAACGAAGGTTATAAAGCCTACACAGAATTCATGGTTCAGTAGGGAAATACGGATTTTAATTTATCAGCGTGATGCCGCTTACTTAAAATGAAAGCGATACAAGACCGAGGATCGTCACAATAGGTACAAAAATGCTAGAGTGACGGTAAACAAAAATAAAATCCGCCAAGTGCGAGTACTATAGGTCTAAATTTGATGATGTTCTTCTGTAAAACACCGCTGGACTGAAATCAATAAGCTAGGTATAGGAAAGGCACACTAAAGACTGAACTTAATGCAGATGTTGAAATACAAAACCGAAAATTTTTGGAAATAGATGTACCTGAAGCAATATGCAACCCGTACCTGAACACTGCACCTCCCTGTGATAATAATTTTAGTTTTATGTGCGTAAATCAGTGTGATGTCCTTGATAGTATTCTTAAGGTAAAATCAAACGCGGAAGGTCTTGATAGTCTAAGCCCAAAAATTTGTTAAAATTTTACTTCCCTTGCTGTTGCCCCCACGTCACATGTTTTTAACACCGTTTTAACCACGAGCTCATTTCCGGCCGAATGGAAAAAAGATCATTCCGATCCCTAAAGCAAATAACGATTTCAGGCCCATATCTATACTGCCTTTCCTTTCAAAAGCTTTTGAAAACCTAATGTCCTCTCAGATTCAACTTTTTCTGAATAGCAACTCGCTAATCCATCGTAAACAGTCCGGCTTTCAAAAACGGAGTTGTATTAGTGCAATAATTGACATTAGTGAAGATATTAGGCAGAAGCTTGACAACAATTGCGTTACGTTCTTAACACTTCTTGACTACAGCAAAGCCTTTGACTCATTCAATCATAAAATCTTAGCTTCAAAGCCTTAGAACTAATTTAATTTTTCAGACTCAGCGGTAAACTTAATTAATTCATATTTGACTAATAGATTGCAAGCAGTAGTCGCTGGAACGAAGTCTTCCACCTTAAGGCAACTAACAAGAGGTGAACCTCAGTGATCAGTTTAGGGCCATTATTGTTTACCATCTATGTCAATGATTTACCTAGTGTCCTGTCTGACTGTGAAGTACATTTATATGCTGATGATGTTCAAATATATGTTAGTAGTCCTGTCAAAGAAGTAGATGTTTGCGTCAGTAGAAGTAATAAAATACTGTCAATTATTGACAAATGGGCGAAGGACAATGGCCTTGGAATAAATCCAAGAAAATCGAAATGCATCGTCATATCTAAATAAGCGATTGATACTAAAATTCTCCCAAAAATATGTATTAACAATACTTCAATCAGTTATGAAGACCATGTAGTTAACCTGGGCACAACTTTTAGTAATACCTTAACATGGAGCAAGCACATTAATAAAGCAACTGGTCGCACATATGGTCAGTGGCGTCAGCTTGCAGCCTCTAAATCTTTTATACCAGAAGAAATAAGGTTATTAATTTCCAAAGTTATTCTAAATCCTACACTCTTTTATGGAATCGAAGTTTTCGGCCATTGCGATGCGCGGGACATGCAAACTTTAGTGGTCGCTTTTCACTCAATTGTACGTTTTGAGTATAATTTAAGACGCTATGACCATGTATCACACCTGTCTTGTAAAATTCTTGACCTTAACATGACTACCTGAATAGAATATAGAACTTTAATATATTTTCACAAAATTGTGACCACCAAAGAACCTATATATTTATACGAAAAATTTCTCCTGCGACTTCGCTAAGGACGAACAATTATATATGCCCTCGAACGCTAACGCTTTGCTTGAAGAGGCAGTTTCTTATTAATGGTATCCGATTGTGGAACAATCTCCTCATCAATACAAATCAATTAGGAGCGCAACTCTATTTTCTGATAAAATAAAAATTTCTTAAAAACAGTGTGAATTAAAATAATTAAAACTAGTTAATACAATATTAAATAAAATATAAAACTAAAAAAAACGAAAATTCTAAAATTAAAAAAAAAATAAGCAAATTAGCCATATAGTGTAAACTTGCAGCGCTGGGCTAAAAATAAAAATAAACTTAAACTTAAACTTAAACGAAGCACTTCCTACAATGCTAATTGACGCCGACGCGATTATCCCGGGAAATGCCTTCAACAATTCAAAGACCGCCGCTTGGTTAACGGTAACAATGAGCAGAGTCGTTTTATTCTATAAAATGTACATCGGATTAACTTAACCAGAAATACACTTCTGGATTATTACATACCGCAGTTTCTCTTCCCTCTCTGGGATAGCGCAAATCGGAGTGATTCTGCGCGGCTAAACTTGGCTTAACTTTGGCCCAATTAATGTGACCAGTGTTGCCATCAGCTCGTTACAGAAAAAGGCTAGATTGATTATAAAAAAGGATAGAAAAGGACAAAAATTTAAAACAAAAGGACAAAAAACAAGACAAAATATTTTTTCCATACATTTTATGTAATATCACTCTTCATTGGTTGCCAACTCGTTTAGAATATCGTCAATGTCATCATTGCAAGCTTCTAAACTTCGATTTTTTTGTAGATTGGTTGCTTCCAATCATTTTAAATATTGCTCAGGAATTTCATATTCATGGCAACATACGCCTTTCGGCGTAGCCCAAACCTAAAAAAAAATAATTTCAATAAATGCGTGAAACAAAGAGTATTAAAATATTAAAATATTTACCTGATCGATAAAATCGCATTTAATGTTTCTTTTGCAGTCGGTTGCGCAGTTTGGTTTTACCAAATTAGCTTGGCTAAAACACGCTCAACTTTGGTCAATTTTCGGGTTCATACTGCATTTGTAGTATTTGCAGTATGCCTTTTCATTGTCTTTTTGATTACGACACATCCACTGCACCAGATCTGGCTGATTTAGCCATGAATCACGGAACTTTGTTTATAAACTTCTTTGGCATCTTTCCCGCACAAATTTCATAATAAAAGTAACAACTGAAAGCACAGTATATCGATATATACGATTTACGATTACAACAGGGTTGCATTAATTTAAAATAAAAGTAAAATATCGATATAAAAGTAATGTACATTTGGATTACTTTTCAGCACTTTACACAAAAGTAAAAAGCGGATAAAAAGACCAGGCCAAAATAAAAGGCTAGGGGACGTTTTAAATTTTTTCCGGCTGATGCAGTTAAAAACCGGACAGATCTGTCCGGAAAAAGGATAAAACGGCAACACTGAGTGTGACCGAGCACAACAACTTCAAATTACCTCACACAAATAATACTAGCTCTGACGGCGCCTAATTCAAACTTAACTGACTATCAATAGCCACTAATCCGTTCCGCGACATCCCCGCCCCCGTGAAGCAGCCGCATTCATCACATCCAGAACAGCTAGCTTTGAAGCTGGACGCATTGTCGTCTTGGCTCGATCGTCAGTCCGCACCGCCGCTCGTCTAGGCACTCCATCTCTTCCGGCGAACACCTCTTCCACGACGCCTCGTCTCCACTCTCTGCGTGGTATGGCCGGATCGCAGATGAACACCTGATCTCCTCGACGTATAGGCTCGACGTGCTGGCACCATCTCTCCCTGCGCACAAGTGTCGGCAGGTACTCATGTACCCATCTCTTCCAGAATCAATCCCTCATCATGCGGGCGATGCGCCACTGCCTCCTGGTAGCGCATCTCTCTGACTCCTGCCCGTCATCTCTGGGAAGATCCGGAATATCGGGTCCTCCTTTCAGCAAGTCGTTGGGGTCAGTGGAGCCTCCTGGCCCACTGTAACTGGTAGATGAGTGAGCGGACGAGAGTTAACTATGCTCTCCGCCTCAATCAGCAAGTTCTCCAGTACGTGCTCCTTGGGCGCAAGCTCCTTCAACGTATGCGCCAGCACCTTCTTCACGAACTGGACCATCCTCTCCCAAGCGCCACCTTCAGCTGGGTTCGCTGGGCAATTAAAGATCCATTCGATCCCCTTGGACGACAGCTCGCCCTGGATCCTTGCAGGTTCAAATACTTCGCTGAATCTCTTGGCCTCTCGATCGGCTCCAACGAAGTTCTTTCCATTATCGCTCCTTATTCTTACCACCGGTCCACGGCGGCTCATGAAGCTCCTCATAGCGATGATACAGGAATCTGTTGACAAATCATGAGCCATCTCCAAGTGTATGGCTCTTGTGGTTAGGCAGGTGAATAAAGCCACCCACCTCTTCCCGTGCGACGTCCAATCGTCACAAGCAATGGTCCAAAGTAGTCCAGGCCGGTATACTTAAATGGCCATCCGTTGGCCTCCAGCCGGTCCTCTGGCAGGGGACCCATCACGGGCTGCGTCGGTCGCGCCCTCCGTAGTTTACATATCTGGCGGTTGGCCACTACCTTCCGTAGTAGCCTCCATAAGTTCGTAATCCAGAACTTCTGCCGGATCTCGCTGATAGTTGCCTCCACGTTTTGGTGGCACATCTTCTGGTGATGATGCACAATCATCTCCGCCAGTGCGTCTTTGTGGGACAGGATGATCGGGCGTCGCGCGCTATATGGCACACAACCCACCGCGTCGATCCTCCCACTGACACGCATAACACCTTCGTTGTCCAAGTACGGGGATAACCCACACAGTTGGCTGCCCTTGGCGACAGCCTTTCCTTGGGTATCCTCAGCAAACGCTTCTCGCTGCGATTGCCGGATCAGTGTGCGCTCTGCGTTAGCGCATTCCTTCGACGTAAGTCCGTGGTCCTCTCGGTCGCTACGTAGTCCACGACATCGTCGAATAAATCTGAGCACCCATACGGTGCTCCTGACCAATCGGTTGTAGCTCGAAAATCTCTGTAACGATATAAAGGGGTGTTTACCACGACCAGTGCAAACTCACATTTTATCTCTTCTTCATCGTCGGCCTGTGGGACGCAATCGCCACTCGATGAAGATCTTGGCCAGCTTTCTTCAGGTCCCTTCAGGAATGGAGGTCCGCTTAGCCACCGCGAACCGAGGTCCTCGTGCCGTTGCGCCCTCGTCGCGTCGTCTGCCATTGGGACACCTCCGTGGACTCTAAGATTTCTGCACACCCGGTTTCCGACAAACTGCTTGTATCTCCGGTGGGTGTTGCTTATCCAGTGCAACACTGTCTTAGAATCCGTCAATAGTACGCAACTGCTGATCGCCACACCTTGCTCCTGTTTTACGGTATCCATCAGTCTCGTACCCAGTACGGCTGCTTGGAGTTCCAGTCGTGGGATTGACATAGGCCTCATAGGAGCACATTTCGTTTTGGAGCACACGAAATGCGCCTGCACGTCGTTGTTTGCGTATGTGGCCCGCCAATAGGCCGCCGCTGCGAACGCTGAGTGGCTGGAGTCCACAAAAACATGCAGCTGTAGTGTTCGCACTCGTCCAGCGCCGCCAGTTCTCAAAGGCTGCTGCCAACCCGTCTGGTAGCGGCTCGTCCCAGTCGACTCCTCGCCGCCAAATCTCTCTCATCAACAATTTGTCAGTGATCATGTAGCAACTCAAAAATCCAATCGGGTCGAACGTAGACATGACCAGACTCAGGAACTCCCTCTTGGTAGGGACGCGTTCCCCGATCATCACGCTGCTGGGAACTCGATGATATTTGACGCTAAATTTGAAGTCGTCTGTTGCCGGCTGCCCATACATGCCCAGTACTTTCTCCTCCTCCCAGTGCCTGAGATCCGCTTTGGATCTTAGTGGGTTCAAGGTCTTAACCACACCTGCTGAACTGGAAGTAAACCGGCACAAATCAAACCCGGCATCTGCATGTATTTCTCTCACCCGTGTCGAAACAGCGACAGCCTCGTCTTCGCTCGTGAAACTGTCGACGTACTCGTCCACGTAGTGATACTCGTTTATCGCCAGAGCGGTCCGGATCCGTGCTGCTGTACTGCAAAGCATTCACGGTCTTCACATAATCCGCTGAACATGGTGAGCAGGCCGCTCCGAACGTCATCACCTGCATCTCGTACGTATATGGATCCCGACGATCATCTCCGTGTCTCCACAGGAACCTCTGGGAGCATCTGTACTGTGGCTGCATCAATACCTGATAACACATCTCCTTGATGTCTGCACAAACCCCAACTACTCCTTCCCTAAAGTGGAAGAGTACTGCTGGTAGGGGCTTGTAGCGCTGAAGGCCTTTCATCAGCGCTGAGTTCAGCGATACGCTGTTTACCTTGGCTGCCGCATCGAAAACCAGCCGGATTTTTCCGGGCTTGTTTGGGTTCTCTACCCCGAAGTGCGGCAGGTACCACACCCTGTTGTCTTTGGTGCTGGTCACTTCCTGCTGCTCCAGTCGTCGTGCGTAGCCCTTCTTGACTTAGTCATCCATAATTCCATTGTAGGCCCGCGGGAAGTCCACGTCGCGCTTCATTTTCCGTTCGATGTTGACGAGTCTCTTAAGTGCCATATTGTAGCTCTCTGGCAGTCTCACCTCGTTGTCCTTTCATAGCAGCCCAGTCTGGTATCGTTGCCCTATACCCTTAATCGTCTCCTCCAGGATACTCAGGGCCCGTGCGTCGCCGCCATCTGCGACTGGCGGTGCCGGCTTCATCCCGCCATCTGCGACTGGCGGTGCTGGCTTTACCCCGAAATTCTCAATTTCGAAGTAGTCGCTGACCCTCTTCTCCAGAAGATTATCCTGAGGAACGGCTAAAAGGCACGATCTCTGAAACGGCGAACTTACTTTTCCTTTCACCGGTCCATATACATGCTGCATATGGCCCTCCAGTCCCAAAGCTTCTGGTTTTGAGGGGTATTCCTAAGTGCGCGTGATCCAATCCAATTAGGATCCTTGGCGCCGCATTGTGGTACGGCTTGACAGGTAGGCGCGCATTCGCTTTCACTACCTTCACATCTTCCCGACGCAGGCTTTGCATCGGAAGGTTCAAATTCGCTACTCCGTACACATTTCTTAATCCATGGCGCTTTGGTTTGCCCGCTCCACTGATCTGCAGGCTAACCATCTTCGCGTGCTCTTTTGCGAATTTTTCGCCAAACCACTGCACGTTCAGTTGTCGACTCTCACCCTTTAGGTTCAGGCTGCGGATGAGTTCGTCATCAATAAGCGTAACTGACGACCCTTCATCGAGCACTGCATATGTGTCCACCCTCGTATTCTCACCGTACAACGTCACGGGCAGAACTCGGAATAGCAGGTGACCTCCATCCGAATCGGTTGCGGTGCGGCGCTTCTTGGCCGCTGTATGTCGATCGCCTCTCATCCTCTCTGCGTCCTGCGTCTATAACTGCTACTGACCCAGGAGGACTACTCACATGTGAACCCACTGGCTGTGGCGTTCGTCTCCGTTGGTTGCTGTCCCTATGCAGCTCCCGTTCGTGACTGCTCCGCTGATCTCTCTTGTGGCCACCTTCAGACTGTGGTGGCCGTCTGGGATATCCAGCTCGCTCGTGCAGGAGGTAGTGATGCCTCATCTGGCATCCGTAGGCATTGCATTTGTTGCCCTTCTTGCAGAATCGGGCCATGTGTCCACTCTCCAGGCACAGGAAACAAATCCTATGCTTCTTCGCGAACTCGATTCGCGCCGTTGTAGAGGCATGGTTGAATTCCTTGCAGTCCTTGATCGTATGTTGCCCCTCACATATTGGGCAACGTTTGAGGCGGTCCGTTTCCCGATCCTCCATATAACTCGTGCTTGCGTGCAACACCCTTCGCTTCGGGTGATCCTTGATCACGACGTCCGTGACAGCGCATACTAATTTAGCGAATTCATGAAGCCACTCGCTCAGATGCACCACTGTCGGATACGGTTGTATCGTAGCCGCGTGCTTTACCCAGTCTTACCTCTTGCCTATGGGCAACTTGGCAATCAGCTCCTCCATCAGGGTTGGATTCCCTAAGTGCTAGCTGCCGCTCGTGGTTGACTGCAGGAACGCTTCAAGATTGCTCACCCTTTTGGCGAACGGTACGATCCTGGCTATGTTGTGCTCCTGAATCGGCTGCACATCCCGCACGCTTTCTAGTTGACTACGAATCAGTTGCTCCGGACGTCCATACCGGAATCGTAGCTGCTCCAATACAGCTTGCACGTTACTGGGGTGGATGAGCAGCGACTTTACTGCCGCTCGGGCATCCCCCTTCAAGGCTTTCACTAGCCTCTGGTTGTTTTCCAATGCTGTGCACTGATAAGCCGCCGTTGTCTCGATGAATGCACACTGGAATATTGGCCATTCCTTAGGCTGACCCTCAAACTCGGGAAGAAGGTAATCTACGTGGCGTCCATCCATTAGGTATGCTCGCCGATGCCGATCCATATGATCCAGGCGATGGCGCTGGTACCTCCAAGTTGCGTTGTGGCTCCCTTAGTGCGTGAACATAACATAGTTCTGGTTGCACCGTGGCGGTAACACAAAATGGCGGAGAATGGCTTATCGTTGTTGTTGCACAGTTCCGTGTGACTTGTTGCCCTTTTGCGCAATGGCTGCCCGGCGTGGGTACCACATTTCCACTCAATTGTGCCGGCAACTGTCCATCTAAAGATGGCGTCACTCCAAGCTCCTGTTGCAGATCACTCAATATCTGCCGTGGCAGATATTGGCTCCTTCTCTAAGTGCGCGATCTTTTCCATTAGGGTCGCCACCTGTACAGTCGTAGAATCCGTAATCTGCCCTGATCCGTCAGGCTGCAGAGTACCACTTGCCTTCTTTGCAGGAATTCCACATTCCATCGGAGTCTGTGGCCGCTGTGGATCACCAGCCGCAGTCGCAGAGCTGGCCGGAGTGCCAGTTGCCGTGGTCGTGGTGGTCGCAGCTGTGGGAGCACTTGAGACATCAAATCTCGGGCTCCGCCGGGGCGAGTGTGATGTAGGCATCATGCAGAGTGCGAATAAAAGAATATGACGCCGACACGATTATCCCGGGGAAATGCCTTCAACAATTCAAAGACCGCCGCTTGGTTAACGGTAACAATGAGCAGAGTCGTTTTATTCTATAAAATGTACATCGGATTAACTTAACCTGAAATACACTTCTGGATTATTACATGCCGCAGTTTCTCTTCCCTCTCTCTGGGATAGCGCAAATCGGAGTGATTCTGCGCGGCTAAACTTGGCTTAACTTTGGCCCAATTAGTGTGACCGAGCACAACAACTTCAAATTACCTCACACAAATAATAACTAACGGCGCCTAAATCAAACTTATGTTACGTCGGTGGTATCGTTGTGCCTCAGTCCTTAGGGGACATAGGGCTGAGGGAGTGGCCGCCCGGATAGCAGACACGATTTGTGCAGCTGAGCTCGCCGGATTTGGGGTGGGTTCTTTGGACGCCACTCGCCTCTCAAACGTAATCAGAATAATTATTTACGTGCCTGAAAATAAAAGAAAGATGTGTTCGTCAGTCTGTCGTTCTGTCTTCACCGCCCACAAGCTCCATGTCAGCTTGATCATATCTGATCGGCAGTGCTTCAGCCAATTCCCTCCCCTTCACGACTTCGCGTGCCAATGGATCATCGCTGGCTGCGCTATATGATCCCCTGTAGTGAATATTCGTCAGTCAAAAGTTACGTCATTTTTCTTGACCCATTTTTCCATTCGTACCAATGCCCCTTTAATATGGTTTCTACCAAGACATGTTTAGTATTCTGTGAACATTATAAATTTATTGAAAAGGTTTAATATTCTAATATAGGTCATTGATATTGAGAAAAGATAAATTGAATTAAATCTATTTATAAATGGAGTGGCATTAGTTGGCCATACTAAAAAAAGAAAGGTAATTATATAAAGACAAATTGAATCTTAAATATGAAATTATATAAGTATATAATGCAAAACTATGGTGAGTAATTAAATTTGATTATTTCAAAGGAAAGAGAGTTGATTTAAATTAACATTATAGGGAATGTATTAGAATAACCGTAAAGAAAATGTATGTATTAAATTTGACTTAAACAGACAAGTGTTATAGAATGTTTCTCCTAGTGGAGTATTTGCGGCACATAAATATATATCAAACAAAAGGTGGGAATATTATGTCCCGTAACGCTTACCCTCTTTATAAGTCCAACGACGAGAGATCTCCGGTCGAATCTTGGGCTGCAGAATTAGAGTCATATTATGTCATATTTATGTGCACTAAATTAAAAAAAAAAAAAAAATATATGAAAAAACAACTTAGGTAGACAAAATTGAAGTAAAAGAAAAAAATAAAAAGAATTAAGCTCGGAGAGCTGCGTCACTGCCGGGGTTGCGACTGTGGTGTCGTCTTCGCGTTGATTCTCTTCGATGGGTACAGGGAGGGTGCACGTTTGCATATGCATTAAATGTATTTATTTTGTGTTTATATTGCTGCTGTTTGTAGGGAGTCAATATGTATTGCTCCAACTGGGTTTGGTTCTTCACGAAAACTATTGTGGTTTTGATTTAATGCATTTTATTCAGTTTTGTATCTTGTTGTTAGTTTGGCTGCTGTTGATTTTGGACATTTTTTGTTTAACAGTTTTGTTCTTATTTGTTAGAAATGTATAAAAAATATTGCTGCAGCTGATTGTTTATTGTTGTTAGCTGTTGAACACGCGGCTCGGCTTTAGTTTTGGCCACTGGACAAGGTATTGGCCATCGTCACCACTTTCTCCAACTCGTGTTGGCGGTCCCTGTTTCCCTGGACCATCTTCCTGTAGGCACTCAGTCCCTTGAGGATCAGGGCGATGAGGAGAATGGCAGTGTTAATCTGCAGTATGCGGTACACCTTATCGATGTCTTCTTTGTGGTCCACTACTTCAATCGAATTGATTACGTTGGCCGGGGAATCGGAAATCTTCGAAGCGGTAGATCCCATGGTTGTTCCCGTTTAGTTATTGCGATTTAGGTTAGTTTTAGCTCTTTGTCTTCCGAAATTAAAAATGTGCGTCCAATTACTTTGGATTAACCGATACAATTTTAAGGTTGCGGTGGTCGATATTAGAAATCTGCCGATGGCTTCCAAGTTTTGGTTTCTTCTTGTCTCGGTACCAATCGGCCAGGGTCTTTTATACCCAAGGGTGTTCCAGATTCCTACTATTCCACCTGAATGTACCACTTATGTGTTCCCGGTTAAGTACAATTCCCTTTATTGCACCCGAAAATGAATGTGTTCCCGGTTATGTGCAGTTCCCTTCCTTGTACCCCAAAAAAGTGTTCTTGTCCGAGTATTTTCCCACCTTTGAATGGGTGGCCGGCTCACCAACTCACCGGTGCTGGGTTACCGTGGGACCGCAGTCTGAATTGGTGTGCTTATGTATATCAATATCAACCATGTACTTGCGTAACTTTTTGCCAACGCGGCTGTTCTAAGACCATGGGATTGCAGTACCTCCGTGAGAACCGTGAGGTCGCCATTTTCGCTTTGGGCCGTGCATTTGTAGCACCTGGCGTGTTATTTCTATCCCCTTATTCTCTTCCACGTGTACCTGTTGTCCCTGTCAGCAGAACCGACGTACGTAACAAGCTCGGGTTCGTCGATGCTAGACAGCATGGAATGATCCCGTGAGGAAATTCCCACTGGAGGTTATGCCTTTTTTTTTTTTTGTGAACGTGGGCTTCGACCCATCCCTGAGGTTGAGAGTCTCATGCTCTACCGACTGAGCTAGCCGGGCTGAACTGTACATTTGAATCATAAACAAAACAAACAAAAGAAAAATAAAATATAAAATATGTATAAAAAAAATTCAGTTAATACTGGGGATCGTCAACAGTATACGGACCGACTACAAAATATGTTACTGAAAAAATTAGCTGAAAATAAAAAACAATTTCCCCCCCTTCCCGAGTAAAGTAAAACAAGTGTAATGATTTTCTTTTTACAATTCACAAATTTTGTTTTTTATTTCCTCTATCCTCCTTCGTCGTCCGAGGTAGGTACCAAGAGCGTTCCCCGGGACTCGGTAACTCGGGGTAGGCTCGCCCGCCTCTCCAACCGCCGGTCCTCGAACTCCTCCTCGTAGAGGACCCGTCGTATCTCCTTGTCCACAGCCGCGATCGCGAGGTCCTGTAGGGTCCTCGGCGTTGGGACGGTGCGCACGCCGTCCCACCAGTCCCATTCTCGCTTGGTGGTTCGGGCGTTTCCTCCCGTACCGCCGCTACGTACGCTGGATAGTACATCCCGAGCAGCCGCTCGTTCTCGCATACGGGCTGTCATCCATCTTACGGTCCATCTTGTTTGATTTCTGGATTCAGAGTGAATGCTGGAAACTTGGCTTCGCTCCCGAAACCGAGAATTCTGAGTTCTCCTCATGCCGCAAAAATATCTTTGCATGGTAGATCCCAACGCTCTTCCCGGCTCCGTTTCCCAGCTCATACATAGCGTTGCCTTTTTGCAATACAACACATCGAATTCGGTTGGGCCCTAACTTTGCGTTATACCCTTCGGATCGACTGCTTTGTTTGTAGTTTTTCGGTATACCACCTGACCTACAGCAAATTCGATCAACCGACTTCTAGTGTTATATGTTTTGGCCGCCTTTTCGTGAGCCTGCGCTAATCCTTGTTTCACCTTTTCACGAATGAGTTCCATTTTGTCTGATAGCAAAACATTATACTCCTCTGTCCCTAAGTCTCCGATAAGCCTGCGCACCGGATACGCACTAGCATGGGTAACCATGCGGGTTCCAAACATAGCGTAATATGGTTCTAACCCCAGCGCTTCATGATGCCCACTCCTTAGTGCACACGCTATTCGGCTTAGTTGAGTGTCCCAACTTCGCTGGTCCTCATCAACAGCTGACCTCAGCATTTGCAAGACCGATCGGTTTACACGTTCAGCTGCATTGGACTGAGGCGAGTAAAATGCAGTTCTCACCGCTTGGATACCATACCGAGAGAGGAATTCGGCGAATATATGCGCTACAAATTGTTTCCCGTTGTCTGAGTGTATATACTCAGGCACCCCAAACCGATGAAAATATGTCTTTCCAGAAAGTCGATCACCTCCGTGGCGGTAGCCTTTCCCATGGGCTGCAGCCAGACAAACTTTGTAAAATGGTCTATACACACAAAGATTACCGTATTACCGGCCCTTGTCCTGGGATAAGGCCCCATAAAATCGATAAACAGTCTTTGTAGTGGAAATTCAAAAATACGTTGTTGTCCCATAGGTGGTCTGTTGGTCTGATTTGAAGTTTTGCTGATTTTGCAGATTTCACAGTTTTTACCACTTGCTGAACGTCGGTTGTCATGGACGGCCAGTAGTAAAACTGGCGCAGTCGCGCTAGTGTTTTGTGAAACCCGCCATGTCCAGCGGAAAGGGCATGATGTGATCTCCAAACTAAGTCTTCACGGAGTTCTGATGGAACCCAGAGTTTCCAAGCTCTGTCATTGCTGATCACATCATGTGTACCGGTACTCAAGCGTTTAAATACTACGCCCTCAGATATCTGAGTGTCTGATATTTTCCCCGCATTTTGCTCAATCCGTTGTATTAATGACTTATACTCTGGAGACTGAAAAGCGGGTGACTTGAGGTCCAGTTGTAATTCCAAAGTATCAGCAGAAGGTGTTTTAATTTCGTCCATATGCACCCGTGAGAGCGCATCGGGTACTACATTTAAAGCCCTTTTCGATGTTCAATTGTAAAATCAAATGCCTGTAATTTAAGACTCCATCTGGCTAGTCTCCCGGATAAATCCTTCTGACCCATGAGCCATTTTAAACTAGCGTGGTCCGTGATTACTTTAAACGGCATTCCTTCTACGTAGGCCCGAAATTTGCTGATACTAATTATCGCGGCGTAACACTCCAATTCGGTGATACTGTAATTCCACTGAGCTTTGTTTAACTTAGCGGATACATAACCGATTGGATGCTCGCCGCCGTCATTGTCTGTTTGAAATAATACTCCCCACTCCCGTTGTAGAGGCGTCGCATTGTATAGTGAATGGTTTCTTGAAATCTGGTGTGAGCAGTACGGGTGCTGACACCATATTCACTTTCAATGCCTCGAACGCTTGTATCCCTCTTCACTTAGCTCAAATCTTTTGAGTCTGTCCTTTTCAGGCACTCGTGTAGAGGCGCCGCAATTTGTGCGTAATTTTGGATAAAGCGCCGATACCATCCAGTCATTCCCAAAAATCTTCGCAGTTGTTTGGCGGAGATAGGCTGTGGAAATCCTGAATAGCTTTAATTTTGGACTGGTCGGTTTTATACACCCTCCTACGACATATCCCAAATACTTCGCTTGTTTATAGCAGAATTTACTTTTTCTACATTGATGGTCAGTTTGGCCCGTTTGAGACAATCACTGACCTGCCGCAACATCTCCAAGTGTTCTTCAAAAGTGGGAGAACACACCAACAAATCGTCCAAATATACAAATACATTTTCGCGTAGCGCAGCTGGAATTACTTTGTCCATCAGCCGGCACATTCTCTGTGCAGCGTTACACAAGCCAAAAGGCATGACTGTAAATTGATATAAGGGCCTGCCGGGTACGGTAAATGCAGTTTTTCTCTACTTTTAACTTCGAGTGGGATTTGCCAAAGGCATCTTTCAAGTCGATTGCTGAAATATAATATGTTTCTTGCAGTCGGCTTAATAGTCCCTCAATATGTGGCAAGGGAATGCATCTTTAACTGTCCGTGAATTTACCTTGCGTGCATCTAAACAAAGGCGGTTCTTTGTGCCCTTCTGCACTAAGGTAACGGGGAACTCCAGCTACTATTACTTTCCTCAATCACTCCTAGTCCGATCATCCTATCTAATTCTGCATACACTAGTTGTTGTTTAGCTGGTGATATCGGATAGTGACGCTGTTTAATGGGTAAGTTTTCTTGCGTTACTTCGATGACATGTTCTTCTAAATCGGTTTTCCCTAAGCCCATGTCTGTACAAGATGGAAAAGTATTAATTAGTTTTGTAACAAGCTATTTTGCTCAGCAGTTAGTTCATGCGGCATGTACGCTGTCTCGGGTCGGGTTACATCTTCTTCTCCGATATTGCCCCCTACCCTAGCTCTGCGACCTGTGCTAAGCGGCGCCCTGGCAACGGCAACCGAAATTCATCCCAGAATTCAATTCCAAAATAAAACTGTTGCTGCAAGGCTGGCACTATTAAAATTCTAATTCTTTCGTTTCCCCTCCCATTCGACAGGCAAATGAATTGTGCCGGTAACTTGAGTTTTTCCTCCGTTTGCTGTTTGTACGTTTTGTTTCTTCAATGTGTGCACTCTATGCTGTCGCCCTGCAAAATATTTCCGCCCCTTTTCCAATGCAATTTGCACTGGCGCCTGTGTCCAGTAGTGCCACTATTTCTTCCCCGTCTACTTTAGTCTTGGCGAATAGGCGATTGTCATTCTGAAGGCTTATTACTGCTGCTATAATTTTATCTTTGTTTTTCTTAGCAACTTCTTTGCATCGATGTAAACATTGAAGTTTTTGTCTTTTCTGGTTTCTATAGTGTCTTGCTATTAAATATTTGGTTCGCGCGTTGCCTTGTATTCTTGTTTTCGCTGACAATAAGATTTGTCTGGCGAAATCTGTACTGGCCGCGCGTGGCTATGTCTGATTATGTTGGGGTAGGACTGGTCTGAGCAGGCTTCCCGACCCTCCTGTCAGACTCTGTGGTAAAACGCTGACTCAGTTGAATGATATGAGTCGTTTCTGCCACAGAAGTTGCAGGTTGTCTCGTGAAAGCGGGCTTGGCATCTGGCCCCTCGGTTCCTCCTCGTTTTCGGAAAAGTCTGGTGGTTTGTTACAGGTGTAACAAAGATAAGTGTGGAACGGCGACGTACATTCTTTCCCGGGGTCGGCGTTCCTCCTACCTGGCTTCCTGTCAAAATTGTTCCCTCTCCCATACGAGGCTCCCCCGCTGTCCTGGGGAGTACGGCTCTTTTGGAAGGCCTCAACTTGGTACTCATCGGATTCTATATCACCCACTGGGTCTTCGATGATCTCGTTTACCTGCCTAGGTCTAGCCCGTTTCTCTCGGATCCACTTCTCGACGCGAATTCTCTTTCTTAAAAGCCGCCAAGGTGTTTATTGGCGAGGCAAGTAAGAAAGCCCCCATTTGTGTATTTAGATTTTCCTTCAGTATCCCTACAAAGTTATCTTCTGGGATCTTGTTTTTCAATTTGAATTGCAGGTTATGCATGGCTGCAATAAAGTCGTCAAAACTCTCGTTATACCCTTGACGCCGTTCCATAAGTTCTTTAATGGTGACGTAGTCATTGTCTGACGTCGAGAAAGCCTTAGTCATTTCATGAACCATGTCATAATACCCAAATTCAAAATCATCAGCACGGTCTTCCATCAATTGCCAGTACCACTTGGCTGCCGTGCCACTCAATAAACAGTGGAATTCCCTAAAAACTTGTTCATGATTGTATCCATGCATTTCCATCAGGCGGCTCACTCGAAATATAAAACTTTCTACCGATACGCCCCTGCTGGATCCATCAAACTTCAGATTCCATTTGTCTAATCTGACTGGTCGAGTTCCCGGGTAGCTGGTAAGCTGAGCCTCGCTGTCTCTAGAGTTGGAGTGGTATTGGTTCTCCCCACTCTCTCCCGCGGACTTGGTACTGGTTGATTTGCTGCTGTAGGTATATGTCTTGGCTCGGGTTGGCTCCGCCGAACGGCTCCCTGTTTCTGAGGTGTCGAACTGACCTCAGGGTTTCCCCTGGGTATTGGGCTATCCCTTGGTTGTGTCGCTGACAGTTCCGTCACCTTGCGCCGCAAGCTGCTGAGATCCTCTTGTAGCTCTGCCATTCTAGTTGCCATGGTCGTTCTTATTTCATTATTAGACACCACCAGTGCGGCAAGCATTCTTTCGATTCGGCTCTCGCCTTCCTCCCTCTTGGCCTAGCCCTTGGGTATTTGGAAGAATGCTGGACCGCCCTTGTGGTGGTCCTAACTCAATATGTTCCCCAACAGCCCCTTCGGAATCATCCATAATGACACTACTACAATCGGCCAGACTTCCTAAGTTGTTTAGCTTGCTATTAAAGCTTAGTGACTGGTTGTCTTCGCCGACTGGTGACTGGTCCTTTCTTCTGGTAATTCGGCCCTAATTTGCCTAGCTGCTCTAGCAGCCAGAGTTGCTGCTCTAGTTGTTCGCAGCGAAGGTATATTAAGAGTAACTTTCTTCTTCTTCTTATCTCCTGCCATATGTTATCGTAATCTGTATAGTTATATTCGGTCGACCACTCTGTCGCGTAACCGAATTGCTTATTTATCGTGTTGATTAATTAATTGTTTTGTAGTATATAAACATAGAAATGTATATATATATATATAAAAAGATGGGTATTCGTTGGTTGTATAAGAAAAATTATCGTTCGTTTTCGTCTTTGTGTGTTGCAATATTTTTGCTGGTCAGCAAAAACTCGTGTGGCAAAAATGAATGTGTAATCAAAAGCGGGGTGCGCTGGTACTCATGGGTATTGGTATAGGTCAAGAATCGTCCGAAATTAAGCCCCAAATAAAATTTAAATATGCCCTATCCAAATGGATCCACAGAATGGATTCAACTGCCCTCCACCGGAGTGATCAGTTCCTCCTGTGCCCACTTGACCTCTTCCCGTGAAAACACAGTACATTGGACTGCGATTTTCCCACAGGAAGGCTTTGTCCGAACCCCTCCCCTGTCGTCGGAAAACAGGTAGACTCGCTCACATGCAGACGGATGTAGCTTTATTCCAGACAGGCGAAAGGAATTGTCTCCCTGCTCCTCTCTCTCTGGACTCGAACCTTGCGAGCGACCTGGCATAGCCTAGTACGACTGAATAGCGTCGGCCAGAGAGATAGTTTCTGTCATCCCGCCCAGTAGTCATGATAACCGCACAGACTCGAACCTTGCGAGCGACCTGGCATAGCCTAGTACGACTGAATAGCGTCGGCTGCACGGTTACGGTCATTCCCCACCCCTTCAGTACTGGATCGACAAACGCTTGACGAACCGCTGCCCCGACCGATGATGGCGCTTGTATTATGGCTTGACTGGATACTATTAAGACCGGTCGGTGGTGCGCCGTTATTCGTTTGCGACCCTGCTCTTCCTGGACTCGAACCTTGCGAGCGACCTGGCATAGCCTAGTACGACTGAATAGCGTCGGCCAGGAAGCGCAGCTAAATTTATTTACGTTAAATATTTCAAAATGGTCTGCACTTTTATAGAGAAGCTATTATGGTATTATTTAATTTAACGAGGAACTATGGTTTAAGTGTTGAATTAAGTATTTAAAATTTACAAAGGGTCCTCAAAGTCAAGTGCCAATTCTAAAACTACAAGTGTCGGATCGGCATGCATTCCGCTTCTACAACTATCTGTCTGAGAAGTGGGTGACTTTAAAAGAAGATACAGAAAGTTATATTTGATGTATATATTAAATTTACAGAAAATGTTATAAAATTGTAAGCTAATTTAGACACCAAAGGGATCCGCTCTGATATCTCTGAATTCTTGAAACTGTAATAAAAGGTTTATTTTGATATTAAAGTGTTTCTCGTCAAAAAAATAAGTTCTGGGCAATAAAGGATCAAAGGATACTGCCTAATTAGTTGGGCGCCATTTCTGTTACGTCGGTGGTATCGTTGTGCCTCAGTCCTTAGGGGACATAGGGCTGAGGGAGTGGCCGCCGGATAGCAGACACGATTTGTGCAGCTGAGCTCGCCGGATTTGGGGTGGGTTCTTTGGACGCCACTCGCCTCTCCAAACGTAATCAGAATAATTATTTACGTGCCTGAAAATAAAAGAAAGATGTGTTCGTCAGTCTGTCGTTCTGTCTTCACCGCCCACAAGCTCCATGTCAGCTTGATCATATCTGATCGGCAGTGCTTCAGCCAATTCCTCCCTTCACGACTTCGCGTGCCAATGGATCATCGCTGGCTGCGCTATATGATCCCCTGTAGTGTATATTCGTCAGTCAAAAGTTACGTCATTTTTCTTGACCCATTTTTCCATTCGTACCAATGCCCCCTTTAATATGGTTTCTACCAAGACATGTTTAGTATTCTGTGAACATTATAAATTTATTGAAAAGGTTTAATATTCTAATATAGGTCATTGATATTGAGAAAAAGATAAATTGAATTAAATCTATTTATAAATGGAGTGGCATTAGTTGGCCATACTAAAAAAAGAAAGGTAATTATATAAAGACAAATTGAATCTTAAATATGAAATTATATAAGTATATAATGCAAAACTATGGTGAGTAATTAAATTTGATTATTTCAAAGGAAAGAGAGTTGATTTAAATTAACATTATAGGGAATGTATTAGAATAACCGTAAAGAAAATGTATGTATTAAATTTGACTTAAACAGACAAGTGTTATAGAATGTTTCTCCTAGTGGAGTATTTGCGGCACATAAATATATATCAAACAAAAGGTGGGAATATTATGTCCCGTAACGCTTACCCTCTTTATAAGTCCAACGACGAGAGATCTCCGGTCGAATCTTGGGCTGCAGAATTAGAGTCATATTATGTTATATTTATGTGCACTTCAAAAAAATTAAAAATAAAAGAAAAGAAATATATGAAAAAAAACAACTTAGGTAGACAAAATTGAAGTAAAAGAAAAATATAAAAGAATTAAGCTCGAGAGCTGCGTCACTGCCGGGGTTGCGACTGTGGTGTCGTCTTCGCGTTGATTCTCTTCGATGGGTACAGGGAGGGGTGCACGTTTGCATATGCATTAAATGTATTTATTTTGTGTTTATATTGCTGCTGTTTGTAGGGAGTCAATATGTATTGCTCCAACTGGGTTTGGTTCTTCACGAAAACTATTGTGGTTTTGATTTAATGCATTTTATTCAGTTTTTGTATCTTGTTGTTAGTTTGGCTGCTGTTGATTTTTGGACATTTTTTTGTTTAACAGTTTTGTTCTTATTTGTTAGAAATGTATAAAAATTATTGCTGCAGCTGATTGTTTATTGTTGTTAGCTGTTGAACACGCGGCTCGGCTTTAGTTTTGGCCACTGGACAAGGTATTAGCCATCGTCACCACTTTCTCCAATTCGTGTTGGCGGTCCCTGTTTCCCTGGACCATCTTCCTGTAGGCACTCAGTCCCTTGAGGATCAGGGCGATGAGGAGAATGGCAGTGTTAATCTGCAGTATGCGGTACACCTTATCGATGTCTTCTTTGTGGTCCACTACTTCAATCGAATTGATTACGTTGGCCGGGGAATCGGAAATCTTCGAAGCGGTAGATCCCATGGTTGTTCCCGTTTAGTTATTGCGATTTAGGTTAGTTTTAGCTCTTTGTCTTCCGAAATTAAAAATGTGCGTCCAATTACTTTGGATTAACCGATACAATTTTAAGGTTGCGGTGGTCGATATTAGAAATCTGCCGATGGCTTCCAAGTTTTGGTTTCTTCTTGTCTCGGTACCAATCGGCCAGGGTCTTTTATACCCAAGGGTGTTCCAGATTCCTACTATTCCACCTGAATGTACCACTTATGTGTTCCCGGTTAAGTACAATTCCCCTTTATTGCACCCGAAAAATGAATGTGTTCCCGGTTATGTGCAGTTCCCTTCCTTGTACCCCAAAAAAGTGTTCTTGTCCGAGTATTTTCCCACCTTTGAATGGGTGGCCGGCTCACCAACTCACCGGTGCTGGGTTACCGTGGGACCGCAGTCTGAATTGGTGTGCTTATGTATATCAATATCAACCATGTACTTGCGTAACTTTTTGCCAACGCGGCTGTTCTAAGACCATGGGATTGCAGTACCTCCGTGAGAACCGTGAGGTCGCCATTTTCGCTTTTGGGCCGTGCATTTGTAGCACCTGGCGTGTTATTTCTATCCCCTTATTCTCTTCCACGTGTACCTGTTGTCCCTGTCAGCAGAACCGACGTACGTAACAAGCTCGGGTTCGTCGATGCTAGACAGCATGGAATGATCCCGTGAGGAAATTCCCACTGGAGGTTATGCCTCTTTTTTTTTTTTTGTGAACAACGTGGGCTTCGACCCATCCCCTGAGGTTGAGAGTCTCATGCTCTACCGTGTCTGCTATCCGGGCGGCCACTCCCTCAGCCCTATGTCCCCTAAGGACTGAGGCACAACGATACCACCGACGTAACACTTAACTGACTATCGATAGCCACTAATCCGTTCCGCGACACTAACATTATTGGTACTATCCGGACAGAAAATGAAGATCCGATATATTCGAAATTGTACCCATACCCGATGGGCGTGTCAGACTTTGTAAATACAGAAAAACAGGCGATGTTACGAGACGGCATAATCTGACCATCTCGGTCCCCGTATAACAACTCCGTTTGGGTTGTAGACAAAAAAGGAACCGATAAACAGGGAAACCCCAAAAAACGCCTTGTAATAGACTTCAGAAAGCTTAATTTGAAGACGATCGATGACAAATACCGTATCCCGAATGTAGTTTTTATCTTGGCAAATTTAGGAAAGGCAAAATACTTTACCACATTAGATTTGAAGTCTGGTTTTCACCAGATACTACTCGCCAAAAACGACAGAGAAACAAGAAAGAAAGCTTACTTCGGTAAACCGAAGTTTGTATACCCTTGCAGTCTGCAATTGGATCATTGAAAATCTATCCATTTTGGTAATGTTGAAAAATATCAAATTATGTAAATTTTGTAAATTTACATTTTACATGTAGAATTTTAAATTTTTATATAACTCGACCGATCTTGTCTATGGCAGCTATATGATATAGTTGTCTGATCTTAATGAAATTAAAACCGTAATTCTATAACCGTAAGAAACTGCTACATCTTGAAATTGATTGATATACGTTGAAAAACACAAAAGTTAAATTTTTTTTACATTAATTTCGGCATCATTATATATGTAATATATAATATAGTGGTCCGATTTCGGCCATTCCGACATATATACAGCGTGCTAAATAAATAAGACTATGCTGAAAGTTTCAGCCCTATAGCTCAAAAACTGAGAGACTAGTTCGCGTAGAAACCGACAGACGGACAGACAGACAGACGGACAGACAGACAGACAGACGGACAGACAGACAGACGGACAGACAGACGGACATGGCTAGATCGACTCGGCTGGTGATGCTGATCAAGAATATATATACTTTATGGGGTCTGAGATGCCTCCTTCACTGCGTTGCAAATATCATTGAAGAATGCACCCAGCATTTTTCAGAGAGCCATCGACGATGTGCTCAGGGAACAAATAGGGAAATCATGCTATGTCTACGTCGATGACGTAATTATTTTTTACACATAGCATGGGTCCTAGACAAATTATATGAGGCCAACATGAGAGTTTCGCGTGAGAAATCTAATTTTTTTAATGAAAACGTAGAGTATTTAGGTTTCGTGGTTTCACGTCGGGGTATAAGAACATGCCCTGATAAAGTAAACGCAATTCGTAACTACGAACAACCGACAACACTGTTTAATGTCAAATCATTTCTCGGACTAGCTAGCTACTATAGGTGTTTTATTAAGGACTTCGCATCTATTGCGAAACCTATAAGTGACATTTTAAAAGGAGAAAATGGCAAAGTAAGTGCAGGACAATCTCAGAAAATACCTGTTAACTTCGACGAAAGTCAGCGCCAGCCATTTGAAAAACTTAAGAATATTCTCGCGTCTGAAAATGTAATGCTATTATATCCAAATTATAAAAAAGCGTTTGACTTAACGATAGATGCTTCGTCTTTCGGTTTGGGAGCAGTCTTGTCACAGGACGGAAAACCCATAACCATGATATCGCGAACTTTAAATGACAGGGAACTAAATTTTGCAACTAATGAAAGGGAGTTATTAAGAATTGTATGGGCCTTAAAAAGCCTAAGGAATTACCTATATGGCGTGAAAAATTTAAACATTTTTACTGACCATCAACCCCAAACTTTCGCCGTCTCAGATTGCAATCCAAACGCAAAAATTAAGCACTAGAAAGCTTTCATCGACGAGCACAACGCCCAAATATTTTATAAACCAGGAAAAGAGAATTACGTCGCTGACGCACTGTCCCGACAGCATATTCACTCAATAGAAAAGGAGGCACAGTCAGATATTGCCACAATACATAGTGAAGTATCACTCACCTACACTATTGAAAAATCAGACAAACCGGACACCTGCTTTCGGAACCAGATAATAAAAGAAGAAAGCAAAACTGCTTCAGTTAGAACGATCATTATGTTTGGTGAAAAAACTCGAAATCTCTTGTATTTTTCAAAAAGAGAAAAACTTATACAGAGAACAGTTCAATTTGGACAGTCGATAAGAACGGTTGTGCTTTTCTTGTGGTCTACCAAGTCAAAACAAAAAAAAAAAAAACAAAAACAAAACCCGAAGTCCCCGAAGTTATTATACTCGTGTCTAAAAATAGAACTCTTATCAGATCGAAAATCAAGAACTTAGATCGTGTGGTCAGCGAAAAGACCAAAAAATGCTTGACCCCCCCTGGAAGAGACCCCCTGCCCCTGATGGTAAATACCTTGTTATTGCAAGAACAGACAATGGATCGTTAAGCGGAATATCACCATTTACAATAAAAACAACAATTGACACCACTGTTGGTGGAGTAATTGCGGAGTGCAAAAAGACCAGAGACGGCAACCTTTTGATTAAAACAAAAAACCAAATTCAAGCTGACAAACTGCTCAAACTAACTACAATGCCCAGCAACATTCCCATCAAAGTCACCGAACACAGATCACTAAACTCGTGCAAAGGAGTTATATACTGCAATGATTTGAGAGGTATCGATGAAGCAGAAATTTTGGAAAATCTAAAATCACAGAAAGTCACAGAAGTAAAGAAAATTATGAAGTACTACTTAGGCGATACTACCGAAACTGGGCTAATCATTATCACGTACTCTCTGCTTAACCTTCCGGAATGTGTCAACATTGGCTACGAAAGAGTTAAAGTACGACCATACATACCACCACCAATGCGCTGCTACAACTGTTTACGTATTGGACACACGACGAAGTTCTGCAAAAATCCATCATCATGCCTCAAATGCAGTCGTACATCTCATATAAACGTCGAGAATGGAGAACAGTGCCAAGAGAACCCAAGATGCATCAATTGCGTAGAGAACAAGTACCCTAACACCGATCACATCGCAAGAGACAGGAAATGTCCAGTCTTCATAACACATCAAGAAATCCAAGCCATTAAAGTCCTTCAAAAAGTCGACAACCGTCAAGCATGGTCCATATACAAAGCCAGACATCATCATGATGGCTCGCTATACTCATCAGTTACCAAATCAAACCAAAGCCAGCCAACACAGAAAGACAACGCCCAAAATGCACCGGAGGCCTCTGCAGCATCAAATTTAGAACAACCAACAACAAGCAACCGAACCCTAACACAATACGAAGACGATGACGCGATGTCTACCAGCTCTGTCAGCTCGGAACACAACACTACGACCAGCTCTACCACCAAAACCACAATTTACCCCAAAAACCTATCTAAGAGAGATAAAAGAATACTCAAAAACATTAACGATAACCAATCAAATACTATTCTAACTAGATCTAAGGTAAAATCTTTAATTAACACAAATTCAATCAATACCATAACAAAAGAAAAAACCTAAGCCAGTCTCTACTTTTCGAACCAATTAAATATTATGACCCTGATAATACTACAATGGAACTTAAACGGATATTCTAACAACTACAACGAACTTCTTATCCTAATAAAACAATACAACCCCAAAATCATCTCCCTCCAAGAAACCCACATAACACTTACCCAAAATATCCCCATCCCAGTTAACTACGAAATATACCACACGGCATCTCTTTCAGCGAAAGGAGGCGTCGCCTTACTGATACACAAATCATTGCAGCACAAACAGATACCTGCAGGACACACATTTGATACCATCGCCATCGAAGTTCAGTCAAGCAAAAAATTTACAATAATTGCAACATACATTCCCCCAAATCAAAGCTTTACACAAGGTGAATTAGAAACTATGTTCCCAAACTTAGCTAGTCCATCTCTAATCACAGGTGACTTTAACAGTTGGAATACTCTATGGGGATCACCAAAAAATAACAAAAGAGGAAGCATTTTAGGGAAATTCTTACTAAATAGTAATTATGTTATCCTGAACAATGGGGGACCCACACACTTTTCGACACACAACTCATTTACACACATCGACCTAGCCTTCTGTTCACCTGAACTTAAGATTCAATGTGAATTCAAAATTAGCAACACTTTGCAGGGTAGTGACCACTTCCCCATCACCATACAAATGTTCCCCCAACAGAAAAAAGTACAGAAATACCCACCCAAATTTTTAACAAAATTAGCAAACTGGAATAAATATGAACAATTTACAGACAACTTAGGCACACTAATACCAATAGCAACGAACAATAACAAAGAAGCTAGCAACATAAACAAGATCATCCTACAGAGTGCATACAGAAGCATCCCACAAACTCAACCTTCGAAACAGCACTATAATGTACCCTGGTGGAATTCAAAGCTCGAATCATTAAAAAAGAATAAAAACTTAGCATGGAGAAAATTCAATAGATATATAAACAACGAAAATCTATTAAACTTTAAACGAATAAATGCACAATACAGAAGGGAAATCAGAACAAGCAAAAAAGAAAGTATAGACAAACTGACATCCAGCATCGGCCCTGACACCAAGTGTGAGACAATATGGAATAAAATTCGGCAATTTTGTGGCTTACATAAGGCAACAGCAATACATTGCATCAAAGATCCTGACTCGAACGCTATCATAACTGACCAGGAGGAAATAGCCAACGCCTTTTCAAAGGACTGGTCTATTCGCTCAGAGGATAAGAACTTCTCACCTATCTTTCTACAAGCTAAAAAGGACACACTATCTTATACCCACAACGACCTACCGCATAAAAATGCGGAATTCATGGAACAAGATATAAACATTCTGGAATTTTCTGCAGCTTTGAACAGCTTAAAGGGAAACACACCAGGTCACGATAGAATAAATTACGCCATGTTAAAACACACCTCCAAAAATGTCAAAAATAGAATAATATCCCTCTTTAATAGTATATTGAAAACACAAATTCCCCACACGTACAAAGTCAGCACCATTATACCAATCTACAAGCCAGGAAAAGACAAAACATTAATTGAATCCTACCGACCCATATCACTAAATCCCTGCATCTCAAAAGTACTTGACAAAATCATCTCGAAACGACTATGGTGGTTTGTTTTATCAAACAAACTTCTTAATAGTCACCAAATCGGATTTAGGAAGGGAAAATCGGTGACAGACTGTCTGCTTTATGTAGACGCCCTGGTCAGCCGAGCCCTCTCCGAAAAAAGGCATATATCGATCATATCGCTAGATTTTGAGAAAGCATTTGAAAAAATTGGACTACACTCAATCTTAGATCAATTAAAAAAATGGGGTTGCGGAAAAACAATCCTCCAATATGTTATAAACTTTATGACTGGCCGGAAAATTCGAGTGCGAACCAGCCAAGCCCACTCAACTACACAAAGTCTTCACAATGGTATCCCCCAAGGATCGCCCCTATCAGTCGTCTTATTCCTAATAGCATTCAACAGCGTAGCAGACATTATCGAAAAACACAAATCTCTACAATTTACAGCTTATGCAGATGACTTCAATATAATTATTGACCTAAAACGAGGCAAACAAATAAGATCAAACTTAGACTCTTTATTTACAGAGATCAGCAATTGGTGTTCACGGTCTGGATCTTCATTATCACTAGCCAAATGCAATCACTTACACATATGTAGGAAAAGGAACTGCCAATGCCAAATAGACACAAGCTCATACGCGATACAAACGACGAAAGACATAAAAATATTGGGATTATCTATCAACTCTAAATACAAATGGAACACGCATACTAAAAGACTGAAAAACTCATTATCGAAATCATTAAATGTTATTAAATGTTTGTCGAGTTATAAATACAACTGTCACCCACACACTCTAGTCCAAATTGTAAAAAGTATTTGTGTAGCGAAAATTGAATATGCTCTACCAATATATGGCAGTGCCCCAAAATCCACTTTGAACCCGATCAAAACAATTGTGAACTCGGCACTACGCTCAGCGCTAGGAGCATTTCCCACCACACCAATTCACAACATGTACGTGGAGGCACACGTCTTACCACTAGAAAACAGAATTAAGTTAATGAAAGCCAAACTCTATAACACAATAATACACTCCAAAGATTCCCCAATCGGGCCTATAATAAACAAAATAAAAAAAAACAATAAAAATACGTTAAATCTGTACTGCAAGACAGTATCAACCTATGCACTAGCCTAGGCCTGACAATCAACCCGATCAAAACACTACCGAAGTCTAAACCCCGTGGCACCTAAGACCGGAAGCAATAGACACACAACTGAACCAAAACCAAAATCAATAACTACAAATAAAATATATTTACAAAATTTCACGAAATTAAGGAAAGTTTAAGAAACTACACCTTTATATACACTGACGGCTCACTATCCAAAGAAATAATTGGCTACGCGGTAACTACTGAGCGCTCAATAATAAAAACTGGAGTCCTCCCTGATTATTCCTCAGTTTATGCAGCTGAAGCAACAGCCATTGTGGAGGCCATTGAGATAGGTCTAAAAAACAAAGGAAAACTTGTATTTGCACGGACTCTCTGTCAACCATGGAAGCCATAAAAACATCGACAATTCGGACTACCTGATATCAAAAATTCGTGGACTAATGATAAACAACTTCCCGAAAATAAGGTTACTATGGGTACCTAGCCATATAGGCATCCCAGGAAACGAGTACGCCGATGAGGCAGCGAAAGCTGCCACAAGCTCTCCACTGTTTACAACACCAAACATAAATCGAACAGACATAAACCGATTTTTAAAAGAGACATTTACAAACTTTACTCCTCAACTACTCTCTAACGTCTAACTGGTATCAAAACATAAACACAAACGGACTTACTATAGCGGACTACACCAAAACTCAAACTTTAAAAATTACCGAGAATCGAGCAAGTAAAGCTTATCCGACTACGCCTCGGGCATACCAGATTGACCCATGCAAACAGATTTCTGCAACCACCATCCAACCAATGCCAATTCTGCAACAATCATGAAACAACAATCGACCACACCTTAAACGAATGCGCTGCCTTCCAAAACCTTCGAACTCCGAACACCAACTTCCTCCCACTCTTAAGCAATCCCACACCAGACAACCTAAAACAATTCTCTTTCCTCAAAAACTAATATAATCCATAGCCTATAAATCGAGACATAAACAAATAGATTAAATACATTGTCATTTACCAAACAATCTCACCTAGCCAATTAAGTACTACTCTACTAAGCACAAAATGTTAAACTAAGAATGAAAATGAAATCACATCCAGCCGAAAGCCCTGGCAGCTATGGCTGATACCCCTCCTGTAGCTTAATTTATCTACAATTAAGCATACAGTGTACAAAATAAATAAAATATACAGAGAAGATGCGATGTGGTCAAGAAAGACGTAGTCAACACAATTTTATGCGAATTACCGGTACTGGCATTTATCCAGCATAAGTTAGACAACCACATTCCGTTACATGAACCGCATGGTGACTGACATCTTAGACAAAAACGAACATACGCAAATTACGGTGTCAGAACATAACAGGGCTCATAGGGCCGCTCAGGAAAACGTAAAACAGATTTTGCTAGACTATTTTTTTTCCCAAAATGACTCATATGTCAAAAAAGGTGATCGCAAATTGTAAAATATGCCAGAAGACAAAGTACGATAGACACCCTTAGAAACAGATTCTCGGAGAATCACCCATTCCCTCATACGCAGGCGAAATCCTACACATTGACATATTTTCGACAGACAAGAAATATTTTTTAACCTGCATAGATAAATTCTCAAAATTTTCAATTTTTTAACCAATCGCTTCTAGAACTATCGCAGACGTGAGAACCGCGATTTTACAACTTATTAATTTCTATCGGAGACCAAAAACCATATATTGTGATAATGAACCCTCTATAAAATCTGAAACAATTGGGTTTTTTTTAAGCCGGTTTAACGCGCAAATAATACTCCTTGCGGCTATAGAATACAATAGAACCATTCACTATGTAACGAATAAACGGCCCATTGACATAATTCACTCATCAACCATAGAGCTTAACGCAGAAATTCGAGATAAAGTTTTAAACGCACAGAATATCCAACTACGAAGATTTTTATCTATCTAAAAATAGGCAAGATAGAAATTTTCAAGTAGGAGACAAGGTTCTCGTAAAATCAAATAAAAGGTTGGGAAACAAACTTTCAAATTTGTACACCGAGGAAACCACAGTCTTAATAAAAGAGGAGGGTGGTCCATAAAGACAATTTGAGGTAACTATAATGAATTCTATTTTTCCTTTATTCTTTTACTTTCGACAAACCAGGATTTTGACGATACTTCTTCTCGCCGTATCAATGACAGCCAAAATCACCGATTACACAGCTTCAAATTATATACCTATCATAGACGGAGATGTGACCATTTGGAAAGACTTCCAGTACTTAAAACATTCGACCAACTTAACCATGTACTCGGAAATAGTAAAAGACACAGAAGAAATGGAAAACCATTTCCCTCAGTCACATATAAAGCAGATACTAGACTCAGATTTACGACACATTAGAACTCCAAAGTTACAGTAAATATTCGATGATTTCGAGAAATTAAAATTCACACAGAAAAAACTCATAGAATCAGAAAATAAGCAGATAAATATTTACACAAAGACCCAAGAACAAATAAATATCCTAAGACACACAGTAAACACTTTAGTAAACGAGAAAAAAAGCTAACTTCGGTAAACCGAAATTTGTATACCCTTGCAGTCTGAAAATGGATCATTGAAAATTGATCCATTTTGGTAATGTTAAACAAAAAATGTCAAACTATGTAAATTTTGTAAATTTTACATTTTATATGTAGAATTTTACATTTTCATATAAATCGACCGATCCCTTCTATGGCAGCTATAAGATATAGTTGTCCGATCTTAATGAAATTAAAACCGTAATTCTAGAACTATAAAAAACGACTATATCTCGAAGTTTATAGAAATTCGTTGAAAAACAGAGAAGTTAAATTTTTTTATACCCTTGCAGAGGGTATTATAATTTTGCCATGATATTTGCAACGCAGTGAAGGAGGCATCTCAAACCCCATAAACGGACATGGCTAGATCGACTCGGCTGGTGATGCTGATCAAGAATATAAATACTTTATGGGGTCTGAGATGCCTCCTTCACTGCGTTGCAAATATCATGGCAAATTATAATACCCTCTGCAAGGGTATATAAATGCAAAAACAGAACAGATACATACAGGAAATTTATATAAAAAATTGTTGTCAAAAAATAGAATAATTATTTCCGAACTCGAAGCCTTAATGTTGTCAGTTACACTTGCATAAATTGGAATAATCAATCCTGCGATTTTAGATTCAAATAATTTACAAAATCTAATCAATGAACATTCTACAAATATTACTATTACTGATCTAATGGAAGTTGCTAAAATTAAAGTTTTATTAAATAATAAATTTCTACACTTTATATTAAAATATCCTAAGCCGTACATAGCTTCTAAGAAAGTAATCTTGCACCCCGTTGAAAACAACGGCACTATTCTTAATTTTGCTAAAGACAATACTATTGCTGACTGCGGTAACAAAATCGTGCCGATTGGAAACTCCAGCACCGCCCTTACAACAACATTTTGCCGAGAAGGGCCCTATACGACCTGCGCACAGCAACGTCACTCAGGAGGCAACGCACCAGCCACCTTGAACCACTAACAATCATCGATGATGGCGTCATCATCCTCAATGACAGAACAGCATCGTTCAATGGACAACTGGTAACCGGAACATTCCTCGTAACATTCGACGACGAGGTAAAAGTAAATAACACCGTATACCACAACTTGAAGAGCTACGTAAAAAAGTCACCAGCCCCCGCTGCACCAACACTGCTCAACATCACGGGTCACCAAGAGGTTCTGAGCTTACCATACCTGCAAAAATTAAATATGGAAAACTTACGTTACATTGGCGAAATGAAAAAGGGACTGGAAACACGTCCTATAATATATGGAGTGACCACGATCGCATTCTTGGCCATCTGCTTTATTATTTACAAGCTCTATCAGGGACGCCAGCGAGTCCAACGTCTACACGACCTTCAAATTATCATTGACAGTTTCAAAAAGTCCGAGGACGTGCTCCATCTAAGTAAGGGAGGAGTAAATACAGTCTCCCCGCCACAGGGAGGTTCCCACGCCGGCCATGCATAAGAGGTCATGAAATGCAAGGCCAACGACATCTGCCGATGTGTCACAACGACGTTGTCCAATTCGATCAGAGGTCAGCGCAATCAGCCGGCATTGCACTGCTTGCGAAATCAGCCGGTTCTGCACTTTTGAGGCATAGGGCCAGCTATCATTATAAGAATCAATGTACTTAGCTTTTAGTTGATTTTGGAGAATAAACCGAACCGGTCATCACCGCTCAACCAAAGTCTCATTGGTCTCATTGGCAAAAAGGACCTATAATTATTTTATATATATTTTTATACCCTTGCAGAGGGTATTATAATTTTCCATGATATTCACGCAGTGAAGGAGGCCTCTCTGACCCCATAAAGTATATATATTCTTGTTCAGCATCACCAGCCGAGTCGATCTAGCCATGTCTGTCTGTCTGTCCGTCTGTCTGTCCGTCTGTCTGTCCGTCTGTCTGTCTGTCCGTCTGTCTGTCTGTCTGTCCGTCTGTCCGTCTGTCCGTATGTCGGTTTCTACGCGTACTAGTCTCTCTGTTTTTGAGCTATCGGGCTGAAACTTTCAGCATCTTATTTCTTTAGCACGCAATATATATGTCGGAACGGCTGAAATCGAAACACTATATCCTATAGCTGCCATAGGAATGATGGCGAAATTTATGTAAAAACATTTTTAACTATTTTTTTTTCAACGTATGTCAATCAATTTCAAGATATTGCAGTTTTTACGGTTATATAATTACGGTTTTAATTTCATTAAGAACGGACAACTATATCATATAGCTTCAATAGAAACGATCGGTCGATTTAAATGAAAATGTAAAATTCTACATATAGAATGTAAGATTCTATATGTATATGTCCACCCCAGTGGACAAGATTGTGGCTGAGTTTCGCAAGCATGGTCACCTTGTGACGAACACTCACAAGCCAAAGACCAGACTTTCACTCAAGACCAACCCTGATGGTTCTTCTGATGACCGGCTCCTTCAGAACATTTGGTTCATAAACCTGGCGCCTGCTCCAAACAACAAGGAGGTGTTAGAGGTAACTCAAATTGGAAGACAGAGAGTTTCTGTTGAGTTGCCAAGGAAGAGCAAGGCGCCAAGACAATGCTTTAGATGTTTTGACTTTGACCACACGATGAACTACTGCCTCAAGCAGCCTGTTCCGGAAGTCCAACTACCGACGCACTGGGGTCAATTTGGCTGCTCATGGCCAACCAAGCTCACGCGCACAGAACCAAGCTGTACCGGCCTTCGCTGTACGCAAGAGCTTGTCCTTTGCGGATGTGCTTGGGAAGCCTCCTGCGACTATGGTCTCCCCTTTTACTACTTCTAGTACATGGAACTACAGTGAGCAGTTTCCCGATGCCCTTGACAATAGCGGGAGAGCCAGGTCCAGATCTAGGTTACAGTCTCACCTCCCTGCTCCTGTTCCCCAGACTGGCACTCCTTCGGACCTAAGTGCAATCCTTAAAATTGTTAAAGAACTCAAAAATGTGGTAACTCAGCAGTTTGACACTAACTACAACAGCAAGAGACCCCAATCAAGCTCAAGCGTACGTGCACAACCCTCAGCTCCTTTTCCCAATGATGATCATTCTTCGGACTTGGACTTCCTTCTACCTTGGACTTCCGGACTTCCTAATGCCAATGAGCTGCTGAGTTTGACAACCTTCTCTCCCAACTTGGTCAAAAGTTTATCCTGGGAGCTGATTTCAATGCAAAGCATCGGATGTGGGGCAACTTCAGACAAGATCGAAGAGGGAGGGCTCTTCACGACGCCATAACAAGCTCCTCAGCCCAAGTCCTTGCAACAGGAAGCCCTACTTGGTACCCTCCGCGTGCAGGAGCCACCCCGTACTGCATTGACTTTTTTGTGTACAAGTCATTCCCTAGCAATCTTTTCCACATAAGAGAGAAGTAGGACCTCTGCTCGGATGATCTGCCGCTGATAGCAACCCTATCTGTCTTTCCAACCACGATTGCCGCCAGAGCCAGCCTCTTAAAACCTGGCTCATGCCTTCCGGTGTTTAGGGAGTCCTTGGCAAACTCCCTGGTGCTTAACACAACTTTAAGCACGGAGGAAGATGTGGACACTGCGATTAGCACACTGCTTGCTAAAATAGGAGAAGCTTCCGTAACTGCTGCCCCAACCAGACCATCAAACCCTCACCTGGTAAGACCTCGGAGCGAACTCTCGGATGAACTTGAGGGTCTGCTGCTACTCAAGCTTCTTAAAGCTGAAGCAACAGACCGGTTACACTGGTCGACAAGAAAAATGACGGCGAATAAAAGCCATTGATTCTGATAGATCTGAACCGGTACATTACTAGGTCGAAACTGAAAAGTTTCCATCACCCACCAATTTTGAGAAAATCGCGGTCAAAGTATCATGCACTGCTTTAATCGGCACTTTTTTAAGACCTAATAACGCCCAAACCTTACGTTGCCCAGAGCGGGTATTCAGCTTAAAAAGAGCTTTGGCCTTTCTACTTCAATATTAAACAATAATATCCAATGGGAGACCTCTCGTTCTTTAGTTATAATGCATTTTACAGACTTAAATTTGTCACAAATTTTTGCTTGTTGTAGCCCTGAAACTTAACAAATCTGGTGAGAGTCTTGGCTTTGGTTAGAAACATTGGTTTGGGATTTTAACTTAAGTACACAAACCAAACGTTTTATGGGCTGACAACACATTCTTTGGACATTTTTGTTTATCATATTTATATACAAAGTTGAATTTGTTCTTAATGTATTCAAATTATTAACAATTAATTCTTGGAAAGTTTGAAGAAACATCAATGTTCCGAACCCAAAGCAGTCTCTAACAAAAATGTTCGAAATATCACGGCTACAACATTTTTAATTCTGCCCTGAGACTCGTTTACTATCCTAAGGCCTGGAGAAACGCTAGGATAGTCATGGTCCTGAAAGCTGGCATACCCCCGGGAGACCTCAATAGCTACCGCCCCATCAGTCTCCTCACCACCTTTGGCAAGCTGTTTGAACGCTGCATTCTAAGAAGAGTACTGCAGGCACCGATGGTAAAGGGTGCCATCCCAAACTTCCAGTTTGGTTTCAGGCTCAGACATGGCACCCCTGAGCAACTGCACAGAGTGACGGAATTCATACTGGATGCTTTCCATAAAAGGAGTATGTCGTTGCTGCATACCTGGATATACAGTAAGCGTTCGACAGGGTGTGGCACGACGGCCTTCTATCCAAACTGAAGACACTGCTCAACCCACAGCTGTATGAAACACTCAAGTCGTTCCTGACTGACAGGACTTTCAGAGTGATCCAGGATGGAACGATGTCTACTGAAAGGCGGATCAGAGCAGGTGTACCACAGGATAATGTTCTTGGACCTACACTGTACAGCCTATTCACTCACGACATGCCGAAGCCTCCAGTACACTCTCAGAGCCTTATGCTGGCTACCTTTGCGGACGACACAGTGGCAGAGTGCAGATCCTCTTGTATTTACACTGCCACTGATAGGCTCCAGGCAAACCTCAAGAAATTTAAAAACTGGGCCTGTCGATGAAACATATCTGTTAATCCTTCAAAGTGTGCAGTTGTAACTCACACACTTAAAAAGGACACCTGCCCAGGAATTTTCCTACACGGAGAGCTCCTGGACCAGAAGAAGGATCACAAATACCTGGGTGTGACCCTCGACACTAGACTAACACTAGCAAAGCACATAAAACTCATTAAAAACACACTAGAAGCCAAGGCCAAGAAGTTATCTTGGCTTTTAAAACCAAATAACCACCTAAGCCTGTCAAACAAAATCAAAATCTACAAAACCATACTCGCCCCACATGGAATGATGGAATCAAGGTATATGGAATTGCTGCCAAAAGCAACCTAAACCAAATAAGAATCTTCCAGAGAGGGACACTACGCATGGTACATTCTACGAATGGTACATTCGAAATGTTGACCTGGCTGGGGACCTCCATGACCCTCTAGTTGGAGATGTAATCAACTCACAAGATGAATCTTACCTCAAGAAACTGACGAACGACCCGAATATATTGGCCAGAAGACTCACAAAACACAGAAGCAAAAGAAGACTCAAAATAACACGTCCCATCGACCTACCACACAGAATTTTCTAAACCTTCTCATAAACTAAAATACTCCACTAATTTTTAACCCACTCAATTTCTTTAATATCCATCGAACACCGGCCTACACTATTGTAAAAATATTACATTACAGTAACAGTCAACAATATTACACTGTGTATATCGACACAGTAATAAATCACTCTAAAAAAAAGAGGTACACCAGCGTGAATTTTTCGTAGTTCCGAACGATGTCCACGGATCTCAACGGCAAATTTCCTGTTATCCAGAAATTAACCAATAAGCTTCAAGAGTCCCTCAGGTAAAATCGGCATTAATTTGTAAAAGAGACCTTCATGCCAAACCCTGTCAAAAGCCTGCCGAACGTCGAGAAATAAAGCTGAACAGTAGTTGCGATCTTCTAAAGCACTCAGAATGTGGTTAACATTTCTGTGAACTTGCTCAATAGCGCTATGGCGACTTCAAAAGCCAAACTGGTGGCCAGTCAAAGTGTCCATGAAGGCGTCAATACTCAACAACCGAGCAAGCACGATCCGCTGAAATATCTTGGAGAAAGTGCACGGGTCTTCCCCTTTCTTATGGACCATTGTGACATGTGCACGTTCCCAGGGGGATTGAAAATGGCCAAGGTTAATGGAAGCATTAAAAAGAAGGCAGAGCTGTGCAATAACTGAGCTAGGAAGTGCCCTTGCTACTTTACCATCAATTGCATCCATGCCAGGAGCTTTAGTGGGAACCAGTCGCTTAATATGATCACGTACCTCATCTTGATCCACAGGCCGCACAGCAACAGGAGGACCAAAGGAGAGCCCAAACCTAGAGATTGTTGTCTGGGTCTCCTGACTTGTTGCAAAATCAAACGGAAAAAAGCGTCTCTCCAGATCGCCTGCAAATACTTCGGCAATAGCGGAATCGCTGTGAGCCTAAGTACCATCGCTTCGTTTAAGAGAAAACTTGGGAAGTGGCTGCCTTTTTAGGTTTCGGGTGCATTTCCACAAAGCAAATCCATGATCTTGGTTAGGATCGATGGCATTGAGATGGTTTACGAAAAATTCCGACTTAGACAACCGGTGAACTTTCCTAAGTTCCGAGACAGATGCCTTCGACCTAGCTAAATCGAGAGTATGCCTTGTCCTCATCCATATACGACGAAGTGCATGACCCTTCCTGGCCAAGGCTGCAATTTTAGGCTTTGAAGAAGTCCAGGATGGCGGAGTTATTCTATACTCTATATACTCTAGCAGGTGGGGCAGCTTGATGGATTTTGTCTACTAAGTCCTGAGCAAAAGAATCAATATCATCCGCCGTTACAAGTGATGGGTAATCTTCAGTCATTGCAGAAAGTCTGCAATGTGTCTGATCCCGGAGGCAAAAGCCTGGTTTTAGCAACGACATGATAGGCAGCATCGCAGAAATATACCAGGCCCGAGCACTCCGAAATGGCAAGGTGGCTCAACGGAATGCCTCTATACACTGCAAGTCAATGGCTGTCGGTAGGTGATCATTATTCCAAGGAAAGTGCGAAGGTCCCCCGGTAGCCAAAATCTGCATGGTTGTGCTAGAGACAACGCACGTCAGAGTGGTTCCCCAAGGGCTGAAGGGTCTGCATCCCCAGAAGCTGTGGTGCGCATTCCACTCCCCTCCAATAACAAAGCGGTAGCCCATAGAGCAAAACAGGCGAAGACATTGCTTGCTTGCATTGGTTTCAGAGATCAGCAGGATGTCAATGGTGGATGAGGAGGAGCTCAACATCCAAGGATTTGCCAACTAAGTTGTTGGCGTTCCACATAACTATATTTATCCCGTAATAAGTCATCGCAATACGTTGACTCCAAGGGACTGGCGTGTTAAGACACCACGCTCTGTAATATTTTTATTGTCGCCGTCATCACCGACATCAATTGATGCGTCCATCTTTTTTGATAGCATAAAGACAGGAGCACTCCGATGGCTATGGCTGTGTTTGATTACATTTTGTTTCGTTAATTGGCTTCGTACTTCTTGCGATTCAATGTGACTATACCTTAAGGGTTTAGTATAAATTGGATTTTCGTCTGTTAAGCTAATTTTATGCATTACAAGATTAGTGAAGGTAAGAGGTTCGTCTTATTGGTAGAATAAATTCGAAAATTTCTTAATTTAATTTTCTGAATTCTGTCTTTTCTTCGATGTTTAGATGGTCTGTTCTTAGGAGTTCGAAGAAATTAGAGTTGATGTTTTTTTCTGTATTTATATAATTAAATTGGCAATAAGTTAGCATTGTTTCAAAGTAGTCCCAGTATAAAAATTCTTTAACTTTTATTCGGGAGTCTACACAAAGATTTTGTTTCTCGTCGGAGTAGTTACCGATTTCCATTAAACAATACCCAACTTTTGCTTTGTATAAGCCCCCGTTTATGATTAAATCTTTGTTTACTTCAATGTTTTTGCACAAAAATATGCCATTGGTGACAGTAACTGGTAATCGGACGAGGGTTTTTGACTCCTCATCGATTACGTGTACTCCCGTCGCCACATTCTGCTCTTGATATAATCTAATGTTGCCGAAGATTGTTTGAAATTGGAATTTCGGAATAACGACAAAAGCGTTGATTTATTGTAAGATACCCATTCCTATTAGGCCTTGGAAGAACTCGTAAAAATGAAACATAAATATTTTAAACTTTTATTCATCAATAAAACTGTCAAACTGTATACCTTGAAAAAATATATTTCTTTCGTGAATTGCCCAATCATATGCTTTCTGCAAGTTTGAAGGCTTCATAGCCCTAATCGTACCACCAAGTTGGCCCCTCATGCCCATTAAGTCTTTAGGCAAGTTGCCTTAGCTAAATTAGTGTCTATTTCTGTAGTATCGATAAGCTTGAAGTAGAGGGTCTGTATTTCTATGATCTGCTCGTACAGTTTTGGACTGATAATTGTTTCCGTGAACTTCGATAGAAAGAGTATGTTCGTCCCGTTTGTCCGAGCAATGTAAGATCAAAGCCTGTTTAATTTTGTCCCAGTTCAGACTAGCTTCGGATGCCGTTAGGGCATCTTTGGCCTTGTCCTACAATCTTGTTTTTGATGCATCGTAACAAGAATTGGCCGTAAGGTGTCTGATCTGTTCCCCTGATGAGCATTAATATTTATTCTACGTTGTTAATAAAATCGCCTAGTACTTTAGGATATCCATTGTATTCTGGTAAAAATTGTATAGCGTCGCCGAGTTAATGCTAGAGTTGGCAGTAGAAGTGTCTGAAGAACTCATACTGACGGTTGGAGGTCGTAAAATTATAGTGTCTGAAGCGGAATCTTACCTTAATTCTGGCAAACTTGCTCCCTGCCTACTAATTGAAAGTATATTTTAAGCTTTACTGAGTTTCGACATTTACCTTTTTGGACTAATTATTAATATGTGTTTCTTAATATTAAACCTATTGCTTACGAAGATGTTTGTATTATGATTGTATGTAGTTTCCTTGTGAGGAGGTAAAGAGTGTCTGAAAAATATTAATTTTAGTTTTATGGTATAGTAGTGTGGGCCGCAAAAATCTTTTGAATTTATTTATTTAAATTCTTGCAATTTGTGTGTGTGTGTGTGTGTTTCTCGACGTTGGATCGTCGGACAGTATAATAGCTTTTTTTTAATAGATTGAAAAAATCAGGGTTTTGTTATTTGTCGTTATATTCTCCTGGCTTTTAATAATTTACCATCACAACCGTAACTGTCAAGATGTTAAATTAACGCCCTATTTGTTGTAGTATTTTTTTGGGTTCTCATCCCAAAATAATTGTATAGATGATTCACTCAATTACTCACTAGATGCACATTACACTGCCCTCAAGTTCGCCCTGAACTTTTCGGGTAGTTAGAACTTTTTATTTTATATTTATAAAAAAAATTTGCTTCATATTCCTGTTCGCCCTGAACGTTGAAAAAATGAAGTTGTTTATTTAATTCTTGTAGTATGTGTTGTTTTTTTTTTTGTATTATTCAGATTTTGGAACTACTATGCATCGTCACTGTGTTTTTCTTGTTTTGAAAAATAAAATGATTTCTTACTATTTTTATTATCATTCTTATTACTTCTGTGTCCCTTAATTTAACTTTAACTAAAATAAGCTGCATATTTTATTCGTTGGTTCTTCCTTGGCCTTTGTCGGTAGGGAGCGAGATAAGAGAAATGTAGACTTCGTCAATCAAGAGAACGTCACTCGAATTGAATTTTTTATTTTTCAGCGATGGCCAAAAGACCGCCGCTGCCTAAAGTACATAGCTTATATAGTCTATAGATCTTCTGCGGAATTCTCGCTGCTGACTCCCTTTTATGTTTCCTCGTCGGGAGGAATGGGGTAGTTGGGAGTAGACGAAAGTGGCTGGATCGGGGCAACGACTGGCATTTGTGCCGGTCGTTTTTTATTTAAGCAAATGTTGCAATTTGCAACAATCTGTATATTAGCCATAGAGTACCGATTCTACGGTAGCTCTGGATGGTTTGACTCACGGCTCACGGGCCGAGGCTGGACGGTAACTCCCGCAAGCTAGATGAAAGCTTGATCGAAAAAGCTTTATAGGCAAGTGTGAATTTACATGCAAATTTTGCCACAATCGTCACCATTTTCTACTACATATAGAACAAGTTGCTGCAACCAGGACGCAGCCAAGGAACAATGAGCAGCACATTTACAGCACTCTCGAAGATAAAAAAGTGACCATCAGCCACATCGCACGTGCTCAAGTCACTCCAAGAGCTAAGTCCTCTTACAACTGATCAGCAACTGCTTCACAGCCACATGGGCTTCGGAAAGCGCATTGCCAACCGCTCTAGTGCTCGTTCAAAACGATCTGCCGGGTGCTTTGGACAGTGGTTCAGAACTGTCATACATCTCAGGACGGTGCATATAGGCTTGGCTTGGCATGTTTGCCGTCACGTATTCTGGTGTCGGAAATTTCATCGATAAAGGCGGAGACAACTAGAGGCACACGTACTCAGCAAAATCACGTCTACATTGGCCAGACACAATATCGACACCACAGCATTTAAGGAATTCGATGGCTTCGATCTTGCGGATACCGACTATCAATTGTTAGCGCCAGTGGATATTCTTTTCTTGGGCGTTGAGGATGCACTACGGTCAATACACTCAAGTGGCCATTTAAAACCAAGCCCGGGCTTGTTAGGGTTAGGTGTTAAATAGGCGCGAAAGGAAAGTATAGAAAAAGAATGCGAGGAAATATAAACTACTATCAGGCAGCTCGATTGCTATCTTGCATATTTACTAGGTGGGTTAAGATTAATGTTTTAGTTTAGGAAGGCTATCTACAGATGAGGTAATTTTATACAAATCATTATAATTTGCACATAATACTCTAAAGGGTTCATGCATTTCATACGATGTTCTGCATTGGTGCAAGACCAAAGGCAGGTAGGATCTTGTCGTTCTACATGGTACGTGGAAATTCAACTGACCCAATAGATCGCTGCTTTCCACGTCACCACGGATCAGATTACACATAAAGACAATGCCTAACATCGTTCTACGGTTTGCTAAGGAAGGTAGGTTAATCAGGAGAAGTCTACTAGAATAAGAGGGCAACCTAAGGTTTGCATCCCAGTTTAAGCCACGAAGAGCAAAAGTAAAAAGTTCTTTTGAACAGACTCAATGCGTTTGCTGTGAACGTCCCACTGGGGACTCCAAACGCAAGATCCATATTCTAAAATAGGACGAACTAACGAAGTGTATAAATTCTTCGGGACGTAGGGTCATCGAATTCCTTCGACCACCGTTTAATAAATCCAAGCACACCCTGGCTTTATTCACAATGCACGAAATATGATCAATAAACTCCAGTTTAGGATCTAGGCGGATACCCAAATCGTCAACTAGCGTGATCCTTTCCAAAGAGCAGCAGTTCAGCGTATAAGTCGCAAGCATGGGAGAGACACGTGAGAATGTCATCAGCTTGCATTTTGAGCCATTCAGGTTTAATAAGTTTACATTGCACCAAGTTTGAAAGTTATTAAGATCTGTTTGTAAATCCGACTGGCAAGCGCGGTCCTTGTATTGCACACAAAGCTTAACGTCGTCAGCGTACATGAGTACTCTGGAGTTAGTCAAGACTTTGGGCAGGTCGTTAATAAATAATGTAAAGTGGCTCTCGCAGGACACCAGAGGTCACCCGGAGAACATTCGACAAGTTGTTTTTAAATAGAACCTTTTGCGTCCTACCATTCAGATAACTTGAGATCCACCTAAGAAGATCGACAGGAAAACCCATTAAGTCGAGTTTCCTAACAAGAAGGGAGTGATTAACGGAGTCAAATGCTTTACTGAAATCAGTATAGATCACATCTGTCTGCAAATTTTGTGGAAAGCCCCTTATAATGAAAGAAGTGAGCTCCAGAAGGTTAGTAGTCGTTGATCTTCGTTTAATAAATCCATGTTGGCATGGAGAAATTACTGATCTACACAGGTGCTGCAAATGGGGAGTAATTACGTTTTCGAAAAGTTTTGGGATGGCTGACAACTTAGAGATTCCTCTATAGTTGTTAGCATCCACTTTGCTACCTTTTGTGGAGAGGAATCACGAATGATTCCTTCCAAACAAGGGGAAATTGGGAAGTTTCTAAGGATAAGGTAAACAATTTTAGAAGGGGACTGCACAGGGACTCGGCACAATACCTAAGCACACAGCCTGGTATTCCGTCGGGACCTGGCGAATAAATCGGCTTGACACGTTGAAGATCCAAAGAAGGGAGCTCGTTTAAGCTAGGACTGAAGATTAGGTTTGATTTGGGCATGCTATAAGAATAGGTTTGGTTTGAATCGGATGACGGAGAATAAGTAGTTTGAAAAACTGAGCAAAAAGATCGGCGATTGCCTGATCATTGTTTGCTGTCGTATTTTCAAATGAAAGCGAGGAAGGATGTGTAATAGGCTTACGTTTAGTGTTGACAAAATTATAAAACTGTTTTGGGTCCTGCAAACTGAACCCTACAACGAGTCAAATAGTTTTGTAACACTGCGCGTTAAGCACGGTAAACTTTGACCGAGCCGCTAAATAGCGAGAATGAACAGCTTGAGAACCGTTACGTTTAAATTTAGAATAGAGATTGGACTTACTTTGAGGCGAGTCAACTCTTTACTAAACCAGGAGGCTTATTGGAGATTGACGGATAGTATAACGGAACACATTCTGTAAAAAAGGAGTTCATGGCATTGTAAAAATATCCATGGCACCCACCATGTCAGTGCATGTAGAGATCGGACCAATCAAATTCAGATATAAATTATTCAGCCGTCGAAAATCCGCCTTGCGAAAGCAGTGAATTTTCTTTTCTGGCCGACCAGACTTATTCTCCATAGCAGTCCCAATATCGATAGTCACATCGAAAGTAGGATGGTATGGGTCTTCGGTAGCGTCAAGGGCGGGACCCTAGCCAAACTGACTCTTGCCGGATCAGAGACAAAGCAGAGGTCTAGCAAGCGATCTAAGAATTTCGTACATAATTGACTTGAGACAACGAAATGTCAAACAAGCCATCAATAAAATCGTGACGTGCAGTTAAAAGTGTGTTAGAGGATTCAGTTGTGGACCAAATAGCTCCAGGAATGTTAAAGTCACCTAGAACAATTAAATGGTCCCTATCCGAAAGTCTATTGGAGACCGACTGGATAGCGGAAAGGTGGTTCCAATAAATAGGAAGTTCCGACAAGGAATGTAGGAACATGTAATAAAATAAAACTACCATTAAATGATAGCTTCACACAAAGGAATTCAACATCGTTGCATTCCTCGAAAGCTAATACTTCAGACGTGAGGTTTGAGTCAACCGCAATGAGGACCCCACCCCTCGCCTGGAAGGCTGATCAAGCCTGTGTGTTGTGTACACAGCTGGAAAAACTTCGGAGCTTAGGATCTCGGCTTTAACCAGGTTTCTGTGAACACTATCACCTGGGATGCAGAAACACTATCAGAATACAATTTAGGAAGCTTACGTAAACCCCTTGCATTCTGATAGGTAAGAAGGAGGGAATCGGTTAGTTTTTGGAGCTGGTACAGTGGTTTTGTCCGGCCTGGGTAGACTAATTCTACCGGCCTTCTTTTCTTTTCTTGGCTTCGTACTCCTTAACAACAACATACTGCGGCCAGAAATTGGCAGAGCATATTGTGTTAAAGAGTTCGTCAGGACATTTATTTTGAAAGATGAAATATCCCTAGCGTAAGAAAATTTAAATTTTCCACCTTAATTTTATCGGACTTCGTTCTGTCTCGAATAAAGACAGTAACATCTTCAGATGTTTGAGATGGGTGAAGCCGAGACAAATATCTGCCTCGTTGGTGGTACTGCAATAAGGGCTTTTGGCAACACAGACTGGTTGGCTGTATTACCAATTTCGGCCGGTAATCCAGGCCTGTCACCCTGGGGAGCATTCGGGACAAGGATCTGAGGGGTCGTTAATTTTGATTTTGACCCGCCAGCGGACTCAACGGACAACACTGGAGCTACGGTCCCTGTCACGGCACATTCGGAGACCGAATCTTTTTGCACCCGACCTCAATATCATAGGAGTTTGATATATTGGGGTCGGGGCTGTGCCGAGGGAGTCAGCTGTTGAGAACTCATAGCGAGTTGTTGGGATCCGCCCAAATGCGGTGTGCCAACCGTGGTTTTTGCGCTTAGGGGACTCATTTAATAGCTTAAGGCCATTAAACTGGAGTCCAGCGCCAGGAGCACCTCATTAGTTTTACGAAAACTAACAAGAAGCTCCTTAAAACCATTTTGGTTTGCCGCATAAATGACATCATTTCAACATCGCGACAAGCCTCACAGCAGTACCGCAATCCAATGTTTTGTTAAAATTATCAGCCAGCCGGCCTGTGCGTTCAATGCACTTGGCGTGCACGACATTGTCACACAGCCAGCAGCCAATAGTAGGGTCCTCATCAGAAATTACTTTCTTGCAGGTTTTATTACACAGACAACGTTAGAAGACATTATAGCGACTTACCACTGTACCAGTCAGAAGTTAAGAGAAAATAAGAGTAGTTACGTGCACTAAGAGAGAGCAAGAGAGCGATAGTTAGGAGCTTAAGTCGTCGAGCTGTAATTTCGGCGTAACGGATAAAGCACAAAGAGGAATACAAAATGCAGATAAGCAACTCGCTGCACAAAACTAAAATTGCAATTAATATAGTTATTAATACACAAAAACAGCTGCATGCACACGCGAAGTGAAACGGTGAATTATTATTGACACAGGATAGAAGTTTTAAATAAACCCCGGTGGTTTATAGCAAAGATTTTACACAAATACGAGGCGCAAAACAAAAACACGACCGTTCACTTTGAAAGAGAAAACGATTATGTTTGGACCGTGTTCACTGGTAAAAAGATGTTCGAGAGGAACATCATCGCCATTTCGACAGTTTTTGGATGGGTGATAACATCAATGGTGACTAGCAGCTCATAATCTTCAACAAAAATGCACACGGCTATGGACATCGACGCATCGCTTCGACGCTTTTGGGAGCTGGAGGATGTCAGCCACGAACTTCATCGGGTACCCGAGGACAATGAAGTTGAACAACACTTTATGAAGGCATACAATCGGGACACCAAGGGACGTTACATCGTCGAGCTTCCGTTCAAAGATACAAATAAACAGCTTTCGGATACTCTGCAAGGAGCACTGTCAAAATTCAGGGGTGTTGAACGCCGCCTAAAGCGAGATCTTGATCTGTAGTCACAGTATGTGAAGTTTATGCGAGATTATCTCAAGTTGGATCACATGCGAGAACTATCGCCGGAAGACATCCTTAAGAAGCCATGTTTTTATCTGCCACGATTTGTTGACAACAGGGAGGACCGCATCGAGCTGCATGGGTTTTCGGATGCTTCCACTAAGGCAAACTCTGCAGTCTTCTACAGCAGATTGGTACATGCCGTTCTGTTTTACTTATCGCAGGAAAACCCTGAGTTGCTCCGCTGAAGCAGAAATCACTACCGCGACTCGAACTGTGTGGCGCTCTGCTACTGAGCCGACTTATATTGTCGATTAAGGCTGCCCTACAACAGAAGAACATTGACATATATGCATGGTGCGACTCAACCATAGTCCTGGCTTGGCTATCACAGCAACCATCGAATCTGAAAACGTTCGTTGCAAATAGAATGGCAGAAATACTCGATGCTATACGGCGCAGTGCATGGCATCATGTAAACACAAAGGAAAATCCCGCTGACAGCGCCACGCGAGGCATGCTGGCTGCAGAAATTCTGTTCTTCTCGTTCAGAAAACTATGGTAAAGAAGAACTAAAAACCACCGCATTGACAATGCAGAAAGACGACCCAGTTTCACCGCTCAGAGCACTAGTGCAGCGCGTCTCGTCCTGGCCCAAACTGGTTCGCATTGTGACTTACGCCTTGCGCTTCATCACCAAGTCTTCCAAATCAAAATGCTGGGCAGAAGCAAAATGTTGGCATTTGAGGAGATTCAGGCTGCTCGCATTCTATACAGCTCAGGAATGTTTAAAGGGGGATCGAAACCTGCTGCTAGAGAACAAGCCACTTCGGAGCCGTTCTCAGCTGCTCAAACTCACAGCGATTGTAGGCATCACAAGAACGATTTTGGAACACTAATCAAACCGTCACCCAGGCGTTTCAGCACTATTCGTCCATATGCGTCAAGAGTATTGGATTTTGGGAGAACGTAATCTTATAAGAAATCTGGTCCTTAACTGCATAAGATGCGTTCGCTAAGGTAATCATACAGCGAATCAATTCATTGCCGATCTATCCGGCATTTGCATAACAGAGGCACTTCCCTTTCAACACTCAGGCTGTGACTACGCTGAACCATTTATACTCAAGGAAAGGAGAGGACGCAATCCACGAAAAACTAAGGGCTTCATATGAATATTTGTGTGCTTAGTAGCATCAGCCATACACCTGGAATTAACTACCGACCTGAGCACAGACACCTTCCTGTCATGTCTTTGTCGATTCATGTCCCTTAGAGGAAAAGTCGTTTCTCTTTTAAAGTGAAAGGTCGTGCTTTTGTTTTGCGCCTCGTATTTGTGTTAATCCTTGCTATTAACCACCGGGGCTTTATTTAAAACTTCTATCTTGTGTCAATAATAATTCACCGTTTCACTTCGCGTGTGCATGCAGCTGTTTTTGTGTATTAATAACTATATTAATTGCAAATAAGTTTTGGTGCAGCGATTGCTTATTTGCATTTATGCGTTACTCTTTGTGCTTTATCCGTTATGTCGATATTACAGCTCGACGGCTTAAGCTCACTAACTCTCGCTCTCTTGCTCTCTCTTAGTGGACGTAACTACTCTTATTTCTCTTAACTTCTGACTGTTACAGTGGTAAGTCACTATAATGTCTTCTAGTGTTGTCTGTGTAATTAAAACCTGCAAGAAAGTAATTTCTGCAGAGGACCCTATTATTGGCTGCTGGCAGTGTGACAATATCGTGCACGCATTGATTGCACAGACCGGATGGCTGACAATATTACTAAACACATTGGATTGCGCTACTGCTGTGAAGCTTGTCGCGATGTTAAACGGGAAATGATGGCATTCATGCGGCAAACCAAAAATGGTTTCAAGAAGCTACTTATTAGTTTTCGTAAATCTAATGAGGTGCTCATGGAGCTGGAATCCAAGTTTAATGGTCTAAAGCTGTTAAGCCCTGCAACTCGACGCTGGTTCTCAACAGCTGACTAGGTACAAGGGTACAAGAAAAGATTCGGCCTCCAAATGTGCCGCGACAGGGATCGCATTTCAAAATCAAAATTAACGACCCCTCAAATCCCCGTCCCGAATGCTCCCCAGGGTGACAGGCCTGAATAACCGGCCGAAATTGGTAAAACAGCCAAGCAGACAGTGTTGCCAACAGCCCTTATTGGAGTCTCACAAACGAGGCAGAAATTTGTTTCTCGGATTCACCCATCTCAAACATCTGAAGATGTTTCTGTCTTTATTCGAGACAGAACCAACTCCGATAAAATTAAGGTGGAAAAACTTAAATTTTTTTATGCTAGGGATATTTCATCTTGCAAAATAAATGTCCCTGACGAACTCTTTAACACAATATGCTCTGCCGATTTCTGGCCGCAGTATGTTGTTATTAAGGAGTACGAAGCCAAGAAAAAGAAAAGACGGCCTGTAGGAATTAGTCTTCCCAGGCCGGACAAAACCACTCTGCCAGCTCCAAAAAACAAAATAATTTTCTCCTTCTTATGTATTAGAATGCAAGGGGGTTACGTAGTAAGCTTCCTAAATTGTATTCTGATAGTCTTTTATTTGCATCCCAGGTGATTGTGCTCACAGAAACCTGGTTAAAGCCCTAGATTCTAAGCTCCGAAGTTTTTCCAGCTGGGTACACAACGTACAGGCTAGATCGGCCTTCCAGGCGAGGGTGCGGTGTCCTCATTGCGGTTGACTCCAACCTCACGTCTGAACTATTAACTTTCGAGGAATGCAGCGATGTTGAATTCCTCTGTGTGAAACTATCATTAAATGGTTGTTTTACTTTTATTACATGTTCCTACATTCCTCCCTTGTCGGAACTTCCTACTTATTGGAACCACCTTTCCGCTATTCAGGCGGTCTCCAATAGACTTTCGGATAGGGACCACTTAATAGTTCTAGGGGATTTTAACATTCCTGGGGCTATTTGGTCCACAAATGAATCCTCAAATACCCTTTTGACTACAGCACGTCACGACTTTATTGATGGCTTGCTTGACATTTCGTTGTCTCAAGTCAACCATGTACGAAATTCCTTAGATCGCTTGCTAGACCGCTGCTTTGTCTCTGATCCGGCAAGAGTCAGATAAGTTAGGGTCCCGCCCTTGACGCTACCCGAAGATCCATACCAGCCTACTTTCGATGTGACTATCGATATTGGGACTGCTATGGAGAATAAGTCTGATCGGCCAGCTAAGAAAATCCACTGCCTTTGCAAGGCGGATTTTCGACGGCTGAATATTTTCATATCTGACTTTGATTGGTCCGATCTCTACAAGTTCACTGACATGGTGGGTGCCATGGATATTTTTTACAATGCCATGAACTCCTTTTTTACCGAATGTGTTCCGTTATACTATCCGTTAATTTCAAATAAGCCTCCCTGGTTTAGTAAAGAGTTGACTCGCCTCAAAAATGTCAAGTCCAATCTCTATTCTAAATTTAAACGTAACGGTTCTCAAGCTGTCCATTCTCGCTATTAAGCGGCTTGGTCAAAGTTTACCGCACTTAACGCGCAGTGTTATAAAACTATTTGTCTCGTTGTAGGGTTCAGTTTGCGCAGAACCCAAAACAGTTTTCTAATTTTGTCAACACTAATTGTCATTTAAAAATTCGACAGCAAACAAAGATCAGGCAAACGACGATATTTTTGCTCAGTTTTTTCAAACTACTTATTCTCCGTCATCCGATTCAAACCAACCCTATTCTTACAGCATGCCCTAATCAAACCTAACCTTCAGTCCTAACTTAAACGAAAGCTCCCTTCTTTTGGATCTTCAACGTGTCAAGCCGGTTTATTCGCCAGGTCCCGAGGCAATACCAGGCTGTCTGCTAAGGTATTGTGCCGAGTCACTGTGCAGTCCCCTTCTAAAATTGTTTACCTTATCCTTAGAAACTTCCCAATTTTCCCTTATTTGGAAGCAATCATTCGTCATTCCTTTCCACAAAAAAGGTAACAAAGTAGAAGATTCTCAATGTAGTCAGCCATTCCAAAACTTTTCGAAAACATGATTACTCCCCATTTGCAGCATCCGTGTAGATCAGTAATTTCTCCGTGCCAACATGGATTTATTAAACGAAGATCAACGGCTACTAACTTTAACGAGCTGATTTCTTAGGTTTAGCTCGCAACGATTTTGTGCGGCTAGCTCAGTCGAGATCGTGTGCTCGTCCCACCAAATTTATATTACGTGATTGCCCGCCCAGAGAGAACACCTTGGGTTAATTTAGTATTCAGTTGATTATTGTAATTCAGTAGGATACTTGTATCACAATTTCTGCTGCGTTTTGCTCCTCCAGGGTGCGGCTGCACTCCTTGCTCGCCGATCGCTTGGTTGTCTTGTTGCCGAAGCTAGCAGGGTGTATCGCCTGGCCTAAGCCTAGCCACCCCGAACGCCCACTTCTCGACCTCACTACAAAGCTAGCAGAGTGTATCGCCCAGCCGAAGCCTAGCCACTCCGAACGCCCGCTTCGCAGCTTCAAGCACAGAGCTAGCAGGATGTATCGCCCGGCAAAGCCTAGCCACCCTTATCGCCCGCTCTGTGCCTTGGTCCACAGTTCGACGCCACTCGAACGTCGTTTTCTTCGGCTGGTCCTTGCCGCCGGACCTCGCTGTTCCTCGAGCTGTTGTCGGTTTCGCCTTCGCGACTCTCCTTGACTCCTTGACCGTAACTTTTGAACGCGACAGATTTCAGCGTTGAAGTCTCTTCTCAGAAGGCTTGCCACTTCAAGCTCCGAACTTCTCGACTTTGCTTCTTGATCTTGTTGTACTTGGTTTAACCTTCACTGCACTATAGGCTGAATGTCTACTTCAGGTCTGGTTTTTTGATTTGGGTTTTAAAAAAAGTAAGGAACATTTTTTTGAGAAAAAAGGCGTGGCACCGCCCCCTTTTGGTTGAAATTACATGTTTTATTTAATAAAAATAGATAACAAAATATAATATTCAAGTCTGGTTTTTAATTTGAGTTTTTCATAAGCTAATGAACTTATTTTGAGAAAAAAGGCGTGGCACCGCCCCCTTATGGCAGAAACTGTGTACATGTTTTGCATTACAGTTGCTACGCCCGAACCATTTAAAACTGTTATTGAGAAGGGCTGAAAGGTAAAATAGATTAAAAACGGTATTTGCGACACGTTTATCTATTAATTAGCGCATGCTTTTGACTTTTTCAGGGCATATAGCTAACAGTTTTAAAATATATGCAAGGTCTGATTTACCACACTTACGTGTAGCCGCACTAGCTGATTGCATTAATAATTTTATATTTCCTGCCGTGGACTTTACCAAATCTGACGCCTTTCTTCTTTGAGTCCTTGCACTTGACAACATAAAAGGCAGTGAGGGCAGCCCTGTCGATCGGGGTATATTTATGTTAATTTCGGTATGCAATTTAAGCCAATTTGAGTACTTTGTTTTAAATTGCCTTATATTTATATTACAAGATGTCCACTTGCGCGACAATCGATAGCAAAAGTTTTGGCTGTTTTTTTTAAATTATCTTCATTGGCATCAAATACTGAACCAGCTATGGAATCTTTATATCTGTCGAAAATTGCGTTCTTTTTCGCACATTTGGCGGCAGCAGAGCTCCAAATTTCGAACAATTCCGTATTGTCGAACCTGAGGTTGTGACCTAAAAACGTGAATTACGAAAAAAGTGCGCAAAAGTGCACTTTAGGATTACTTTCATATGAACAAGAATTGAATTACCTACAACCCAATATCAATATTAAGGTGAAACTAGGTGAAACTCCGTTAATATCTCTAATTAAACATGAGTTTTGTTTTTGCCTAATACAGCTAAAAGCACATTTAACGAGAAAGAAAGCTAACTTCGGTAAACCGAAGTTTATATACCCTTGCAGTCAGCAATTGGATCATTGAAAATCGATCCAATTTGGTAATGTAAAAAAAAATGTCAAATTATGTAAATTTTGTAAATTTTACATTTTACATGTAGAATTTTACATTTTCATATAAATCGACCGTTCCCTTCTATGGCAGCTATATGATATAGTTGTCCGATCTTAACGAAATTAAAACCGTAATTCTAGAACTATAAAAACAACTATATCTCGAAATTTATAGAAATTCGTTGAAAAACAGAGAAATTAAAAATTTTTGTACATTAATTTCGCCATCATTCCTATGGCAGCTATAGGATATAGTGGTCCAATTTCGGCCGTTCCGACATATATACTGCGCTAAAGAAATAAGACTATGCTGAAAATTTCAGCCCGATAGCTCAAAAACTGAGAGACTAGTTCGCGTAGAAACCGACAGACAGACGGACAGACAGACGGACAGACAGACAGACGGACATGGCTAGATCGACTCGGCTGGTGATGCTGATCAAGAATATATATACTTTATGGGGTCGGAGATGCCTCCTTCACTGCGTTGCAAATATCATGGCAAAATTATAATACCCTCTGCAAGGGTATAAAAACACTGAATTACAGGGACAATCAGAAGCAATCCAACAGTTGACAATCACAAACACATAGTACAAACCACTCTCTTTCGTTGACATTATAGATTGATTAACAAAAACGTAAATTAGTGCCTTTTTTATTAACTTTTACTAGCATATTTTTTTCGATAGCAAGCTCACGTGTGCAAGTTATATGACACATTACTTAAGGGTTCTTACCCTTCTTGTAAACAACTTTGAGCCGAGAGCTTATTTCCCATAGAACTCTGTCAAGACCCAAGAATAACCCGTGGTCAGCTATTTCTTTCCCACCCAGATTAATTTCACGCGGTCCGAATCTAACGGATGCTATAAACATCCCAGCCGATATTGTAAACATCGGAGTCCGAAGCGATCCCTTGAGTCCGCTAAAATAAACATCAATTTCCGGCCAAGCCCGAGTTGCAAAATCAATTGACTAATTGCATCATCCCATATTCCGACTCTCTTGATGTTCAATGTATGTTAGTCGTCCTTTGCGTAGTATCGATAATTGTATTAGTATATGTAATAATGATCTGGACGCCGTAAATGAGTGGGCGAAGAAAAATGGGTTGCTTATAAATCCCACCAAGTCAAAATGTCTAATCATATATAAAAAATCATTAAATACGGCAAACCTTCCAAAACTTCGAATAGGCAACTCCTCCATTGAATATGTAAGCACTGCCAATAACCTAGGCTTTACATTTAACTCCGTTTTGAGCTGGAGTGATCATATTGCTAAAGCGGTTGGAAAAACATATGGCTTACTTAGGCAACTACAGAATTCAAAATACTTTTAACTCCTGAACTAAAATGCTTATTGCTAAAACCTATCTAATGCCTACCCTATTTTATGGAGTAGAGGTTTTGGAAACTGTGATGCAATAAGCAAGCAGAAATTAAAAGTAGCTTTTAATAGTGTGGCAAGGTATATATTTAACCTTAAAAGAACTGATCATGTATCTCCTTTTCGTATAAAATATTTAATCTCAATTTTAATGACTGGACAAACGCAAGGGCTTTACTTTTGCTACACAAAATAATATTTACTAAAGAGCCATCATACCTGTTCGAAAATTACGTTTCGCCACTTCTATAAGAAGAAGTGATATAGTTTGCTTAAGATTTAAACTCGCAAGTTCTGAAAGACACTTTTATATACACGCTGTTCGTCTTTGGAATCGACTTCCAAACCACATCAAGCAGATCAAAACGCAACGCAATTTAAAAACTCCTTTTCAACACCTAAAATAATAAACACAGAAGCAATTGGGAAATTATTATAATAAAAAAAATTAATAAAATAAAATCAAAAAATAAAATAATAAAAAATTTATATAATAATAATAATAATAATAATAATACTAACAATAATAAAAAAATAAAATATATAAATATAAATAATTATAATACATAGATAAGTAAAATTTTTTTTTTTTTATAAATTAAAACTACAATCATAATATGTCACAAAACTTTTATATTAGTTTAATATTATACTTAAAATCAATTTGTTATTTATAAGAATTTCAATGTATAAAATCGATGTGACTAGTACTCTAAAGATAAGTTAATCTTGTTGTGCTAGGATGTAAGTCAATAAATCAATCAAAATAATCCCCATAAATCTCAAATTACAAAATAGTGATCGTAACATAAAATTCACTGCTCGGACATAATAAAAATTAAAAAGTGCCAAAATAATTTCAAAAAAAAAATAACCATCGGAAAAAACATTTTAATAAAAAAATCTTTAAAAATCAACAAATAACATTCAAAGAAAACAGGCTGAAATGAAATCCCTCGCCTCATATATACATTGAAAAAGAAGGAAGACCCGAAATAAAAAATCCAAAAATCAACCTAAAGAAGGACGACCCCAATCAGGATCATCAGCCTAAAGAAGGACGACCCCAGCCAGGATCATCAACCAAGAAGGACGACCCCAACAGATCATAAACTACGAGAAGAAAAAAATAAGGAAGACGATTCGTGAGCGATACTATTTTTTTATTATTATTTAAAAAGAAATTTGTAAAAAATCAAATATAAAAACAAAGTGGAAGACTTAATTGCTGATTTGAAAAAAATTCTCAAGATGACAGAGCCTACAACCAGTCAGGCTGGAGCAAAGAAAAGACTCCTCGTAAATCCACCCCAAGAACATACAAGCCATCAACCATCTAACAATACAGTGTTTAATGTAGGTGATTTAATTAAACAAAGTGTAAATTTTGAATTAAATCCATTAATGGAATTAAAACGGTTGAGGATTATCAGATAGAGACCATAGATCCAGATATCAAGTGCGAAACATCTTATGAAATCATCAAGTCTGTCAGAGAATATAAAGGTGAAGAAGATAAATATGTAAGTTGGAGAGAGTCAGCTGAAATAGCCATGGGGCAATATGCCAGAGGTAGTGAAAGATTTTATTCTGCCCTATCCATATTAAGAAACAAATTAACAGGTATGGCAAACGATGCCTTAACCCATAATGGCACGGTATTAAATTTCGATTCCATAATGGCCAGACTTGACTTTGTCTTTAGCGACAAACGTCCAATTCATATTATTAAACAGGAATTAGGTGTTTTGAGTCAGGGTAAATTATCCATAATGGATTATTATGGAGCTGTTAATAGAAAATTAACCCTTCTAATCAATAAAACTATTATGACCTATGGTAGAAACAAACCAATAACCGCTGAATTAAATGAGAAGCATAGGAAAACAGCCCTAAGGGTTTTCATTACCGGCCTCAACGGCCAAATTTCAGATACAATTTTCTCAATGAATCCACCTGACCTACCAAATGCAATGGTCATAGTTCAGGAATTAGAAAGCAACAACATGAGGGCTCATTTCGCAAATAGTTTCTCAACAAATTACAGAAAACATAGTGAGCCAAACTCTGGTGGAAATGGTCAAACCCATTTCAATCACAAGCCAAAACAACAAAACAATAATTACAATAACCAGCAAAACCCTAATAATTTCAGGTTTTATCATGACCACAACCAGAATAGAAATTCTCAAGGTAATTTTAATCAGAGCAAAAATAATTCTTGGAACCAGGGTAGTATAATAATAACTAACAAAATCAGTGGAACACTTATAGGCAGCCACAAAATAAGCCAGAACCAATGCACTATGGGGAATTTGACTACTTTTTCTGGCCAAAACCCATTTTCTGAAAGTCGAAAAATTAAAACAAATTTCAGTGTAACGCATTCACAATACACCAATCTTCAGTGTTGCATAACAGAAACTTTGATAGAGGGCGCCACAACAAAGGAATCGGCTGATAAACACAGCGTTGCATTTGCAAAGCACCAGGCGACTGAAATATTAATTTTTGTTTGCAAAGTTAAAGTAATCAGAAGTGAAAACTAAACAATCTAGCTCAAATTTTTGAAATGAATTCGAATCTGTGGGGTTTGTATTATATGTTTGTGAACGTCATTTGAAGAACAAAATAGTTTTGTCCCCTTAATAGAGCAAAATGCAAGTCGCCTTGCAAATGCATATTTGAAATAAAGTCTCATGTTTCATAAGGGATTTAAAGTGAGTCCAGAAGAGTCCATCCACGAGATACATTGCATGTTGTAGAGTATTAAATTCTTGTTCAAATGAATGTAATTTAAAAAACCACTTTTTCCGACATAACCTTTCATGCCAGCTGCCAATTGCTGTTTTAAAATTCCAAGCCTTTTGTTATAGAACTGCCGAAATAATCATTGACAAATACCCTGGTTGCCAATGACGGCAAGTGTTCATAAAATTCTAATTCACGCAAGTGATATTATTAAAAACACTTTGCTTCCTATTGGTTATTTCGGAGATGAAGGAGCGGAGTCTCGGAATAAATTTTACAAATCTGATCGTCTGCATCACGCTAGAAATGTGGTAGGGTAGCGAGCTACAGATACTTCTGATCCGATCATTACTACAGTGAATTTGTATAGAAGAATACAGCGACAGAGAAGAATGTGTCTTCCAATAGAGGTTTTGGGCCTATTAGAATGCTTATCAAATCCCGATGACACCACGGCGGGTGAGGATGAAAGCCCTTATAATGTTGTGGAATTAGAAAATCAATATAATATTGAGTTGGAGAACGAAGAGCAGGACTTTTCTAAGATGTGTGTAGAAAAATATATGTCTTATTATACATTATTAATTGTTTTTCTTTACAGGGCCACAAGATGCCTTAGATGGGCTTTATATTACTTTTACCTTGTTAAAGGCATGCCACCCCACTATTTTTCAATAAATATAACCTTAGACTGTTACAGAACTTGTATTAACTAGTTATTTAGTACTATAAAATCGGCAGAAATTTACATTAGCTAAAAAAATGGGCGGTGCCACGCCCTCTATTTTCTATTGATAAAAGATATTGGTCAATTTAACCCGATGCAAAAAACAGAAGTCAAATATCTTGCTCCGTTCTTGAGTTATTAATTTTGGCCAGAAAAAGTAGTCAAATTCCCCATAGTGCAATGGAGGTAGACGAGTCTATCCAGATACAGAACAGGGCTAACCAGGGTTATAATAAAAGCTATAATAAATATCCAAATAATAATTATAACCAGAACAAGTGGGGTCAAACTAAAAAATTTGAGACCCAGTACACTCAGCAAGGCCAAGCTCAAAATAAAAGGGTACCTACTGGAACTGTTAACCAACTGGTTAACAAGACGATGAGACTAAATAACATTGAAGAGAACCATTTTTAGGCCAAAGTCAGGAGGAGGCTTACCCTACTTAATTAGAAATGACCCGAAAATAAATAAAAATTAAAAATATTAATTGACACAGGGGCAACCTCGTGTTATATTAGAACAGGCATTTATAAAAACAAAAACGAGCTTCCAATATACAAAAGAGTATCTACAGTGAATGGATATTCTATAATTAAATATTATCATAAAATAACTATTTTTGATACGCCATATATTTTTATGAAATAGAAGGACTACACTCAGATTTACTGATCGGCTATAACCTATTGAAAAAATAGGAGCTGTAATTGATACAGCTAAGGGAGTTATCAAATATAATGGGAAAGAAGAAAAAGTAATTTATGATAACGGAAACCTATTGAACCAACATTCTTTAACAGACGAAAATACCATTCTTCCATTAACGGAATTTATAGTTAAAAATACTTTGATGAAAAGGCTCAAATCAGATCCGAATCTGAGATGGGTAATCAAAGCGAATTTAGTTTGGATATACAAATCCTGAGCACGCCGTCGTTGAAATATCCGACCTAAATAAAAGTTTGGAATTTAATAATTCTGAACACGCCGTCGTTGACATATCCGACAAACATAAAATAAACAACATAAAACATCATCTGCAGACCAAAGAAAGGATCTGGAGAATGATATATTAAATATTATCAATGAAGAGCATTCTAAAATAAATATGCAGATTCCATTTAGAACAGACATACGCGGGGAGATAAACACCGTAAATGATAGGGCCATTTACAGCAAACAATACCCTTATGCTCTATCAGCTTCAGATTTTGTAAACTCTGAAATAAGTCGAATGCTAAAGAAGAAATTATAAGGCCTAGTAGAAGTCCTTATATTTCACCCGTACTGGTAGTACCAAAAAGGGTTTCAATGAAGATGGAAGTCCAAAACTCAGACTCGTAATAGATTATAAAAACTCAATGAAAACACTATAGCCGATAGATACCCAATGCAGGACCCTGCAGTTATTTTATCAAATCTTGGCAAGGCCAAGTACTTTTCAACAATTGACTTGGAATCTGGATTCATCAGATTCTCATGAATGAACCTGACATACAGAAAACATCATTTTCAATTAACAATGGGAAATACGAATTCCTAAGAATGCCTTTCGGTTTGACAAACGCTCCAAGACTTTTCCAACGAGCGATGAATGATATTTTAAGAGAACAAGTGGGTAAAACATGTCATGTTTATATGGATGACATAATTATATTTTCAAATACAATTGAACAACATTACAAAGATTTAATTGTCATTATCAACATTTTGAAAATTTCGATTGAAAAATCAAAGTTTTTTAAATTAGAAACAAACTTTCTCGGTTACTTTGTATCTCACAATGTGATAAAAACCGATCCCGAAAAAATTGCTACAATTGTAAAATATCCGATCCCTAAAAATATTCGAGAGCTTAGAAGCTTCCTAGGCCTTACAGGATATTACAGAAAATTTGTGCAAAATTACGCAAAGACAGCTAAACCTTTAACAAAATATTTAGAAGGCCAAAACGGCAAAGTATCTAAAAAAGCATCACGTAAAACTTTGATACAGTTTGATGACTCAGCTGTTGGAGCTTTTAACGAGCTCAAACAAAATCTAATTGCACAAGTAGAACTCGTACAACCAGACTACAATAAAAAATGTACCCTAACAACTGACGCGTCTGACCTAGCAATTGGTGCTGTTCTTTCTCAGGAAGAAAAACCAATTACATTTATCTCTAAAACTCTAACCAAAACTGAACAGTTATATGCAACTAATAAAAGGAACTTTTGGCCATAGTATGGGCTTTTAAAACCTTCGAAATTACTTATACGGGGTTAACAACATCGAGATCTATACTGATCACCAACCACTTTCATTCTCAATTTCTCAAAAAATCCCAATATTGAAATGAAAAGATGGTATTCCTTTATTGAAAACTATTCACCCAAAATTATTTATAAACCAGGAGCAACAAATGTTGTTGCGGACGCTTTATCAAGGATCCAAATTAATAACTTAACGGAAAGTAATGAATCGGTCTCTAATCAAAATACTCAGCATTCAGCAGAGAGTAGTTTTGAGAACGTAATACAAGAAACCCGAAAACCCTTAAATCAGTTTAAGCAAAAATTGCTAATTGCAACGGGGAGGTATACGATACATGAGTCGATTAATGTTTTTGGAAACACTGGGCATATAATAGAGTTTGACACTCCGGAAAATTTAATATCAGTATAACAATAGGAGTTCACTGTAATCTAGAAGATTTTTATAGAATTCAAAAACCACTCAAAGAAAATTTTATAAATACATTTTTATATACTAAGACATTTGTCCAAGATGTCGAAAACGCCGAAGACAGATCTTTGATAATCACGGAAACTCATTGTAGAGCTCATAGGGGCTTGATGAAAATTATAGGCAGATAACTAGTTTTATTATTGGCCTAATTTATACAAAAGCTGAAGGAATTTATAAAGAATTGCACGATCTGCAATCAGAACAAATACAATAGACATCCGGTGCAGATTCCTATCGGTCAAGCACCTATTCCAGAAAGAGAAGGTGAAAGTTTGCATCTTGACATCTATTACGCCCAAAATTTGATATTCATTACTTGTATAGATTCTTATTCAAAATACTTAGTCGTAAAATAAATTTCTAATAAACTAAATATAGAAAATAAAGTTTCAGAAATTTTACTACAGTTCCCATTGGCCAAATCTTTGATGATAGATAACGAACCGAGTTTTTCTTCATCACAATTTAAATCCTTTGCACAGAGAAATGGGTTATCTATTCTTTGCAGATCCTCGACATAGCACGTCCAACGGACAAATAGAAAGGGTACACTCTACTTTAACAGAAATAGCTCGCTGTATTAAAGATGAGCTTAATTTAGTTGATTATTCCGAAATAATAATTAAAGCAGCACAACAATATAATTTAACAATTCACTCAATAACCAACCAACGACCTTTTGACATATTATTTAACAAAATCAAGCATGATGATATTCCTTAAATTATTGCAACAAGCTCAAGAGAAAATGTTGCATTTTCATAATAAAGATAGACAAAATAAGGATTATCACGTAGGAGAGGTAATTTACGAAAAGAAACACGGGGAAAGAAACAAGCTTAATTCAAGATACAAAAACAAGTAGTTAAGGAAAACCTTCCTAATAAAGTTATTATAAATAACAGAAACCGAACTATTCATAAAGATAATATTAAATAATCTGTTTCAAATTACAGATAATGTTTTCAATAATGTACTTATTATTGCTTGTATCAACAACCAAATGCGATATTATGGATTACACGAACCATGATTTCCTTCTTTTCAAGGACACCAAGGATGTTCTGATTTATAAATCATACGCAGATTTATTTCATATAACTAATATAAGTTTTTATAGAGATATAATTAATCTTGAAGCAGAATTTCTAAATAGTCACGACGACAAGAATTTTCTTTGGGAAATATCCCACGATTTAAAAATTATGAAAATACTTATCTCTCAATTAATACCCAGTAGATCGAAAAGAGGCATTAATGAAATAGTAACTATCTGAAAATGGATAGCAGGATCTCTAGACCATGATGATTTTATAACAGTCAAAAATAAAATAGACGATTTAATACAAAATAATAACGATCAATTCGTTATTAATTCTAAAATATTTAAAGAGATAAAATCTTTGTCTGAACAATTCAAAACAGCCTTTAAGAATCAAGAAATTCCACTTAGAAAATATCGTCAGCTCTTGCTTACTTACGGTCTTATGAATTTAATGGACACAATTACACTCGCAAAAATTGATGTATTTAATACCAAAATTCTAAACAATGATGATATACAAGAAATTTATAAACACAAAAATAGACCGGTAATTTTAACAGACCTTTTAGATATATCTGGATTTAAAATCGCTCTGCACAAAGATCTTATTATAATTTACATAAAATACCCTATTATTACCGATCGTTGTGACGTTTACAATTCAAGATCCATTTCACATAATGATGGAAAACTATTAATTGATAATCATGTCGCAAAAAGTAGATATAAGTATTATGTAATGTCTAATTTTCAGACAGAAATATTAAATAATTATTGCACACTTAACCGAGAAGATTCTTGTTTCACAAAATTACTAAATGAAGAAAAATCTTTTTGTAATAAAATCCAAGAAAAAAATAAAAATGTAGATGTTATCCAAGATGGAGCCATTTTTGTAAATGGAGATAATACAGTTAATGACACTCATTTAATTGGTTCATATTTAAAAACTTTTAATGGCACCACTAAAATTAATAATATATCTTACACCAATGTAGAAAATAAGATATTGGAATACATCACTGCTCGAAAATATACAGATTTTTTAGTAGCCGAATATATTATATCTAATGATTAGGAACTCTCGTTCGATAATATTAACATACTAAATCCATTTGTTCAAATCAAACAAACTCAAATACCAATTACGTTAATATTAATCATATTCACGCTTATATATTTAACCATTATGGTTATAATCAAATTCAGAAAATTTTTGATATTCAAACCAAGGCAAATTCATATAGAAATTGAAAACAATATGTCCGAAAATGATATAAATAATATTCCCGACAATGGTAATACCCTAGAAGAAAATATCATCGTCGAATTAACCAATCAATTACATTCAATATACCCATCAGTTCCAATGAATCGGGACGATTCAATTTAGAATGGGGAGTTATATGACACATTACTTAAGGGTTCTTACCCTACTTGTAAACAACTTTGAGCCGAGAGCTTATTTCCCATAGAACTCTGTCAAGACCCAAGAATAACCCGTGGTCAGCTATTTCTTTCCCACCCAGATCAATTTCACGCGGTCCGAATCTAACGGATGCTATAAACATCCCAGCCGATATTGTAAACATCGGAGTCCGAAGCGATCCCTTGAGTCCGCTAAAATAAACATCAATTTCCGGCCAAGCCCGAATTGCAAAATCAATTGACTAATTGCATCATCCCATTTTCCGACTCTCTTGAGTCCATTCTCTTTATCAATTGGGAGTCATTCTCTTTGAAAATATTTTGGGATATTAGGGAAAGATCTCTTAAGCCGAGGTTTGATTATTAATCAATGACCCAGAGAGCGGCAGTCGATTTTGGAGATCCAATTGAAGCAGTTGATAAATCCGAGTAAAAGTAAAAGAGCAGTGAAATAAGTTTGACCTAATGTAATAGTGATTAAGTGTTTATTAAAAATAAGAAATATATTTTTTAAACTAATCACGATTGAGATATTTAATTTGCACGACTCTATGAACATCTGTTTTAACAGCCGATATCTTAACAGAGCGTAACTCTGGTAAAATTTCTGTTACGTAACATTAAAGACTGATATTTTACTAACAGAATGGCATCATCAAATCTTAATATTTCGGACTTTCGAAACAAGGCTTTTTGGCCACACTCGCTTGAATCCTCGCACTTGTACTGTGCGTGTGTGCAGACTTCCGCGATCGCTATCGATAGTTCCTTCTATCGATATTTTTCTGCCGATCTTCGCCTTTTTTCCCCACCACTGCCGGCCAGTGAACTTGCATTTTCGGTAAAAGTTGGAGTTGTTTTACCCTCCGCTAGGCCTCATAGGCACTGGAATGCGGGAAGACCACCTACCCGGCAGCAACCGGGCTGCGACTACGGTGGCAGCGGCGACGACAGCGGGATTGCGGTGGAATATCACTTGTCCAGTAGCGGCCGAGCAGCGCTGCGACGACGACGGCAGCGGAACCGACAGCGGGATTGAGGTGGCGCCTGCTGCGCCGCTACCGGCTCCTTTGGTTTTGTTGTTGCCGCTGACTCGCTTACGATACCGCGTATCGTAATCCTCCCTTTCTTTGGATGCAAAAAGCAGTTGCCTCCATTCCGATTCGTCAGCGTGGACAGGACCTTTGTAAATGTTTAATTCTTTTTTCCGTGACTTTTGTTTGATTTCCATTTTTCCGTTAACTTCCCTTGTCTTCTTGCTCTCTTCCTTTATACTGGAGTCCTCCGCCTGTCGATAGCATCCGCTTGGTTCCGCTCACGCACTCTTCTGGATCTTCGCAGTGGTGTGTGACTGGTGCGGACGACGGAGTCCTTCGTCCTGGCAGTACCATCCTGGCCTTCTTCGTCGCTTCTGACGTTGTCCTCTGCGGTTACATCCTCATCGTTGTCCTCGCGCGCCCTTCTACTACCTCGCTGTGGCGCGTTTTTGACTCGAGTGTCAGAGTCTTCAGCCCTGGCCGTAACATCCTCGCCTCCTTCTTCTACACTCTGTGGCTTCAACTGACTTATACGTACCAGCTTTTCCTTCTTAGTGATTTCGTGCTGTACGACGCAGATGACTGACGACTGAAAATTCGTCACTTTGAATGGTCCGTCGTATTTTGGTGCCAATTTCGTTGCGAATCCTTCCACGGCCTTCGACAAGTGGTGCTCTTTTACCCACACCGTGTCTCCAACCCTCGGATTCCAAGGCCTCCTTATCGGGTTGTAGTACCTGGCCTGGTCCTGCACCGCCTTCTCCAAGTTCCTTCGGACAACCTCGAAGATTTCCTTAAAATTCTAAGAATTTTCATCGATCGTCTCCGTTTGTCGTCCTGAGCCCAGTGTCTCCTTGTCGAACAAGGCGCTTGGCAGCCTGAGTTCGCGTCCTTGTGTCAGGAACGCCGGTGAAAACCCGGTGGAGTCCGATGTGCTCGTACTAACGGCTAGCATTATCTCGGTCCACTTTTCGTCCCAGCACCTCTGGTCGTCTCTGGCAAATTGGGCAATCATTGTTTTGACCGTTCGGTTCGCTCTCTCAGTTGGATTCTTTGTGGCGTGTATGGGGCCGTATACTGATGGCGGTTTCCATTTCCTTTAGAAATTTATTGAACGCCTTGCTTGCGAATTGTACCCCGTTGTCCGTTATCCCTACTTTTGGTGCACGGAATCTCGATATAATTCGTCCATGGGCACGACTCATTCGACGATTTGGTCGTCTCTTTCACTTGGCGAATAGTCTCAGGTAGTGGTTGCCTGGATAGAGCGTCTGCCACCACGTTTAGCTAGCCTTTTCTGTATGCTATCTCGAAGTCATACTGCTGTAGTTCCAAGGCCCATCTCTATTCGGCCTGAAGGGCTTTCTATGCTATTTAACCATTTTAAAGCCATGTGGTCTGTGATTACTTTAAAATGGTACCCCTCCAGGTATGGTATACTATCGCCAAACACTCCTTTTCCGTGGTCGAATAGTTCTTCTCGGCACCGTTCAGCGTTCTACTGGAATAGGATATCACCTTTTCTCCTTCCTTCGTGTTCTGCGTGAGAATTGCTCCTATCCCGTAGTCGCTAGCATCCGTCTGTAGCACGAACATTCCGCCAAAATATAAACACGCCAGGATTGGGTCTGCTACCAGCTTCGCTTTTACTTCTTCAAACGCGTCTTGATGTTTTTGGGACCATTCCCATTTTGTGCCCTTGCTCAGCAGTTTGTTCAACGGCATCACTATTTTCGCGAAGTCTGGGACAAATCTCCTGTACCACCACGCAACCCCCAGGTATTGCCTGAGTTCTCTCACTGTTGATGGTGGTTTTAATTCTGCGATTGCTGCTACCTTGTCCGGGTCCGTGCCAATTCCTTGTTTTGTTATTCGGTGTCCCAGATACAGCAGTTCCTTTGGGAATAACTAACACTTTTCTGCTTTAATCCGAAAGTTTGATTCCTTCAGTCGGCGAAAAACTTCCTTTCTGTAAATGCTGTAAATTGCCTGCTCCGTTCCTCTAGTGGGATTTGCCAGTATAATTCCATGAGATCTAGGCTGTTGATGTATCGCGCTTCCCTTATTTGGGCAAATATTAAATTTTGCCGGTCTTCTTTCTTACCATTACTATGCGGGAGCTATACGGACTTTTGGAGTGCTCGATGCATCCCATATGCAGTAGCTCATCAACCTTGGCATTAATTTCCCCTTGGACTTTCGGATTCTTCGGATAGTACCTCTGCTTAATCGGTTTGTCGTCCTTCATTGTGATGCTGTGTACGGCTACGTTTGACGGTCTTTTCATCCGCCAGCGTTCTGCCATCTCTGCCTCCAGGAATTCCTCCTCCTCTCTTTCGCTGGCTTGCAGAGGCTTTTCGACGACGGCGACGGACAATCTCTCTTCTAGCCATCCATTGTTTCGCCTCCTCGCTGGTATTGCCACCTGGTGTCCTGCGCACTTCACTTCTGCACCGATGTTGGTGAGAAAATTCCAACCCAAAACCAGCGCGTCGGTTATTCCTGGGAGTATTAGCTATTGGTTTGTCACCGTTTCTGTTCCGAGTCCGATCTGCACCGCTATCTGCTCGTTACTCTGGGCTCTGCTTCCGTCTGCCACGTTTACTTGTTGTTTAATGGGCTCCCTTGTTCCGGCTCTTTGTATAAAGCTGGCTGTGGCTCCCGTGTCCACCTGCTCTGACTTCCCTCTCGAATTCTTCTCTCTGCTGGTCTAGTTCCTCGAACTCGTCAGCTAGTGCCATAGCGGCATCGAGGTCTCTGCATTTGTACGGCCGCATGAATATGTTTTTTAGGATTCTTGCGAGTACCTCCCTTTTTGACATACGCAGTGGTCACATTAGGGTTTGTAATTCGACCATATAGTTATTGTATTAAACCTTTCGCCGCATCGCTGCTTCCTTTGCCTGACCTGGTCTGCCAGCTTCTCCAGGTACCCTCTAGGCAGGAAGAAATTTTGAAAATCGTACGCAAATTGTCCCCAGCTTTTCCATAGCCTGTTGTTCGCGATGAACCATTTTAAAGCCTTGCCTTGCAGGAGTTCTGGCATCGCTCTGGGGATCAGGTTTAGGTCGAGGCCGTATGTTGCGACATAACACTCTACTTGTTCTAAAAACTCCAAAGGCTTGTCGTTTCCGTCGAATTTGGAGTTCCACTCGCGCACTTGTTTTGCTACCTTTGCGTAGTCTGGCTTGCTTAATTTCTCCTCCCGGCGTCTCTCCCTGCTCGATTCCCTGCTTCGACCTGTGTCCTGCATGATTGTGACATCTAGTTACCTCGGTGGTGTCGTTGTGCCTCAGTCCTAGGAGGACATAGGGCTGAGAAAGTGGCCGCCCGGATAGCAGTCACGATTTGTGCAGCTGAGCTCGCCGGATTTGGGATGGGTTCTTTGGACGCCACTATCCTCTCCAAACGTAATCAGAACAATCATTTACGTGCCTGAAAAATAGAAGAATTCGTTCGTCAGTCTGTATTTTGGTCCACATTGCCCCGCAAGCGGATTTATGCTTGATCGTGAAAACAATTGATCTATGTTTTGCCGTTTTCCCTCCCCATTCGCAAACTTCGTGCGCCGTTGGATCGTCGCGGGCCGTGCAATACAATTCCCTGTTGTTCATGTCGTTCGTCAAAAGCTATGTAATTTTCTTGCCCCAGTCTTCCATTCGTACCAATGCCCCCCTTTTAATGGGTTTCTACCAATGCATTTTTGTTGGTTTAAGTTCACTTTACAAGTTTACTATAAAGGTTGTTTAATTGTGTAAGGACATTAAAGTGTATTGAAATGTGGTTTTGTATAGTAAGTGATATTCTGAATGAGTGTAAATAATATTTTAATGTGTACTTATGTTATGTTATGTATGTAAGTGTATCTTTGAAAGCTAATATTGTATTAGGTATGTCATGGGGTACGATCATATATATATATATATATCAGACAATATTGGGCAAAAGGTTCCGTTGACTCACCCTCGGTTATTCCATCGTTGAGAGCTCTCGTTCCGGAGTTGAGGTTTTACTTGTTGCAAAAGTTAAGTAGAATTTGGCATATATATGTATAATATCTTGCTATGGGTTTGGGGTTATAAATCATTCACAAAATTAAATGTTATAGGTGTTGGTGTTGAAAAAAGCGTTTATACATTTAGGAAATTGTTTATGTTGTGGCGGATTTGCTTTTATATGTTTGTTGTCAGATTAATGTGGCGTTGATGGTATTGGTTCGGCTTTTCATTATTGATGTAGAGTTCTTTTTGGTGATGTCCAGAATCCTTGAAGCGCTTGGAGCTGATATGTATGATATGTCGTTGCAGGAGTTAGGCTACGCTTAGTGACACGGGAACATAGCCTTTTTATCGTTAGTTGCACGGTTTATTCTTTACATAGTGGAACTTTAAATTGGTATTCAGTATTAACCTTCAAAACGGCAAAGATCGGCAGGATTGTTTTACGCGTGGTATTATTAACACATGTCCTTTAGGATTCACATTGCACTCGGCATTGTTCGACGGGACGTTGTAACAGTCTTAAAGATATTTGCTTCCTTAAAAGGACTGCATCGGCACCGTAAATCTACGGCGGCCAATATCGCGAAAGGCTATCCGACTTTTACACTTATGCGGTTTGCACGCATTCAAGTTGGTATTGATAGATTTTCAGACTTTCTGATTAGACTTCCAGTTCCTAACTCTGATTTTGACTATCTGGTACTGCTAAACCGGGGTCTTTTATACCAAAGACTGTGCCAACTTTCGCCTAGGAATCACCGGGATAGAACACAAAAGTGTTCCTAGTTAGTGTCATCAATTCCCCTTTTTTCACCTATTGGCTAGAGTTCGATTTTGGTCGTCTTTGTTTTAACGTTTGACAGTTTAGCGAAATCAGCGGTGTTGGGTTGCAAGTGATTGCATGGCCTAATTTGGCGAGTTTTGCGGTGTCATTTGCCAGAGCAAAATTCTTGCATTGGCTATTCTTGATTTTCTTCCGTGGTTCCCGTATGAATAACGTCCCCCTAACCGGCGTACGTAACAATCTAGGCTTGCTATAAGGGCTTCTGGGTCTGCTAGCTTTAACCTTTTGCTTAGGATTTTGCTGAATTTTTCCTCCAACTCGTCCTATTTTATGTTCTTTATCCAACTTTTTCCCATCTTGCGTTCTTTGTTATTTTCTCTTTGTTTAGACAATCACGATTTGGGCGCCAGATGTACAAGCTGATTTCTTAGGCTTAGCTCGCAACGATTATGTGCGGCTAGCTCAGTCGAAATCGTGTGCTCGTCCCACCAAATTTATATGATACTTGTATCACAATTTCTGCTGCGTCCTGCTCCTCCATGGTGCGGCTGCACTCCTTTCTCGCCGATCGCTTGGTTGTCTTGCTGCCAAAGCTGTGTATCGCTCGGCAAAGCCTAGCCACCCTTATCGGCCGCTCTGTGCCTTGGTCTGGGATATCGTCGACACGGTGTATCGCCCGGCAAAGCCTAGCCACGCGCGCAACTTCGCTTTCTTCCTCTGGTCCTTGACGCAGGACCTCGCTGTTTCTCGAGCTGTTGTCGGTTTCGCCTTTCCGACTCTCCTTGACTCCTTGACCGTAACCTTTGAACGCGACAGATCTCAGCGTTGAAGTCTCTGTTCGGAAGGCTTGCCACTTCAAGCTCCGAACTTCTCGACTTTGCTTCTTGATCTTGGTGTACTTGGTTTAATCTTCACTGCCTCCGTTGGCGCACTCGCCTGAATCCTCGCACTCGTACTGGCTGCCGTGCGCATGCGTCCTCTGCCTTTTATAGGCTCCGCCAGTCCCGTTACTCTTGCCGGCGTCGGTCACGCCTCCCCGGTCCAATATTGCGTGACCGGGTCCAAAGTTCGCCCGCTATATTAGCGGCGTCTCCTTTTGGTGGCCACCTCGCAACTCTCTGCCTGTTGCTAGGCAGCATTACCGGGACTGTCTTCCCCGTCCCCCTGCCCCGCTTGTCTGCTGCTGCTGCTGCTGGTTTTTACCATTGCGGCTGCTGCCCTTAGCAGTGTGCATCTCCTGCACACTGCTTTGTGGGGAGTTTAAATTACAACTCCTCACATACCCTTCTGGAGCTCACTTCTTTCATTATCAGGGACTTTCCACAAAATTTGCAGACAGATGTGATCTGTACTGATTTCAGTAAAGTATTTGACTCCGTTAATCACTCCCTTCTTGTTAGGAAACTCGACTTAATGGGTTTTCCTGTCGATCTTCTTAAGTGGATCTCAAGTTATCTGAATGACAGGACGCAGAAGGTCCTCTTTAAAAACAACTTGTCGAACGTTCTCCGGGTGACCTCTGGTGTCCCGCAAGGGAGCCACCTGGGTCCCTTACTTTTTACATTATTTATTACCGACCTGCCCAGTCTTGACTAACTCCAGAGTACTTATGTACCGTGACGACGTTAAACTTTGTGAACAATACAAGGACCGCGCTTGTCAGTCGAATTTTCAAACAGGTATTAATAACTTTCAAACATGGTGCAATGAAAATTTATTAAACCTCTTCCATGCTTGCTACTTATACGCTGAACTGCTGCTCTTTGGAAAGGATCACACTAGTTGACGATTTGGGTATCCGCCTAGACCCTAAACTGGAGTTTATTGATCATATTTTGTGCATTGTTTATAAAGCCAGGGGTGTGCTTGGATTTATTAAACGGTGATCGACGGAATTCGATGACCTCTACGTCACGAAGAATTTATACATTTCGTTAGCTCGTCCTATTTTAGAATATGGATCTTGCGTTTGGAGTCCCCAGTGGGACATCAACAGCAAACGCATTGAGTCAGTTCAAAAAAAACTTTTTCCTTTCGCTCTTCGTGGCTTAAATTGGGATGCAAACCTTAGGTTGCCGTCTTATTCTAGTAGACCTCTACTAATTAATCCTTCCTTAGCAAACCGTATAACGATGTTAGGCATTGTCTTTATATATAATCTGATCCGTGGTGACGTGAAAAGCAGCGATCTATTGGGTCAGTTGAATTCCACGTACCATGTAGAACCACAAGATCCTACCTGCCTTTAGTTTTGCACCACTGCAGAACATCGTATGAAATGCATGAACCTTTTAGAGTATTATACGCAAAAATATAATGATTTGTACAAAATTACCTCATCTATAGATAGCCTTCCTAAACCAAAAACATTTATCTTAACCCACTTAGCAAGATAGCAATCGAGCTTCCTGATAGTAGTCTATATTTCCGCGCATTCTTTTACCTATACTTTTCTTTCGCGCCTATTAACATTTAACCCTAACAAGCACGTGCTTGGTTTCAAAGGGCCACTTGAGTGTACTGTCCGTAGTGCATCAACGTGAGTAAAATAAAATGTTCCCAGACCTTCAGCGACAACGGAACGAATTTTGTTTGTGCCAAACGGGCTTTAGACTCCTATCTTCGCAGGAGCATCAACACACCGTAGATCAATCGTTGGATAACGATGGAATTAAATGGAGTTTCATACCTCCCCATTCGCCACACTGGGGAGGAATGTGGGAGTCTTTGGTGCGTTCCGTCAAACTGCACCTTCGGCGCGTTGCTGGGAAGGCTCCATTAACCTTAGAGCAAATGCAAACCCTAATTGTTTAGATTAGTGTACACCAGAAACAGACCTCACATACTTGTCTCCAGCCCACTTTTTTATTGGTCGCCCATTTATAATCATTCCAGAGGGTGATCTATCTCATTTGCCAATCAGTCGCTTGGACTTTTGGCAACAAACACAAGGATTACTTAACATCCTTGCAGCAGCGTCACAAGTGGAATACAAGGGACGCAACATCAAATGTGGTACTTGTCACGGACCCCAATCTTCCACCAGCAGCTTGGATTCTAGCCCGTGTATTGGAAGCTAATCCTGGATAAGATTGACTCGTTCTCGTCGTTAAACTTAATACGTCCACCGGAGAGATCACTTGTCCCACCACCAAGTTCACAGTACTACCTTATTTAAAAACCATAATTCACGGCGGCCCGAAATGCTGATGAACGTATTGCCTGACAGCTGTTTCAAAAACCTGAACAATAATAACATAGGTCGACAAAATTGACCTTTTTTGCCGGCGAATAAAGGCTATTGATTCTGATAGATTTGAACCGGTACATTACAAGTCTGAAACTGAAAAGTTTCCATCACCCACCAATTTTGAGAAAATCGCGGTCAAAGTATCATGCACTGCTTTAATCGGCACTTTTCAAGGCTTAATAACTCCCAAACCTTACGTTGCCTAGAGCGGGTATTCAGCTTAAAAAGAGCTTTGGCCTTTCTACTTCAATATTAAACAAGAATATCCAATGGAAGACCTCTCGTTCTTTAGTTATAATGCATTTTACAAACTTAAATTTGTCACAAATTTTTGCTATGTTGTAGCCCTGAAACTTAACAAATCTGGTGAGAGTCTTGGCTTTGGTTAGAAACATTGGTTTGGGATTAAAACTTAAGTACACAAACCAAACGTTTTATGGGCTGACAACACATTCTCTGGACATGTTTGATTATCATATTTATATACAAAATTGAATTTGTTCTTAATGTAATCAACTTAATAACAATTAATTCTTGGAAAGTTCGAAGAAACATCAATGTTCCGAACCCAAAGCAGTCTCTAACAAAAATGTTCGAAATATCAGGGCTACAACATAGCAAAAATTTGTGACAAATTTAAGTTTGTAAAATGCATTATAAGTAAAGAACGAGAGGTCTCCCATTGCACTGTGGTCCAGAATCCCAAAATGGTGGCAGAAATTCAATTTTTTTTCAAGATTTCAGCAAAACCATATTGGATTCCAGTAGAGTATTCCCAAGGGCAGTCTAGAAGCATAATTTTACAATTGAAATTGAAGCCCTCGCGATTTAGCCAGCCCTGGAAGTCAGCTGTTCATTTGCATTAAACTTTGCCTTTGCTAGCCTTGCAAGTTTTACTAATTTCAAAGTGCTATAATTCAGTTATTTCTATGACTATAAATATAAAAAACATGGAAAACATAGATAAAGGTATTTATTATAAGGGTGTATTCACATAATTATTATTTGATGTGATTCGTCCTTGATTGTGTGTGCTTTTGTAATGTGATATTTCCAGCATTTCTAGCATCAAACTCGTTGTGTTTCGTGGAATAAAAGTATGTTGTACTTGTGTGTATTAGTTAAACCAACAACGCAATGTTGTTGCTTAATGTGTGAATAATGCGATGGTACTAATATTTTTGCCCGTTTTGCCCCTTTTCCTTAAAATTGAATTTTTGTATGCAACATTAATTTCAGTTTCGCTGAATTACTTGAGTTTTGGCTCAAGACGGAAAACGGTAATGAAGATGATTTGAGCACATATGAATGTATCGATGACTATTCCCTCGATTTAGATGTGGGAAATGATTAATTAACTCACTAAATGTATAAAAGTTTAATTCAATAACAGAAAAAACAAAAAGGTGTGAATTTTAGTAAAGGTTTGTATGGGGCTATACCATCCAGTAATCCTAGGTTGTTGAAATTCACATGGTAGGTGCACATTGGTCAAAAACTTATAGTGTTCACATTTCAACTTGATAATACAAAAACAAAAAAAGTTTTTCTAACAAAAACATTAATTTGAATATGGTGGTTGTATGGGGGCTACCACTCCTAGCGGTCCGATTCGGCTGATTCTAACATATGTGCTTTGTGTGTGGAAAAGAAACCAATGTGCAAATTTTAGCTCGCTAGCTTACAAATTGGAATTTCTGCCACTTTTTGGGATTCTGGACCACAGTGCATTGGATATTATTGTTTAATATTGAAGTAGAAGGACCAAAGCTCTTTTTAAGCTGAATACCCGCCCTGGGCAACGTAAGGTTTGGGAATTATTAAGCCTTGAAAAGTGCCGATTCAAGCAGTGCATGATACTTTGACCGCGATTTTCTAAAAATTGGTGGGTGATGGAATCTTTTCAGTTTCGGACTAGTACTGTACCGGTTTAGATCTATCAGAATCAATGGCTATTATTCGCCGGCATTTTCTTGTCGACCAGTGTAATTACAGTCTACTCGCATTCGGAAATATAACATTTGTGCTCCGTGAACATTGAAGTGTTTTATTCATCACCAGGTGTTTCTTTTTCCATGTTGATGGAATATTTATTTTCCCCACAATGTTTTGGGTACCGGGTAGCTTTCCTACTTGTTTTATTTGGTTCGGTTCCATGAAATTGTCGCTTCTATTAAAACGCATAAAGATGTATTGTTTGGGAAACCAATATTTGAAATGATAACTAAATAACTGTAGATAAAAATAAAATAATAGCGGATATTATGTGTGCAATTTTAAACCAAATTATCAAAATCAGTTCGATTCTAAGTTTGAAATGGCTCTTGTAGCTGGCTAACATTAAATTTCCCAAGCCAAGCAGACAACAAGAACATAAGACCAACAACATATGCATAACTAATACAATGGACAAAAAAAAAATGTAATAACTCTGCGGGAAAAATAAAAGTGGTGTATGTATTAGTGAATTAAATTAATTAATATGCAAAAACATTAACGAAAATGCATACAAAGAAGAGACAGAAAAAACGGAAATGATCTAAAAGCTCCGCAATGTGTAGGTAAGTCTCAGTACAGACTCGCCGAAACCGCTTTCGATCGACTGCAATTCGAGCGGTAAGTTTACCCAAAACTTTTGTAGTTATCTCTGCCAAACCGATGCATGAGCAGAAAGAAATGTAAACAAACGAATTAATATCAGTTTTGCTGACAAAACGACGATGATTATCTTTGAACGGAATGTTACGTCGGTGGTGTCGTTGTGCCTCAGTCCTTGGTGGACATAGTGCTGAGGAAGTGGCCGCCCGGATAGCAGACACGATTTGTGCAGCTGAGCTCGCCGGATTTGGGGTAGGTTCTTTGGACGCCACTATCCTCTCCAAACGTAATCAGAACAATTATTTACGTGCCTGAAAAATAGAAGAAATCGTTCGTCAGTCTGTCTTTCTGTCCACATTGCCCCGCAAACAAATTTATGCTTGATCGTGAAAAACAATCGGGCTGTGTTTTGGCCGTTTTCCTCCCCATTCGCAAACTTCGTGCGCCGTTGGATCGTCGCGGGCCGTGCAATACGATCCCCTGTGTTCATGTCGTTCGTCAAAAGTTATATCATTTTCTTGACCCAGTCTTCCATTCGTACCATTTCCCCTTTTAATGGGTTTCTACCAATGCATTTTGTTGGCCTAAGTTCGCATTACAAGTTTATTATAAAGGTTGGTCAAGAGTTTATTGTACATGAATGTATTGAATGTATTGAAATGTGGTTTTGTATAGTAAGGGATGCTCTGAATGAGTGTAAACAATATTTAAATGTGTACTTATGTTATGCATGTAAGTGTATCTTTGAATGCTAATATTGTATTAGGTATGGTGTGTGTAATATAATGGGGCACGATCATATATATATATATATCAGACAATATTGGGCAAACGGTCCCGTTGACTCACCCTCGGTTATTCCATCGTTGAGAGCTCTCGTTCCGGAGTTGAGGTTTTAGTTGTTGCAAAAGTTAAGTAGAATTAAGCATATATATATATAATATCGTGCTATGGGTTTGGGGGTAATAAATTCATTCACTAAATTACAAGTTATAGGTGTTGGTGTTGAAAAATGCGATTATACGTTTAGGAAATTGTTTATGTTGTGGCAGATTTGCTTTTATATGTTTGTTGTCAGATTAATGTGGCGTTGATGGTATTGGATCGTCTTTTCATTATTGATGTAGAGTCCGCTTGGGTGATGTCCAGAATCCTGGAAGCGCTTGGAGCTGATATGTGTCTCGGGTTGTAGTTGCAGGATCTAGGCTACGCCTAGTGACACGGGAACATAGTTTTTTCGTTAGTTGCACGGGTTATTCGGTACATAGTGGAACAAAATTGGTATTCAGTTTTGACTTTTGAAACGGCAAAGATCGGCAGGATTGTTTAAGGTGTGGTATTATTAACACATGTCCTTTAGGATTCACATTGCACTCGGCATTGTTCGACGAGACGTTGTAACAGCCTTAAGGATATTTGCTTCCTTAAAAGGACTGCATCGGCACCGTAAATTTACCGCGGTCAATATCGCGAAAGGCTATCCGACTTTTAGACTTATGCGGTTTGCACGCATTCAAGTTGGTATTGATGGATTTTTAGACTTTCTGAATAGACTTTCAGTTCCTAACGCTGACTTTGACTCCTTCGTACAGCTAAACCGGGGTCTTTATACCAAAGACTGTGTCAACTTTTCCCTAGGAATCACCGGAATAGAACACAAAGTGTTCCCAGTTAGAGTCATCAATTCCCTCTTTTTCCTATTGGCTGGGGTTCAATTCGGGTCGTTCTTTGTTCTAACTTTTGACGATTCCGCAAAATCAGCAGTGTTGGGTTGCTAGTGATTGCATGGCCTAATTTGGCGCGTTTGGCGGTGTCATTTGCCAGAGCTAAATTCTGGTGCAATCTTGCCAGTGATTCTCTATGGAACTAGCGTATTGGCAACTCTTGATTCTCTTCCGTGTTACCCGTGGGAATCACGTCGCCTAACCGGCGTACGTAACAGGCTCGGGGTCGTCGATGCTGATCAGCATGGAATGATCCCGTAAAAACAACGTACAGGAGGTTATGTTGGTTTTTACGCGCCCAACGTGGGCCTCGACCCATACCCTGAGGTTAAAGTCTCATGCTCTATTGAATGAACTAGCCGGGCCGAAATTGGTTTATTGGATTTGAGGTATTGTGAAGTATCGGAATTTTTGACGGCAATTAAATTGGGTGTACAAAGATATGTGCTGCTGCTGACTTACGTTGAGTTGACGTTCTGTCTCGAATCCATTTCTCAACTCGGATTCCCTGTTTCTTAAACGCTGCCAACGTATTTATTGTTGATGCAGTAGGAACACCCCATTTGTGAGTTAAGATTTTCCTTCAAAATTCCTACGAAGTTATCTTCCGGAATTTTGTTCTTCAACTTGAATTGTAGGATATGCATGGCTGCAATAAAATCGTCTCGTTGTACCCTTGGCGTCGTTCCATAAGTTCTTTAATAGTAACATAGTCATTGTCTGACGTAGAGAAAGCTGTAGTCATTTCGTTAGTCATGTTATAATATCCAAATTCAGAATCGTCAGCCCGGTCTTCCATCAACTGCCAGTACCATTTGGCTGCAGTACCACTCAGTAAGCAGTGAAATTCCTTAAATATCTGATCAAAGGTGCACCCGTGCATTTCCGTTAAGCGACTCACTCGGAACAGAAAACTCTCCACTGACATGCCCCTAGACCCATCAAACTTAAGGTTCTATTTGTCCAGTCGTGTTGGTCGAGTGCCTGTATAGCTGCTAAGCTGTGTTTCATTTTCTCGGGCGCTGGGATTAGGCTGGTTTCCACGGCTACCTCCCTAGGACTCGGTATTGGTTGGTTTGCGGCTACTAATGTCTGTCTTGGTTGGCCCTGCCGAGCGGCTGCGTGTCTCTGAGGCGTCGAACTGACCTCTGGGTCTTCCCTGGGTATTGGGCTCTCTCTTGGCTGAACTGCGGACAGTTCGGCTACTTGGCGCAGGCTGACTACTTCCTCCTGCATTTTGGCCATTCTCGTTGTCATGGTTGTCTTCATCTCATTATTTGACACAATTAATGCTGAGAGCATTCGCTCTAGCCGATCATTGTCATCATAATATCTGGGTCTAGCTCCTTGGTTAGTCGGAAGAACACTGGACCGCCCTAATGGTGGCCCCAAGTCGAGTTGTTCCTCCTACAGCTCCTTCGGAATCGTCCATGATTACGCTGCTGCAATCTGCTAAACTCTCTAAGTTATTTGGTTTGCTATTAAAGCTTATCGACTGGTTGTTTTCGTCAACTGGCGATAAGCTAGCCTCTACCAGTGTTTCTGTTCTGGTTTGTCTGGCTTCTCTTGCCGCCAGTGTTGATGCTCGGAAAGTCCTCAACGGAGGTAGATTAAGTGTAACCTTCTTCTTTTTCTTATCTCCTGGAATTGGAATTGAATCCAAGGAATTGCCTCCCTGCTCCTCTCTCTCTGGACTCGAACCTTGCGAGCGACCTGGTTCTGTGCCTAGTACGACTGAATAGCGTCGGCCAGAGATAAATACTGTCGTCCCGCCCGTTAGTCATGGTAACCGTACAGACTCGAACCTTGCGAGAGACCTGGCATAGCCTGGTACAACTGAATAGCGTCGGCTGTACGGTTACGGTCTTTCCCCACCCCCTTCAGTACTGGATCGACAAACGATGACGAACCGCTACCCCGACCAATGATGGCGGCTATATTATGGCGATGACTGGATACTATTAAGACCGGTCGGTGGTGCGCCGTTATTCGCTTGCGACCCTGCTCTTCCTGGACTCGAACCTTGCGAGCGACCTGGCATAGCCTAGTACGACTGAATAGCGTCGGCCAGGAAGCGCAGCTACGTTTATTACGTTAAATATTTTAAAAATGGTCTGCACTTTTATAAAGAAGCTATTATGGTATTATTTCTTTTAACGAGTATTGAATTAAATATTTAAAATTTAAAAGGGTTCTCAAAGTCAAGTGCCAATTCTAAAACTACAAGTGTCGGATCGGCATGCATTCCGCTACAACTATCGGTCTGAGAAGTTGGTGAATTTAAACGAAGATACAGGAAAGTTATATTTAATGTGTATATTCACCGAGAAATGTTATAAAATTGTTAGCTAATTTAGACATCAAAGGATCCGCTCTGATATCTCTAAATTCTTGAACCAGTAAAAAGTTTATATAGATACTAAAGTGTTTCTCGTCAAAACAAATAAGGTTTTGGCAATAACGGATGCAAGGATATTGCCTACTGTTGGGCGCCATTTCTGTTACGTCGGTGGTGTCGTTGTGCCTCAGTCCTTGGTGGACATAGTGCTGAGAAGTGGCCGCCGGATAGCAGACACGATTTGTGCAGCTGAGCTCGCCGGATTTGGGGTGGGTTCTTTGGACGCCACTATCCTCTCAAACGTAATCAGAACAATTATTTACGTGCCTGAAAAATAGAAGAAATCGTTCGTCAGTCTGTCTTTCTGTCCACATTGCCCCGCAAGCAAATTTATGCGTGATCGTGAAAAACAATCGGGCTATGTTTTGGCCGTTTTCCCTCCCCATTCGCAAACTTCGTGCGCCGTTGGATCGTCGCGGGCCGTGCAATACGATCCCCTGTGTTCATGTCGTTCGTCAAAAGTTATATCATTTTCTTGACCCAGTCTTCCATTCGTACCATTTCCCCCCTTTTAATGGGTTTCTACCAATGCATTTTGTTGGCCTAAGTTCGCATTACAAGTTTATTATAAAGGTTGGTCAAGAGTTTATTGTACATGAATGTATTGAATGTATTGAAATGTGGTTTTGTATAGTAAGGGATGCTCTGAATGAGTGTAAACAATATTTAAATGTGTACTTATGTTATGTTATGCATGTAAGTGTATCTTTGAATGCTAATATTGTATTAGGTATGGTGTGTGTAATATAATGGGGCACGATCATATATATATATATCAGACAATATTGGGCAAACGGTCCCGTTGACTCACCCTCGGTTATTCCATCGTTGAGAGCTCTCGTTCCGGAGTTGAGGTTTTAGTTGTTGCAAAAGTTAAGTAGAATTAAGCATATATATATATAATATCGTGCTATGGGTTTGGGGGTAATAAATTCATTCACTAAATTACAAGTTATAGGTGTTGGTGTTGAAAAATGCGATTATACGTTTAGGAAATTGTTTATGTTGTGGCAGATTTGCTTTTATATGTTTGTTGTCAGATTAATGTGGCGTTGATGGTATTGGATCGGCTTTTCATTATTGATGTTGAGTCCGCTTGGGTGATGTCAGAATCCTGGAAGCGCTTGGAGCTGATATGTGTCTCAGGGGTTGTAGTTGCAGGATCTAGGCTACGCCTAGTGACACGGGAACATAGTTTTTTTATCGTTAGTTGCACGGTTTATTCGGTACATAGTGGAACAAAATTGGTATTCAGTTTTGACTTTTGAAACGGCAAAGATCGGCAGGATTGTTTAAGGTGTGGTATTATTAACACATGTCCTTTAGGATTCACATTGCACTCGGCATTGTTCGACGAGACGTTGTAACAGCCTTAAGGATATTTGCTTCCTTAAAGGACTGCATCGGCACCGTAAATTTACCGCGGTCAATATCGCGAAAGGCTATCCGACTTTTAGACTTATGCGGTTTGCACGCATTCAAGTTGGTATTGATGGATTTTAGACTTTCTGAATAGACTTTCAGTTCCTAACGCTGACTTTGACTCCTTCGTACACAGCTAAACCGGGTCTTTTATACCAAAGACTGTGTCAACTTTTCCTAGGAATCATCGGAATAGAACACAAAAGTGTTCCCAGTTAGAGTCATCAATTCCCTCTTTTTTCCTATTGGCTGGGGTTCAATTCGGGTCGTTCTTTGTTCTAACTTTTGACGATTCCGCAAAATCAGCAGTGTTGGGTTGCTAGTGATTGCATGGCCTAATTTGGCGCGTTTGGCGGTGTCATTTGCCAGAGCTAAATTCTGGTGCAATCTTGCCAGTGATTCTCTATGGAACTAGCGTATTGGCAACTCTTGATTCTCTTCCGTGTTACCCGTGGGAATCACGTCGCCCTAACCGGCGTACGTAACAGGAATTAAAGAAAATTAGGAAAAAAACGTAACGTAACGTATGTAATGTAAATAACAATCACCACTTCTGTTCAAAACTTCTGTATGAAAGCTTCAAATACCTTAACCTAAACTATTAATTATAAAAGCTTTAAGTGCCTAAACCTACAATTTTAATTATTAAAGCCATTACTACCTACTTCTTAACTCCGATGGATTATTATTTTTATTATTTTTAAATAAAATGACTTAATTGAAAATGAACACTTGCTTTACTAATCAGGGTCATGTTGAACGGAAATATGGTACGGTATTAACAAAACACACTTGAACAAAGGGACCATTTATAAGAATATTTTTATAAAAAGGAAAAATGGTCAAGGTTGGGTGGGCTTTTGCAAGATGCTGTAACAACACCAGCAGCAGCAGCATTCAAGTCTAAGCGTTTTAGTATTGCTATCCTCCAGTGCAGCGGTCGGCACGGCACTATCCCGCGGGATAGGATTTTCTCAGTCAGCGTCGCTGCCTCTCGTGCACAGTACGAACAGCAGAATCAGTGCAGTCAAATTGTAATTGTGGGGCTAGATTTAGCTTTTTAGCGTTAAATAGCTAGTTTTTAGTTTATAGCTATTTTTGCCATATAACAGAACATCTTAGCTATATTTTTTCTTATATCTAGCCATAGATTGTTCAATTTTCACTCATACAAATGAAATGTTGGCATGTGACTGTATTGGTGCGGACCACTGCTCTAGTGTGATCGTCTATTTACATATTTTCCTTCCCTCCTTTTGGTGAGAGTGAATCAAATAATAGGATTGATTGCGAAGCCAGCAGCACGAGTAGTACACTTAGAAAACCTCTCCATCTCCCCGATCAGAGCAGCGCCGGTAGCAACGCGTGCTGTGCTACCTTGTAAATTACATCAGCTGGCGATAAAATACCCTGGTATTTTATTATACCCAGTACCCATTGGATACAAGGGTATTATAAGTTAGTGCCAACCGAGAATGTATGTAACAGGCAGAAGAAAAATCTCCGACCCTATAAAGTATATATATTCTTAATCAGCGTCACTAGCCGAGTCGATCTAGCCATATCCGTTTGTCCGTGAGAAACATCAGATCTCAGAAACTATATGAGCAAATTTAGTAACAACATTGGAATCTTTTGCACGCAGATCAAGTTTGTTTTAAAATTTGACCACGCCCACTTTCGCCCCGAAAATCATAAAAACGGTTTATAAGCTATAGGCGGGATTTTCGGCTTAAAGTAAATAAATAGACTTAATAAGTAGGCAATCGAAGACGGGTTCTGAACATTTGAGTAAAACCGGATAATAAACATAGAAGTTATTAAGCAATAAATTTTATGTGTAAACTTTTGAGAGAGAAAGAAAGAAAGAGAGCGCGCACGTGCGTGTTGCTCCACATTTTCCTAGCAACATTTTTCGCTTTGAGAGTTGCCCAACATGTTCTAGCAACATTTGTTTCTTTTGAGTGTTGCTCAACATGTTTATAGCAATATTTGTCTTCATTTGTCAACATTTTCTTCTTTTCATGTTCATATGCTGTTTAATTTCACCCACAATGCTTTGGGTACCGGGTATCTCACAGTCGGTCACACTCTACTGTAGCTTTCCCACTTGTTTACTCGTTATATGCTACAAGTTGGATACCTGCATGAATACATTCAAATGAGCAAATGAATCATTCAATCCAAAAAATTGGTTGTCTGTAATGTCGGTTTACTGACGATAGTTGAACGTGACAACGTCTTAAAAAATACCGATGGAATGGTAGCATTTTTCAAAAGAAATTTTAATTTAATTTGTTTTATAAATTTGTATGTATATAGAGAAGGAGATAATTGGAAATCACAATGAAATTGATCAAGTTAGATTTATTTGCATAAATACAATTATGTCAATGTTTTTTACAATTTTTTCCATGGTGGGATTGTAAGCGGTTCTGTAAAATAAATCGTCGTTCGATACAATATAAAAAAATTTTCATAAAATTCTTCATTTAATTCTTCATTTTAAATAACAAAAATAAAAATACAACAAAATACTTGAATAAAATTTATTGTTTAAATTTTTACTCAATTGTTAAAATTTAAATTTTGATTTTATTATTTTAATAATATTTTTAAATTTTAAAATTATTTACTTTATTATTTTTGCAAATTTAATTGTAATTTGTTATAAAAAAAATTAATTTTAAATAATTCATTTTAAGAATAAACAATGATTAAATTATTGTTTATAAATCTTACATTTAAAATTTAAAATTTTGAAACATTAAAATTTTCGTAAATCTAGTTTTTAAAATCCGCCTCAATGTGTTTGATATAGGAGAAAATGTTCCCTTTGACAGATGGCTGGCCCAACCTGTCATTTCAGACACAGTGTTGCGATATGTGGAAGATTTAATATATATGTCTTAATTTTTAAATCATAGCTACGCTCGATAATTATTTCTCTCTTCTCTGCTGCTGCTGCTCACGTCACGTTTGCACTGTCTGCCGACGTCGGCAGAGGAAAATGTTCGACAGCAAAATTGCAGCTCTATATAGATTCTCTGCAAGTAGGAGAGAGACGGATGTCGAACGCTGCCGAACGCAAAGGCCGATTGTGCTTCTATGTCGCTCGTTCCGCGGTCTCGCTTGCACTTCAAGCCTTACATGGAAAGCCTCAGATCAGCCTCAGTGGCTTCGCGCGAGACTGTGTAGCGGCAGAGAATGGGCAGAAGTAAAGACGCATAAGTCATGCTTTTCGAGCGTGCAGCCTGCTCTATCGATTTATAAGACGTTATCACGTCAAAAGGTTGAGTGAATCGGCAAAACTTTCATTCCCTAGAGCTGCTGACGTAATTGGATCCGACTTTACGTCGATGACATGTTAACTGGTGCTGCATGCGTAGAGCTAAAGACGATCAAGTCTGAAGTGTCTCAGGTTCTTCAAACAGCAGGATTTCAATTGACAAAGTGGTTTTCAAACTCACCTGAGGTCACTGCATCTCCGAGCACAGTTAAGTCGATACTTATCTCGGACTCAGAGTCAACGATGGCGTTAGGAATTTCGTGGTTGCCAAGCGAAGATTCCTTTAAGTTCAAAATTGACACATCTGTCATGGGTCTCCGAGAGACAAAACGGAACATACCATCGGTAACATCGAAGCTGTTCGACCCCCGGCTTATTAAGTCCCATAGTAATTAAACGAAAGATCCTATTGCAGGAGCTTTGGCTTCATAAGTTAGATTGGGATAAGTCGATTCCTATACATTTGGAAACAGCATGGAATATGCTAAAAGCACCCTGTCTCAACTGGACGAGATATCTCTTTCTCGGTTTGTGCATACCGAACCGATGTCACCGGTACAGTTGCATGCCTTTGCCGACGCATCCATGAGAGCATATATAGCTTGCGTTTATATTCGTAGCAAAACTGCCGAAGGTTTCAAACTATCGTTGTTGACTTCCAAGTCTAAAGTAGCGCCGCTCAAGACTAAAACGCTCCCTAGGCTTGAGTTATGTGCCGCTCACCTTCCCGCAGATCTCTGCCATAGAATCAAACCCTTATTAAAACTCCTATCTAACGAATAGTATACTGGTCGGATTCTGAAGTTACTCTTCATTGGATTCGATCTCTTCCATCTTTGTTGTCGACATTCGTTTCGAACAGGGTAGCCGAGATTCAAGAATGGTCTGGAGAAGCTACATGGCGGCATGTACCAACAAAGCAGAACCCAGCAGATATTGTTTCGAGAGGTTGTGACGTCGACGAACTTGGGCAGTCAATCTGGTTTACTGGACCAACGTTTTTGAAGGACGAGGAAAAAACTTTCGCAAAAATGCACACTTCGAGCTGGAAGAGGAAGTCTTGCGACAGGAGGTATGGAAGACTAAGGTCGGACTGACCGCTGCGGTGCAAACTTCAGAGTTGCTGGATGTCATCGAGGATTTTCGTCACACCTCAAACTGCTAAGGGTGCTCGCTTATATATTCCGCTTCTTAGAAAATGCAAAGACAAGAGTATAGTTTTCGAAAAACTCTGTCTCCGACTGAATACATTGAAGCTTTTCATAAAATTGTTGAAATAGTACAAAAGCACGAGTATCGAATAGAAATTGAAAAAGTTCGTAAAGGCGCCAAGGTTGGCCCTAGTCTTCAACGTTTGAACCCTTTCATTCATGAAGATACGGGCACTTGGTGCAAATTTTCGTTGTTGCGAGTTGGGGGGCGACTAGCTAACGCTCCTATATCGTATGATGCCAAGTTTCCCTTGCTGTTGATGAAACGCTCCCACTTTGTGCAAAGCTACGTCCGGCATCTGCACCATTCAAACTTTCATATCGGTCCACGATCACTTGTGAGCATCCTACGACAGCGTGTTTGGATCGTAAACGCTCAGGAACTCTGCAGTCAGACAGTTCGATCATGTG